>OX276397.1:26646955-27310051 GCA_946251805.1 Cybosia mesomella | reverse complement strand
CCAGCTCCGCCAGGCCATCGTGGTGGAGTGGAAGGAACGACTTGGGCAACCAAGCGCAGGGCACGCCGCAATAGCGGCGGTAAGGCCCATCATGGAGGATTGGCTGGAGAGGCGACACGGAAGCCTCTCCTACCGACTGACGCAGGTGATCTCAGGGAAGGGGTGCTTCGGGGACCACCTACATCGGATCAGGAAGGAGCCAACGCCTGAGTGTCATCACTGCGACGCGAGCGAGGACTCAGGGCTGCACACGCTGGCGGACTGCCCGGCGTGGGAGGCGCCGAGGCGTGACCTCGTGGCAGCCATCGGGGTGGGAGTCCTCTCGCTCGGCAGCATGATTGCGGCAATGGTGCGGAGCGCGAGCGCGTGGGCCGCCGCCGCCTCCTTCTGCGAGCATGTAATGCTCGCGAAGGAGGTGGCGGAGCGCGCCCGGGAGAGACTTAGAACTCTCCCGGTCCGCCGAGCCCGCAACTTGCTCGCCGCGCGTCGCAGGCAACTCAGGCGCCGGAGGTCGCTTAACGACCTCCGTCCTCCATGAGCGCAGGCCTGGGGGTGGCGGGTGAGGCCACCTGTCACCCCAGCAGAAGCAGGCCGGAACAGTGGGGTGGCTAGCGCCCCTCCCCCAAACCGGGGCAAGACGGGGACACCGTGGTTCCCAAACCCGAGGGGGCCATCTCGAAACCGGAGATGGCCCAGGGTCAGTCGGGGTGCGAGGGATATGCTCTATGGGCAACCTTACACCCCGGCGTCTGTAGACCCGAGACGGCGTGCGGTTTTAGTCGGTTCAAGCCCGACATAACCGCCCCCGCTGGCACGCGGGGGGTATCCGAAGGGATTTCCGCACGATAAAAAAAAAAAAAAAAGGTAGAATTCGATGAAATCGATCTACCTATTGGTTTCTTGACTACTGTCGAATTTAAAAAAAAAATCTTCATAGGAGGTCTAGTTATGACCCCCTGAGTCCGAAATGACCACTGGTCAAAAAGTTTATATCTATATATATATGTATGTATGGTTCCACTTCCCAAAATTTGCGGCACTCTCACGGTCGCATTTTTGCCCCGATCGCTTTCAAACTGCGGTCAAAAATTGCTTGGGTGTAAACTTAGTTTAAGTTCGTGAACGGGTGGAATCCGTCCTAAGGGGACGGTAGGGCCTCACTTTTTCTGAAATCAGTTTTTCCTCAAAATTTCACGTTGCATGAAAGATATTCGAACCGTTTTAATTGTATCCCATAGTATACATGAATACCAACAACTTTTAATTATAAACCTATAAGATTAAAACTTTAACTAAAAGTGGAGGGGGGAAAAACCAAAATTTTTCGGGAAAAAAATCATAACTTCTAACCGGTGAACATTCTTGCAGTCGAAAACATTTTTAATCGATAGGCCATTTTTAAGTCTAAAATAAATGTCTGAAAAGTTTTTCGCTAAAAGTTACTGTTTTCGAGAAAAAAAAATTAAACTGTTTAAAGTCCGTAGTTCTCTATATAAAATAATGTTAATTGCTTCACGAAATCTACCTGTGCGTTCCCCCTGCGGGAACGGATTTTTTAGGGATTTTCTTTAGAAAAGCCCTATTGCTATCGATTTGTCGTCGTCGTCGACGTCGTCGACGTCGTCGTTGCCAATTTTCTGTCACGGTTTTGGGTATGAAGGAGATGAGCTATCGAGTTGCTGTTTTCGGTAATAGATTCGTGCTGGGATGAACCATTGCAAGATAAAGAAAAAATCGCTAAAAATCGCAAAAAAAAAATTACGCAAAATCGAAAATCCCTTGTATTCGGCTGAGCTCGTCTCAGGAATTCAACCTGTTTTTATCTACGCTATTATTGATTTATATTTATTGACACTTTTAACACTATTCTTAATTTAAATTTATTAAAACTTATTTTATATTTTTTTAGTTCGGTTTTAAAAAAAGCGTGTTTGTTAGTTTTTTTAAACTATTATTTATTTATATTAAACATACATAAACTCACGCCTATATCCCCGAAGAGGTACGCAGAGGTGCTAGCACCCACATTTCGCCAGTTTATGTTTAGGTCCCAATGTAATAGGTGGCGAGCCTATTGCCATTAACCGGGCACTTACGAGTATAAACCTGCGATAAATACACACATAACTTCGAAAAGCATCTAAAAGTCATTGGTGTGTGCCATGGTGAAACCTGGGATCGAACCCGAGACCTCGTCTCAGCAGTCCATTACCCATACAACTAGGCTACCGCCATATTATATATTAGTTATTAGTATTATAGTGCCATTATAGTGTGCTAAAATACTTATTTACACGCTATAATATCCAGTATATAGATTGTAAATAATAAAACCGTCTTTTATTATCAATAAATTATTCGATCTGATTTTACTTAATGAGAACCCAATGATATTGGTGATGATTCTAGATCATAGACCGTTACTGTTCGTAAATATTATTACCTGTCGACAAGTTATACGTAATACGTAAAAAGCTTACATCCATTAAATAAGCTAGATACCGCATATACATTCATGTTTTCGGGCCCCATCAAGTGCTTCGGGGCCCGAACCTGCTAGCAGGTATACCTGCTGGTTGTAGGGCCAGAACCTGGCGAAGGTTGTGCTCACGGGGTTGGGGGGTCTAACGGCAGTAGCTCAATGAAAGCTAAAAAAAGCCAAAGTGAAGGTAGGAGAAACACAGACCCCGGCTTTAAGTTTAAGTCTCGGATGTCACCGAGAGCAACGCTAAGACGATGACGATGATCGTACTTTTTTTTCGTGCGGAGATCCCCTCGGATAGCCCTCCGCCGGCCAGCGGGGGCGGTTATGTCGGGCTTGAACCGACTAAAATCGAACGCCGTCTCGGGTCTTAAGACGGCGGGGTGAAAGGTTGCTCATAGAGCATATTCCTCGCACCCCGACACGATGATCGTACTGGATTTTTTATTTCGTGCGGAAGCGGGGGCGGTTATGTCGGGCTTGAACCGACTAAAACCGCACGCCGTCTCGGGTCTTCAGACGCCGCCGGGGTGTAAGGTTGCCCATAGAGCATATCCCTCGCACCCCGACTGACCCTGGGCCATCTCCGGTTTCGAGATGGCCCCCTCGGGTTTGGAAACCACGGTGTCCCCGTCTTGCCCCGGTTTGGGGGAGGGGCGCTAGTCGCCCCACCGTCCCGGCCAGCTTCTGCTGGGGTGACAGGCGGCCTCACCTGCCACCCCCATTTCACCTGCCATCATCATCGTACCTATACATATAATAAAATCGTCTCGGGGGGAAAACTGTACATTGAATATTTTTCCATAAAAATAATTGATGTTTGTACTAAGAACAATACCGTTGCCGAAAATGTGATTTTTAGAATTTTTGTCGGTTCGTCAGTTTGTCGGTTTGTCTGTTTGTCTGTTTGTCTACTTTATATTATCGATGTCCGAGCATCACTTGAAAACCGCTGAACAGATTTGGCTGAAATGTTGCATGAACATTCTTCTAGGGTATGGCCATAAACTGCGCTATATATCATCACGCTATTATAGGTACGATAGGAGCAGTAGAGCAAAATTGGTCTAAACTAATATTGATGACAACTTTATTATTACAAGGTAGATTACGGAATTCTATTGTTCAGTAGAACTCGGACATGGTCACAATCTGGACTATAACTCATCACGTTATACCTGAAAGGTAATGAGCAGTAAAATGTAAAATCTCGAAACTCCACAGAGTTTCCCACGTATAAAAGATAATTGATTAGAGACGCATATAATGAATATTATTACGTTATTATATTAAAGAATCTGGCAGAATAGATTTCGATGTTACATATTTCTCTATGTTTTCGAACGAATTTTCAATGTAAAAGGAGTCCACCGCATCACCTCAACCGGCCCGTTAATTAAAATAATACTCACGTGTTATTATCCAGATTGCAGAAATAAATATACCTTGATCTATTAAAATTAACATTATAAACGGGACACAACACTCACAGTATCGGCTCGCGTGGTTTTTCCATACGGATAATATACGGATCACTGGATGCCACAAGGCCCAAACAAACAGCAATTCCAAAAACCACGCGAGCTGATACTGTGAGTGTTGTGTGTCGTGAACGTGATCGAGTGCGTAGTGAGAACGCGGACAGTGGTAGTGGTGACGCGCGTCAGAAACGAGTCAGGAAGAGGGTAAAACGATACGGTTTGCCTAGTAACAACTAGCTTGCAGAACTTTAGTACATTCGTGATCATGGCACTTGTAACAGTGCCGAAATATCGGATAGGTACTCGAGAAAGATAATGAACATGGTAAATATCCCATTTATAATGTTAATTTTAATTTAAATGACCATGTCAATCTAAAATCATATATAATATACCTTGATCTATTCCAAACTTAACGCGTATGAAATCGCAGGCAACAGCTAGTGTGTAAAAAATAATATGAAAACCGAGTTTGTCAACTTTTCTGCAAAATCTATGATCACGCGAGTAATTTAGTTGTCAGAAGTTTCAATTGCAACATGAGATAACTCGGCATTTAGCCGACAGTTCGGTTTCGGCTGAAAAATTCTATATTTTCGAATTTATCTTCTCTTACTTAGTACTTTCAGAAAATTTAGTGAATTTCTGAGTTATCTTACATTGTGTACATGTGTATGCGAGGATTTAATTATCGCTGTGATAATTAAATAAACCTGTAACACGAGCTTACACACTGCAAAACACCCGCAACTTTAAAATTTTGATGTTAATGGCAAAAGTAATACTTGATAATTCATAATTTTCTTGCAAAGTAGGATATAAGGCTTACCAACGATATAAGGTGGGGTATAAAAATTGTTGTTCATACGGCAGTAAAGAGACCGTAATCTTAGCAATCCATGGATTCTCCGTGCGGGTGCCGGGTCCATCGCGTTGCTGAGTTGGGAACTCGGGACAGTGCCTGGGACTTGCGACCCAAGTGTAGGTTTAGAAGGGGCCCCTTTTGTTGATGTACATCAACACTCACCTTCACTACCCAAGTTCCCCTCCCTGCCTAACCAAATTTGATACGAACCTACTAGTGCCGCTTTAGACATTCGTCCTAGTAATGAGCTTATTGTAGCTCTCGATAGGCCTAGATCTTTAAGTAGGTTATAGAGAGATTTTGCTGGTATACCTCTCGCTCCCACTTCCACTGCATACAAATTAACCACGTAACCGTTTTTGATTAATTCGTTTGTGAGATCATAGTATTTATTTTTCTTTATTGTGTGGTCCTTCGGTATATTTGTTTCCCACGGTACAGTAAGTTCCACAAGAACCACATGTTTTAATCTCTTAGAATATAGGAATATGTCAGGTCTAGATGACGAAACCCCAACATCCTCCGGAATTTTGTAGTGCTTTTCATACGTGTCGATTAGGAGAGTCCAATCTGGGGCAGTATCTAAGATTGAATAAGGTTTGTTCCTGGGTGTTATGGATGAACCTTCAGACACAAAGTTGATATGACGTCTGTTAGTAGTCAATCCTTTTTGGGCTCTAGCTACTGCCAGACTCATTGCTTCACGTATGATGATAAGCACCTTATCGTGGCGGCGTGAGTAATGGCCTCTATCGAGAAGCACCCTACATCCTACTAATATGTGTCTAGCCGTCCCTATTGCCTCACCACAAGTATAACATTGTTTTTCTGTGGCCTTCCCCCACCTTACCAGATTACTCTGGTCTGGGAGGGTCATCTGAAAGGCGTTAAGATAAAATTTTAACAGGGCCGGCGACCAGTCATAGATCAAGGTGCGCCACTTTAAGGCCATCGGTATGCAGAACTCTCCCATTGTCAACCATTCATTTTGGATTTCCAAATTCATCGCGTGCACTCGATATTTATCATTTTCGTCTTGTTTTAGAAAGGACTTAAGTATATCCTGGTCCCTTTCTGGCTCTCGTACTCCCAACCCCACTCTGTTTGACTGGGCCCCTATCATAAATCGTTTATGGAATAGAAGTCTAGATTCAAGCTCGGACGCGTTATTATCTTTCGGGAGTGCCCTGATTGTGACATCTTGGGATTTTCCTAAGATGTGGGCTTTGGTAACTCTAAGATGTTTATAGAGCTCCGATGGTTTCTTAAGTTTCATCCCAAAATTATTTTGATCCCTAAATAGAGCAGAGGAATCAGCAGAGTGCGCTAGTCCAAGCCACGATTTTAGCGATTTTATGACAGTTGCATCTATTTTCGCCAGTAAGGTTTTACCGAATTCATACACCAGAAAAGGCCAAGTCAGACGTGATGTTAAGTAGTTGTCATATATCCAAGCTTTTTTGATATTGTTTAGTGGTATCTGATCTATCTTATTTAGGTCATTTATAAACGTATCGACAACTTCATCTAAGGATGGTGTGCGTCCTTTATAGTCTATCTTTCTCCCAAGAAATTTAAATGGCACCGATTCAGCGACTATGGAAACTGGTTTACCCCCAATGAAGAGTCCCGGGTCGTAAGAGGTAAATTTGGTGTCCCGTCTACCCAGACATAGACAGTGACACTTACTGGGCTTCGTCCTCAGTCCATTTGTCCACGAACAGAACTCATCGACTTCCTTTAATAGTTCCTGACATTGTTTTGGATTGCGCGTCAGTATTGCGAGATCGTCAGCAAAAGCTAAGATGGACTCTGAGTATATGTTATTTACTTTAAACCGATAACCCCATTTCTTTTCGTGACGTATTAACTTGGTAATTAAGATATTAATTACTATGTTAAATGCTATTGGTGACAAGCAGCATCCCTGAAACAGTCCCACATTATACCGTAATGGTCCTGTGTGTACTTCTTGGAAGCTTATAGCAAATTTTAGCTGGGAGTAATACGACTCGATTATCTCTATGACCACGGGCGGAAAGTTATACCATTGCAACGCGTATACCATAAGGTAATGTGGAATTGAGCCAAATGCATTTTCTAGGTCTATCCAACATACCGTTATCTGTCTTTCGTATTTTCTGGCATCTTTTAAGCTTTCCGCTAACAGACTATTGTGTTCCAGACAACCAGAAATGCCGGGTAAAAACCCTTTCTGGTGGTTAGGTCCGAAATACCTATTGTTAATCATAAAATGACACATTTTTGTTTGTAGAATTGAGAAAAATATTTTTGAAATTGTGTTAGTTAGTGCTATCGGTCTAGTATCTTTAGGATGGGTCACTTCATGTTTTTTTGGAATGAGAACGAAAACCGCTTCGCCAAATGCGACTGGTATATTCTTTTCTGACCAGATTTTACTGAATATATTTGTGAGATGTTTACGAACTGTTGGACATTTTTTATACACTATATATGGAACCCCATCAGGGCCCGGAGCCGATTTAGATGATTTCTTTTTTATTTGTATCTCTATTTCCTCTATGGTAGGTGCATTCCCTTGGAATTGTACTAGAGGGTCGTGAGGTCTTTGGGTTTCCGGTTGATTGTATGGTGTTCTGCATTTAAGTATTTCATAAGTGTTTTTGTAATGTTCGTAAGTTTGTTCTTTGGTCAGAAGTAGTTTACCATTTTGGCTTTTAAAGATGTTTTTTGAGTACTGAAAAGGGTTTTTATCAAAATTTACTTCGTGCCTTGCCCTATCGTAACTATCGCAATTGTTTGCTATTTGTTGCGATATACCTTGTATTAGTTTAAGAATTGATCTTAATGCCCTAGACAGTTGGTGACTAAGATGATAATCGCCCAAGGCTTTGGCATCTCGAAGTTTTTTCTTTAGCTCCCCTTTAACCAACCTTTAATCAACCTTTAACCAAGAAAATCATCCGATTGATTGCAATTGATTTTACCCTTATTACATGTGACCGAAATACTTGACAGATTGTGGGTGTTAATGTACTTGTACCCTTTAGGGGTTATACACGGGTGATTATATGTAGTTATGTAATTTAAAATTAGATTGTGTATTCATTTCGACCACAATTTGGTTTTATATAACTTCGTGGTCAAATGAGCCCACAGCTCGTTCGACCCTCAGGCTCAGTTGCCAGTTTTTTTTTTTTTTATATTTAGGACACGTCAATTTGACTTCGCCTCGCCTGATGGTAAGCTGAAGGTAAAGTCTCAGGAAAGAGGGTCACCATTACATACACGTACCATGTTAACAATGGTGGCACTCAGCTTGACGGCCTCATCAGAAGAGGATTGTCGTCGCAGCACCGCGGGACACCCACCCACTAGTGCTGCGACGACAATCCCCCTGCCCATGCTGACCCCTGAACGCAATCAACCTGAAATTGGATTACTATGGAGGGTTTTTCGCAATCGTGCACGGTGGTACCTACCCGGCCGAATTTTGTGACAAATTTGTGTCATCAAATTCAAAAATTTTCATGGTTGACTCGACCCATGATCTACTCAGCCCGCTGGTTAACGATCTTGCTTGTGAAGTCAACAGGCATTATATAAGTTAGCTGTTACGCTCTTAACTATACCCTATATTTTTATTTCATAGTCGTTTATCACTATTTTTAGGGTTCCGTTGCCAAATGGCAAAAAACGGAACCGTTATAGATTCGTCATGTCTGTCTGTCTGTCCGTCCGTATGTCACAGCCACTTTTTTCCTAAAATATGCTGTTGAAACTTTAACTTTAAAAAACTTTGGGGGTCCCCATACTTAGAACTGAAACTCAAAAATTTTTTTTTCATCAAACCCATACGTGTGTGGTATCTATGGGTAGGTCTAGAAAAATGATATTGAGGTTTCTCATATAATTTTTTTCTGAACAGAATAGTTTGCGCGAGAGACACTTCCAAAGTGGTAAAATGTGTGTACATTTTACCACTTTGGAAGTGTGTCCCCAAGAAGAAGAATGTGAGTCCCCCCCCCCCTGTAACTTCTAAAAGAAAGGAATAATAAAACTAAAAAAATATATGATGTACATTACCATGTAAACTTCCACCGAAAATTGGTTTAAACGAGATCTAGTAAGTAGTTTTTTTTTAATACTTCATAAATCGTAAACCGCAATTTACCTTTCATTCAATCAACTCAAATGTAAAAATTCAAAAAAAAAAACATTATTATGTTACTTGCTACTACGGAACCCTTAATGGGCGAGTTCGACTCGCACTTGGCATCTTTTTTTGTAAAAGATAAGAATAAGGCTATCTTTTGAGCCTCAAGGCTCTTAGATATTAGACTTGATATTCTAAAATTTTCAGAGATTTACCTACGCTTACAGTTCTACAATATTTCTATTTATCAGTGTGAATAAACACACCTCAAAGGGATCACTTACAGCCGGTCTCAGTGAGCAAAATCTCGAAAATCTATCGACAAACTAAATAAACATACACTTCGGAGTCCCACAAACATTGATTTTATTTTGAAGTTACATGATAAAGCTTTGGAAGAGGGATAATTTAGTGGTTGACCGGATTCAGACCCACGACCCTCGACTGTTCGGATTTACAAACTTAATTGTAATTCAAGTACGAGTATATATTAAAATACTTTTGTGTTACTGTGTTTGTAAAAGCTTTTATTATTTAGTACGTTGGCTGTACTATCGAATCCGAATAAAAATAATAGTAGTTTAACACAATTATCTTTTTTTATTTTACAAGGTCAATTAAATAATTTATTATAAGTGTAGAAACGTATAGTTTTAGATTAAAATGGTTATTTACATTACTTTATAATAGTAAAGCCAAGCCAAGCGGCGATAGCCCAGTGGTGTACGTAACGGACTGCCGAGACGAGGTCTCGAGTTTGATCCCCAGTCGCCCCGGGCACACACCTCTGACTTTTCGTAGTTATGTGTGTATTAAAATGTTGATTATCGCTAGCATAGTAATGTGCCTGTAGATGGCAATAGGCTATTACATTGGGACCTAAACATAACTAGCGAACCGTGGGTGTGTAATACACCTCTGCCTACCCCTTTGGGGATACAGGCGTGAAGTTGTGTTTATAATAGTAAGTTATTTTTTATTTTAATACAATCAACGGGCTATTTACCAAACCCCCTTAAAAAGAAACCCTTAAAGATCAATATCTTGTCCGTCTATCTGTCTGTCCGTCAGTCCGTGTGTCACCACCGATTTTCTCAGGAATGGATGGACCTAGCATCTGAAATTTATACCAGATAATGAAAACTATATTCCCTATTAGATGTAAAAAATCAGGGCCCTGACTCAGCACGATAAAAAGATATGGGCAAATTTAGATTTTTGCGAAAAGTTATATCCTAATTTTGAACATTTTTTATTTTTTGGAATTTTCCCTTTACTTGTGCTGTAAGGCTTGCTTTCAACGAAAATTGTCAATTCTAGGTCAATCGGAAGTGCTCTATAGGTTTTGAATCGAAAACCTATACGATAGTTCCCGTTTACCAATTTTTTTTCTTTTTATATTTAGGACACGTCAATTTGACTTCACCTCGCCTGATGGTAAGCTGAAGGTAAAGTCTCAGGAAAGACGGTCACCATTTCATACACGTACCATGTTAACAATGGCACTCAGCTTGACGGCCTCATCAAAAGAGGATTGTCGTCGCAGCACCGCGTGACACCCACCGGTACCACTAGTGCTGCGACCACAATCCCCCTGCCCGGCTATGCACTTGCTGACCCCTGAACGCAATCAAACCGAAATTGGATTACTATGGAGGGTTTTTTGCAATTGTGCACGGTGGTACCCACCCGGCCGAATTTTTTGACAAATTTGTGTCATCAAATTTCTACCAGTTTTCGATCAGTCACAATAAGGGTGACGAAGCGGGATGACAGATTGGAGTAATTCGTTTTTTCGAGTATCCGATATTTTGGCACTGTTACAAGCGTCATGATCACGGAACTTCCGTGATATTACTTAATTCACTGTTTAATAATCATCTTACTCTGAAATTCTATACACGCTACTGGGCCAAACCCCTATACTGATATGAAGCTCATACGCAACAGTGGAGCTAATGGCAAATAAAACTGAAAGTTATATATTTTACAGGAATAAGAATATCTTCACATACTACAGATTCATTTCTTATTTCACAACAACAATGAAAACTGATATACGAGAGCAACACTGAAAGTTTTTGAAACTCAAAAACTAAACCAACTAGCAAGTTATTATTTCTATTATATCTTTTCAAAATAGTATCCATTCACATTAATACATCGCTGCATCAAATGGAAACACTGAAAAAAGCACGCAGACCACTCGTTCATAGGGGTCTCTTCGACGGCGTTTGAAACGCAGCCACTGCTTCCTCGGCGGCCATAAAACGTTTTCCTCGGAGTTTTTCTTTTTTATTCCGGAAAGAAAATAAATTTCGCAAGGTGCGAGGTCGGGGCTATACGGCGCGTGACCCAATAATTCCACGTCTGACGTCGCCAAATAGTCGATCGTTGGCTTGGCGGTGTGCGAAGAGGTGTTGTCGTGGTGAAGGAGTATTTATTTCTATATTTATCTTCCAAGATAAGTGGCAAACAATTGTTAGTGTACCACTCTAAAGTAACTGTTTTTCGATCCTCTAAAACAATTGTCGGGTAATAACCTGTCCTTTCGATGAACGAGGCCACCATTTTTGTTCCCACGCTTCGATCTCTCTTCACTTTTATTGGGAACTCCTCGGAAGGAAACACCCACTCAGCAGACTGTCTTTTACTTTCAAGATCATAAAAGTAAATTCAGTTTTCGTCACCCGTAAGTATGTCGGACACAGCATTTGCGTCACCTCCGCTAAATCTTTGAAGCATTTCACGGCACCAATCAACACGACGGAGTTTTTTGGCCTCTGTCAAATTATGGGTATCCGAAGGGATTGCCGCACGAAAAAAAAAATTTTTCCATCGGGCACCAAGCGTCCATTTGTAAACTGTGGCATGTGATGCGGCTTCATCGTGAAAGGTCAATCGAGTCTATCATAATTTTCTTATTGACTTAAATGACAACGACAGTCATAAAAAATCATTGCACGATTTTCTCGCGTTAAATTCATGCTGACGTGGCTCAGACATTTTTCAATTTACCATCTAATCGTGAAACAAATGACATTAGATTGTTGTTGTTTTTTGGGTTTGTCCGTTCGGACAGGCAAGGGCCAACTGACCATACAGCCAATTCTTCAGTTATTTCTTTTAAAATTTAAGTAGTCATTCAAGGCAATGTATGCCTAGTCTTCTATTTTTCGTTTCCAATATTTTTCTTCTTCATCGTCTATCTTCTTTAGTCAGTTTCTTGCATTTTCTTTTGAGTTAGGCAATAGTTGCCAGATCTGTATTTATCTTCAAGAATCGAAATAAAGGTATTAAGTTGTCAAGTCCGGGTTTATAAATCTCCAATAGTGGATTTTATAAAGTTATAAATTGGGATAAAGTTCTCAGGGCAAGCCAGAATGTCTTGGAGTGAAGGCGGGACATTATGATGTTTTTCTATTAGATGGTCTATAAGTAGTAAGCGTTGAATGTTGAATGTCTGGCAGGTATAAAATATGTGTTCTAGTGTTTCATCCAGCTGCTGAGTACAATTTTGACATATGGGGGAAGAAATTATTTTCATACGGTGTAGATGAGACTTGAATCTACAATGACCAAATCTCAGACGGTTAATTTGTATGTAAAATTCTCTTTTCATGTAGATTTTACCGTTGTTAAACCAGGGTTTAGAGCCCACTTGCTTATTTATACCAGCATACCATACTCCTTTTGTCTGTACAGCTATGTTTCTGTTTTCTGCCCAAACGTTTACACACTTCTTATGTAGCTCCGGAATCAGATCTTGCCATGGGACTTTTATGGCGATAGTGTTGCCATAGTCACAGTAAGTATTTGTTAATCTGGCAAGGTAATCAGCATTCTCATTACCTGTCACTCCTACGTGTGCTGGTGTCCAAACGAAAATAATTTCCGTTGTTCTTGAATTTGATAATTTATAGAGTATTTCTTTGATTTCATACAGCAAATAGTGTGTGTTTTTACCACTATAGTTCATTAAGGCTTCCAGTACTGATTTACTATCGGACACAATTACAAATTTAAACTTATTGGAGCACATAATATCACTTTGAATAAATTTCAATGCCCATAAAATTGCGGTGGCTTCTGCAGAGAATATGCTCATATTATTTGGTAATCGAAATCCCTTACCATACTTAACGTTTTCATAATAAAATGCAGCAGATACACTGTTATCTGTCTTAGATCCGTCAGTATAAATAAATTGATGTTCAGTCCAGCATGATAATTTCATATCAACATCTTGTTTTGTTTGCAGATCAGAGTCTATTATAATATTCATTGACAGATATTTGCTTTCATATAAACCATCGTAACATGCCCAGTTTACACTAGAATGTACATTTTTTTCACAGATATATGCTGTTATTTCATGGAAGTTATCTAGAATATATGGGCTTTTAGAAGATAAAGATGATATAATGTGTGGGAAATTAATAATTTTATTCAAAAGAGGATGCCCAGTTATGGAATGAAGCTTTAATATAAATTTCTGTTTAATATATGTAAACCTAATTGGTAAAGGAGGAATATTGCACTCTACTTGCATTGAAATAATGGGAGTAGTTTTCATGGCACCTGTAATTATGCGAAGATTTTTGTTTTGAATTTTTTCAAGTTTATTCAGTAGTGCTGTGTTGGCACCATAATTGTAGAAGCTATATTCAAAATGTGAACGAACTATAGATTTGTATAGCATTAATAGTGATTTAGGGTCAGCTCCCCAAGATGTTCCAGATAGTGATCGTAAAATGTTTGTAGCTCTTGAAGCTTTGTCTGCTATGCCATTGACATGTTTCTGCCATGAAAGGTTTTTTGAAAATACAACACCCAAAAACTTAATATTATCATCAACAGGGAGTTTATGCCCATTATAGAGTATATTTGTAAATAATTGTCTTGTTCTACTGAACACTACTACCTTTGTTTTGTCGGGATTTACATCTAGTTTAAGGTAAGTAAAATAATTGTGCAATTGAATTAAAGCATTATTTAACTTATGTTCTACTGCTTGCATATCTGATCCAGAACAGTAGACTGTTAAATCATCTGCATATTGTAAATTATGAACATCAGTTCCTAAAATAGTGTTAAGTTTATGTATATATAAAATAAAAAGGAGAGGACTTAATATGCCACCTTGACACACACCTTTGTAAGATGGTTGTGGGCCAATTAAGTTATTTTGATGTTTAACATATAGCTGTCTGTTATTTAAAAAGTGAAATATCCATTTCAGTAGATTGGTAGGTAGTCCTAGCGATAATAATTCACTAATAAGGATGTTGTGATCTATGTTATTAAATGCACCAGTTATGTCAAAGAAAATACTGACTAGAAATTTGTTATGAGCAAGTGCATTGTAAATATCTAAATGTAAATGATTTAGACTTTCTACAGCTGATCGACCTTTTCTAAATCCAAATTGATTATAGGGTAATAAATTATTTGTTTCAGTGAAATATTCTAACCGTTGTTTTATTAATTGTTCAAATAATTTAGCTGCACATGATGTCAGAGCTATTGGTCTATATGATTCAGGACTATTACAATCTTTACCTGGCTTAAGAATGGGTACTAAACAATCTACCTTCCATGATACGGGAATTACTATATTTTCCCATAGTGAGTTATATACTTCTAAAACTACTTTCAGGCTAAAACTATCTAAGTTCTTAAACATTTTATAAGATATGTGGTCTATACCAAAAGTGGTATCCTTACGTGACTTTACTGCATTAGTAAATTCTGTGATAGTAAAAGGCTTCATAAAGAAAAGATCATGAGGTGAGTTGTTATTTGGGAGATCTATGTCTTGCTGTAAGTGACTGTTGGAAGTGTATTTATTCAAGAAATCTTGTATCCAATTATTTGAACAATTTGTAGTACTATTTACATAACTGTAGCTTTTATTGAATTTTCTTATATTAGTCCAAATAACAGAGAGTGGGGTTTGTCTATTGAATGTATCACAGAGAGACATCCAAGCTACTTGTCTTTCTTTATTAATGGTGAGTTTTTTTGCAGCTTGTAGTTTCTTAAATTCCAAGTAGTTTTCTAGTGAAGGATCTCTTTTGAATGAAATATATGCTTGTTTACATGTATCAACAGCCTGTGCACAAACTTGATTCCACCATGGAAGACTTAGTTTTTTCTTTGACCTACCAAGAGTAACTGTATTGGTGCTTTTAAAAGAATTAACCTGAGCTACACTGTCTATCAGTATTTTATTTAAAGTTTCATAACAAGTTATTGGATCAGATGTATCAAAACAAGTATTATGTACTTTAGAGCTTACCACGGTTTTAAACTTCTTCCAATCAACCCCATTGTAATTAGGTCTATTATAATTACTGCTTATGTTAAAATGATTTGTGTTTACAGGATTACATATGAGAGTTGTGTTAACAGGCAGGTGATAACTACATAATGGGTCATCATGAACATTCCAATTGCATCTTAAGGCTATGGAGGGTGATGCAATAGTTAGATCCAAAGCATTTGGTCGCCAAGTATGAGAACCAACGGTTGTAAGTGAACCGTCATTTAATAAACATAAATTATTGTCATTGATTACATCTAACAATGTTGTGCCACGAATGTTAGTTGTGTGACAGCCCCAAATGGTATGGTGAGCATTGAAGTCTCCAGCAATCAGTATAGGTCCTGGTATGGACTTGATCAGCTGATCAAGGTGCATATAATCAAAATTAGAAGGGTTAGCAGAAGTTGGGCTATAGAAACTTACAATTGATAAAGACTCATTATTGATTTGAATTCTAATAGCTATGTTTTGTAGTGAATTATCATAATAAGTGTGCAATTTGGTATAACCTATGTAATTTCTAATTAATATGGCTACACCATTGTGTTTTGAACCTATATCTAATCTTTCAATTCTATATCCTTTAATTGTAATTATTTTTGTACTTTTTAACCAGGTCTCGGAGATAAGAGCTATATGTATGTCGTTGGCATACAAATATTGTGCAAGAACATGTCTATGACAAAGCAGACTTTGGGAGTTCCATTGGACTATGTTGACTCTATCCATTTTGAGGTGGAGTCTTAGAGCAACGCGGGCCTTCGGCAAACCGACCTCCGTGTTGCTCTAAGGGTGAAGTTGATGTATTTTTACTGGAATTCAGTGTATCTATCAGTAAGGATTTAATAACTTGAGAGGTAATAGGATTATCATCTGTGGGTTTGTGGCAGTTTAATTTGACTAAAGTTGCAATAAGTAAGTTGACTATATGATCTGATTGTAATATTTTCTTAATGTTAAAGTCATTTGTGCCTTTTTGTAAATCTGGGAATTGTTTGTTATTAGAAATATCAGCATATGTTGGCTTTTTTTTATATTTATCATTATTTTTTTGTATTTCCTCCTTTTTTTAGGGCATATTGATGATATGGCTATATGATTACCGTTGCAGTGTATGCACATGGCTTCTTTCTCTGTTTTAGTGCACTGCTTGAAGTGATGATTCTCACCGCAGATGGAGCATCTTTGGGCGTTTTTGCAGAACTTGCCTATGTGTCCGTAACGTAAGCAACGTAGGCATTGACTTACTGGTGGTATGTAAGGGCTTACCTCAAAGAACCAGCTATTTATATCAACACTGTCAGGAAGGGAAGGACAGGAAAAGGTGATGGCTACCGTTTGGGTGGGTAGTAGAACCGGATTCGATCCTTCGTCAAGTCCGCGACGCATCAGACGGCGCACGGATACGACATCTTTAGAGCTGGAAATGGCAGAATATATATTATAATTTGACATATACGTGGGCACACCGCGAATGACCCCAGTTATTTCCGTCAAGGTAGCTGGTATGGTAGCTTTGACATTTAGTTCTTTGTGGGCTTTGATGTTGTTAAGAGCTATGTTAGCTAACCCTGGCCTTTCAAAAATTGCTGCTATTTTATACCTGTTTAGACGCTTAAATCTTTTCACTCCTTTGTTGTATCGCTTTATTATTGAACCGAGCGCCATCAGGTCCCGGTCGCCTATTGGTTTCATATCTAGACTTTCATAAATTACTAAATATTCAAAATTCCCGCCATCCTCTGGATATTGGCGGGAATAATTTTCAGTTTTATAGACCTTATATCTATCCGCCGCTTGTGAAGCGGTGGACTCGTCGGAGTCCGATTCTTGTGGAAGCGGATCTCCATCCAGTTTGTGTTTTTTCCGCTTTCCCATTGCGAAGCAAGAAATAGATTAGATATACTTTTACTATACTTTTCTGTTTATTAATACAATTAACCACTTTTTTTTTTATTAAAATTAAAAATCTCGCGTCCTTTCCGTTCAAAGGTTCCCGCCTTTTTTCTCCAATGACATTAGAATGAAGTATACATACACAATAATATTGGCAAAGTGTTCCATTTTCAAAATTTTAACTTATTTTTATTATGTCGTTTACAAGTGGCCTGTTCTCAAACATCAGTGTCGCCATCGTATTTATAATACCCGCACATTCTTTAAAATAAATCTAACATCGTTAAACACCCGCCATATCCGTGCATGTTCTCACATGAAATACGATCAAATAAATTCACAATTTTTGTAAAGGCACAATGGAAGACACCATTATAAAAATACTTCACTCTGTTAGGATTTATCAAGCTTTCCTTTTATTTGATTATTGCGTATACAAGTATCGTAAAATGTTACGTACTTATTTCCCCAATGTTTTGGTTGACTGACGTGAATTATGTCTTCATCGGATAAAGTAAAATCATCTAAGATTTCAATGTCCATTACAAGTGTTTATTTCACTTTCAATGTTTGTATGTTAGTTAATGGAGCTCAAATCTTGCAAGCTGATTTAGAACCGTTTCCTCTCCTAAAGAGTTGAATTTTTCCATGTTGGTCCAATTATCATGACAATGAATGTAAAAAAAAAACTTATAAGGATAAGTTTTTTTTAAAAATAGGTGAGGAAATTAAATCAAGGTAATTTAATAATAAGTCAATATTAAGTTGATATTGTCGGAAGTTTACGCGAATGTACACATTGAAATAATACTATTTTTAACGGATTCTATCGCGGTTTATTTGATGTTATTTAAAATTTTAAAATACCATCAAATATTTTAAAATTTTAAAATAACATCAAATAAACCGCGATAGAAACCGTTAAAAATAGTATTATTTCAATCAATATTAAGTTTTTCAATAATGATGAGCGACAGGTTATGGCGATACCAAATGTACCCTTTTTTTTTCGTGCGGAAATCCCTTCGGATACCCCCCCACCGGCCAGCGGGGGCGGTTATGTCGGGCTTGCACCGACTAAAACCGCACGCCGTCTCGGGTCTTAAGACGCCGGTGAGTAAGGTTACCCATAGAGCATATCCCTCGTACCCCGACTGACCCTGGGCAATCTCCGGTTTCGAGATGGCCCCCTTACTTGCTCTCCACTGTGCCATCTGCTACACAGAGGGACACGTGGAAAGCTTCCGAACAGCCCTCAACAGGGCCGTCCTCGCCTCGGTCGGAGTTGGCCGTAGGCGGCAGCGTCTCTCCCACCATAGGAGAGAGGCGCTGCCGTCTCCGTTGCCCAGGGTGCACCGCGTGGAGGTCCCCAACCAAGCACCCCTTACCAAATGTACCCAGCGCCATCTAGTGCAATAAAACTGAACTTCTATAATAATTTAGAAAACTATATATGAATTAAAACTACATCTTGCAATGAAAGTTCTCGCGTCCCAACATCAACTGTTAAGCAATGGCTCATTAGGGATGATATCCTATCCTGATCGGGGGTTCCTTCCTTTGGGTCGGAGGAACATCACACTCCGTTCCTCCGCAGTGGTAAATTAAACCGGAGGCGGTATTCCACCTGACGTCAAACACTCCTAGCGATAACCACACGTGACTAAATCCATGAATATATAATCATTTGCTTGGTAATTAAATCGGACCAGTGAAGCGTCCTTACCTAAGTTACCATTTAGATAGTATTTGCAGATTAATCAAATTATCTATACTAATATTATAAATGCTTAAGTAACTTTACCTGTCTGCCTGTCTGAATGGTTGCTGCACCGATTTGGATATGATTCGGCATACCTAGAGGTAGCATATAAACTGAAGAAGATCAAAACCACGGGCAGCAGCTAGTAATGTATAGTTGATGGGTTGTAACAAAAAAAATTAACCAAATTATATAGTATTATAAGAGCGAACCCCGAGTTCCAAGATGCAGGCTTTGGATGCCACTCGAATTATCAGTAGCAAGCTACGAGCCTCGATTAAATCCTTTATTTGCAAACTATTTTTGCTCCAACGTCTCCACAACTTCTGAAACGAGAAATATCTCTTTCATTTTGTTGAAATTATTATTAAACAGTCCCAAGTCAGAATATGTTTGCTAATTGTGCCACTTACGTGCTGTACGTCCTACTTTCGTGAGGTATTTAATGTCTAAACTTTACGCTAGAAGTTTTTTTTTTTAACGTGCGGAAATCCCTTCGGATACCCCCCCGCCGGCCAGCGGGGGCGGTTATATCGTGCATCGACTAAAACCGCACGGTGTCCTGCCCAAGTGTCCATTGCCGGGCACCCCGGGTAAGCCCTCGAAAGGATAACCCCAGGGATGCTAGAAGTTTCAAATTTATTTTTCCGACAGCACTAGGTTTTAAAATTATTTTAACTATTGTACTCAGTCTGCTAATTATTTAACCGAATTGTAGTTTTTCATAATTCAGCACCTCTTTTCTTTGCGGCAAGATAAGGACTTAGAATTCTTTACCCATCTCCGGTTTCGAGATGGCCCCCTCGGGTTTGGGAACCATGGTGTCCCTGCCTGCTTCTGCTAGGGTGGCAGGCGACTCATGGAGGCGGTCGATCAGCGACCTCCGACGCCTGAGTCGCTTCTGCCGCTTATTGAGCATTATTTGCTCGCAGAAGAAGGAGGCGGCGGCCCACGCGTTCGCAGTCCGTACCATCGCTCTGAGCAAGACGCCGAATGAGAGAACTCCCTCTCCAAGGGATGTCACAAGGGTCCGCCGCGGCACCTCCCAAACGCTTCCTTCTAGCTAGCCAAGCTGAGGACCACCATTGTAGCATTGTTGGTATCTCTAATGGTAGCCTTCATTCCGGAGACTTCATTTTCAGCTTACCATAAGGTGAGGGTGAAGTCATACCCCACATAAATATACAAACGTGAGTATGTATGTGAATTCATAAGTTTCCTTTACGCAAATTAGATTATATTAGTTTCTAAATCATCATCCTCCGAGCCTTTTTCCAACTCAGTTGGGGTCGACTTTCAGTCTAACTCTGAAGCGGCTGAACTTAGTCAATAAAATTTTCCGTGATTGGCGGGTTATCCTTTCGAGGGCTTACCCGGGGTGCCCGGCAACGGACACTTGGGGAGGACACCGTGCGGTTTTAGTCGAGACACGACATAACCACCCCCGCTGGCCAGCGGGGGGGTATCCGAAGGGATTTCCGCACGTAAAAAAAAAAAAAAAAAAGGGACTGCCAATTTTCAAATAAAAGAGTTACTTTTGTTAGAGAATCGAGAAGATCAAATGTTCTGGCAAGTAACATATAAACTGTATCTACTTTGTTATTTGTAATTCAAAAAAGTTTAAAGTTATGTGCTCATAATATAAAAAAACTTCTATGTAAAAAAACAGAAAAAAAACATCTACCTACGTTGAAATAAAACTATTGTTAACGGATTCTATCGCGATTTGTTTGATGTTATTGTATATTTTACATTGATCCCGACGTTTCGGTTGCTTTTCAGCAGCCATGGTCACGGGGAAAGCTGCTGAAAAGCAACCGAAACGTCGGGATCAATGTAAAATATAAAATAACATCAAATAAATCGCGATAGAATCCGTTAACAATAGTTTTATTTCAATGTGTGACATTCGCGTAAACTTTCGACAATATCATCTACCTACGTATTAAAAACTTTCAAACGTTTCTTCTAAAAAACTAACCAACCGTAATAGTGTCATTGTTCTGTAGAATGAGTAAAACAATGTGTGCCAGGCACCGTTAAAAATCTATTCATGGATAATAAAAAAATAATATGCCACCGGTGGCAAAGTCCAGAGAGCAAAGAGTATTTAAAACACTGTAATTTAGTATTTATGAAATAGAAATTGTTTAAGTCAAGGGATTTCCGCACGTAAAAAAAAAAAAAAAAAAAAGAAAGGGGTCCTTCTGGATCCAAAATATACTTTATACTTGTTATAGTTATTTGTGGTATGTATTGCGTAGAAGGAAAACCTGTGAATCGTAATAATAAGAGTTAATATTTTTATTAATGTAATCCCGGGTTGTGTTGTATTCGCAGATTGCCGACACGTGTAGCATGATTCAAGTCTTGCTCGTAAATAGAGGGGAAAAACCGTAAGCTTAGTACACAAGGCGAAAATGCCACTTGAAGTATTGAACTATAAATCAAAGCAAATGTAATATGTTTTTGGATAACGTACTGTATCGAATTGAATTGTTTGGGAAACCTACTTTTATGCACGTTTATAATTCATTTGCTTATACTTGTATATACCTAAAAGGGTGGGCAGAGATAAATCGAAAACCTAACGATTTTGTTTCAATACCACGTGTATCCATTGCCATCAGGCACTAGCAAGCTGAAGTGCTTAGATAATAATAATACTAATCCTGTAAGTACCTGCTCGCAGAAACCTCTTTTGTGTCTTCCTGGCCATCCTGTTACTCATTACGTTAATCTTTTTTTAATTGATAAGTATTGGTTACCTTTTCATAAGCTTAGAGCTGCACGAATACCACTACGTGCGAATCAGGCGCATAAGTTAGGTTCTACATTTCATACGAATCCTATCTAATTGTAGCCCGTCGTGTGTGACATTTATACCAGTCCTATACAATGCAATCTCATTGTGTATGTCATGACATATTTATGTAACTGCTTAGTTAGTAGATAATGATAATGCTGAGTGCACATACTACATTCCCTAAGGATCTTCGTGTGGCGACGTTCCTTGACCGCGCTGAAACTAAATAAATAGATTTAGATCGGAAAAAGAGAACATCTAGGACGGGACTTGAACCCGCGACCAGTCCCTTACAGGGGGAATGCTCTGACCAACTGAGCCACCTAGACACGTCCCAGATATTCGAAATTCTCCGATATATCATATACGTCTTAAGGCGACGTTGGTTCAAGTCCCGTCCTAGATGTTCTCTTTTTCCGATCTAAATCTTTAGAAAAAAGTAAGCATACAAAATGCTTAAAAATTTAAGTGAACTAAATAAATAGGTTTGTACAGAAAACCGGCTCAATACACTTTGTGAAAACGTTGGTGTACTTATATCGATAAAGTGCGGGAACTCGCAACTGCTAAAGCGATTGCTGCATGAATAAAGGAAAATAGCATGATACCATACACTTCTGGGTCCAGGTACCTTTAGGCTACCATCAGGTGCGGTGAAGTAACATTGACGTAACTTACATAAAAAAGAACTACTAATTCTCAAATTTGGACTTGTTTTGTTTTATTCCAACAAGTCCCATAAATTTAGGCTCTATTACCCTATTATTTATTATATTATATATTTGATATATTTGGCATCTGTGGCGTAGCGGTAGTGCATTCGACTACTACGACAGGGGGCGCGAGTTCGATTCCCGCTCAGTGCAAATATTTATATGCATGAATATGTCTAGTTCAGGCCATGCAGGCTAGTCCAAAGACTAGCCTGCATGGCAACCACTGGATGCATGAAATCTACCCCCACCGCGGCAATGGAAGCCATGCTCGGACTCCCACCCTTGGATCTGTTCATCCGCCAAGAAGCAACAGCTGCGTCTATACGCCTAAGGGCACTCAACCTATGGAGCGAGAGAAACACGGGACACACCTCACTGCTCACAGATCTCATAAAGGAGATACCCATGATAGGAGCAATGAATGATCGTGTACCCAAACAACACGTATTCGACAAAAAATACAAGATCCAACTTCATGAGGACCACCGCTGTGAGGCTTTATGCCCAACGGAATTACGCATCTTCACAGATGGATCAAAAACTGGTACAGGCACCGGGGCCGGCGTTTTCCCAGAGGACCTTAATGTATCCATTTCAACACCGCTGGGGACCCACAACACAGTATTTCAAGCTGAATGCATAGGGATTACCCTGGCAGCTTCAGCGGTAATGGCTAGGAGAGTGGAAGGCCACTCAATACGCATACTCTCCGACAGCATGGCCGTGCTGCAAGCTTTAAACAGCCACACTATAAACTCTATTGGATAAATCTGGAAGTTTGCAGACAGGCGAGGGAAGCACTCCCCGTGCTTGAAAATAGACTGACCAGGCGTCTTCGACAACTGACCAAACAGCAACTGCGCACGGCCACAGCTGCCATCACGGGGCACGGCTCCTTCAATAAACACCTTTATATTTTAGGAATCACCGACAGCCCTCTCTGCAGAGCCTGCATGAAAGAGGAAGACAGCGGCACACGTGCTCCTACACTGCCCTGTAACCGCCACATACAGGGTTAAGTACTTCGGAAATACAGGTACGCTCCCGGAGCGTAGATCGATCGCCAGCAGCGTGAAAAGCCTGCTGGCGTTCTTCAATGAGTTGGGGTGGATCGAGTGAAATGCCCACCCTCACTCAAAAACCGCGCCTTGTCGTGGAGTTGCGGATTCCAGCTCGCGAAACCATACCATACCATACCATATGTCTAGTTGCATTGGTCTGAGTATTTCTATGTATAAAATGTTTGTACTTACAAAAAAAAAATAGTATATAAGTATGTTTATTCGCATTCTGGAACCTATAACACAAGCTAGTAGTTAAACTATGCTTACTTTGGGACTAGAAAGTGCTGTGTAGAATGTCGTAGAATATTTATTTCTGTATTTATCTTCAAGAGGCATAATATACAAACTTTCTTAACAGTCAATTCCATATAGCACCATCTGTATATTATATGTACTTCTAAAGAAGCATGAAGCTATTATTATCCATCCATCGATATCCACTCATCCGTTAACAATATTAGTTCAAATTATTTGACCTCTACTACACTATTCTACACATTACCGAGTGAGTTTATGACCGATACAACCATAGTAATATATCTAATTCTGTATTTACCCTGCGGATACAACACATCAATAGCAGTTCAAGATTTGCAATAAACTATCAGTTTATCTTGCGTTTGTAACAAAGTATCAAGATAGAGACTGCAGAATCGCTACTTTTTGCAATAATATACTCACACCGACATGTCCCTGTAGAGGTAGACAGAAGTGTGACTGTGTGACGTGGCAGTAGACTCGCGCTCGTTACCGTTACACCAAAAACGCAGTCACCGTTATTGATCAATAAATTAAACTTATATGTGAAGTGTGTATAGGCCCCACCTAGATCTTCGGGCCCAAGCCAACCTTAGCTGCAAGCCGGTTACACCCGCTGAATGGTGAATAAGGCTATGGCATATTCATTCATCTCGGGGTCGGGTGGTCAGATGGCAGTAGCTCCTGAAGCGACCACTCCGCAGAGCGAGGTAATTAACAGTGGTTCATTTTAGCTGGAGGTCAGCTCACTTACATTCCTTTTTAGGGTTACGTTGCCAAATGGCAAAAAACGGAACCCTTATAGATTCGTCATGTCTGTCTGTCTGTCCGTCCGTATGTCACAGCCACTTTTTTCCGAAACTAAGAACTTTGCTGTTGAAACTTGGTACGAAGTAAAATTCACACAAAAAATAGAAAAAAAAAATCGGGGCTCCCCGATACTTAGATACTTACTTACTTATTAAAAATTTTTTCATCAAACCCCTATTTGTAGGATATTTATGGATAGGTCTTCAAAAATGATATTGAGGTTTCTAATATTACTTTACTCTCAACTGAATAGTTTGCGCGAGAGACACTTCCAAAGTGGTAAAATGTGTCTCACCCCCCTTTAACTTCTAAACTAAGAGAATGATAAAACTAAAAAAAATATATGATGTACATAACCATGTAAACTTCCACCGAAAATTGGTTTGAAGGAGATCTAGTAAGTAGTTTTTTTTTAATACGTCATAAATCGTAAACCGCAATTTACCTTTCATTCAATCAACACAAATATAAAAAATTTTAAAAAGCATTATTATGTTACTTCCTGCTACGGAACCCTTCATGGGCGCGTCCGACTCGCACTTGGCCGCTTTTATTTAAGTTCTCCTTACTTATGAAGAGAGGAAAGGGGAGCTTCCTTCCATTTCTCTATTCACATCCTCCCTGTAAGCAGTAATGCACGAATAACTTCACAGATTACAGGTTTTGCTACATTGCTAGTATAAAAATAGTTATTGGAAAGAAGAAGATCGTGGTCTCAGCAGACAGACAATCTTTAACAGTGCATTCGGTAACAAAATGTGTCTAGTATGTAGGCGTCTTTCCACCGGCGTGTATGACGTCAAAGTGTTTGTGAATGAAACTCAGTAATAACCAATAAATCAGAGAGGGCGATGACCTTCAATAAAACTGCGGTTCTTGTGTTAGATCTCTCACTACACTAGACGATTATTGCGCAAATAGTGATATTCAGTATACCAATATACAGAGTGCTTTTAACACAAATTTATTATGATATTGTCGGCATTTTACATTAATACACATTGATATAAAACTATTTTGAAATTATGCTTAAATAATAACACCTACCTATATTTTTTCGAGACGACCGCCATACCCATCTAATCTAATCGATCCGTGTCGAGACCAGCTGTTTTGATGGCTACTAGTACCACAGTGAAAAAACAGTAATAAACTTGAATGTCATCTTTAACGGACTGATTTTCAATGAGAGTTTCGAGAATATTTTACCAGGACGATTCTAATTCAAATAACTATCGATGTAGCCATTAGATTGAATTACGGCACTTAATTATCGGCCTAAGCCTCCAAAAAACTGGCTAATTTAATTAATGGCTGCGACATTTACACACCTTTAAATGGCCTCAACTATAATAGAATTCTCTACATGGTCTATCTAGGCAATAAGTAGGTGCAAATAAATAAAATAAAACAAAACTTCAAAGTATTTACGGTATATATACAAATTAAACTTACAAAAGATGAATTATTAAATTTTGCTAAAGAAGCAAGCTTTCCACAAACTTCACCTCCATAAAATTATCTTTTTTATTTCCTTCCCTATTTATTTCAATCCGTTTAAGTTCCTACTCTCAAGACAATTCATTGTGGGGGTGACAGCCGACCGTCTCTGCTACCCCCACTACCCGTTGCGGACGAACGGGGCTTTGGCCTCGAGGCGGCGCAGGTTCTGCTGTCCGCCCGGTGCTCCGCCACTTTGCCCTCCGCTACGCATTTGTAGCAGCGCGGCGGAGCATCACAAGCACTGGCCTTGTGCCCGGGCTGACTGTAGCGGAAGCACCGATCCCCCACGGTGTCTCCCGCTGTGCACTGCACTCCCACATGCCCCACGGCCAGGCACCTGAAGCACCTGGTCTCGCGGCGGTCTCCCAACGAGGAGGCTCCGTTCGTCCGCAATTTTCTGCGCCGCTGCGACGGGGCAGTTGACGACTGCCGTGCCGTGACCGGTGGAGCTGAAGCGGATTTCTCCAGCTCTCACCTCATCACCGGGGCAGCCGCCCGCCTCCACGACGGCGGAGATGACCTCCTCCGTCGTGGCCGCGTCATCCAGACCCGAAATGCGCAAACCTGCGCATTTGTTGGGTCTGGTGACGCGGACGGCTTCGGTATCCAGCGACTCCCTCAGCTTGGCCGCTAGGGCGTCGGCTTTGGGGCCGCTGGTGGCGCCGGAGACCTCGAGAAGCCGAGCTCCAGTGCGAGTTGTTTTGCACCGGAGACCCCCTCAATATCGAGGGACTTGAGGTCCACTGAGGCTTTCACCTGCCTTAGGACCTGGGCGTACCCCACGCCCTTCTCCACACCCTCCGTCGTCACCGTTAGGACGACGGCTGTGGAGCGTGGGGCGTGGAGCCTCTTCGGCGCCTTCGCCGCAGCGGCTTTTGCCGCCTTCTTAGCCGCCTTTTTGGCGGCTTTTTTCGCCTTTTTGGCGGCTCCCGCTACCACCCATTCCTCCCCTCTGGAGGAACGCTCGGGTGCAGCGGGAGTGGCGGATATGGCGGGGGTGGGGGTGCCGCACTTTTTCCCCTTCCCTTGTGGCGTTGGGGCCACTGGGGTGGCGGGGCCGGGCTACCACCGGCAGCAGCTGCGAAAGACGCAGGCCGTGCCAGTGGGGGACGGTAAGCCCGGTCCTCCAAAACACCGAGCCACCTCTCGATAGCCGCCAAGAGCTGCACCACACTAGGCGCAGGCTCTGGCGGCGGAATGGGCGCCGGCCTAGGCGCTGATTTCGGCGCCGGCTTAGGTGCCGAAGGGACCGACGTCTTAACGTAAAATAAAAGTCCAAACTCCAAACAACAAACGTTAAAAAACCAAGCTATCTTTACAGTTTTAGAGAAAGATAGACACGGCATATGTATTAATGAAACCGAGTACCTACATTATTTTGTCACCAGCACCAATGACGTGGCCGCGCTGCCGGCCAAGGTCCGCCGGTAACCCTGGGGTTATCCTTTCGAGGGCTTACCCGGGGTGCCCGGCAATGGACACTTGGGCAGGACACTGTGCTGTTTTAGTCAGTTCATACAAGACATAACCGCCCCCGCTGGCCGGCGGGGGTATCCGAAGGGATTTCCGCACGTAAAATAAAAAAGCACCAATGACGTTACACATACCATTTAGTAAAAAGGCTTACCGTAAACAGAATCAGTTAGCCTTTTTAAGTTGACTTTCGACTGGCAAGATTCACCCCCGCTGGCCGGCGGGGGGTATCCGAAGGGATTTCCGCACGTTAAAAAAAAAAAAAAAAAAAAAGTTTAAAGGAGACTAAAACTCGCGGCAAGTTTGATATCACGCTGGGACGAACGGCTATAATGTATCCCTTCTTCATAGGATCGTAAATTCCCGTAGCACCCAAAGCTGGCAATTTGTAGTCCGCTTTTTCACTTCTCCTAAATTTGATTTATTTCGTCTTTTACAGAAACTACTGCCGCCTGACCTCCTAACCCCGAGAGGAAAGCCTGCACCAGAGCCTCTTTTATCAATCAGCAGGCCAGTACGCTTGCGGGGGGGTTGGCCTGGGTTTCAAAGATTTTGGTGACGTCTAGGGATTGCTCCCGGGAATTCCCAGTACTCTTGAGTTTTTATCTAGCACCGGTAGTGTCAACAATTCCCGGGGTTTTACGTTACTTTCGAGACTTCATAATTTAGTAACTTTAATTTTAGTACTGTAAAACCGTCACATACTTACTCAGTGACGTATAGCTCGACTATGACGTAGTGAGGGGACGGCTAGCAGCATCTAGCCTTTTCTAAATCTATGGCTATCGTTGTCCTTTTGGCTATATGCCAATAGTGTTTACTGTTTACCTAAACGTGTCGTGTGACACAGATAAAATTCTGCTCAGTAATGTCGTCTGGCGTGGGCGGTATCGTATAATTTCGATAAATATGATTTATAGATAGGAAATTAGCGCAACATATGGTCTTTAGCTTCCGATCCCGGTTAAATATGTCGTATCTTGATAAACAAAAACTTTATAAGTCATCTAAAGGCTTGGAGAATGACCGAGCTTTTTTCCAATTCAGTTAGGAAATTCGATTATGTATAGAGGTACAATAACTAACGACCTACAGTCAACACTGGGGTATTGTAAAAAAATTGTTATTAAGAACAGGTGTATAGTACCAACCACTCAGTTCATGATTAACCAGTCTAATTAACCTCTGAAGGTTAAATGGTAGGTGGACCTAGATTTGTCAAATATTTTAACTTCATTTCGTTTCATTAGTTCCTAACTATAAAATTGTCTTTACTACAGTGCTACCTATTAGATAATTGCATTACATTGCTACGAACCATTCATCATCATCATATCATGTTTGCCAGCTGCATCTGACGATTTTACCTCGGAGCTTGGAGTCCGCTTACTCCCTTTCCTCCTTTAGATTTGGCTTATGCGGCTTTTATGAGACTGACTGCCTCCTGACCTCCAAACACCGAGAAGAAAGCAAGTGCCAGAGCCCCGTCCGTCAATCAGTATGGGTTACGGCTTGCAGATGAGGTTTGCTTGGAGACAAGGTCTTTGTACCCCATACAACCAAATTGCAAATAAACATATCGATTGGTGAAAGGCAAAAGGAGCAAGTGACATCGGAAAAAGAAAACTTCCTAAATGATAGGATTGAACTTTACAACACAACGATTTTCCTGTCAACTGTTGTTGTCGCTTACCTCTGTTTGCCTTTCAATCGCTGGATTATAGCTACAAGAGCTAGCTACTTATGCAGTCGGTTCCTCTGAACCCATATCCCGTCTAAAATCATTCTTTTATTACTTTTATCTCTGCCCCGAATCTATTTCGGCGAAGCATCAAAATACACATTGCTATTTATATTATCAGTACAAACATATCCAATAATAAAATGATAGAGTACCCGTGGATCGTTGAATTACAATAAAAAGTTATGTGTTTCTCAGAATTATTGCTTTGCCTTTACGTATTGTTGTTCTTCAGATTCTCAACCTTGATTGATGTGAGCTAGAATTATCTACTTCCTCATCTCTTTTTATGCTAGTAAGGTCGTTATACACTCCCACTGCCCACCTGATAGTAAACTGTCGTTGTAGGGTTATTTGGTCCCCATCAGGGATAGTTAAATTCTTCTATTTGTTATACTGTGTAAGCATGTCTACTGTTTTATGCTACGATGGGATTGACATATTCATAACGGATAAAAATCCCTAAAAAAAAGAGAGAAAAAAAAACGTATCAAAAGAAAGTGATAATAACTGCCATATTGTCAAAACTCCGACACCCATCATCACTGCGAGATTAAGTAAACATCCAGTCTTTAAAACTAGTCATAAAGTTTTCAACACGAAATGGTTCATTAAAGTCGGGCCATCAGCTTTCGTGTAAGAGCGCTAACTCAGGTAGGTATCTAGAACACCTACCTGTGTTAGCGCTCTTACACGAAACACACTGCAGTGGTGGTACAGCTGGAGTATTTCGTGACTGACGCGAGGCAGTAGCGGTGCGAGCCAGTGCCGTAGTAATGGCGGATCGTTTACAATCTGTCGGCGTGCCTAATGCCGACAAATTGTATGCGAGTGCATGTATAGTATGTTGCAAATTACCTAACCATAAGCATATTTGATACATTTTGGTAATAAATAGGAAAAAAATTGAAAATGCTCTTCTTAAGCTAGAACAAACTATGAATTTGACATTTCCAATCTGTTATCTCAAATTAACAAGCTCTACAGGTAAAATTATAGTTCTACTAACTACAGTTGACCCTCATATATCCCAAGGTGAGCCAGAGTGTGACACAAACCAGGAGCCCATAAACATCCGGGCCCGTCTTAGCATTCCCTCTTTAAAGTCGACCACCTGGAAAGCCCACGACCAAAACTTAGCCATCCTGTTAGAGCATTCCGGAACAAAGCAGGATTTAAACAGTCAGGTAGAATCTTTCCAGGTTAGCATTTACTCATATCTACATGAGCATTACCCACCATCATTACCATACGCGCGAAAAAACCGAGAAAACGCGTTCAAAATTAAAATGAGAAAGAAAAAGCGGGACCTTATCAAACGACTACGGTTTGCTAAAGCTATGGGCGATAATCAACTTAGTCATCAACTGGCCAGAGCTTTAAGGTCCATACTGAAATTAATTCAAGGAATTTCTGTTCAAATAATAAATGAAAACAATAATTTTAATAGAGCAAAACATGAAGTAGAGTTCGATAAGGACCCGTTTAAGTACTCGAGGAATATTTTTAGCGACAGAAAGCAAGATAGGCTACTGCTAAGTAACGATCAGATCCATAGCTACTATAAAAGTAATTATGAGGTGCCTAAATACGAAAAACAATACAGTAAACCAAACGCGCAAAAACCATTAGGCCCTCATTTCACATTTGACTGTAACCAACCTAGCTTAGACGAAATAGAACACCAAATCAAAAAGAAACCAACAAAAACCGCCCCAGGGCCTGATGGCATACCTTACATTATCTATAAAAAATGCCCATCGGTACGTAAACATGTTCTAAGCATATTCAATAGGATCTGGTCGAGTAAAGAAGTCCCAGCGGCCTTCGGCAAGGCTAATTTTGTGCTCATTCCAAAGAAAGAAATAGTAACTAGTCCAAAAGACGCTAGACCAATAGCATTAACCAATACAATTTCTAAAATTTTCTTCTCATGGCTTCAATTTAAAATGACAAATTTCATGATCAATAATAACTATTTCAGACCAAACCACCAAAAAGGTTCCTACCCGGAATTTCAGGATGTCTGGAACACAATTCTTTACTGGCGGAAAGTTTAAAAGATGCCAGATCAAATGAAAAGCAAATAACAGTTTGTTGGATAGACCTAGAAAACGCTTTTGGCTCAGTACAACACGAGCTTATGTTGTTTGCATTAAAATAGTATCACTTTCCGTCCATCATTTGGGAAATAATATCCTCTTATTATGGTAAATTAAAGTTTGTGATTAATACCAAAGATGGATACACGCCACCTTTAAATTATAATGTGGGTTTGTTCCAAGGTTGCTGTTTATCACCTATAGTTTTCAATATAGTAATAAATATTTTAATAGACAACATTTCCACACACGACAAGAAGTGGGGCTATCGGTTTAAGCTAAACGGTAAATATACGGAGTCTATCCTCGCTTTCGCGGACGATTTGGCAATACTGACTCGTAACCCAAAGCAGTGCCAGGACCTACTGCGTAGAGTAGACGATTTCTGTACATGGACAGATGGAATGAGAGCAAAACCTAGCAAATGCTACTGTCTATGTCTGGGTAGGCGGGGTACCAGGTATACTTCATATGACCCAGGGCTTAGTATAGGCGGGGAAAACGTTTCAACTATATCTGAAACCGTGCCTTTTAAATTCCTCGGAAGAAAGATTGACAACAGAGGTTGCACTCCAGCTTTGGACGAATTAATTGATAGTTTCATTATCGATTTAAAAAAGGTAGACCAACAACCAATAAGTAATGTTAAAAAAGCTTGGATCTATGACAATTATTTAACCTCGCGTCTTAACTGGCCGTTTCTTATATATGATATAAACCAGAGCCTCCTCAAAAAACTAGATGCGAGTGTCACGAAGACACTGAAGTCGTGGCTAGGGCTAGCTCAGTCGGCCGACCCGTCGGCACTATATAGATCCGCGAATAATTTTGGAATGACGCTTAAGAAGCCATCAGAACTCTATAAACACCTAAGAGTAACTAAAATGCACGTCTTATCGGAATCTAAAGACGAAATAGTAAAAGTCCTTCCAAAAGATAAAAATGCATCGGAGCTCGAATCACGCCTCCAGTTCCATAAAAGGTTCATGATAGGCTCGCAGACTGGTAGAGTAGGTCTAGGTAATATTCAGAGACAAACAGATAAAGAAATAACAAAATCTTTTCTTCAAGCAGACGAAAACAACACCTATAAGGTGCACGCAATGAACCTAGAAATGCAAAACGAATGGTTGACTCTAGGTGAATTTTGTATTCCCATAGCCTTAAAATGGCGTACCATAATATACGACTGGTCACCGGCCTTACTTAAATTTTACCTGAATGCATTCCAGTTGACCCTCCCCGACCAAAGCAATCTGGTCAGATGGGGAAAAGCCACAGATAAAACATGTAACTCATGTGGTGAAGCAACTGGTACGGCTAGGCACCTACTAGTGGGTTGTAAAACGCTATTAGACCGGGGTCATTACTCGCGCCGTCATGATAAGGTATTAGAAATCATACGTGAGGCTGTAAGTTTGGCGGTAGCTAGAGCGAAAAAAGGATTAACCACAAACCAAAGAAATGACATTGCGTTTGTAAAGGAAGGCTGCTCAAAGAAATCACTTCAAAAGCCTTATTCAATTTTGATAGCTGCCGTTGACTGGACAATACTCGTAGACACGTATGAGAAGCACTATAGGATACCGGAGGATGTCTGTGCCTCATCATCCAGACCCGACATATTCCTTTTTTCACGATCGCATAAGCGTGCAGTGCTTGTAGAACTCACAGTACCGTGGGAAACTAATATACCTAAAGACCACGCTATAAAGACAAACAAATACTTTGATTTGACTAACGAGTTAACCAAAAACGGCTACGTGGTTAAACTCTATGCCGTAGAAGTAAGAGCAAGGGGAATTCCAGCTAAATCCCTGTACAACTTACTTAAAGACCTCGGATTGCCAAGAGCTTCAGTAAGCTCTTTATTAAAACGTATATCAAAAGCGGCATTGTTAGGATCTTACCAAATTTGGATAGGTAGGGGGGGGAACACTACTGACGGTGGAGGTGAGCGCTGATGCATCAAAAGGTGGCCACCCTAAACCTACATCTGGGTAGCAAGTCCCAGTCGCCGTCATGGTGTTCCTCTCTGTACCACGCTATGGACCCGGCGACCGCACGGTGAATCCATGGAGTGCTGAGAATCGGATCTCTTAAAGTTTTCGAACTACACCGCAGCGCTTGCCTAAATATGTGGTTCACCGTTGAATCAACAATGTATACACTATTATCTTATTAGACATTATATCTATAGTTATAGCTGATAAATATATCTAATCTTATTTATAATAAATATATATAATCTCGATAACAGCTTTGTTTATGAGAGATGGAAAGCATGAATAAGATGTTGAAAGGAGAGTGACAGCTGGAAATAGAGTGAATGGGGCACTACACAACTTTAAGAGCAGCCGAATGTCGAAAAGGCACAACTGACTGTACATGGAGGAGTATTAGTGCCGACTCTTATGTATGGTAGTGAAAGTTGGGTGTGGCAGAAAAAGCATCAAAGTAGAGTGAATGCAGTAGAAATGCGTGCGTTGCGAAGTATGTGTGGATTGACTTTGAGAGATAGCGTGAGAAATAGCGTGATAAGAGAGCGATGTGGATTGACAGAAGATATAGTGACGAGAATTGATAGAGGTATGTTAAGATGGTTCGGTCATGTTGAGAGAATGAATGAAAGAAGACTAACGAAACAGGTGTATGAGGCGAGTGTAGATGGTACCGTCGGAAGGGGAAGAGCTAGGCGCACATACCTGGACCAAATGGGGCAGGTCAGGAGTACCCTAAACCGACGAGGATGCATGAAGAATGTTATGAGAGTGAATGAGGCGGGAGAAGTGGGTCAGGATCGTGGCAAATGGAGATCCGTGATCTCTGCCTACCCCTGTGGGAAACAGGCGTGATTTTATGTATGTATGTACGTATGTATGTAGAGCAGATAATATGGAGTTTAAAAACATTGGTAACTATAGTTAATACGGTTAATTTAAAACCCAACTTAAACTAGGGATGCGATGCAGTTAGCAAGCAAGAAAATTGAGCGAGTGCAGTGTGCATTTATTTTTTTATTTCAAAATCTGAAAAATTCAATTTTTGCGCGCGCGAACTTTTCCATTAGTTTCAATGGTAAAATGGTTTTTCGGTGATAATTCCTCAATGGTATGTCCGATTTTTAATTTTATGGTCTCAAAAAATCCCCCTAGATTGTCGTTATGACCATGCCAAATTTGGTTGAAATCAGATTTGTGCAAAGGAGTATCCGAGTTTGTAAGCGGCTATCCCGCGTATTAAATAGTAGTAATTAATTATTAGGTCGTTACATATGAAATTGCCGTTTTTCTTGAAGAAATTGGAGGAAACCCAATTTTTACTACTAACATTTTTGCATTTTTTTAGGAATGACAATTTCAAATTTTATGATTTTATTTTGTGTATGAATGAGACAACATTATTACAACAAACAGCAACTTTTATTACATTTTTGAAAAGTGACAGTTGTTAAGTAATACGAAATTTATCATCAAAATGGATAGCAATTAGGAAGTACTGTTTTGAAGATCCAATTAATTTATCAGCGGCCAATAAAAACAAAATTTAATACAGAGTTGTTAAATCTTGAAATCCACTTTCAAACAAAATATAAATAATGGAAATAGCTATTAAATTACAGGAATAACGAACTCATGAATTTGTAAGAAAATTTCGGCAATTTCATAGGTAAAGACCTATTGACAATGTTCTTTTAAATAATTTATGTTAAATGCAATGACTTCTATGTACTTTTTTTTTCGTGCAAGCCCCCCGCCGGCCAGCGCGGGGGCGGTTATGTTGGGCTTGAACGTACTAAAACCGCACGCCGTCTCGGGTCTTCAGACGCCGGGAACATATACTAAAATTGGAACGACTTCTATGTACCTTTACTAGACAAGCTATTTCGAACAAAAATGTTGTCACTGTTCGTGGGTGAGACGGGAATGAGTTTTGAATTTAGACTTTGGAACGGGACGCAAGAACTAGATAAATGAGTTAATGAATTTTGACACTCATCTACATACAGCTGTGTTATACAGTCAACGACAAAAGTTGGTTCGCATTAAAATATTTACAAACCTTTTCTTACATAGGACTACATGAACCAATAGTGGATGTTGAAGTGGTTTTATAAATCCCAGGTAATATTATTCATGTTTTATTTATTGTTTTATGAAAGGGTTAAGAGCTAAGATGATTAATAGATAAGAATTTGTTAAGCGACTTCTCACCTTGTTCTGTCTGTGTTGACGAAAAGCAAGTTCTTGCAGCTCAATAAAGGAAACATTTCAAAAAATAATAAGTTTGAATATTCAAAGGTAAATTTTGGTACTTACGAGTTTTTATAGATAATGGTACCGAACCCTTCAGGCGCTAATCCGACTCGTTTTTCATTCCTCTAAAAAATAATACATGAACGTATTATTAGACACACTTTATAACATGCGTGACCTCATTTGGACTTTCATTGAAACCGCACCTTTGATTACTCACGCACAAAGCCTTGTCTTTCTTATCACAAAGAAATACTGACACAGAAGTACACAGATTTCTATGCGAAAAAGAAACGTAATTTTAGGAGTGAAAATAAGTCTATTTGCTGCCGCGCTTTATGTGAGTGAACCGAAAAGACATTCTTCTTTTAGCGAATTTCATGAATTATAGGAACCGCGGGATCAAATCACACTAAACTGCATTATTACGTTTTACACACAATAATGTATATTTAATGTATAATGTATATAATACACACAAAATTTAAACAACACATAATTTAAACTAACCCGTCGGTTATCTCAAACTCCAAGTATAATAAATGTTTTATGTAAAACTTGTGAATAAAAAAAGAAATATAGTTTTGCGTTTCCGAGATCCCAATAAGATCTTCGAGACCAAGCCAACCTCACCTGCAAGCCGGTATACCTGCCGATTGACGGACGAGACTCTGTTTTATAATCTCCTGGGCTTCGGAGTTCAGATAGCAGTTGCGCCCGCAAAAGTCAAATACGCCAAATCAAGAGAAAGAGAAGGAGATCGGACCCCGGAGTCTAAATTACAGTCAATGACAAAAGTAGTTTAACAAATTTCAATTTATTAATCATCTTAGTTCTTAAACTTTTTTTTTTTTTTCTCCGTGCGGAAATCCCTTCGGATACCCCCCCGCTGGCCAGCGGGGGTGGTTATGTCGTGCCTCGACTAAAACCGCTCTTAAATCTTGCATAAAATAATAAACTATATAGCGTCGGTAGCTTAGTGGTTAAGGAGTCGACCCTACGATCGAGAGGTCTCGGGTTCTAATCCTGGTCATTACACTACCGACGAGAACTCACTCCTAACACAAGCAATTAAGCTTAGCTGGAGGGGTTAAGAGAAATATTAACTAATTTCTGTTCTTTAAAAAAGACGAAACATGAAATATGTTAAGTCATGAGAAGTCATTTTGAAGGTGGTAGAGTCAAGCAACAGTCATTTTGGCCGTTGCATGAATGAGTCCACTCGACCGGGGAAGCACTCACAGAATATCGACGCCAAGTAACAGTATTTGAACTGTTGCGTTCCGTTTGGTGAGTGAGAGTGCTGGAGCCCAAACTCCTTTCCAATCCCCTCCCAAACTCTTTTCCCATCCCCTCCCAAACTCCTTTCTCATCCCCTTTCCTTTACAGGGTCGGCAGCGCGAGTGTGACGCCACTGGTGTTGCACACGTCCATAGGCCGCGGTAACCGCTTCCCATCAGGTGGGCCGTGTGCTTATCTGCCACCTTAGTTATAACACGAGATATAAGAATAACTTACAAACATATCCTATTTCAATGTTTTCGATATTCGGTCTACGCCGCGTGCCCTAAATTTCTCCGAAAATTATTCCGTTGTTCTCAATCCTAGTTAGATTTGTTCTCAAAAAGAAAGCTTACATAGAAAAAAATAACTAACATGAAATCGAAGAATTGCTAGTGTAACAGTATTGATAACACTAAGGGACAAATGTGTTTGTAAGGTGTGGATAGAATTGTTGTGATAATACTTGGGTCTTTAAGAAAAACTACGATGCAGTTTATGGCTATATTACAAAAGGTAATGTACTGGTTAGAAGAATTTAGTAGTGGTAGAGTCAAGCAACAGTCATTTTGGCCATTGCATGAATGGGTCCACTCGACCGGGGAAGCACTCACAGAATATCGACGCCAAGTAACAGTATTTGAACTGTTGCGTTCCGTTTGGTGAGTGAGAGTGCCGGAGCCCAAACTCCTTTCCAATCCCCTTCCAAACTCTTTTCCCATCCCCTCCCAAACTCCTTTCTCATCCCCTTTCCTTTACAGGGTCGGCAGCGCGAGTGTGACGCCACTGGTGTTGCACACGTCCATAGGCCGCGGTAACCGCTTCCCATCAGGTGGGCCGTGTGCTTATCTGCCACCTTAGTGGTATAAAAAAAAAAGTCATACTCACATATACAACTTTTTTCGTTGACTGTACAAGTTTTGAATGCTACTGGAACTAAACTTTGGTGTATCTAAACGAAGGGTTACCATACAAACAGCCAACTTTTGAAATATCTTCAACAGCAGAATAAGCATTTGGTACCTGAGTAAAGCGAACCAGAAATCATCATCATCACAGCGATAGTCCCGAGTGCTCTCCTAAGCTTTCTCCTCCTGATTCGGAACGACTACCTTCTGACTTCCCAAAGTCAGGAGAAAAGCATACGTTAGAGCCTGTCCGTTTATCAGCAGATGTACTGGCCAGCAGGTGATATTGGTTTGGGTTCTGAAGATCTTGATAGGACCACATACATTCGTCTTCAAACTTAATTGAAGAAACAAAATTATGTCTAAATAGAGACCCTTTTCCTGTGAAGGTATCATTCAATTGATACTTATCGAATGAAAATAGACCAAAGACAAAATAAATCGATCTGTTCTTATCAATTAATTGAATCAAGATGTGCTTGTATCTACCAATAGACACTCATGATAGCTATCCATTGTAATGGCATCAGTGAAGATCTATACCATATACTAAAATTATAAAGAGGGAGGCCGAATTATATATGATTCAGGACCACTGCACTATTGGAAAAAGAAATTCACTATTAGAAAGGTAAATAGACATAGGACAATGGCTATACATTATGTGTAAATTACGATGGCTTGGTTTTAAAAAAATTACCGAAGTGAAACGAAGATGGGTTGCTACGCCAATATATGATACAAACATTGCCATACTTTCTAAACTATAACATACACTAGTGGATGAAATAAGAGAAAAAAGATCCAAATTTTTAGATGATTTTCAGTATTTTCGATAAATTTAAAACATATTATACTATATATTATATATTAAACATTATTATATATTAAAACATATAAAAAAAGCGGCGATAGCCCGGTGGCGTACGTAACGGACTGCTGAGACGAGGTGTCGAGTTCGATCCCCAGTCGCCCCGGACACACACCTCTGACTTTTCGTAGTTATGTGTGTATTATTATATGTTAATTATCGCTCGCTTAACAATGTGCCCGGTAGATGGCAATAGGCTCGCCCCCTATTACATTGGGACCTTAACATAACTGGCGACGTGGGTGTGTAATACACCTCTGCCTACCCCTTCGGGTATACAGGCGTGAATTTATGTTATGTTATGTAAAACATATTTTTATTTTGAAGTCAGACATAAATTTTTCTTTTTTGTTTCCTATGCGTTTTTTTTATTCATTCGATTGTTCGGTTGCTATTATCTAAGCCTAACGTGCAAAGCAAAGGCTGTGTTACGCTTGCCGGGCAATATCTACTAACCTCATATTTCATGAACCTATACAATGATAAATTGATCCTTATGGACTCACCATGGAAACATATATTTATCTATACTTTTGGCAGAGATGGTAATCAAAACCAAACTACCTTATGGTAAGTGGCTATGTGGCGTATGAACTCTAGAGAAGGAAAAAAACCGGCCAATTATGAGTTGGACTCGCGCCTAAAGGGTTCCGTACCCATCTATAAAAACTTACCTTAATACGTAAGTACCAAAATTTACCTTAATTGTCAACTTCTTTATTTTTCGAAAATCTAAATTTGCCAATTTCTTTTTATCGTGTTGACTCAGGACCATGATTTTTATATATGGTGTAAATTTCAAATTGCTAGGGCCACCCGTTCCTGAGAAAATCAGTGGTGAAATACGGACAGACAGACAAGAGAGTAATCTTATAAGGGTTCTTTTTTTTAACGGAACCCTTAAAATGGAAAAATCTAATCGGCAATAGGGCGTGACCCTATTGCTGTATACGGGACACCTTTTCCTAACGGCTCAGCAAATGCTCTGGCGAATTTCTTAACTAAAAAGAAAATAAATGTGATTTACTGGTGGTTGAAATTTGATGACACAAATTTGTCACAAAATTCGGCCGGGTAGGTACCACCGTGCACGATTGCGAAAAACCCTCCATAGTAATCCAATTTCGGTTTGATTGCGTTCAGGGGTCAGCAAGGGCATAGACGGGCAGGGGGATTGTGGTCGCAGCACAAGTGGGACCGGTGGGTGTCACGCGGTGCTGCGACGACAATCCTCTTCTGATGAGGCCGTCAAGCTGAGTGCCACCATTGTTAACATGGTACGTGTATGTAATGGTGACCCTCTTTCCTGAGACTTTACCTTCAGCTTACCATCAGGCGAGGTGAAGTCAAATTGACAAATTTAAAAAAAAAAAGATCTATATTGAGCTAAAGAATACTTAGCTCAATATAGAAATCACATATTCCTATTATAGTACCATCGCTTCACCGGACCAGTAATTTTTATTAGTATTAGTAGTATCTTTATTATTAGTAGTATCTATACTATTATAAAATTGTATATTAGTTGTGTCTGTACATTGGGTACACAAAAAAACCTTGGGTTTTTGTTTGGTATTCATGTCTATTTGTCTGTTGGCTCATGATGGACGCAAAAACTATTGTACGGATTTTGATGCGGATTTTTCTATTAAAAAGGTCTAGATGGGACTTAAAATCTGTCGTATATTTGATTGCAATTGGTTAAGTAAAACCGGAGATCTGACCAAAAAACGATAACCGACCTCAGCGTGGGCGAAGCCGCGGCCATCAGCTAGTACAAAAATTATACCAAATCGTCGTTGAATTTTCGTCATGTTGCGTCACCTAGTTTTAATTATCCTAGTAATAATTAACATGTTTGACAGTTGAATAAAAAGAATGTCTCAAATATTTTAAATTGCCTTTGATATATTTGACTCGCTCAATTTCTTAAAATACTCGTAAGTAATAACAGTTAAGCCGGTTGTCAGCTAATGATTAACCTGTCCTCAACACTCACTCGACTTCAACCTCCAGACCAATATAAGACTTTAATACACAGACACTGTAACTAATAAATATAAAAACCATTACTTTTCAAGACACGTTTCAATTTGTGTTCTCTTAGACGGCATATTTTTCACGACATATGTTGACTGAGTTACCCGTCCGCATAAATAAATGGAGTTTAACAGAACTAAAAGGAAAAATAGGTCTTGTGTTGTTTCTACTCGCTTTAGAAAAACAGGTGATACTCGACTATTAGTCCTATCTCGTCTTCATCGCGAGCCCCAATCTTCGTGACATCCAAAGCATAACTTGCATCCGTGCGAAGTCTTTGCAGGTCGCTTATTTCAAATAGTAAAGGAAAATGTAGGTTCTGTCTAATTACGCTTGAAGTCAAAAACCTTACAAATCGGCTTACCCATAAAAAACTTGAACACCCAAAAAATCCGAAATATTTAATTCCGAATTTCAGTATTCCAAATGTTAAAATTCCGAATATTATAATTCCTTAGAAATACAAAATTTCGACTACCTACAAACACGGTATTTTTGCCCGGAAGTCATAAATATGAATTTTTATTTCTGAATTTCATTATTACGAATAAATATAAATCCGTAGTGAAATTGGCCCGAAAAACGTTAATCCGAATTTCAAATTTCCGGAAATTCATTGATAAAATTAAAAAATAGTGTCAAAAATATGTAATGACCAAAATTTACTCCACCAATTTATTCGCCGCTGGAGCGATTGTAACGAGCTCGTGGAATCCGAGCGCCCCGACACGGATAGATGTAGGTTAGAAAGGTTTGGTTACTTGTGATAATGCACGAAGAAATGGGACCCCCTCAGCGGGGCTCCGTCGATATCTCCCACTAATAAAGTATAATAGATATTGAGCTTAAAAAAGAGATGTATATTATTGTGACTCAAATAATTATTATATTTACTTTCAGATATGAGATGATCACATAGTAAATCAGTTTTGCTTTATCTATTTATCAGTAAACTGAATTGTATTCATTTTGTGTGCATATTTAATTTGCAATTCAATATTTCTGGTGCTTCTTTCTAATATTTTGATAGAAAAAAAAAAGGGATTTATAGTTCCATATTTTAATATCCAGTATTTTTCCTTACAAAGAAGCTGCAGGTTTATGTTAATGTTGAACAAGTTGTATGTGGTAAGTCAATTTTCTTTTGTTGTGATTTTTTCATCATCATCCGAGCACTAATTCCAGTTGTATTCAATTCCTGCGCCAGAGCCTCGTCCGTAAATCAGCAGGTTGAATTGGGCCCCGAAGATTTATACTGGCCGGCCATAATACTGAGATGTTATGAGAGAAAATAAACAAAACTAATTCGTTAACTATAATTAACGAATTAGTTTTGTTTACTTTCTCTCCATTATCAATATACTTCCTTCGTTTTAGTTTGGTTGGTTCGCCGTTCCTCATTTTCTCTATTTACTTATTGTAACTTAGTGTATCTTTAGAATAGTTCATTTTGTTTACTTCTTTACTTTTAATAAGGACTATGGCGCGGCGGTTAGCAATTAGCAACCTTATTCACTTCAAATTACTCATGAGTTTTTACCCGGGGTGCCCGGCAACGGACACTTGGGGAGGACACCGTGCGGTTTTAGTCGAGACACGACATAACCACCCCCGCTGGCCAGCGGGGGGGTATCCGAAGGGATTTCCGCACGTAAAAAAAAAAAAAAAAAAAAAAAATAATAAAAAAAAAAAAAAAAGGTGTTTGATTTTCGGCTTATGTTCATTCGTGGTTAATCGGAATTCGTGTTCATGAATACTTTGGATTATTATTGATTCGGATTTTTTATTGTTCGATTGGCATTCTGGCAATCGTAATTATAAACATTAAGAATTTTGAAATTCTGGTTTAAATACTAGGATTAGTGGTACAGTGGATTTCTGATTTTCAGAATTTCCTAACTTTCGGAATTATAATAATATTTGAGCGCATACGCAACCAATGAAGGTCGTGTTGTACATAATTCTAATTCTTCTAACCAGTATATTACCTTTAGTAATATAGCCATAAATTGCATCGTAGTTTTCCTTAAAGACACAAGCAATATCACAACTTCTGTCCACACTTTACAAACACATTTGTCCCTTAGTGTTATCGATACTGTTACACTAGCAATTCTTCGATTTCATATAAGTTATTTTTTTCTATGTAAGTTTCTTTTTGAGAACAAATCTAACTAGGATTGAGAACAACGGAATACTGAAGACCGAATATCGAAAACATTGAAATAGGATATGTTTGTAAGTTATTCTTATATCTCGTGTTATAACGCAAATAAATTGTATTTGTGGGAACAGTTATAAACAAACATTAGCAGAGAAGTACTTGAGGAAGTACTTCTCTTAACAGCGATACAATAATAATATTATAATTCTAGGGTCTAGTGTTTTTTTTTAGATGGAAACCCCCACGGCTTCCACCTCAGTGTACCTCGTATGCTAGTAATGAAGTGGTTTTCTCGGAATCAAACCTACTAAAGTCACTTGATGTCCCATCACGGGAGCCTATTACGGGGCATTCCGGGTATAACCTAGAAAGGAAGTCTCCAGAAATGCAGGCAGATATTGGCTGCCTGCCGTGCAATAAGCGGCCTTGCATAGTCATTATTCCGAGGTGTTATATTTGAATTAGGTAGATACTGCTTTCTCTATTTAGTTAGAATAAATTATTTCACTGAACTTATTAAAGAAAGAATAGTGAAAAATTACGTCTTTACTTATTTTATCGTTGTTATTAGTGGTTGGGTGAAAGTTAATTATATCATTAATTGTTGAGGTTTTAATTCAATAGTAGCTTCTGCATTTCTGCATGGACTTCAGTATTGGGTCCCGAGAGAAATGAAAACTGTGTGAGTAATAAAAACATTAATAGGATTATAAATTTCATCCAGTATTTCTCCTTACAAAGAAGCTGCAGGTTTATGTTTAAGTTGAACAAGTTGTATGTGTTAAGTCAATTTCTTCTGTTGTGGTTTTGTTCGTCATCATCCGAGCACCAATTCCAGTTGTTTCCAATTCCTGCGCCAGAGCCTCGTCCGTAAATCAGCAGGTTAAAGTGGGTCCCGAAGATTTATACTGGCCGGCCATAATACTGAGATGTTATGGATTAACAAAGCAGCGCAGCGGCAGCACTGCAACCGCGGTACTGTCGCGCGGTATTTGCGGTAAATTTGAACTGCGCGATGCCGGCGACGGTACTGAATCAAAAGCCGTATTTAAAAGTATTAACTAAAAACTGGATTTGATTACGTCACTATGACCGTTCATTTCAGGAAAATATATTTTTGTTTCCCTATATAAATACCGTCGATACTATAGACCAATAATAAACAGCAATTAAGCTTAGCTGGAGGGGTTAGGAGGAATATTAGTAATTTCGGTTACTAATATTCTTTTGATAAAAAAAAACCTATTGGTGTATAATCCAAACAAAAATACAACATCCGTACCACGTACAAATAAATATTATCTGTGGGTTCTCCAATAAATCCGTACAATAAACGACTTTTGAAAATAAAAGCGACTCGTCTGATAAAACCATTGCAGCTTTTTGTACCCCTTCATCAATGAATGAATGCCCAGAATAAAAATCAACAAATACAAACAGTATAGGCAGAATACACGTTCGTACCCATGGTTTGGGTCCTGGGCACCTGTCACGGACAGAAATTATATTATGGCTGTCAGGTAGGACCCGCGTTAAATGGAGTTAAGGGACGGACTGTGTTAATTAAATACGAATTTTATTACTTCTTTCAGTTAGATATACGTAGATAATACCTAACGTAAGACTAAAAAGGCAGGTTGTATTTAACTGGCATGTATGGCCCTATGTTCCCTCGTAAAGCAAAAGGTTAGTGGTTAAGGAGTCAGCCTGACGATCGAAAGATCCCGGGGACGAATCCTGGCCATTACACTATCGATGTGAACCCACTCTTAACATAAGCAATTTAGCTTAACTGGAGGGGTTAGGGAGGATACTAGTGAATTCGGTTACTAGTATTCCCGTAAAAAAAACTACCAAATGACTGAACCTATTTTTATGCAAGTTGTCCACAAACTATACAGCACCAAGGAGCACAGAACGCCAGTTTTTACATTAATTAAAAAAGGTAAACGTATATTGCCAGATGGCGACTTTCCATCGTGTCTGTGGACGGATGGGGATCAGCCCGCATATACGCACAGTGGAATTAGTGTCTCCTGTGGAAGCGCCCTAATTCGCTGCGTTCATCGGAATCCATGACTTCGAAAAAAGCTATAACATTGATACGCGGTCCGTGGCTATTCGCCTGCCGCGCGTGATCAAATCTGCCAAATGACGCACCGTGAAAAAGCACCTTTACTGTAATTGTTTAACAAAATAAAACGTTAAACATTAGAAACATTCGTAGTTATTAAACAATAAACTAATTTATTCTTAGTCTACAAAACATCTATTGCGGACCAAGGACTATTTTAGGTTATTTCTGTCACGTACAACAAGACCACCTAAAAGGTTTAATCTTAAATTCTGTATCCAATTTCGTCCCTGTACTCAGTGATAATGTCCCCCTTGGGTCTACTGATTAAGGACATCTTATTTCGGGCACAAACGCAATTTACTTCATTCATATAAATAAGTTACTATAATTTGTTAGGTACGTCTAGATCTAAGCTTATTTTAGACAGTGAAGGTACTCACGCTTGCATTTATGATCAAAGTTGGTATAAGGTGCCAACCGGCCCGGCTGGTACTAACACCCAAATTTTACCAAATATATATTTTTAGTTGCACATAAAACCATGTTGCGTTTATTACCGTCAACCGAGCACTTTTCCCAGACGTTGTGCGAGAACACTAACAGACAACCCAATAACGCTTAACACGACTCGAGATCTTGCATAACAGCCGCAGTCATTATCGATGCGCCACTGTGACAGCCCATAAGACATTTTCTAAGCTAAATAGTTCTAAAGATCACAACATAACTGTTGAAAATAAATAGTGATTCTGGTACCAAATTCATCCCTGTACTCGGTAGTAATTCTCCCCCTTAGGTCTACTAATGGCAGACCTCCTATTTAAAGTACAAATTCAATTTACTTCGTTATATACATAATGAGCAAATAATAACAAAATATATAAAATAAAGAATTGCAATGTATTATAAGGTATTGGCTCGTGTTCCCAAACGAATCACTTCAAAAGAATTAGTTCAAAGGACTAAATTATCGCAAGGACGAGTACCTACATACACATAATTATAATTACCTACCTATCCTATATCCAACCTAACCTAACCTGATACTGAACTTTCTTACATTCAGTTTCAAATTCAAAAGATTGTATTTATTTAGGTCACAAAGTAATACTAGTTAACAAGGCAATAAGTTGCAATAGGCCTGTGAAGAAAGTGGCATAACACTGACGAGCTCTCTTCTTTAATCGCCAGTAATTACAACAATAATCATCATTGTAGCATTGGTCCCGGTTGCATCCAAGACTTTTACCTGGAAACCCGGGGCCCGCTTACTGCTTCTGCTCCATTTGATTTGGCTTATACGGTTTCGATTCGGTTTGCGATCTCCCAATCCCGAGAAAAAAGCCTGCGCCAGAGCACTGTCAATCACAGGTCTTGGTGGGGAAGAAAAGATCATAATATTCTAAGCATAAAGAGATATTTTAATCTTTTCTCTACGTGAGCACAGTCAGCGCCAAAAGTAGATGATGATTGCACAGATTTAAAAATTAAAAATCTGTATGAAAAATGATATTTTAATCAACATTTTAAAATATATATTTCAATAGAGCCTACTACACCCGAGCTAAAGACTCTACTTTTCATTTCGAATATGTGAGGAAATTAAAATACTACACACACATTTAATGAAACAGGTATATTGATATTGGGGTGTGTGTTGGGTAACCTCCTCGAGTGTCGCTCCGATTCCGATCCCGCTGCAGTCCGAGGGGAACGGAATCGGAGCGGCCGGTACACCCTGGGCGGCGGTCAATGGCTTCCCCTTCACCCCTTCATAGGGTTGGCATTGATCGTCGGCCAATACCCAACGTGGCGGGAACACATCGCTCTCCGTACTCCTCTGCTTTCAGAGGAGACAGGATGAGCGATGCTGTTAGTGGTGAGATGGCCCAGGGTCAGCCGGGGTGCGAGGGATATGCTCTATGGGTAACCTTACACCCCGGCGTCTGAAGACCCGAGACGGCGTGCGGTTTTAGTCGGTGCAAGCCCGACATAACCGCCCCCGCTGGCCGGCGGGGGGGTATCCGAAGGGGTTTCCGCACGATTAAAAAAAAAAAAAAAAAAAAAAAGGTATATTGATATTCAGTTAAAATTTAAAGTAAAATTAGAAAAATTTGAAATAGATTATTAACAACAACTTTTGCCTGTTCTTTAATCTCATCGGGAGTTAAATTACTATCCATGTCACTGAAATCACTTGCCGGAAAGGTTTTTAACCACAATTAACACAAGGTATTTATTTATATTTAATCTCGTTTTCCCGCTAATTCTTTAGCAAACATTCATTGTTTTTTTTTAATTATGAAAAACAAGTTATAATTCACGTACATACTGCCAACGTTAGAAAAGTTTTGAAAATCGAATCTATTGGTTACATAATTAAATTATAATAATAAACTTAATGAGATGTGCATCTAGGCGGCCATGGATAAAAAAAGCGTCATGATATTATTATGACGTAACTTTATTATCATGGACTCCATGGCGTACGTAAACTTAAGATAAATACTTTCCACCCTAGGGATGAAATAAGTTATTTTCCACCCGGCTATCTACGCATGAAATTAAATTAAATTAAAAAAATAAATTAAATTATATATATATTATAATATATATTATATATATATATAATATGTATAATAGGTCTATGAGACCTATGAAATTGCCGAAATTTTCTTACAAATTCATGAGTTCGTTATTCCTGTAATTTAATAGCTATTTCCATTATTCATATTTTGTTTGAAAGTTGATTTCAAGATTTTACAAGTCTGTATTAAATTTTGTTTTTATTGGCCGCTTGATAAATTAATTCGATCTTCAAAAACTGTACTTCCTAAATGCTATCCTTTTGATAAATTTGTATTACTTAACAGCTGTCACTATTCAAAAATGTAATAAAAGTTGCTGTTTGTTATCTTAATGTTGTCTCATTCAATCACAAAAAAAAAACAAAATTGGAGTTGTCATTCCTAAAAAATTTTAGTACTGAAAATTGGGTTTCCTCCAATTTCTTCAAGAAAAACGGCAATTTCATATGTAACGACCTAATATGAAAATTAAACTTTCCGAACAGGAGAGATGAAAACAGCATTTGCATTAGAAAATAAATACTTCAGATAAGTACTTGAGATCCGTACTTCATGCGACTGGTGACATTGATTGCGACGTCAGCATTGCTGCTGCATGGGCCAAGTAGCGTGAGATGACTGGTATCATCTGTGGCCCCAAAATGCCGGTTACAAATGAATACATATTAAACCAGTTATTATATTATAGTATGCAAGTGTACAAAAAATGTATAGTTATAAGTGCCTATACACAGAAAAAGAAATATTATTTATCTGTTGTTATCAAACAAGGTATTCAAGTGACGCATCTTCATCGAATATTCGGTTAGTAGGTATGTTATTCATCCATTGTGTTATTGTGTGCGCTTGTTTTCATTCAAACGTCTTTATTATTTAGAACCGACACACTATTTGGAAACTTTGCTTGACCATTCACTAATCGATTTTATGTATATGGGTGATAGATTGGTAGCTGTAGATAGTTGACGACCGCTATGAATCGTAAGAGCCCCCTCATACTACAGACTTCTTATCGGCTGATGGTTTAATCGGGTCGTTTATCAGTATGAACATGTATGCTGCCATCCTCAAGCTTGAAGGTGGCTAAGTGACTTCTTTAAACAAATATTTATATTTACCAATAGCAAATGTATTCTCGTAAATGCTCAAAAACATATCCGTCATCTGATATATGACAACATGACAACGTATTGCCGATTTATAGAAAAAACTAGCTTTTAAAATCGAAAAGATCTAAAATCAGCTCTAGCTCGAAATTTGCTTTATCTACACCCATGCTATAAATCCTCTATAAAAGATTCTGAAACAGTTAGCTTATTGCCAACATTAATACATCCAATGTCATAATAACCATAATATCATCCGAACGGGTGTTATAATGTTGTATGAAATTTCATAATAACACTCCTTTCGCTTTTTCAATCTCTTCCGCGCAAAGGGTTACTCATCAGACAGCCAAATTCTTACCGCCCGATGCCCGATGGAATCTGTATGAGTTTCAAAAAAAGAACTGTCATTCACGCGCGTTGCATTGCACCACCACAGCGGCGGCGGCGCGCCGTAAAAAAAAATTAAAGCTTATTCGTTCGAATTCGAATTCCCGCTATTTTTCTTCGCTATTATTTTTGCAAATTGTTTTGTTTACTTACTATTTTATAGAGGACACATCATGGGTGTAGATAAAGTCTTGTATGCAACTGTATAATTAGGTATTAAAACACTCATGTGATACTATTATCACACTCAGCTTCGCTTCGTGTGATAAACCCACATTCATGTTTTAATACCCCTCATTATACCACAGTTGCATAAATAACTATTTTCATCCCTTCTGTTCGGAAAGTTTAATTTTCATGGGTCATCCGGGTTTAATTTTCATGGGTAATGAAAACTAAACACGAGATAGCCGGGTGGAAAGTAGCTTATTTCATCCCTAGGGTGGAAAGTATTTTTTTTTATTATTTTAAGTTTCACCATGGAGTGCATGATAATTAAGTTACGTCATAATGCCTTGATATCATGACGCTTTTTTTTTACATGGCCGCCTAGATGCACATCTCGTGACCAACTCGTTTATAATGTAACCAATAGATTCGATTTTCAAAACTTTTCTAATGTTGGCTTTATGTACGTAAATTATAACTTTTTTTATCAGAATAAAAAAAATAAGTTTACTAAATAATTTGCGGGAAAAGGAGATTCTAAATAAATAAATACCTTGTGTTAATTGTGGTTAAAAATGGTTTTGGAAAGTGATTCCAGTGACATGGATATTAATTTAACTCCCGATGAGATTAACATAAACTCATAACATAAACTCACGCCTATATCCCCGAAGGGGTAGGCAGAGGTGCTAGCACCCACATTTCGCCAGTTTATGTTTAGGACCCAATGTAATAGGTGGCGAGCCTATTGCCATTAACCGGGCACTTATAAACCTGCGATAAATACACACATAACTTCGAAAAGCATCGAAAAGTCATTGGTGTGTGTCATGGTAAAACCTGGGATCGAACCTGAGACATCGTCTCAGCAGTCCATTACCCATACCACTTGGCTACCGCGGTTTTATGAGATTAAAGAACAGGCAAAAGCTGTTGTTAATAATCTATTTCCAATTTTACTTTAAATTTTAACTGATCATCAATATACCTGTTTCATTAAATGTGTGTGTAGTATTTTCATTTCCTCACATAGTCGAAATGTAAAGTAGAGTGTTTAACTCGGGTGAATGTCACCCATTTCACGCTCACACTAATCGTTCGAGCGCCAGAAATATCTCGGGTGAAATGGCTGACTTTCAACCCTAGTGTACTATTATTGTTACTATTTCACGTAAAAGTACGCATATTACACCGATTCTGTATCGGCAGACAAATACAAATTAAATATACGACAAAAAAGTGTGCAGTCTGCGCACACGCGCAAGCATATTCACAATTATAACAAAACCTCTGTCTAAACCTGAAAGCAGGACTCTTGTTGGTTGAGTAATCGCCTCTCTACTTTTCCTCTGCCAATGCTTTGACCTAATGGGATCCTTCAACCTTCCTTTCTGTGATACTTCTGAACAAATCATGGCCTATTTGATGACCAAATATTTTTCCTATCCGGTTCTCGATTATTATCCAGCTAGATCTTGAATTAAAAAGGTTAAGAATACTAGCCAGACCAATCTTAAGATGGGTGACCATTCTTAACACAGTCAGTGGCCTCCATGCCCCGGCGAGCACGTTAAGCCGTCGGTCCCAGTTACATATTTTTATTTATTTATTTATTTTCGTCTTCTGAATAAGAATATCGCAACAAAGTCAACCTGTATAATGGTGCATCGTACCGTCTCCTTACCTTTTCTTATAATTTTAATCGCATCTGCGCCTTATCTATGCCACGCCTGTTCTAAGCCCGTTTCACGCCTGTCATTTCCTTTTTATATAATTCACGCCTAAGGCTGGTATCTCATATGTGACACCTCTGACGTAGCCAGCGAATAAAGTTACCGGTAATCGCTTTTCAGTTATGTCATAATCTTATTTGCAACCTTAGTTGTAGAAAAGACTTGAAATATCTTAACTATTTAAAGTAGATTGAAAATGGCGGACTAAAAAAGAAAAATAATTTGTAAGCAGTAGTAAAACTCAAATTTGAGTACGTAGTTTTAAATGAGGAGCGGTTTTAATATTGAGGCCGCAGTAAAATATTTTTCTTCATAATTTGGAGACTTCAGTTTGTGGAAGCCCTGAGTTTATGGAAACCACAAGACCGCGAGATAAGATGTTGTTACATAATTCACAGAAGAGTAGCTGTGAATTATACAGTAACATCTTGTCAGGGTATTTCTGAAAGTTTAGGTAGAGCTGGCCCGTCTCGCTTCTCACTTTACGTGTAAATATTTCTGGGCTGCATTTGAATAAGTTGAGTTTCACGCGTTTGTTTCTACTTTTAAACTACTATATATTTTTAACTACTATTTAGGTACTATACTACTATTTTATGATTTTAAAAGAAAATAAGTATAAAGTTTAAAAACCATACTACGGTAAGGTTAAAAATAAAGATGTCAAAGAGTACATTTTCTTATGAATAGTAAAATATAGTCCCAGCTCTCCACCAATAGATGGCACCACTAGTATTTTAAATCGCTGAAATATACTACACAATTGTATTTTTATCTCTTCATATATAACTTCATAATATTACACTATATTCATATTTTTCAACACGGGACTTTCTCCCCATTCATTTGATATCACACTCGATAAGATATCCAAGTAATAAAAAAAACGACGGATTGCACTCCGGGAGTGCCGGCAGAAGTGAAAACTTGAATATTAACGTTGTGCATTTTTGATATTTTGGAATGGTTAGGGAATAATTTGGCACGAAATGCTTTAATTATCAGTATGAAAGTACTATCATTTATGTGGTAACATACAATATTCATTTATTGCGCTATCGTACACAAACATGACAATTTATATTACATTAAAAACACACACAACGCCGCTAAAGAAGTTAACACTTCAAAAAACATTTTTACATACGACTTTTATTAAAAACTGAGTTATACTAAAACGAAAATAATAATTTCATGCAAGGATTGTGCTGATTTCAAAAGCTTGCAGCGGAATTAGAACACATAGAAAAAGTTGCGCGAACCAACTGTTATTTTCAACTTTTTAGTTTTAGTTATGTCATGACATTACTAAAACTAAAAAGTGGAAAAGTTTGGTGCATGCAGCACCAAAATGTTTGACAATACCAGCTAAAGGCCGGAGCCCCGAGAAATCAGGGCTCAGCGGTCCCTGCTCCGCCAGGAACTCATGGAGACATGGAGGGTGCGAGTTGAGCACCCAAGGTGGGGGGAATCCACCATATTGCGGCGGTGAGACCGATCATGAAGGAGTGGTTGGAGAGGGACCATGGGGACCTCTCCTACCGGATGTGCCAGATGGTTACCGGACACGGGTGTTTCGGTAAGTATCTGTGGCGCATCCACCGGGAGACAACGCCGCAGTGCCAGCACTGCGAGAATCCTGGCGAATACACGGCGCTCCACACGTTGGTGGAGTGCCCTGCGTGGGCGAGTCAACGTCGGATCTCGTTGCGGTCCTGGGCGTGGACGTTCTCTCGTTGGAGACCATGGTGAGGGCCGTGGTCTCCGACGGGAGCAAGTGGCACGCCGCCGCCTCTTTCTGCGAGCAGGTAATGCGCGCGAAAGAGACGGCGGAGAGGGAGCAGGAGAGAACCCTGCCCCCCGAGGACGCCGCAGACTCAACTACGCCCGGGACTACCGACCTCCATGATCGGGGCCTGAGGACGGCAGTTGGCCGACTCGCCGTCCTTACAGAAGCAGGCCGTGGCGCAGACGTGTCGTGTGTGCCCTACACACGCCTGCCAACTCACCGAAGCGGGATAAAACCCGACCCCACCAGGCGAGGCCGCTGTGGCGGCCGAAGTCCGCCGGCAACCCTGGGGTTATCCTTTCGAGGGCTTACCCGGGGTGCTCGGCAACGGACACTTGGGGAGGACACCGTGCGGTTTTAGTCGAGACACGACATAACCACCCCCGCTGGCCGGCGGGGGGGTATCCGAAGGGATTTCCACACGTTAAAAAAAAAAAAAAAAAAAAAGACCAGCTAAACGAGCTCAACACAACGAGTCTATCTTGTTCAGTTCCAGACCACCTACCGACTCCTATACGACTGGATCATGTAGCACCAGAGTGCTTATGTTCAGTTCCTGACCACCTACCGACTCCTATCCAACTCGATCATGTAGCACCAGAGTGCTTATGAAGACAAAACAAATTAGCCCAAACTCGATAGGTTTATCTTGTTTAGAGTAGGAGTTCCTATAACCACCTTCTTACTCCATCATCAGACTCTGAATACTTACATACACCGCGCAACCCACCGACATATACCGCGCAGGTTTCGCTCAAAAGTTCCGCAGCTAAACCGGAATAGTTGAAACATAAGTAGTAAACAGTAGCATTACCGCATAGCCACTTGCTCATTTAGTGATCATTACATATAAATCTTTGTTTGAAATCATTACCTATGTTGTTAGAGTATAGCCCGTATAGGCCCCACGTAAAAAACTAATTGAGTCTTCTTTAAAGAAGATGACCGTACCATAACATTCTTTAAAAAATAATGATGTAATTCATCCTACAGTATGATAAAGGTAAGTATAACTGGATAAAACCATTATACAAAGAAGCGTGCCCGTATTTGCGACCGCAGACATATCCAATCACCTAGGTCGACGTGTTCTGAATAAACATGATACTAAGGGCACGTATTCACTTGACGGTACGGAACCGACCAACTCAAGGAAAAAAAATGTATGTGTAGAGTTCGAATAACGAAGTTTATTAATTTTGTAGTTAATTAATTTGTAGAATGATTAAATGAAGATAAAAGAAAAGAAATAAAAGAAGTACGTTCCAAGTTTTTACTATTTACTCATTTTTGAGTCAACATAACATGTAGACCCCAATATGTTACACACAACGCCATGTTGTGTGTAAGATATTATACCTGCATAAAAACACCCAGAGTAATTCAAATATAGGTACATACTTGCATACAAATATTTATACTGAGCGGGAATCGCACTATATCTATGTATAATACCTAAGTATGCATTTTTTTGAAATGTACGCATTTCAGAATCCTTATTACAAACTATATTTAGATTGGGTCTAGACGGCGCTATACAATTTGCCTTAAAATATTCAGTAAAAAAAATACCTACATCATTTATTAGTAGAAAAAACGGTTTAAAATATCTGGTACATCGTATGGTTGCAACCATAAAAAATAGCAGTAACCTTGAAGTTACCGCATAAAATGCATCACACCCAGTATTTTGTATTGTTTAAATTTTGCTTGGCGGCCTCCTGTGGCGTAGTGGTTGAGCGTTCGGTTTAGGCTCAGAAGGTTTAGACTCGACTACTAAGTCGGAGGTCTAGGGTTCTATTTCCGCTCAGTGCAAATATTTGCATGCATGGATATGTATATTTGCGTTGGTTTGGGTGTATCACCAAAGTAAGCTTTTTAAACTACCTAAGCCACTTTGGTTCTAGATAGCACTGTGTAGAATTTCCTAGAATATTCATTTATTGCTTAACTTTGCGTAATAAGCAACTAGTTTAAGACAAACGCTTCGCCTAGTCCGACTGAGCAATCTATTAATAAGTAGTACTGCTATCATGTGACATTATGCAATGCCATTTTAGTGTAAGGAATTCATGACTTCTCTTTTGGAAGGTGTTAATACTACGACAGCACGTTTTAAAAAAGTAGCGTAGTACATAGTTCATTATTAAGCATCCTGTATATAGGTACTCAAGCGAATGCGAAATAACAGTTATGAACGGAATGTGCTATCAAATTTGTATGGCCAACTCTAATAAGAATTGCCTACTATTACAACCAACTTCTTCTTTTTTTTTTTATATCGTGCGGAAATCCCTTCGGATACCCCCCGCCGGCCAGCGGGGGCGGTTATGTCGGGCTTGAACCGACTAAAACCGCACGCCGTCTCGGGTCTACAGACGCCGGGGTGTAAGGTTACCCATAGAGCATATTCCTCGCACCCCGACTGACCCTGAGCCATCTCCGGTTTCGAGATGGCCCCCTCGGGTTTGGGAACCACGGTGTCCCCGTCTTGCCCCGGTTTGGGGGAGGGGCGCTAGTCGCCCCACCATCCCGGCCTGCTTCTGCTGGGGTGACACGCGGCCTCACCTGTCACCCCCAGGCCTGCGCTCATGGAGGATGTAGGTCGTTAAGCGACCTCCGGCGACGAGCCTGCGACGCGCGGCGAGCAAGTTGCGGGCTCGGCGGGCCGGGAGAGTTCTAAATCTCTCCCGGGCGCGCTCCGCCATCTCCTTCGCGAGCATTACATGCTCGCAGAAGGAGGTGGCGGCGGCCCACGTGCTCGCGCTCCTCACCATTGCCGCAATCATGCTGCCGAGCGAGAGGACTCCCACCCTGATGGCTGCCACGAGGTCATGCCTCGGCGCCCACGCCGGGCAGTCCGCCAGCGTGTGCAGCCCTGAGTCCTCGCTCGCATCGCAGATGACACTCAGGCGTTGGCTCCTTCCTGATCCGATGCAGGTGGTCCCCGAAGCACCCCTTCCCGGAGACCACCTGCGTCAGTCGGTACGAGAGGCTTCCGTGTCGCCTCTCTAGCCAATCCTCCATGATGGACCTTACCGCCGCTATTGCGGCGTGCCCTGCGCTTGGTCGCCCAAGTCGTTCCTTCCGCTCCACCACAATGGCCTGGCGGAGCTGGGACTGCACGGCCTCGATTTCTCGAGGCTCGGGGTTCCATCCCTGCTCCCGCGCAGGCCACGGTACCTGCTTCCCAACACGTGAGTGCACTTGTCTGTCACCAAAGTGGTATAAAAAAGTTACATAATTCCTGGGCTAATAAAGTATAAAGAAACCTATAAGTATAAAATAAATGCGTTATTTTTTACAAAAAGTCTGCTAACGTCAGGAGATAGCTTCTGTTTAATTACTTGTGTTAGGTATTGGTTGTCGGTTCAAGCCTGTCGCCAGCCGCTGCTTTTGGTTTTAATCGCCGACAGCACCAAAATACGTTGCAACCAATTGACTTAGGCTTTACTCTAGTACTGCTTAATTCCAAGCGGCTCACTATACCAGCAACTATGTTTAGAACCATAGATTAAAAAATAAAAAAACGTGCCTTAACAGGTATCACTCGTAGGCCACAATGCTGAAAAGATCATCATCATGTTAGCATTGTTCCAAGTAGTAAGCCTTCATCCCGGAACCCGGGATTCGATTACTTATTCAATTACTATTAACCACTTCTGCTATTGGTTTGGTTTTTACGGCTTAAATTAGAGCCACCGGGGGACTGAGAGGAGCCTCGTCCGCTAAACAGCAGATGAGGTTGGTTTGGACGTCCAAGATCTTGGTGGAGCTCCATGCTTCCAGCAGGATAGAATTCTCAATTAGAATATCAAACTAGTTTGAATATATGCCATTCATCCGAACACACGGTCTAGAATCCTTGTATAAATTTTGAGAACCCTTATTAGGAGGCTGTTCACCTTGAAACAAATGTTAGCATTGTGTATCACCGAAATTAGGAATACGTGCCTGTTTGTCGTTAGGATTTACAAAGAATTTAATATATAATGAATATGTAGTAGCATATCGAAGTATTGGAAATTACTTCACATTAAAGCCCTCAAGAGAAATGCTACGTTAGATATATATATTAGATATATCTTATATAGATTCAAAGGAATATCTGCTTCTGTCGTCTTGGATATTCGATTTGATCAATCTTTGATATGGTTTAATCGTAATAAGGTCTGATCTAGGTAAATCTGTTCATTCTTGTGTGCACCCAAAGAAGGGACTGGAGGTTCAGAAGATGAGCAGGCTCTGACGCAGAGCTGGTCGAGGGCGGGCAAGTAAGCGGCCAAAAACTACTTTCTGGGGATTATCTTATTTACAAATTTAAAAAAAAACCATCAACTGAGTTGTCTATGCCCCGGTAGGAGGAGAAGTCCCAAGAAGTGCTGGCTTGACATGCGTGTTAATGGTCTCACTGCCAGGGAGTACCCAGGAGCGTGCAAAGTGGAGGAGGAGAAGCTGGAAGGTCTTCAAGTCTAGAGTGAACAGGTTACTTCTAGGCACGCGTGCTCCCACCTTGGACCATATCATCATTTACCAACAGGTGAGATAGTGTTCAAATACGTGCCTATGGCCATTAAAAAAGAAAAAGAAAGTCGGACCCGGGGTCCCCGTGCTCCAAGGTGAAAGCATCAGATGCTCTTACCACTCAGGTGATGATAATAACGGTGATCGACTGAGCTGTCGAAACGAAACCGGTACAAATCTCAAAGTATTTTTATGAGATCAATATTACTTATATCCTACTAGCTGTTGTCCGCGGCTTCGCTTGCGTGGATTTCTGTTACCGTTTCCGTTTACAATGAGAACCAATTCCAGGGATAAAAACCCTCAGTGTTATTCCAGACTATAATCTATCGCTGTACCAAATTTCGGCCAGATCCGTTTAGCCGTTACAGCGTGATTGAGTAACAAATATCCAACATCTTCATAAACTTTCACATTTATAATATTAATAGGATTTCAATTATATTTCTGTTTAAATCGGTATAAAAATAAAGTATCTTATCACCGCCCATTACTCACAGAATATGTGTACTTTAACAATTGAAACCTTAAAGACTTAAAAAAGGCCTCTGGTCAACATGTTTGTTATAAATTCCCCAAATAAGCGCTTCCCACAGGATAAAGGGACAGACACAATAAGAGAAAATGACATCATGTATATTCTCACCACGAGAGTAAAACCTTATTTACTTGTTACAAAGCTCCACAGATAAAAAAAACTTCCCTAAATAAGTCTAATGATGATATATTTACCGCGGCATTGTCTCTGAAAAAAGTAAGAAAAACTGGTTCGAAATTCAGATAGTGACACCGCGTTGCTCCGCGTGTGTTAATTGTAAAATATAAGAGAAATCTGCTATTGTCATTTGTTCAATATTTTAAACTATAACAAGATTAGATTAGATACCGAAAGCAGGTGCAGAAATCAACGATAAGTAGGTATTATTTACGTTTAGTCGGTTCAAGCCCGACATAACTACCCCCGCTGGCCGGCGGGGGGGTATCCGAAGGGATGTACGCACGAAAAAAAAAAGGTATTACTTACGTTACGAACCCAAGATTTTCTTATAAATAATTACTTGAGGGACTATGCAAAAGGGGGTTTGGGCTTGCAGCAAGTTCATACGGAAAAAGCATGATACTAACTATGATTTTTGAATCATTTTGAAAGTGAAAGACTTCTAGAAGAAGAAATAGGTTCCCATGGGAAGCGGGAACGGGAACAGAATTCCACGCGTGTGAAGCCACGGCCACCAACTAGTATTACTATAAGTGTGAAAGTTTGTGAAAATATTTGCATGTTCGTTACTCAATCACTCTCAAACGGTTGAACGGATCCGGCTGAAATTTGGTACACGGATAGATTATCCATAGATAAGCTTTTTATCCCTGGAATAGGTTCCCATGGGTTGCGGGAATAGCTATTATACATAAATTTAATAAATCCTACTTGCATACATAACGATTATTTGACGTAAGTATTTACCTGTGCGTAGGAGTAAATACAATATGGATATGCAACCACGCTATCGACCAGAATGTAGGTATACGTAAGATTTACATATTAGCAGTGATGCCATTTCTAAACAGGACATTAAAATATTTTATATACGGTAACATTAGTAAATTTTGCTTTTAAGACAGCGTAAGCGTTAAGTAAAGCGTTCTCTCTATTACACTGCTCACGCAGCGCATGTCTGCCTTGATATATTTCTAGAGTAGATACAACCGAAGCTTTCATCCTACTGAAGATCTCAAAAAATTCAATCACGCTCAAACAGCTGTACGGATCTGGCTGGAATAGAGCCGTTCAGGTACAGGGATAGATTTCGGGGTGCGAGGGATATGCTCTATGGGCAACCTTACACCCCGGCGTCTGTAGACCCGAGACGGCGTGCGGTTTTAGTCGGTTCAAGCCCGACATAACCGCCCCCGCTGGCACGCGGGGGGGTATCCGAAGGGATTTCCGCACGATAAAAAAAAAATAAAAAAAAAAAAAAGGTACAGGGATAGATTATAGCCTTTAATTACACATAGGCTTTTTATCCCTGGAATAGGTTCCCATGGATTGTGAGAACGGGCTCAAAATTCCACGCGGTAGAAGCCGCGTGAAACCGCTAGTATTTCATCAATATAAAAAAATGTAAACTGTTTTTATCTACTCTATAAAGGTACAAAAAAAAGGTACAAAACTGTCAATACGTGTATAACAGAGAGAATCCTCTATCAAAACGACGCAAGCGGCTCTGAACCGGACTATCACTCTTCTTTTCGGCTGACGGTGACGTACAGTCACCGTCAAAAGTGGTGTTTATTTTAAGATTTACAAAATCAAACAAAGTAATTTATTTGTCAGTGAAAATGCTGTTTAACTACTTAGTGGGCTCTATAAAAATATATTTAAATTTTGATTAAAAATATAATTAATAATTTTCTTGCAGTTATTGATTTTTAATCGCTGAAAATGATCATCTACTTCTGACGCCGATTGTAATAAGTCAAAAACCGGTTACTGAAGTTAATTTCAGTATCTAGTTCAATTCCATAAGCGAGTCGACTTCTTCGAATGATACAGTATTTCCACTCTGTTATCGTAGGGCCGGCCGTAATGATTGTGGAAATGGCATCGTTCTAGACTGATTGCCTTTTACTAGGCCTGAAGAGGTTATTTCCTAATGCAGGTATTGTTATCACAGTCGATTATAACACGTATGGCGAAAATATGTAATTCGGTAAGTTTCTGCTACACATATTACCATCGTACTAGTGATAATTTTATGCAGTAGTGACCTGAATCATTTGACGATATCTGAGGCGTGACGATAGAGCATTCCATGGCTACACCAGAGGTCGAAGGTTCGAATCCCGTTCAGTGTTTTATGTACGAATTTAAAAAGTCTTAGTGTGTTTATCCGCATTCTAGAACCAATAATATATGTTGTCATATCGTCAGGATTGCCCGATCACCGCTGTTCTTCACAGTCACTCATAATTAATGTACATAGAATAGGGAAAAAACAGTAATTAGCCGAACTACTACTACTTATATATAATACTTAATAAATAAATAAATATTCTACTACATTCTACACAGCGCTTACTAGACCCAAAGTAAGCATATTTTAACTAGCTTGTTATAGGTTCCAGAATGCGGATACTTATATACTTTTTTTTTGTAAATGCATACATATTATACATAGAAACACCTAGACCAATGCAAATAGACATATTCATGCATACAATTATTGGCACTGAGCGGGAATCGAACCCACGTCCCCTGTCGAATGCACTACCCTCAAAACTTCAGTGTAACATGAAATAGTTCTTGGCAGATGTTGTCCGTTTTTAAGTCTCGACAAGAAGTGATCACTTGGACCCGCAAGTCCTCCCCACTCCCAACTCGCACGACCACGCCCCACTAAACTGTCGAATGTGCCACTTCACAATTCCGTTGCGTTCAATTGACGTCCCGTACTAACGACTCTTCTATGTCAGAAGAGTAATATCCTAGACCTTTTATTTAGTACAGTATTATTATTATTGTACTTCAAAAATACACGCTTCCTAATGAATGTGATGTATGGGAGTCATTAAAATACACCGAATAAGTCTCAAGTCCAGAGCTTCAGCTTTTTCGTATATCACATCCTGACTACATCTGTTCCTAGTTTCCAGTGACTTGAATCATAACTTGAAAACCAATTGCATTCATCTTTTTGTAAAGTTCTCAAATATTTTTTAGAAGGTTCTTTATGTAAAGAAAACTTAAGAAAATTGCGCAGTAAATGGAAAAATATCTGAAAACTTAGCGACTATTTCAGACGGGCGGAGCGGGCTATGGGCAAGAGTTCGTTAACAATAAAACTTCCTAGCAGAAGCAAATTATTACGGTGGTGACTTAGAATTAAAAAATATATCAAGCACATTTTTAGGACGAAGTCTTTAAATTAACAATAGCATGCTAACGAATGCCGAAAGGGTAAAAGTTAATTGAAAAGTCCCCAAGATTTGTTTGATTTGATTCCTATATACATAGGGAGGAAAAATTGCCTTGCAGGTATCGCTTTTGTACCACAATGCTATAAAAATGTTCATCATAATAGACAACGCGATTGGCTGAAACTAACGTTCACTTATAGACTTGCTCTCTGTTGAAAAAGATAACCAACCAATCAGGACACTATTTTGTGTGTCGTGATTTATCATAATATATACTATGTGAGTTTGGGGACACTAAATTGATTCAGAGTCTTGAGAAGAAACTCCGTGGCGTGGCGGTAGAGCTTTCAGTGCTACGTCGGAGGTCACGGTTTCGATTCCCGCTCAGTGCAAATATTTGTAGGCATTGGAATTGAATATCTATTTGCATTGGTCTGGGTGTTTCATCATCATCATCAACCTATTCTAGTCCACTGCTGGACATAGGTCTCCCCTAATGAGCGCCATAGCGCCCTGTCTTCAGCTTGCCGCATCCAGCATTTGCCCGCAGTCTTTCGCAGATCGTCATCCCACCTGGCCGGAGGGCGTCCTACACTAGGTTTGCCGAGTCGCGGTCTCCACTCAATAACACGTTTACCCCAGCGGTTGTCGGTTCTTCGCGAGATATGGCCGGCCCACTGCCACTTCAGCTTGCTTAGTCTTTGAGCTATGTCGATAACCTTGGTTCTCTGTCGGATGTATTCGTTACGAATCCTATCATTCAGAGAAACTCCGAGCATAGCTGTTTCCATAGCTCGCTGAGCGACTTTGAACTGGTGGACCAGCCCTACCGTGAGTGTCCACGTCTCAGCTCCGTAGGTCATTACGGGTAGGACGCACTGATTGAAAACTTTCGTTTTCAAACACTGCGGTATGGATGACGAGAAGACCCGACGTAGTTTCCCAAACGGGTGTTTATATGTATGTATTTACAAAAATAAAAAAATAAAAAATAAAATAAAAATAATTTATTTCCTAAATAAAATTGTATGTCGTCATTGATCATTAAGAATTAGGCGACACTAAACTAATTCATATTCTTGGCTTGTTTTTAGATTTATCACTTTACGAAAATATAATTAAGTAAATAAAAACATGACTGCCCTACCAAAACGCGGAAGTAAAAATTGAAAAATATTTGCAGCGTCACTCGCAATGATTGAAAGTAACGATACATCTAAATTGTAACGATTGATTCGTCATGTCTGTCTGTCTGTCCGTCCGTATGTCCATATGTTACAGCCACTTTTCTCCGAAACTAAGAACTATGCTGTTGAAACTTGGTAAGTATATGTATTCGGTGAACCGCATTAAGATTTTCCCAAAAAAATAGAAAAGTAACAATAAATTTTGGGGTCCATACGTGGGTATTCATGGATAGGTCTTCAAAAATGATATTGAGGTTTCTAAAATATTTTTTTTGTAAACTGAATATTTTGCGCGAGAGACACTTCCAAAGTGGCAAAATGTGTCCCCCCCCCCCCTGTAACTCCTAAAATAGGAGAATGATAAAACTAAAAAAAAAATATACATTACCATGTTAACTTCCACGGAAAATTGGTTTGAATGAGATGATTTTTTAATACGTCATAAATCGTAAACCGCATTTTCCCTTCATTCAATCAACTCAAATATAAAAATTTTACTTGTTGCTACGGAACCCTTCATGGGCGAGTCCGACTCGATCCCAAATACACCGGTCCATAGAAATATCTAACGATATTCTTTTTTTGGCCCTTAACCAAAATTTATTGCCTACATAAGTCGTATAATATAATTTATGACCTGTGTAGCGTAGCATTCAACTGCTACGACGGGTCTGGTCCCGCCATCCCGCTCAGTGCAAATCGACCTATCCATTGAATATAGACACTTCTGCAGAATCTCCACTTTAGAAATGATGCTGATCATTTATTAAGGCATTACAATTACATATTAAGTGTCTAATATTAGCGACAAAAATACAAAAAGAGTGATTCAGTTCAAAATCACAAGTAACTTTATTCTATGCATAGGTCGAAATATTTGTATGCATGAATATGTCTATTTGCATTGGATTGAGTAGTTTTCATATTGAGTATTGAAATTAAATAAACCGGCCAAGTGGAGTCGGTCTCGAGCACGAAGGGTTCCGTACCATAATCTGTTGGCGTTATCAACATCGAGCAAAAACGAGCAAAAAAATAATCACGTTGGTTGTATGGGTGCCAACTTAAATTTTTATTTCATTCTGTTTTTTTTTTGTATTTGTTGGTATAGCGGCGACAGAAATACATCATCTGTGAAAATTTCACGGTTGCTATCACAGTTCATGAGGTACAGCCTGGTGAAAGACGAACGGAAGGACAGCGGAGCCTTAGTTATAGGGTCCCGTTTTACCCTGTGGGTACGGAACCCTAAAAACAAGCATGTATGAAAATAACTATAAAAGTATAGGAAGCGTACGGCGTATGCCAGGATCTTAACCAGTGGAAAGATGTAGTTTATGCCTACCTCAATGGGAAAGAGGTGTGACTGTATGTTCGTATGAATGTATTTAGAAAAAGAAATGTATGTTTACCCACACTATAGAACCCAAATAACTTTACATACTAACTTATCACATATCCACCTCATAACGAAAAATAATAAAAATAAATGTAAATGTGGTCTAGACTTCACGGTATCACACCTTCTCGAAGAATGTGTAGCATATGCCAATGAAAAATTGCTTTATAATGTACCTAAAACCTTAAAAGATTGCGTAACCCAAGATGGATGTGCTCGAACTCTTAACTTTGTGAAAATGATTAATATATATAATTTATTGTAAGATATACCAAGTGGTCGCTAATGACCTATGATGTTGTACAGCGACCTTAAATAAATAAATTAAAAAAAAAAAAAAAAAAAAAAGAACCCAAACTCATAAATTATATAAAACGAACATTTTCAAAAAATCGAATTTAATGGCATGGCAGTTAGACATTATAATAACGAACCATTTAAAATTCTAATTTAAATTTATAAACGAAACTAGGCCAGTCATTTTAGCGCGACACCCCTTGCATTAATTCCAAAGAAGCTGAAAATTTGAATGAATGTTAATGTATCCGAAGGGATTTCCGCAAGAAAAAAAAAAAAAAAGGAATTTACCATTATAATGTTTTTGTGAAAAATCCCCATCGATACCATGGGTGCAGTTTTCATTATCCAAGTTCAAACGTCACAAATATCCGATTTCTTCATTTTTCTCATAAACGGTAAGCTTTATCGTAAAAAATTGTATGACAAAGTTAAAAATTCAATTGCCTATAAAAAATATTCTTACTTTTTTTTCCTACGATTCACCATTCGTGAGACTGCAATAGACTCAAATTGAATCATCGTTGTTATTTTTGTGTTTTTGACGCTTTATTTTTACTTATTTTATTTCATTTTGATCATGAAGATATTTCATTCTTGTATTTCATAATTCTAGGTCAACAGAACCTACCCTAAGTCTTTTGACTGGAGTATTATGCCATTTACAATTTATACAAACATTTTTGAATAGAAAAATAAATCTATAAGTACTTAATATTATAAAGAGGAAAGATTTGTATGTATGTTTGTAACGAATTGGTTCAAAAAGTACTGGGGCGAATTCTTTCACTATTAGATTGCTACATAATCCCTGAGTAACATAAGCTACTTTTTGTTAGTCTTAGTCTTGATCCCACGGGATCAAGACTTACGTGGGTGAAACCGCGCCACGTAATTAATAAAGGAATACTCTAAAACATATTATATGCGCTATCTAGAGCCAAATAAAGCAGAGTTTGTAATATAGGTCCAGAATTGCTGATAAACTTCAATCAATCAATTAGCCTATTGCAGTCCACTGCTGGACATAGGCCTCTCCCATTGTACGACATAGCACCCGATCCTCCGCCTTGCGCATCCAGTCTATCCCAGCTACCTTTTTCAGGTCGTCCGTCCATCTTGCTGGGGGACGTCCCACCTTCCGTTTACCGATTCGTGGTCTCCACTCTAGGACTCGTTTGCTCCATCGGCCATCGGTCCTTCGGCAGATGTGGCCAGCCCATTGCCACTTCAGCTTGCTTATTCTGCGAGCTATGTCGGTGACTTTGGTTCTTTGTCGGATGGCCTCATTTCGAATTTTATCCTTCAAAGAAACCCCAAGCATAGCTCGCTCCATAGCCCGCTGCGCGACTTTTAAGTCGTGGACAAGCCTCACTGTCAATGTCCACGATTCGGCACCGTAAGTCATGACAGGTAGGACGCACTGGTCGAACACCTTTGTTTTAAGGCAAAATATATATATATAAATATGTATATATATATATATATGATAAACTTACTTATATATAATTGTTTTTTGTAAATATATTCACATCTAAACAACAGTAGACGTGTGGAGAGCCCCACCAACACCTTCGGGCCCCAGGCAACCTTACCTGCAAGATGGTGCCCTGCTAAACAACGGATGGGGCTCTGGCGCAGGTTTTCCTTTCATGGTTTGGAGGTCAGACGGCAGTCGCTCTCGTAAAAGTCAACATAGCAAGCAAAAAAAAAAAAGTAAATAACAAGCGGACTCCGTCCTCCAAAGTGCAAAGTAGTACTTTTCTTCTTCTAAACTTAATTGTCCGAATATCACTATCCACAATACATTTATTAAACTTCAGTAACCATAACGTTCAAAAATTCGAAATTTTTGAAAAATTCGAAAACTATTTCGTCATAATATCGAGTACTATAATAATTCTATCTCCTTATTTTGTATGAAATAAAGTCATATGTCCTAAGTATTTTTTAGAATTCTTGTCTTTTTGTATGTTTGTTCGCGAGGGACGTAAAAACTACTGAACGGATGTTGATGCGGTTTTTCTATTAGAAAGGTCTTGATCAGTCTTAAAATCTGCCGTATGGTAGATTATAATTGGTTGAGTAGAACCGGAGCTGTGACCAAAAGTCGTGATAACCGACATCCACGCGGGCGGAGCCGCGGGCATCAACTAGTTTATAATAAAATTGTAATTCCTAAACATTTGCTGAAAGTAAGGTTTTGGTAACAGCAACGAATTGTAATTTGTAATTCCGAACCCCCGCAGTCTTCTCTGCCCTAGTGACAGTGTAATTTAGAATCTCGTAGCCGCGGAGGGACGAGGCGGCCCGCGGGCTGAGGAGCAGGAGGCTGCTTCGCCGGCCAGTCTCAGCTGCAGTGGTGAGCGAAAGCCGTCTGCGACGATTAGCACACATGGGACCGCCGCGCCGAAGACCCGCAGCGCTGGACCCGTGACAAAAGCCATATTGCTCAAAATCCAACCCCACGTAATCTTGTCTGCCCTAGCCCCTAGAGTGTAATTTGGAATCGCGTAATATATTATTAGGATACAATAAATAATTTGAATGATAAACATTAAATAATTGGAATTTAGGATTTATAACTTTTATGGGGAACGCTTTTAAGACTTTTGTATATTGTTGATTGTTATATTTATGACAAACTAATTTAGGGCATATTGTATTTAGGGATTTAAATTTTATGGCATGCGATATTATGTGACATTAGGTTCGGGCAAATTAACGGAGATTACCACGATTAAATGCAATAAACTCCACAATTATTATATACCAATTACAATTTAAAACCCAAAATAAAATATGTATGCAATTAAAATCGACACTTTAAAATTAAGATATAAATATGGTAGCTATATTTTTGCTCGGCAGTGCACATGCAGAAACTTTCCCCCTCCACGCCGGCTTAGTGTCACGATTTTTGGCAAGGCGTATACGGCGAGCATGTGTGAAATCAAATTATGAAAGTAGAAGAAGCGAAAGTTGTTAGCCAGGATCGTATTTTTAGCAAATGGAAACATGTTGTCCCTGCCTACCCCATTGGGTAAGAGTCGTGACTGTATAAAAACGAATCAATAATAGCAAGGAATGGACTTTAAAAATATAGCTACCATCGGATAGCGCCCTCTACGGAAGCATTTGTCAATTTAGACTAAAAGCTTAGCGATGTTTTCGTATTTCATATGGCGGTAATTTAAAACAGCGTGCCACATACCGGCGTTGGACATATCAGCTTTTAACACACGCATCACGAAAAAGTAAGATACATTACTGGTAAGTGTTTTTTCTTTTCAAGATGGGAAATAGTTGTTGCAAGTGTTGCGTTGCAACTGTCAGAAATATTTCCTTTTCTAAAACACGTTATATTATTAGGATTAATCTGGATTAATAATACGTGAACATGGAATACACACACACACCTTAAAATAAATTCGATAAAGGCAGTGCAGTGTTAAAAAGAAAAGTGTTTTTCTTACGCCATAAAGAGCCACCGAATTCTAAAATTTCTATTTAACAATTTTGGTATCATACTTGCATTCGTTCGGTTTCCTACTTATTCAAATCCTACTCATCTGAACCACGTTTAGGGAAAGAATCTAGCTTAATTCGGATTTCACCAGTGAACATAATCACGAAAAAGTTCAACTAAACTGAGTTCTTGCGTAGAAAACAGTTTAGCTCTATTTGATCGTGGTTACCAAGATTGGTTAAATCCACTCTTAGTCGGGTTACAACACGGTACTAACATAGGATATAAAATGTTGTTCTAACAAAAACATCTACTGGGATGCAGTAAAAGATATTTATAAATTGCTATATCTTTATAGCCCTACTAGTGACAAACAGTCGTTAATTAAAGTTCTTTTTTTGGAGAAGAGCGTGTTTAAAATCTTATATGGCGTCGCGATGCGCTTGGCTGTTTATAGACATATTAATACGAATTTTAAAATTAAATACGGCTTATAACTGGCCATCATATATTTTCTACGAAAGGAAATATGTGCTTAATGTGTTCATATATAAAAGTATTACTTACTTAAGTATTAATAAACACGAAACGAAGAAAATGGTGCCTTAGTAAAACATTGATATTGATGATTTTATTTAAGAATGTATTGTTTTTATTTAACAGATAATAATATATTAATAATAATTTTAAAACTTACCGGTAAAAAACGACGTACTCTTCAAATAAAAATAAATCCGCAAACGAAAATTAAAACTTTGAAAATAACTTAACAACCACTTAGTAAAATCTTATAAACTTTTGCCAGATCAACCTTTTTACACGATTGTCACTTTTAACACACGGTACTGGCCACGAAGGCGCGCGAACTTAACGATTAGAATTTAAATTAGTTCGAATTTCGAAAGGCGCGGGAAACCGTTCCCGGGCGTGCGTTCAGAAGAAAATTGTAGTCGAACTGAAGGGCGGCGCTTGTGAATGGACGCGGCGCGAACAGCTCATGCGCTCTCACCGTACCCACAGCAAATATTTTTCCAACGGTCTTTTACACTTCTTCACGCTTTAGCTAGAATTTATATTTTCATCTTAAGTGCACTGAACGTCTAGGGGTTTGGTATAAAAGCAAGGAAAACTGTGTTGTAGTCCTTGTACGTTATTAGTTTTTACTTCTCTTTGTAACCGTTGTAATGTAATTTTAAAGTTCTAAAGTTTATTGCATTCAAAGGTTTTAAGTTTTTTTACTGAAATCTTTTTTATTTTACACATAGTGTGCTGCTTTTACAGTCTGAGCATTAAGCATGTTAAGCGACTTAAACGATACGCTATACAAGACGCTTACATATTTCTTTTTTATAAGTTTGTTCATACATAACTTTTTTATTTGCGAAACGATTGTCATGATTCTTTTTAGTTTCGGTGCAGTATATTTTATTTATCATTTTGTTTCAAGTTGACACTCATATTTTTTTCTTAGTAGGTACATATAGAATCTAGGGCACGCCGCAATAGCGGCGGTAAGGCCCATCATGGAGGATTGGCTGGAGAGGCGACACGGAAGCCTCTCCTACCGACTGACGCAGGTGATCTCAGGGAAGGGGTGCTTCGGGGACCACCTGCATCGGATCAGGAAGGAGCCAACGCCTGAGTGTCATCACTGCGACGCGAGCGAGGACTCAGGGCTGCACACGCTGGCGGACTGCCCGGCGTGGGAGGCGCCGAGGCGTGACCTCGTGGCAGCCATCGGGGTGGGAGTCCTCTCGCTCGGCAGCATGATTGCGGCAATGGTGCGGAGCGCGAGCGCGTGGGCCGCCGCCGCCTCCTTCTGCGAGCATGTAATGCTCGCGAAGGAGGTGGCGGAGCGCGCCCGGGAGAGACTTAGAACTCTCCCGGTCCGCCGAGCCCGCAACTTGCTCGCCGCGCGTCGCAGGCAACTCAGGCGCCGGAGGTCGCTTAACGACCTCCGTCCTCCATGAGCGCAGGCCTGGGGGTGGCGGGTGAGGCCACCTGTCACCCCAGCAGAAGCAGGCCGGGACGGTGGGGCGACTAGCGCCCCTCCCCAAAACCGGGGCAAGACGGGGACACCGTGGTTCCCAAACCCGAGGGGGCCATCTCGAAACCGGAGATGGCCCAGGGTCAGTCGGGGTGCGAGGGATATGCTCTATGGGCAACCTTACACCCCGGCGTCTGTAGACCCGAGACGGCGTGCGGTTTTAGTCGGTTCAAGCCCGACATAACCGCCCCCGCTGGCACGCGGGGGGGTATCCGAAGGGATTTCCGTACGATAAAAAAAAAAAAAAAAAAAGGTACATATAGAATCTTAAGTTTATAATTTATTAATTATTAATTAAATTTAAATAACTTGTTAAGTTTTTAGATGTACCTAGATTACAACAGTGGTTTACATATTGACAATCTACCCAGTCCGCAATATTTTCGATGATTTTCGCCTTTTCGATAATAATTGGCTAAAATAACAATCAACTTGAGTTTTATTGCTCTATAGTTTAGTGCTGACGTTTAAACCGCTTTATAATGATAATAATAATAAAACGGTGCAGTAAAAGTTTGAAATGACCATTCAAATAAATCAAATTTCACATTAATATTATTATACTTTAACCTTAATAAATAGACTTAGGATGTATGGGACCCACCAAGACCTTCGGGGCCAAGACTATCACAACTGCAAGTCGGTCCACGACGAGAATCTGGCGCAGACTTTTCTCACGGGGTCGGGAGGTCAGACTGCAGTCACTCCCATAAAAGTCGTATCAGCTTTATCAAAAGGAGGAGAACGAGTATGTGGACCCCTATCTCCGAGGTGACAACCTCGGATACAACTGGGAATGATGAACCTTTATACCGAATTTATTGAATTTTCTATTTATAATGACGTTTTGGCGTTAAAAGTTTTCTTATTTATTTGCTATGAACACTTAATCTACGACTAGGCCCGGACCCTAGGGTGGTCACGAGGTCATAACCCACTTCTGACCGATTTTAACATAAGTTGGCTAGATATAGTATTAGACTAGACTAGATATAGACTAGATATTGTTCATCGAAGGGAGAACGGGACCGTTCAGTAACGAGAGTGTAGTTTGAGGCCCCATTCGCAGCGGAGGGTTTCAATACACACGAATTGTGAATCGCATTTTCATCCGAGTGATATTAGTGCGTTATAATAAACCTACAAGGAAAATAAAACACGTTAACAATGAATTTTCATACACTTTTGTCTCTCGCTTACCACGTTATAGGCCACGCGCAACCAATCACGCTAGCCTGATTGGTGGCACGTCAAGGTCAAATTGTCAAGTTGTTTGGTGACGAATATAACAATGGATTTTCGTACACTTTTCTCTCCTGCATATTTCTACGGACGTTTTGTTTCCCGCTTAGCACGTTGAATTGAACTTTCATACATTTTTGTCTCCCGCATGTTTCTACGAAAGTAATAACGTACATTCCGCCTTATTTTTGAAAAAGTATTAGGTTACTTTCTGGGTAGGTGTAGCATAAATAACACTTCATATCCTATCCTACTATTATTATAAATGTTTAAGTTTGTCAAGATGTTTGGATGTTTGTTACTCAATCACGCTCTAATGACAGAACAGATATGGCTAAAATTTGGTACAGGGATAGATTATGGTCTGGAATAACACATAGGCTACTTCTTATCGCTGAAATAGGTTTCCATGGGAAGCGAGAAACAGAAGCAGCTAGTGTCTCAATAAGTGATGAGGTGAGAGTTACAAGAGTACTACATGACCTAGGGCAGCCAAGACTCTGTGAGCCGGCCTATTACGACTCTGAAGCATAGGTCGGATCGCAGTCTAGGTCACAGTATTTTTAACCTTCATATTTCAACTAAACGTTGTAAGAAGCAGGTTCCTGCTTCCTTTGGCTAAGCTTGGTTAAGGAACTCCTAATGTCCTATTGTTAAATGTCTAAAAGTTACATGACTGCTTTTATTACCGATTACCGACTCCAACAGCAACACGCCCTTGCTTCGGTTCAGTTTTATATGAGATTTTTTTAACTCAAGGAATCGTAATGTACTGAGCCCAGACCACTCGGGCCAAAGCGTATCACTCCAGCCTTCAACTGTTCTGTGGGGCAGCCCCCGACCTCTGCCACGGCGGAGATGATTTCCTCCACCGTGACAGCATCGTACACCTTAAGCTGCGAAGCAAGAGCGTCCGCTTTGGGGCCACTGGTGGAGCCCGGGACCTCGAGAAGGCGGTCTCTTGTTCGAGTGACCTTGCACCGAACGCCCGCAATCCCAAGAGCCTTGAGGTCTATACTGGCCTTGGTCGTTTGCAAGACCTCGGCGTACCTCAAACCCCTCTCCACAGCCTCGCCTACGTCGCAGCGGACTTGGCCGCCTGTTTGGCTGCCCTGCTTGTCTTGGCTCCAGCCACTTCCCATCCTCCTTCGCACGGGGGTTAACTGGATTAGATCCCAACAACGCGTGGGGGTCGCCAGCGCTGGCGACCGAAGCCGGTCGGGGTATCTGGGATATCCTTTCCAGGGCACACAAGATTCCCCATACCACATGACTCACGCAAGAGACACCGTGCGGTTTTAGTCGGTTCAAGTCCGACATACCCATCTTACCGTTAGCTCCGGTGAGGTGAAGACCGTGGAGGTTGCTGCACGGAAAAAAAGGCCTCGTAATGTACACATAATATATTATCTATGTCCATCGAGGATAATGTATCTTTCAAATGGTGAAATAATGGTTCCAGTAAGTGGAGTGATTTAGAAGTTAACCCTAAACATATAGGTACACAAACTCACAAAATTCGGCCTCTCTCTTTTTAATATTAGTGTACAAATACTCGTACATATATTACATGTCTATATATACAGATATCAGTTAAGCTATGTTAAGACAGTGTGCTTGATTGTATCCCAAGTATTATAAATGTTACTGTTAAACCGACCTTACTTGACCTAAAAAAAACAGATCTGAGATAAGCATTTACTATCTAACAAAAACGTAGGTCTAATTACTCTGAGAAGATAGATCGTCTGAACGAAGGCTAGAACTCGTAATGTATTTTACTTTTTCTCGAAAAGCAAATACAGTGCTTTTATTTTTTTCTCAGATTCTATGATTATCACATGATAAGACATCTCTTAATTCTGCTAGAGCAGTAATTAATCATCATTGTCACAGTTACAGTCCCGGTCCCTCCTACTCTTTCTCCTCCTGATATAAGTTCCGTCTGACTCCCAACTTTAAGAGGAATGTGTGCGCCAGAGCCTTGTCCGTTAATCAGCACCGGCTTGAAGTTGAACCGGCTTGCAGGTGAACCGACTTGCAGGTGTACCGGCTTGCAGATGTACCGGCTTACAGGTGAGGTTGGCTTGGGCTCATCTGGCATAGATTTCTGCTCGGCTCAACCCACACTACAATCCATAATCTCAACGGTCGGGGACCTCATGGATAAAGTCTCCACAGAAAATTCATACCAATCAGCAGCATATGTACCTGCTTGCAGGCGAGGTTGACTTGAGCCCTGCAGATCTTGGTGGGGCTCTCACACACGTGTTCAGCTAAGTGGTTCACCCATTCAAGTTTCTTTTTGTACCACTTGGGTGGCAGACAAGCACATGGCCCACTAGGTGGGAAGCGGTTACTATAGCCTATGGGGGTGTACAACACTAAGGGCGTCACATTAGTAGCGGCGTAAGACCGATCATGGAGGACAGGCTGGAGAGGTGAGACGGGAGCCTCTCGTACTCAGGTGATCTCTGGGAAAGGGTGCTTCGAGGACCACCTGTGTCTGATCAGGAAGGAGCCTACGTCTGAGTGCCATCACTGTGATGCAATTTAGGTTTCAGGGCTGTACACGCTGACGGAATGCCCGGCATGGGAGGCGCCGAGGCAAGCCCTCGTCGCGGCCTTCGGAGTGAGAGTCCTCTCACTCACCGTCTTGTTCACAGCGATGGTGCGGCACGCGTGTGGGCTGCCGCCGCCTCCTTCTGCCAGCAATTAACGCTCGAGAAGGAGGTGGCGGAAGGGGTCTGAGAGAGTATCAGGTCGCAGAACGACCTCCGTCGTCCATGAGTGCAGGCCTAGCTAAAGTCCCCCCTATTTCCGGGGACAAGACGGGGACACTGTGGTTCTCAAACACGAGGGCGCCATCTCGAAACCGGAGATGGCCCTGGGTCAGCCGGGGTGCGAGGGAAATGCCTTAGGGCCACCTTACACCCCACCCAGTCTGACGAAAAAAGACGGGGTGCGGCTTTAGTCGGTTCGAATCCGACATAACCACTCTCGCTGGCCGGCGGGGGGTATCCGGTGGACTTTGCACGAAAAATAAAAAGGAGCGTCTAACTCGCGCTGCTGGCCCTGTAGAAACCTTCTAATGCCCTTCTTAGTATGGGTTGTCTTCATTTTTACGGGAAAGACTCCCGTCTGTCTGATCCCCAAACCCAAGAGAAAAACCTGCGCCAGAGTTTTCTCCGTTAGTTAGCAAGGGTAGCGGCTTACAGGTGAGGTTGGCTGCGAAGATCTTGGTAGGGCCCATACCCCGTGCCCTAGTTTATTTACGTGAAAAAGAAATAATTAACATTATATTTCAATTAATTCAGATATCTCCGGTGCTACTTAACCAATTACAATCAAACATACGGTAGATTTGAAGTCTGGCCAAGACCTTTCTAATAGAAAAAGTCGCATCAAAATCCGTTCAGTAGTTTTTGCCTCCATCGCGCACAAGCAGACAAGATTTCGAAGAAAATATATTTTTGCGTTCAGAAGTGTTCATTTAACATAACCCAAGTCCTTTTTATATATCTCCAATACAGACACAATTTTATAATTGTTCTTTACCTATGAAATTGCCGAAATTTTCTTACAAATTCATGAGTTCGTTATTCCTGTAATTTAATAGCTATTTCCATTATTTATATTTTGTTTGAAAGTTGATTTCAAGATTTTACAAGTCTGTATTAAATTTTGTTTTTATTGGCCGCTTGATAAATTAATTCGATCTTCACAAACAGTACTTCCTAAATGCTATCCATTTTGATGATAAATTTCTTATTACTTAACAGCTGTCACTTTTCAAAAATGTAATAAAAGTTGTTGTTTGTTAGCATAATGTTGTCTCATTCATACACAAAAAAAAATCATAAAATTTGGATTTGTCATTCCTAAAAAAAATGCGAAAATGTTAGTACGGAAAATTGGGTTTCCTCCAATGTCTTCAAGAAAAACGGCAATTTCATATGTAACGACCTATGGATTAGCTGCCCATGGCAATCGATACCGTCTTGAGCCTCACTTAAGCCATATGTGACCGAAGTACCTACTCAACCGACAACGAGACAGACATTAAATATTAAATTACACGAAGAGAACCTGCAGGTGTGGTTATGTAAAGTAGGTATTAAAAGCCCTTATTCTGACTTAATCTATTTTCTTTGTCTATACAAATACTAACTATACCTCATATCTATATCCAGAGGGCAAAGACAACATCTGTTGCCCGTGGCTCAGTACCCTGTATCGCGAAAAATCGCTGAAGAAGTCATCATCATCATCTGAGCGCTATGTCCCGATTGCGTCCGAGGCCTACACCTCGGAGCCCGGGGTCCGCTTTCCAGCTTTTTCTTCTCCACTTCGCACGGTCCTGGGCATCCATGGTAGTGAGACCATTGGCACGCATGTCATCCCCTATGACGTCAAGCCAGCACTTCTTAGGTCTCTCCCTCCTACAGAGGCCTGGCGAAAGTACCATGGCCTTTTTTTTTAGCGTGTGGAAACCCCCACGGCCTCACCCCATCGGTGCCGACGATGGGGTGGGCGTGTCGGAATCGGACCGACTAAAATCACACGGTGTCCTTCCCAAGTGTCCATTGCCGGGCATCCCCCGGGTAAGCCCTCGATAGGACTGACAAAAAAATGTTCTAAGCATATCACGGTTCTTAATTTTAGTGGGAGTTTTATAAAAGGAAACTAAAAAAAAATCATGAAATGACATTATTTTTTCTTCTCCCCTTCGCACGGTCTTGGGCATCCATGGTAGTAAGATTATGGCACCGCATGTCATCCCTTACGACAACGTCAGACCAGCACTTGCTGAAAAAGTATCCTATAATATTTTTCTTGATAGACAGATAGTGATTTTCGCATTTATTAGTTTGGATATTATAGGATAGAAAGGATGTGCCTACATCAGAAATAATTCACCTTCTAAACCGTGAAATACTCGTTCAAACCTTCGAGGCTAAGCCAACCTCATCTGCAACCCGGTACACCTGCTGATTGACGGACGAGACTCTGGTGCAGGTTTTCCTCAGACGGTAGTAGGTCCCATAAAACCGTATAAGCTAAATCTAAAGGACGGGAAGGAGTAAGCGGACCCCGTGCTCCGAGGTGAAGACCTCGGATGCAACCGGGAACTATGCTAAGATGCAACCGGGAACGATGTTAAGATGCAGATTTTTTTTAAGAATATTACCAACCAAAATTACTAGTAGGTATTCCCGGTAACCCCTCCAGCTAAGCTAAATAGCTTGTTTAAGGAGTGGATTCACGTCAGTAGTGTAATGGCCAGGATTCGAACCCGGGACCTCTCGATCGTAAGACCGACTCCTTAACCACTAAGCTACCGACGCTCCGAGGATGAGATGATGAGGTGCATGCTATATAAACTGAAAAAATAATAAACCTCTATATTATGTTATAGTTCCGATACTTATACAGTATTACCACATATTAACTGTAATACAGTTTCAAATTCAATAAATGGATTCCTCGGGTAACAGTCAATGAGTAAATATACGAATGCACACCGAATGTGAACCAATTTACCCTGCTAGCAAATTATTCACTCCGATGACAACAAATTGAATCATCCAAAATTATGTATGCGTACGTACCTACATATCATAATAATGTTCCCCTCACTTGAAAAGCTTCAGTAATGTGGAAAATTGAAGGGTAATTCTTGGGTTTCCTTTTGAAAATACATAGCATCTTTTTCTCTTGAATTTCAAATATGAATTCGTAATCCGTACTTTAAACTTGAAGAATATGTTACATTATTAGGATAGCAATGCAAGGTGAGTATAAGGTGGTAATGTGGCCCCCTACTTTGTTTTTGAGCCTTCGTGTAAAAAGTACTAAATCAACTAAATACGTTACAGTGTTCCTTACTCATTGGCCTATGCATGCCTTAATATGTTACAAATAAAATAACAACAGAATAATTAAAAATATAAGGTGTCACCTAATTAGGTCTCTCAATTTGGTGAGATGACTTGGTATCAACAAAATATGTATTTGAAACAAAACAAAAATATCGGGTAACATAAAAAAATAAAAAATTTAAAAAACACCACCAGCGACACTTGACACGACGAGCACACGTGACGCTGGTCGCGATTTAGGTATTTCCCACACATCCGCTTGGAGAATACTGCGAGGAGAAGGACTGCACGCGGGTGCAAGAGCTCCTTACCACAGATTTTGATCCGCGGTTAAGATTTTGTAAGTGGTTAGTGGAAGATCCTTTTTTGTGGACAGACGAGTCCACTTTTACAAGAGTGGGCTTGTTTAATATTCACAATGCACACTGGTGGTGTTTTTTTAATTATTTTTTTATTTTTATTTTATATTTTTATTTTTTATTTTTTATTTTACCCGATTTTTTTTTGTTGCAAATACATATTTTGTCGTTACCAAGTCATCTCACCAAATTCAGAGACCTAATTTGGTGACACCTTATATATTTCTTCATAAAAATTATGTATTTGGTAGGTAGCCGCGAAAAACATTACACGCCCTAAAATAAAATATATGAAACAACAAAAAAAAAAGTAAAAATATGTACATAAAAAAAGGTTTATTTGAAATTTCGACCTGTGGGAATGAAATAGGGGATGATAGTTCTCTGGTCGCGATAACCGACATATACGGGGGCGGAGCCGCGGATAACAGTTAGTATACCCATATATTCCCTTCTTCCTACAATCCTGGGTTCATTAAGCGGGTCGTGAAAAAGTATCTGTCGAAGCCGTTACAGTAGGGACCACCATCTAGCATCTGGAATGGTGGCCACTACTTTTTGGACTTCACCTTAGCTTACCATCAGGCGGGGTGAAGACAAATTGACAGAAAAAAAATTAATAAAAATTACTGCCAAGGAAGCAACGTGTCTCTTTTTACGCATCTGCAAAGGCCTACCCTTGGGGTGTTTAAGTCAAACGACACTCCCGTAACACCCATAATAAACCAAATAAAAAGGAAGCGTAAGAGAGAGTAGGCCCCAGGCTCCAAAGTACTAGTTTTGGTTGCAACCGGTACCAGCACCGTGATGATGATAATGATTATAAACTATTTCCAGTATCTGACAGTGTTTAGGTATAGGTATATACAGTCATCTCGAAAGTTAGGTTAATTAGATTGCATTTAATGACTCACGCATTTACGCCATTATAAACTCGAAGGGGTGTATGGGCGCAAGCCAAACTCACCTACAAGCAATATGCTTGTAGGTGAGTTTGGCTTGTGGCCAAGCATAAAGCTACGAAAAATAAGAAAGTCGAATCTACACAATGCACTTAAATAAGCACAAGGCATCGCTTCGACACAGGCTTACGTACTGTTACTTTTCCATTTAATAAATTGGTTTTCCCTTACGTAGGTAGGTATATTTATTTGTCACAAATTACAGTTTCCGAAGTAAAATGCAATTACGGAATGAAAACTCAGACAGTTCCCATGTTTCCGAAATGAAAATGTTTCTGTTTCCTGTTTTGATACTACTTACTTCCTGTGAAACTTCTATCATCACAGTGTAGGACGCAGTATTTTTTCATTTAAGTTGATAATATCTGGATATGTCGACGCTTTCTAAAAATGAAACCTAACTAGATCGATTTATCGTCCCCGGAACCCCCTGTATAATGGGCCCCTGCATATATATAATATATGACCCCTTAAATATTTATCATTTAGAAACACGCCATCTTAGACTTTTAGACGGCCTCTGTGGCGTAGCGGTAGTGCATTCGACAGCTACGACAGAGGGCGCGGGTTCGATTCCCGCTCAGTGCAAATATTTGTATGCATGAATATGTCTATTTGCATTGGTCTGGGTGTTTCTGTGTATAATATGTATGTATTTACAAAGAAAAAAGTATATAAGTATGTTTATCCGCATTCTGGAACCAATAACAAAAGCTAGTTAAACTATGCTTACTTTGGGTCTAGAGAGCGCTGTGTAGAATGTCGTAGAATATTTATTTATTTATTATTTATTTATCTACTATAATTTGTATCCTTTGCGAAGCTCTTGTAGTGCCTATCGAATTAATAATAACAAATAAGTACGTAAGATGAGGTTAATGTTATTTTTACCAGTTGAAAAACGAAACTGGCAAACTTAGAAAACTGCGCTGCACTTCAGTCATTCATACTGAGCTGAGAAAAGTAAGTTTTACATATGGTGATTTACACAGTTTGTTTGAAAAACGATTCCCTACAGGATTTTAAAGGTACCAAATTATGCATTAACATTCGATAAATATCTCCTTGTTCTCTCTTTCTTTCTTTTTAATATATTTATTATTTACTAGCTGATACCCGCGCTGAGTTCCTTTATGGTTTTTTGGTCATATCTCCGGTTCTACTTAACCAATTGCAATCAAACATACGGCAATTTTTAAGTCTGACAAGACCTATAAACCGCCTCAAACTCCGTTCCGAATTTTGCGTCCATGGCAAACAAACAGATAAGGATTACAAAAAAAAAGTTTGTTCTGAATCGTTCATTTAACCCAAGTATTTTTTTTTAAATATCTCTAATATACAGACAACTAATTTACAAATTTATAATAGTATATTTCAGGTTTTTGCTTTGCAGGATCCTATTTCTGGCCTCTCTGCCTACCCCTTTGGGGATACAGACGTGAAGTTATGTTATGTTATGTTAATTAAGTGATGCAGATTTCATATCAGTTAAGTTTTGTAATATCTTTAAGAATGACGAAATAATCGACTGGACACACTTAACGTTTCCACCCTGTGTTATACAAAAATTCCTCTTTTAAACGTAGGTATTAGATTTAACTTTTTAATTTGTGCAGATTTTTTTTTATTCTACATAATTATACGATGTTTCATCATCATCAATCTTTTTTTTTTATGTTTAGGACACGTCTATTTGACTTCACCTCGCCTGATGGTAAGCTGAAGGTAAAGTCTCAGGGAAGAGGGTCACCATTACATACACGTACCATGTTAACAATGGTGGCACTCAGCTTGACGGCCTCATCAGATGAGGATTGTCGTCGCAGCACCGCGTGACACCCACCGGTGCCACTAGTGCTGCGACCACAATCCCCCTGCCCGGCTATGCACTTGCTGACCCCTGAACGCAATCAAACCATGGATAACCATGGATAACTATGGAGGGTTTTTCGCAATCGTGCACGGTGGTACCTTTTTTTTTCGTGCTGAAATCCCTTCGGATACCCCCCCCCCGCCGGCCAGCGGGGGCGATTATGTCGGGCTTGAACCGACTATAACCGCACGCCGTCTCGGGTCTTCAGACGCCGGGGTGTAAGGTTACCCGGCCGAATTTTGTGACAAATTTGTGTCATCAAATTTCTACAACCAGTTACTATCTACTAATATATATCTACTGGAAATAACTACAATTAAGTCAAACTAAACTCCCTTTATAATCCTCCGAACCTTTTCCCAACTCAGTTGAGGTCGGCTTTTCAGTCTTGACCCACCCGGTCGAACTTTGTGACAAATTTGTGTCATCAAACTTCTACCACCAGTACTATGCTAGTCCACTGCTGGACATAGGTATCCCCTAATGAGCGCCATAGCGCCCTGTCTTCAGCTTGCCGCATCCAACATCTGCCCGCAGTCTTTCGCAGATCGTCATCCTGACTTCTGCGATGTTTACTTACCTACAATATATTTATCTACCCTTTTTTTTTTTTTTTTTATCATGCGGAAATCCCTTCGGATACCCCCCCGCCGGCCAGCGGGGGCGGTTATGTCGGGCTTGCACCGACTAAAACCGCACGCCGTCTCGGGTCTTCAGACGCCGGGGTGTAAGGTTACCCATAGAGCATATCCCTCGCACCCCGGCTGACCCTGGGCCATCTCACCACTAACAGCATCGCTCATCTTGTCTCCTCTGAAAGCAGAGGAGTACGGAGAGCGATGTGTTCCCGCCACGTTGGGTATTGGCCGACGATCAATGCCAACCCTATGAAGGGGTGAAAGGGAAGCCATTGACCGCCGCCCAGGGTGTACCGGCCGCTCCGATTCCGTTCCCCCCGGACTGCAGCGGGATCGGAATCGGAGCGACACTCGAGGAGGTTACCCAACACACACCCCAATATATTTATCTACCTAATCGTCATATTATTATTGGTTTGCATGTTTTTAATAAAAACAATTTTTGTTTAATCTAAATTAATTGCCTATTTAATATTTTCGTTTTGAGGTTTTACTTAGTTTAGCACGTAAGTAGGTAGGTATAACACAAATCAAAATCTGTTATGTAATGTAAATGCAATGCATTATAAATTAATCCAAAAAATCCAATTTTTTCCCCAAAATGCTTCCTTAGAAAGAAAAGGAAGCTCGTCAAACTAATACTTGGCTAGTGGCCGTATAATATTCCCATACTTTATTAATAAGAAATAGAGATACGACGCGTTCTCCTTCGGGATTTAGTGGAGTCAACGGAAGCTCGTAGATTCTGAATACTTTTACAAAAGTTGGCAGATCAATCTCTTTTTCTTTAGACAGCTACAGAATTTTAGTCCTTTAAACGTATATAAGGCGATTCATTCAGTCACTATACTACCAAAATTTTGCGCTGATCTGTCATCGTCACAATATTACAGACCTACCATATTTGACATGGAGGTATGATTTTCCCACAGACAAGTGGATTATCGTTTGTTCTTGAGTCCTTTATTCGCACCTACCGACCTCGGTAGAAGACTGAAGCGTGCCAAAATCTGTTCGGTGGATTGTTTGCTTACACATAAGAGGCAAATCCCCTCTTCGATTTTAGACTGACTTGACGGCCGACTACACTGACAACTGAAGACGAACGACACTAGAATTTCTGGACCAAGACTACCTGGACTAATGACGCGTACAGTCGTAACGTTACGCTGGTGGACCATAGTCTTGTTCTTAATCAGAGCGCCAAACCTGGTTGCATTATATGCAAAACTTATACTTTGGAGTTTTATAATGGTTTGCTTGGCTATTTATTACAAGAGCGACTCCTCTGCTTTTAATCCGAAACCCCGAGAGGAAGGCCTGCACCAAAGCCGGCTTGCAGATGAGGTGGCTTGGGCCCCAAAGAGCTTGGTTCCCCATACACCCATAGACATAAATCATAAGCAGTATACATAAATAATAAATGTTCCTTAATGATGTTAATCCATAGTTTATTTCAAACCATCACCTTATAACTAACAAAAAAATAAATACAAATTAAAAGTCGTTTTCCATTTGTAACATTTCAATTTAATATGATTATAATTTATAAACCAAAATTCTACACTCACCATAATGCTTGTGTCGCGTATAATATAATATTTGTGACTTTAGCGGGTTGGGTATAAAAAAACTTTTATTTAAATGAGTGGTCGGTTTATTAAAAATGCAATGTATCCGTATCCGTGGACTATCGCCAAAGAGGTCGGTGAGTGAACGCCGGCCTCGAACGTGTGAACGGAATGCCGACTACTCGATGACAGTTTGTTCTTCTTTCACGAAAAATTCTACAACTTCTTCTACTGTGTTCACCGAGTCGGTGTCGAGAACATCAGTGTCCACATCTGCCGGGAAAAGGAATTTGTAATTAATGTTACCGGTTTGTTTTCAAGTGTAAGTGGCCATATAGGAAGTTTGTTCGTAAACCAGGCAGTGGTGAGAGGTATCACTTAGCATGATGATGTTATTCCTATATTTTTTTAGTATTAATTGCAAAAAGAAAGATTTCTAATAATAATCTCTAATAATTTGTTTTAAATTGGCCCAACTTGAAAATAATTGGAGTACATTACACACACACACACACACAGAGAGAAAATTTTGATCCATAGTAGCCGATACACAATATATCCAAATCAAGTTTGTGTAATAATGGTCCCACGTAATAAGGAGAGGAGCTATTGTCGGTTGGTGGACACAAGGGCTAGTAATTTCCCAGTAGACAATCCTCATCACACTTCGTCTGACGATGAATCGCACCCAGGACTTAGTAATCACACGGAAGCATACACATTACGTCACCCACCAAAAAGACAACTATTTTCATCATCCTCCGACCTCCGAGCCTTTTCCCAACTCAGTTGACGATCGTTTTTTTTTTTTTTCTTAAAAAGAATATTAGTAACCGAAATTACTAATATCCCCCCTAACCCCTCCAGCTAAGCTAAATTGCTTGTGTTAGGAGTGGGTTCACGTCGGTAGTGTAATGGCCAGGATTCGAACCCGGGACCTCTCGATCGTAAGGTTGACTCCTTAACCACTAAGCTACCGACGCTTAGTAGTTAAGGATATGATTCGATATTTGCCGTGGAGTGCTTGCCGTGTGGCCTCCACAACCCACTGGCGATATTAAGTTCTGTGGTTAGATTAACTGATTTCTAAGTAAATATAATGTGTATACGTACAATTTCTGAGCTCGAGTCTACGCGGCTTCTGCTCGATCCACTCCTGCTGCTTCAACTCACGGTACTCGACGTACTTCTTCATTTGTTCCGTACGTTTCGCCACCAATTCCTGCAAAACAGAAGTCATTTTAGCCATCAAAACAGAAGTTATTTTAGGCATCAAAACAGAAGTAATTTTAGGCATCAAAACAGAAGTAATTTTAGGCATCAAAACAGAAGTCATTTTAGTCATCAAAAACAGGATTACATGAAGTTAACATACATGATGAGTGGCTTTAGATCCTGTCATCATCAGAGGTCTGACTGATATCTGTCTGTCTACATAACTAGTAGTTCATATTTAGTCCGAAAAATAACGCATCGTGCGCAAACCAGTGTGGGCAGTGAATGTGACGTGCACCATATGACCTGGAAGCAAAGGCCCTTGCAGTACTGTATCATTCTTTGTTTCTGTATTTCTTTGGTTTCTTTCTTTTCTTTAGTCCAACTAAGCGCAAAACCCTAATAATCATGATATTGTGACGGAAATGATAATCCATCTTGTTATTTTCATCCAATCACACCAATATTATTTAGCAATTGTTCCTGGTTGGTACAAAAAAAGTTGCCATGCTCTTACCTTACTAGCTTTACTACTGCGCATACGATCCTTAGATTCGAATTGTGAGTAGTATTTCTTGAGGTTTTTCTTGATATCCTTCTGTTGTTTCTCAGAGAGCAACGTCGGAGGCCGCGGTCGCCAGTTGAACTGAGCGAAGCTTTCCTTCATCACTCTGCAGGATAGAATGACGTGTTATAGTGTTGATCACTGTTCAACTAAATTATATACGTGTGCGAACGGTATTTTCACAAATTATTATCAAGAATGCAAAATATTGAGGAGTCACCCTCCAAAAAAATTCAAATAAGTACCAATGACTGATCCTAAGAAAATTCGTTTGTGTATTAGGCTTGTTCACGTCTCATTTCTATAATTAAAAGTTACGTGTTTATAAGGAAGTTTTTTTTTCGTTTTATAAAAGAATACTGGTAATCAAAATGACTAGTATTCCCACTAACCCTTCCATCTAAGCCATATTAGATTCAAACCTAGGACCTCTAGATCGTAAGGCCGACTCCTTTACCACTAAGCTACGCCAACTACATGCTGGTTAAAATTATTAACGTAATAATTATCAAGCTTGTTTTGTAACCATAATATTTAACACTGAAAAATTGTATCTGTAGTTTTAATGTGATTTCAATGACAACTGTCTACTTATACACTGTGCCAAAGATTAACTCGATTTTGACTTTCATCTAAGAATGAAACACTTATACGACCTTTGATTATGGGTCGTACTAACAGACACGAGACTTTCGAAACAACTAAATGTTATTGGCACAGATAATCTATTGAGTCATCATTGAAATAAACGGATATACTAACCTCCTTATAATTTTGCCCTGGAAAGACCAGATATAATAACCCGTATCAATCTTGCTCTTGAGCGAAGACACACCAGTCACTACAAAGCGTCCGGTCGGGTCCCATTCAATACCCGACATCTGGTAATGATCCGAGACATTCATGATTGTGAAGTCATTCGTGTCCAAGAACTCCAAAGCACCACCAGTGAGACCAAGATTGGCCACAACGATGAACTGCCCAGACGGTGACCAGAACAAGTGGTTGAACGGCTGCCTTTCGAATTTCCTCAAAAGCGTAGGCGCTTGACCAGTATTTACTTGGTAGAAACTAATACACATATTCGCAGCATCTCCATGAATAATAGCGAATTTAGATCCAACAGGCTCCCAAGCGAAGGCTTGTATAGGCTCTTTAATTTCTACTGAGTCTACGGGAATCTCCTTTTCCCTCATATGGAAAATTTCAAAGTTATAATACATTCCAGAATATTTGATTTCATTTTTGTCTTTCTTGACTTTAGAATATCTGTCTACTTTTACACATAGATAGTCACCACTCTTTTGCCAGTGTATTTTACAGTCGGCGACAGAGAACAGGTTCTTGGAGCGGATTTCTGTGCGGTTTGGTAATTCCAAGAGTGTTACTCTTGCAGGTACATCCTTGTCTTCGGCCACCCAGTATGCAAGGATGTTGTCTGTGGGGGACCAGCTGAAGTCTCTGTAAACAAGAATTATGTTGTTATAGAATAATGATGTTTACTGGAGAATTGTTATACACTCAGTCACTCTTGTTGTTGCAAAGATTTTTGTGTATATAACACTTGGTATTTGATTGTGTACATGGTTATATGATTGTGTTACTTCAATTGTATAAAATAAAATGCATAGTTTTAGATTCGTTTGAAATACCATGGGCTTTAAATAAGCTAGCTAACTTTTAAAAGAAAATATGAAGTGCTTCTCTTAAAAAATGTTCTTGCAAAAAAAGTTATTATAAAATAAAATGCATAGTTTTAGATTCGTTTGGAAAACCATGGGCTTTAAATAAGCTAGCTAACTTTTAAAAGAAAATATGAAGTGCTTCTCTTAAAAAATGTTCTTGCAAAAAAAGTTATTTTTAAGTTAAAAAGAACTAAAAACTTTGAAAGACAGGTATTTTTATTAAAAATTGAACATCAAAAGCTCAAATTTAAGATAATTTTATGTTTTTAATACAGGTACTTTTATACACCGAAATGTTTTTTGCCAGCCCAATATTTAATCAAGCACTTGAAACATGAAATGCTTGATAAAGGAAATTGAGTAATATGTAATGAATGATGGCCAAATAATTACACAGCTAATGCCCATTTCTATAACTTACCTAATTCCAGGAATTTTAATGGACTTCTTGTCGAGTAGACCAAAGCTAGGTGTTTCGTACACAGACAGCATATCAGCTCCCAGCCGAGCAAAATACTTGTCGTCTTTACTCCAGCGGAACACTGGCCACGTTACATACTCATCTGGAGGAGGGAAACTACGTTTTTCTTGACCTGTTCTGTGAAAAAAAAAGAGAAGGTGTTTTAAAGCGGTATCTTTCCAATGATATAACAGGGCCACCGTCAAGAATATGAGGTGGGAAAGTAGAAATTCGAAAAGAGTATGTCGCAATTTGTCGTAGGTTGATTTCGGCCTCGAAGAACTTGGTGGGGCCTCAAAAACACCCATCCTGACCTAGCCCTGACTTAATATCCACTGATAACTTCAATTATTCCTCCAATAGGTACTTACCAGTAGGTAAGCATTCAAACAAATGCCACTAACAACTGTTCATAATTTCATCGCAATTATATGAGCGGTTCAGAAACACATTGAGAAGATACAAAAAAATAGAAATATAAACAGTATTTTCCTCAATGCCCTGCAAGGCCTACAACTACAATATTGCAACATTTACAGTATTTTCATTATTGTGTCACCACTTGACGTAAGAGCTTTACACCTAGCCTAACCTATCGTTGCAATTCGCAATTGAAAATTTAGCTTATAGAAAACACATCGGATTGATGATTCCATACGCGTGAGCGATATCGAACTTTGGATTTAAATTTTTTATCTGTGTTCTATAACTTGTAAAATGATCTGCATTCTGAGAAATCACCCTTACACACTACAACCAGAATGGATGATGAATGGTTTTTGATGTTCCATGGTATTCTCAAGTGGCTACAGTGTGGGGTTCTTCAGAAAGCGACAAGAATATTTTTCCTACGTAACTTCCGCACGTAAAGAATCTTGTAGCATTATATGTGTATGGTGACGGACATAAGACGGTTCCACGTCATACTGGTTTGCCACATTTGTAGTATGAAAAAAAGCGGTAGCGTTAACAGCTCCGAAATACTTTGTGTATGACCCCATATTATAGACGAAATGTAAGAGTCAAAATACAAATGTATGAATCGTTTACGAAATTTCAAGTCGACTTAATTATAATTGCAATACTAAACTATGTGAATCTCATCACACATGGTTAAAAAATATAAGAGGATTTGTTTTTATGTTTTATGTACAGACGGGCGTACATGGTAATAGTTGTCAGTATTCCAATGGGCGCGTTTACACATGTGTTGAATACCTAATACGAGAAACCTGTTTGTGTAGAAACTGTAAGCTACACTGCTAGTGTTGGCAGCTGCTTAGGGGCAATTCATACATAGATAAATACGTATATTCACGACTTTCTCCCTCCAGAGTAGGCAGAGATACCAGAACCCAATTTGCTTCTGTCTTTACACACTTCGCAAGCTTCCCCTATTGTCATTATAGCTTGAGCAATGAAATGACTTACATAGGTGTTTTTAGGGTTCCGTTGCCAAATTACAAAAAAACAGAACCCTTATAGATTCGTCATGTCTGTCTGTCTGTCTGTCCGTCCGTATGTCACAGCCACTTTTTTCCGAAACTATATATAAATATGCTGTTAAAACTTTAAGGTTTTTACACAAAAAATAGAAAAAAAACAATAAATTTTGGGGGTTCCCCATACTTGGAACTGAAACTAAAAATTTTTTTTTTCATCTTTTGATATCATATGGATTTCCATATGACATCATGTGTGATATCAATGAATAGGTCTTCAAAAATGATATTGAGGTTTCTAATATCATTTTTTTCCAAACTAAATAGTTTGTGTGAATAAATGATCTTTCTTTCTTTCGTTCTTTCTTTCTTGCGCGAGAGACACTTCCAAGATACACGCCATAGATCGTAAACCGCAATTTACCTTACATTCAATCAACTCAAATATATACATTTTACTTGCTGCTATGGAACCCTTCATGGGCGCTCCGACTTGCACTTGGCCAGTTTTTTTATTTTAAATGTATTTGAAAATAAAATTCATATGTTTACGAGATAAATATAGAGAAATAATAATGATTCATAGACTGTCTTTCTTCACATTATAATAAAAGGGAAAATATGTTTATTCAGCTACAATTCACATATTGCTTAATAAACATTACAAATAAAGTAAAAGCAGGTCACATTACTTAAGCCACTGAATCAAATGATGATACATTCAAGTTATATAAATTCAAGCTTCTATAGAAGATAGTGGGTAAGCAGTGGTGTACACCAATATTTCTGTAGCAATGTATTTTTTCTGCTACATCCCCATCAAGATCTTCCGGGCCCAAGTCCACGTCACAATGGATGATGCTCTGGCGTAGGCTTTCCTCTCAATGTGGGGGAGAAGGGGGGGGGGATTATGGTCTTAAATATTAAATAAAATTTGCAACAAACCTGATATCCCAAATGATTAACTTCTTGTCCTCTCCCCTATCTCCGGTTGGTGAAAATGTAACAACATAGTTTTCACATGGTGAAAAGGCGATGAAACGGGCTTCTGGGTGGAAGAACTTCTGGAACTGAGAGAACTTGGGGCCAGCCCAGAGCGCCACACCTCGCCAATGGAACGTGGCCAGGTACGTACCAAGAGGCGACCATGCCGCGTAGGTTTCAGTCCAGTTCTGTTGATACAAAAATGTATATCAGTATCTAAAGGTGAATTAATTTAGAAAAGTAAGTTTTATTTTGAAATGTACCAATCTATATAATTACAAATGATAAGTATAATCAAATGGTGATATGAAGAAATCCGCGTGAAAATCAGTTCATCCGTTCGGGAGCTATGATGCCACAGACCAACACACAGACACATCAAACTTATAACACCATGTTGTTTAGGTGTCGGGGGTTAAAAATGAAAAGAGTAAACATTTTATTTTTCTACCTTTTACACCCCCCGCTGGCCGGCGGGGGGGTATCCGAAGGGATTTCCGTACGTAAAAAAAAAGAGGTACATAATGCATGGTGTATTATCTAAGTGAAATATTTTAAAATGGTTCAAATATAATGGCACATACAATCATACTTTCTAGGAAGGCTGGGGAAAAATGCCCCTGGGTTAATGCCCCAAATGCCCACTTATTATTTTGGTTTCCAATGAGTATTACAGTAAATTCAGAGAAAAGCTATATTATACATATTAAGTATCTCTGTAAGAAGTAAATAAAATTAGGACACTAACTTCTAACTAGTTAACTAATGCTCATATCTAAATCATAATATCATTATGTAAATAGTCATCCTAATGTTATAAAACGTCTGGATCAATAAGTTTATCTAATCTTGACTGTGAACTGTTAAATGTGATTTTAGCACACATTAATGGCTGTGTAAATATATGTTACATTTACCTGTCATTCTTGGCTACATGAATCTTTACCTACCTATAGTCATTGACATCTTTTGAGCCTTTTCCCTACTCACTCGGGGTCGGTTCTCAGTCTAACTATCAAATGGCTGAACTTTGATATCAGCAGTACTCTATAACCACCTATAGTATCACACAAATGAATGTAAATGCTATAATGTAATTGCATTTACCTTTATTTGGTTTTTCTTAAAAAGTAGTAGATGGCTCATAGATATACCTTTCTGATTATTCCTCAATAGTAACCATACATAGCTGATGCTTCTATAAAATGAACAATTTTTGTCAAGGGTAAACTTCACACTGATTTTGATTATGAAATTACTAAACTAAACCTAATTTAAACAGGTTTTTAGACTTCCCAATTTATTTTGTGTTTATTGTTTACACTATTCTGGGCATTTCAATTGTTTTTCAGTAGCCATGGTCATCACTGTCCCCTGGTGACCACAACTGTTGAAAAACATCCCGAACAGTGGCAATTAAAATTAGGTTTTAAACTACTTTAAATTGTTAAAATAATGATTTTGTCACAAACTTTAACATTAAGCTTTTAACAATAAATGGTAGCAAAACTAAATGGTAATTATATAGTACTGAACCTACACATCTCCATAAGCAATTTATTGTATTTGCAACCCTATTCAAGACCTTAGTGTCTATGCAGTCAAGCATTGAAAAAATAGTTTTAAGATTGAGAACTAAATAAAGGAAATAAAACTAAAAAACTGGACTTACTGGTCTTTCCTGAAGAAGCATGGGTTCAGGCAGGGTATTCTGCCATACCTGTAGTGCTACACCAGTGCCTATACCAATCATGAATTGGTCATATGCATCCGGGTCCATCAGGTACCATTGTAAGTCTGATTGAACCTTGAATGGTTGAGGTGCTGGTGGTTCCCATTCTTTGGGGATATCTGAATATCTGGAATTAAAAGTATAATAAATGCTGGAAGATAGCCAAATGACTACCCATGAATGGGTTCCTGGTGGCCCAATTAAGATTGTCGGAGCCCAAGCCAACATCACCAACCAGTCACTGCATCTGCTATATAACAGATGAGGTTCATGTTCAGGCTCTCCTCTCAGGGTTGGGAGGTCAGATGGCAGTCAAAGAACAGCTGATGATTATTGTTGATTGCTGTGTTAGCAGCGAGGTTAGTGTATTAAGGCGACGTTGGACCCATCTACCGTGATTCTTGCGAACTTAAGACATATATGATATATCGGAGAATTTCGAATATCTGGGACGTGTCTAGGTGGCTCAGTTGGTCAGAGCATTCCCCCTGTAAGGGACTGGTCGCGGGTTCAAGTCCCGTTCTAGATGTTCTCTTTTTCCGATCTAAATCTTTAGAATAATCAGAGGAGTCCAAAGTGCAAACTTTGGATATAACTGTGAAATTGCTATGAATATGATGAAGATAGCCAAAACATGTAGGAACTTTGTGGAATATTCTAATAGAAACAGTAATTAGATAACCATCAATGAACAGTATTTTGTACCTTAAAGAACTAAATTACAGACAAGTATAGTGTATAATATCAAAGCACACATAGTATCCAAGATTTGCTAATAAGGTTGGCCAAGAGGTTTTGTAAACATATTACTCAGCCAGAAGATGTCTCACCACAGCTATCCATCAGAATATGTCATCAGTTCCCTCAGAAAAATCTCATGCTCATTAATTAAACTTAAGATAAGGTAATCCCTTTATTTAAATATACCATTAAAGTGGCAATTAGGCACAAGTTACTGTATTATAAGCAAATCACAGGTTTCAGGACAAATAGATTAATTTAAGTCAATGACGTCCAACTTTAACGTTTAGCCACACAACAAGACAAAGCATTAAGTACTTACTTTTTAAAATCAGTGAAGAGGTTCACTAAAAATGTGTGTTGCTTATCTAATTTACAATTATTTGTGGCTTTCACAGCCTCGGCGGCATTCTGAGGATTGCTGTATTCCAAGAAAATGTAGCCTGTTGTGACGCCACTCTCCTGGGTTGGGTAATACTCGTTAACGATTTTCCCAAATTTGCTGAAAATCTTGTTAATAACACTTTGCAGTTTTTCCAACCGCTCAGGCCCAACCTGTGGGCACCCGTCCACCACGACTACATTTTCATAGCTGTCAGATTCTTTAGGTTTCTGCTCTAAAAGATCAGCCAACAACTCTGCAACGTCAAAGTTAGGTTAGGTTTTTATGACATACAAAATACATCAGAAAACAGTGGTAAATATCAAAGTTACATAAAAACTCGAAATTTTAACGTATGCTACACTTAAAAAATAGGATAAAAATAGTAACAATATGAATGAAAACTTGTAAAATGCGTGGGTGACGCATATGGCCGGTTAAACTTGTCACAGAAATTGCCCACCTTCGTCAGGAATATCGTCAACAAAACCCTCGGGATCGTCAAAATCGGGCTCCTCGTCATAATTCTGCTCTTCATCACTTTGAGGGGCTTGGTTCACTTTTTCGTCGCCTTTTTTCTTAGCCATTTTGACGGTTTAACGTGCGTAACAGGAAGACACGCCATTAGTGACTGACCATAGTGCTCGCAATTTTTACCTTTCACTCAAAATAGTAGCGATGTGAAAAAATAATCTATCCATAAATTAAATCGATAATGTTTACACAAAACGATTTTAAATATTACTTTTAAAAACAACTATTGATTGAATAAATCTCATATTTCTTTATTTACGACATTTAAGATATAAAGGTGGCGTTTTGGGTAAAATGTAACAATTTAGACGATTTTTGTGTACAGTGCCATCATCAGCAAACATTATTTTAGTTTTTTGTTTCAAAATAGATTTGTTTTATGTTTTTAGTTAGGAGACCTACAGATTGCTGTTTATTTAATGATCTAAACTTATTATTTTATTTTATTTTGAATCTGATAAAATACTAATAGTCCTTTTATACGGCTGTAAAGAGTGGCCGATGGTAAAGTGACACAAGCAGGAGCTGCGTATCACAAAAATAAATGCGCTGTGGTAGATTTGCATAGTCAAGTGAAATAATCGCATGTCAAACTCTCGCATCCGAAACAGCCTTCGTATCCATGTTATCGCAGACAAGCTGCAGGATAATTGCATTCACTGGTGCAGCCACGTTTTATCCCAGGTTAAAGGGGTAGATGAGAAATGCTGGCTAGAAGACGGTAATGATGACATTGATGACAAATGCAGGATTGCAGAAGTGTAGTTCCACTTAGACTTTGGAGAAAAGGCTAGAAAGCGGATTTCAGATTCTTAGGTGAACTTCTTAGGTATTCTTGGATGCAACCGGGACCTTATTGATATTTGTAGCTTCCGACCTAGCAACTGTGTTTAATGATTGTGCCACTATCGGTATATTTCGTTATTTAATAAAACAAAGTCAAATTACAGTGGGGACTACATTGAAAAAGTCAAAGACTTATGATAAGTATACACGCTGAGTTTATAGTCGTTTTGGATCCGAAAGAGGGTTACTCGGAATAATCTATGGTACCATTTTAAAGTGTCCAAATTGCTGAACTGGTTATAGTGAAAAAGTTGAATTTTTTATATCCTTTTTATCACTCGATCGAGTTGAAAGAATTTTAGCGAATCAAATAATTCATTGAGAATTTAACATGGATGAAGATGTGTCCTCGCTTCGTGAAAGCGACCTTATTCATAAATGCGCAGGAATATTTGACGCGCACCGCCCAGCGCGCTGGCGCCCTGACGGTGCAGTGCACTTCGCGAAACATGTGATAAGAAAGCACTGACCGCACGCACGCAAAAGCACTATGAAACATACCTACTTTAAAATAAACTACTCCAATTTCTCCTTCTTACTTCATACGGACTTAGGACCGTCGGAAATACTTTATTAGAATACCATATTATTATTAGAATTGTTAGACCATTATTAGAAACCATAAATTACTTTTTGGTCTATTTGGCTAATCAAAAAAATAAGCACAATGACAACAGAATGTATAAACAACAGTTTATATAAACTTCTCTGTACTGAATCAACTGCTCGAAATGGAGTCCAGCACGTTCGATACACAAATGGGCACGTTTTATGCTATTGTCTTTAAGCTTATTTTTAACGTGTGTCTATCACTTTTAACTATTTCTAAGGCAACCACTATCGCACTGCGTAACTCATCACGAGTTTCGTATTCCCGAGTGTAAACAAGTCGTCTTATTTCTGACCCCGCCGGTCTATCCAGCGTTCACCAAATTTTCTATCTAGGTATTCAAGCACGTGCATAATGAGCCGGACACCCATCATGTTGGTAGTACATACCTCGTAAGTACGCTAACGGCACATCCTCTAATATTTCAGATATTACTGTACATAGCATCACTAGATACGAACTACCAGTGAGATGACCTTCAATAAAGACGGGACCTAATAATTGATCGTTAATGATACCGGCCCAAACATTTACACTGAACCGAATCTGATGGTGGTCCTCCTTTATTAAATGGGGATTAATCAGAGCCCAGTAATGTTCATTATGCACGTTGTAAAGACCCACTCGCGTAAACAATGACTCGTAAAGTATGTTACTGTTATTATTTTCTAATAACCACTGACACATAGTAATCTTTGCTGGTCCATCATTCTCTTGAACTGTGTGAGCCCGACGAAAATGGTAAGGGTGATTGCACTCTCATGGCAAGATGGATTGCCATGAGAGTGTAAAGTTTTCCATCTTCGTATGGAATGGATGTATTGGCTGACATTGAATATTCAGGCTGCCATAGTTGTACTTCGCCGAGGATCCCGCTCGAAGAACTCGATGATATCTTCAATATCTGGAGCGTCATCTAGACATCCTCGGCCATGTACATGTGACGGCACTCAAAACTGTCCGTGGTCCAGTAAGCGCTGGGTCGCAGCTAAGATGGTTGGGGTAGACGGAACTTGGGGATTATCGATTCCTTGTAGCCGTAACCCATACAAGTGCTCCGGCCGAGAGTACAATCGTCTAGCCTCTTCTAGATTGTAATTACCAATGGCATACAGCTGCACCATTGTAAAATACTCAATGTTAGTCGTACTGACGACTCATTTTTGGATCTCGTGATGAACGAAATTGCAAGTAATCCCTCGTGAGTCAATGACGTACTTGCGTGCGCTGCGGGCTAGAAGTGGTGGGAGAGCGGTTGCTAGGTAGGTGTAAGCACCAGCGTCAAGTCGAGACCTGTCGCACCGCTGTAGCTGGGCGGTAAATGCAGAATGAAAATCGTCGCGTAAACCGTAGTAAGCGTTTTACGTGAAGTTTAAAGTTACCTCGAGTTCTCATTTGTTTCGTACAAACGACATTAATTTTGAAATTTTTAGACGATGGTTCTGCTGTCGAAACCACAAATCTCTGTCTGTTCCAAAACGACTATAAACTCAGCATGTATAGTAAATATGGTCTATGACGCACGATCTCTTTCTTTCTAGTCACTTGATAATATGCACTATCCTCTTCTTTGTCCTGTACATACACACACTCAAACAAGCATAGATATGGAGTTGAAGCAAATTTTCGACCCAGTCGTCACTCGTAGCCATGGTAACGAGTAAGAAATATAACAATTTAGACGTTTCAGTTGTCAGTTGTTAGACAGGGTTGACCAGGGTTCAGTTGTAATATTAATTTGAAACTTGAAAATAATAATACAGTTTAATATAAATAAATTTCCAAACAATTCTACTCGTTTCTATTCTAAGTCCAGTGACCCGCCTAATATTTTGGATAGTAAAATGTTTAATTCTGGCCTTTCTCAATCAATTTGATGAACAAATTTTTCGTTCAGATTGTAAGCCTTAGCTCGGCTCCATCTGAGCTAAATTGCTTCTGTAGTAAATTTGGCTTCAAAATAAATCAAAAATGTTGCGTCTGTGTCTCTTTAGTCTATGGAAAAATAGCTACCTGGCATTTTTGATGAAACATTCGAATTTGTCACAAACATCAATTGAAAAGATATTTTTCCAAAGAAATATTGAAAAAAAACAATATTTGCTTATAAATTTTATCTTGACTACATCTCTAGTAACTTCAAATCCCAAACGTCACCGTACCCATGCTACGTGTAAAATATTGTAATTGATATTTTTTACTCGTTGACCATCCCTACGAAATGGAGTATTAAATTGAGTTGTTGACTATGGTTGATTACGTTTTGTTGTTAAGTTGTCACCAGAGTTGAGCAATATCATTTACCAGATTGCAGAAGACTAATTCTGCCATAATACTAATTTTTCTCTAAAAATTTTCTAGTTTAAAGTATCCCTCGTTTGTCCAATACAGATTTTGTACAATTTTTGTGTACAATTCCATAGACATAGAAATCCAAAGAAAAGAAATCAAACTTGGTTTTGGCGGGAAAACGACAATTATAAAGATTTAGATCCACAGATTAGAAGATATATTGTATCTATGCTTATCGCGGTACCGGCTTTCCGGGAGACACAGGAGTGATGTGCAAATGGAGGAGGGGCCGCACTCGTATCCCTCCAATAATCTTAACATAATATATATTTTTAAATAAAAAAAACTATAATTATATTATTATGTATATGTATTTATATTTATAAATATACGTTAAGTGCATCATTTCAAAAGGTAACGGTTTCAGAGTACTATCCCGATCTCAAAAGTGTACCGCGTTGTAATTAGTGAGTGCGAACTGATTAGTGCATGTCTTGCTTTACATCTTGACCTGCGTTGAGGTTAGTTAATTATCAATCCAAGAATATTTTGAAGGAAAGATGAGCTACCTACTTTCATACTACGCGGAGGCGCTAAGTTATTGTTTTCTTATGCTATGACGTAGGTATCTCCCTCTAGCAAGGCTAGAAAATTATGAAATAAACTGTATACCAGTCCGGTCACTATGAATATTGACCGGTCTGTACCATCTGTAGGTATACTGTAGGTATACAAATGGGGTATGTGTATGTGATAAAAAACGGCATTATTAAACAATTTGCCCGGTCTTTATGAATCATGAATACATAGATTATTATATATATACTAGGAATAGCCTATGTCAGATTGGGCAAAATAATAATAAAACAAATGAATTGTAGTGTTTTCTTCTTCTTCTTTTTTTTTAATATAGTCAACCCAATTTAGGGGACATTCTTGCCAGTGTCAAGTTGGAAATTTCCCAATTATAAAGTATTTCTTCGGCGTTTGAGTTGAATGTAAACAGAGGCTTTTACGTTGACTTAGGTGGGCAATATATAAGGTGTCACAAAATTAGATCTCTGAATTTGGTGAGATGAACACAACAACAAAAAAAAAATCGAATAAAATAAAAAACTAAAAATATTAAAAAATAAAAGGAAAAAAAACCACCATCAGCGACCAGCGTCACGTGACGCGACGAGCACACGTGACGCTGGTCGCGATTTAGGCCCCAGCTGGCCGGCGGGGGGGTATCCGAAGGGATTTCCGCACAAAAAAAAAAAAAAAAGGTATTTCCCACACATTCGCTTGGAGAATACTGCGAGAAGGACTGCACGCCTACCACTTTCTGCGGGTGCAAGAGCTCCTTGTGCTTTTGAGAGAGCCCGTGGTGTTTTTTTTTTTATTTATATTTTTTTTGTTTATGTTATGTTTTATTTTTTTATTTTACCCGATTTTTTTTTGTTTCAAATACATATTTTGTCGATACCAAGTCATCTCACCAAATTCACAGACCTAATATTGTGACACCTTATATCCACAGATATAATGATAATTACAAAGATATATTATGAAGACAAAAAAAAAAAAAACATAAACTCACGCCTATATCCCCGAAGGGGTAGGCAGAGGTGCTAGCACCCACATTTCGCCAGTTTATGTTTAGGTCCCAATGTAATAGGTGGCGAGCCTATTGCCATTAACCGGGCACTTATAAACCTAAACCTTATTATGAAGACGTAAGAATTTAATAAACGATTTTATATATACTTTGTTAAATAGCGATAATATAGATGATAGATCGTAGGGTAGAGAAGCTTGATAATGAATCATAATATCAAGTAAAGATGGAGAATAATTAGGACACAAATAGGATATGCATGATGTTACCTTCATCCAAACCACACTCACATAGAGATGAAGCGCGCACCCTTAGCTTTGCAAGGTGTGCTGGTGTAGTACAATGGCCAAATCTCAGCCGAGAAATAGTGGAAGAAAATTTATTTTCGATGTGTAATTTAGAGAACCAATGGGTGCATGGTTATACAAGGTTGAAAGCAACGATGAAAGTAGTGTTTTCGTTTAATGAATGAAATTAAACTTACATAAACTAATCTCGACCGCCAGTTATGACTCACGGTGCCGAAACCTGGACACTGACGGTGGGGCTAGTCCACAAACTTAAAGTTATGCAGCGGGCTATGGAGCGAACTATGCTTGGAGTTTCTTTGGAGGGTAAAATTCGCAATGAGGTCATCCGACAACGAACTAAACTCAAGGTGGGACGCCCCCACCCCAGGTAGATGGACTGATGACCTGAAAAAGGTAGCTTAGGTAGAATGGATACGGAAGGGGAAGGATCGGGAGAGGCCTATGTCCAGTAGTGCACTGCGATAGGCTAATTGATTGATTGAAACTAATCTAACATCACCTCAAGAACTACATTCTAGCTATTTCAAATCTAGATTTATCGTGCCGGCGTCGGGCATTAATTAAAGTCATTAATAAATTTGGTCAACGCTCTTGGTAAAATAATATAAATAACTACATATTATAATAGAAAGTCCTCCGCCGCGTGTGTCTTTCTGTTGAATGCCGGGATGAACTCAAAAATTACTGCATTTATTTTGATGCTGTTTTCACCAATGGATAGAGTGGTTCTCGAGGAAGGTTTTAATAAATTGGCTAAAATAAAATGATATTTGTTGGTCCCGTAAAAAAATAAGCCGTCTGGAAGCTTTCAACGAAAACGCTGCCTTTTTTTTTTTTTTTTAACGTGCGGAAATCCCTTCGGATATCCCCCCGCCGGCCAGCGGGGGTGGTTATGCCGTGTCTCGACTAAAACCGCACGGTGTCCTCCCCAAGTGTCCGTTGCCGGGCACCCCGGGTAAGCCCTCGAAAGGATAACCCCAGGGTTGCCGGCGGACTTTGGCCGCCACCGCGGCCTCGCCTGGTGGGGTCGGGTTTTATCCCGCTTCGGTGAGTTGGCAGGCGTGTGTAGGGGCACACACGACACGCCACCGCCACGGCCTGCTTCTGTAAGGACGGCGAGTTGGCCAACTGCTGTCCTCAGGCCCCGATCATGGAGGTCGGTAGTCCCGGGCGTAGATGAGTCTGCGGCGTCCTCGCAGCAGACTGCGAAACTCGGGGTGCAGGGTTCTCTCCCGCTCCCTCTCCGCCGTCTCTTTCGCGCGCATTACCTGCTCGCAGAAAGAGGCGGCGGCGTGCCACTCTCTCCCGTCGGACACCACGGCCCTCACCATGGTCTCCAACGAGAGAACGTCCACGCCCAGGACCGCAACGAGATCCCGGCGTTGACTCGCCCACGCAGGGCACTCCACCAACGTGTGGAGCGCCGTGTCGTGGAGCGAAAACGCTGCCTTAATTAACCCTTTGAGATATTATAACAAAATGATGTATGGTGAAATTGTGTATCTTATATAGGTAGTGGTGGTATAATAGGGTCCAATGGGTAGCGGGAACGTGATCAAAATTCCAAATGGGTAAGGCCGCAGGCAACAGCTAGTAACATTATAAAATAATTTAAATAAAATTCTTCATAATGACCGTTCCATATAGGTAGGTACATAGACTAGAATTCCGAATGTACTAGTAGATATAAATAAATAATAATAGGTATTATAACACGGAGCGTACCTTTTTTTTTTTTTTTATCGTGCGGAAATCCCTTCGGATACCCCCCTGCGTGCCAGCGGGGGCGGTTATGTCGGGCTTGAACCGACTAAAACCGCACGCCGTCTCGGGTCTACAGACGCCGGGGTGTAAGGTTGCCCATAGAGCATATCCCTCGCACCCCGACTGACCCTGGGCCATCTCCGGTTTCGAGATGGCCCCCTCGTTTTATTCGTGCGGAAATCCCTTCGGATACCCCCCGCTGGCCAGCGGGAGCGGTTATGTCGGGCTTGAACCGACTAAAACCGCACGCCGTCTCGGGTGTAAGGTTGCCCATAGAGCATATCCCTCGCACCCCGACTGACCCTGGGCCATCTCCGGTTTCAAGATGGCCCCCTCGGGAATACGCAGCGTACCTTTTTTTTTTTTTTTTTTATCGTGCCGAAATCCCTGCGGATACCCCCCCGCCGGCCAGCGGGGGCGGTTATGTCGGGCTTGCACCGACTAAAACCGCACGCCGTCTCGGGTCTTCAGACGCCGGGGTGTAAGGTTACCCATAGAGCATATCCCTCGCACCCCGACTGACCCTGGGCCATCTCACCACTAACAGCATCGCTCATCCTGTCTCCTCTGAAAGCAGAGGAGTACGGAGAGCGATGTGTTCCCGCCACGTTGGGTATTGGCCGACGATCAATGCCAACCCTATGAAGGGGTGAAGGGGAAGCCATTGACCGCCGCCCAGGGTGTACCGGCCGCTCCGATTCCGTTCCCCCCGGACTGCAGCGGGATCGGAATCGGAGCGACACTCGAGGAGGTTACCCAACACACACCCCAATACGCAGCGTACCTATGACAGGGTAGGTACTCGCGCATGCGATATCTATCTACCTTTAAAAAAAAATTGTAGAAACTGGTATAAATATTATTGTCTATATACTATAGGTAGCCAATCGTGTCTCGTACTTAAATAAATTAACTCAGTTCACTTACAAAACCGCCTCCCTTACGATTGGCAATTTCAAATACCTATTCAAATGTACGAGCTTGACCGACTAACATTTCCTTTTTTGAATCCTACGTTTTTAAATTGGATTCAATCGAGTGCACCAGCATGTATCACGTCGCCGCCAGGGTCGGTAGGTGTTAGTATAGACGCATAAATAATAATAAGTAATAATAATAGGTTTACTACAATTTCTGTTAATTCGCTAATACCTCGTTGACATCCGCGGCTCGGGGCTTTCCTCGCTAGTCGCAGACCATAGATAAGAATATGTACTAAAGTGGTCGTAGCTCGTGTCGCAGCTACGACCAATAAATTGTGTTCACAGTTCACACTCTCGTGACGCGGTTAATAGTCTTTGAACCTTCAACTATGAAGGACGTCAATGTGTTAGTAGCATCACCTCTATGTTTAGTATGTTTGCTGATTTTCTACTGCTACGAAACTAATTGAACACATGAAATAATGAAAGAAATACAAAAAATAATTAAAATAATGAAATTAACCGAATGAATGCCATACGCGAATGTAAACACCAAGCTCGCATCCCCCGCGAGCTCCCCGTGGGCCCCTATGACTCGTGCCCAAAAAATTGCTCCGCAGTGTTGCCAACTTAGTGGATTTTCCACTAGATCTGGTGGTTTAGGCATGCCTTACAGCGAGTTTTTTTTGGATTTAGTGGCTAGTGGATTTTATAGTGGATTAGATTGTTCCAGTTAGTGGTAATTTAAGTAATTTAACCGCTAGTGTGATTCATAAAATGCTCTGTATACGTTATAGTTAAAAATGAGCATTTAGGCCCGGAACTTCAAACATGGTTTAAGTTTAGGATGTAGGCAACATTGCTCAAATCAAATCTGTCGGACATCTGTAGACAATAATCGGGGAATCCCCGTCCCCGATTATTGTCTACAAACTTTGTAACAATTTTATTTTCTGAAATAGATATTAAAAAAAGGCGAATCCGGTAGCGACATCTATGCATGGAGTTCTCCCGGAGTGTAGCAGCGTTCGATCGGAATCCCATAGTGGTGTTGTGGTTCACAGTAATACCACGAGATGGCGTTGCTGTACTGGATGCAATAAAATTTCATTTCATTTAATGTGTCCCTGTATTCTATCCTTTGGGAAGAATAATTATGATTTGTAGTCAAACGTTAAGTTCCAGGCTTTTCCCTAATTTATTAACTCAGTCCCTCTATGATTCATCTTCATAAGCTATGGTTTGTCTAGTAAAATACGGATAAATTAAGTAGATACTTAATCTGCCTTGTGTTCACAGCGACAAGTTGACACCTGATTGTGCCGCATTGTCGGAGTGACTTTGTGTTTTCAGCGAGACTGCTCGTAAAAAAAACGCTGGAATATGGTCTTTTCGAGAAAGTTCTTAGCTAGAAGGTATATAAGGCCAGGTCAGCTGGCGGGCCGTCGCTTGAGAATTCTTCGTTGAGAACCTATAACGGTTATTTTGTGTATAGACTATTTTGTCAATTTCTATAAGTTCATAACCTATACTAATTAGATTCAGTGATATTCCCACATCGTTGGTAAGTTTCTGCACTATATTTGCTTCTACAATAAGTTTCTTCTGCATTAGAGTGAATACTTTATACTCATTTTGATCTCAGGGTCCCAGATTCGGGTCTTGGAATCACAACTTGCGAACGTGATTGAGCGGAAATGCAATCCCGAGTGTCAGTATCGCTATACCGAGGGCTCTTCTCGTCTACATCTCGGTAGACAATGGAGGACTCGCGGGACGATGCTTGGTCCCGTGCTGGCAGACAACAGGCTCTGGTCACGTACACACTCGAAGCAGCTCCGAGCTTCAGTATCGCTATACCGAGGGCTCTTCTAGTCTACATCTCGGTAGACAATGGAGGACTCGCGGGACGATGCTTGGCCCCATGCTGACAGAAAACCAAGGCTCTGGTTACGTATTTAATTTTACCTGTAATATTTTGTGTGTACCCTAAATTTCACTAATCTTGTACTTACTTGGGCGTAGAGGAGTTCCCCAACCACCTTGGGTTGGCTAGGAAGGCCCTACGCATAAGTGGAGAGACCGGCAAGACCTTTAAGTAATTCTCAAGTCAACGTATAATTAATAACCTTATTATGTATTTCTGAACTTTTTGTAACTTGTGTATTGTGTATCTGGAGTAAATATATGTATGTATAACTGTGTGTAAGAGAGTTTTCTTTGAAGTGACACCCGAAAGTTCCTCGCACACCCACGGCACTATTCTATTCTCTGACCTCTGATGAAAAGGCGCCCTGGGACTTAGGAACTCATGCACCCTACGACTGAGGAAGCTGGTGAGTAGATCGTCTGACAGGTTCAGCGGTTATAGACTTGTAGACCGTCTGACATGGTTCAGCGGTTATAAGTTTGTAGACCGTCTGACACGTTCAGCGGTTACAACTTCTTGAATAAACGATTATGAACGTTATTTGTACGTACACCCAAAAGTTTCGTGATTCTTGGTTACGTGTACCAGAACTGAAGGACTGGTTGCAAGTAGTGGAAAGCACTGCTGGTCCAGTAGCTAAGTGTAAATTATGTGGTACATTATTAAGAAATCATTTTGGAGATTTAAAGAATCATGGATTATCTAAAAAGCACCTGCATAATTCAAAGGTACGTAAATTTTATACGAATTCAGCTTTATGTTAAGTGTATACAGGAAAGACCGTTGCGGGCGAATATTATTTAATGAAGTAACACCTTTTCTATTACATTTGATTTATGTAAGTTCTTTTTCTTTCACAGATTGTAACTAAACAACCAAAATTGGCTTTCAAAGTTGAAAGCATGGGGAAAAAGAAAGAAGAAGCCAGGCTAGCATTATATACAGCGGTACATACTAGCATTCGTGTAGTGGATCATTTGGGAGACGTGATTAATCACACGCACAAGGAGGATGACAAAATTCACCTGCATAGGACTAAATGTACCCAAATTATTAAAAACGTTCTAGCACCTCATTTTTCACAAAATTTAATAGAAGATTTGAAAGATCAATCCTATAGTTTATTGATTGACGAATCAACCGATATCGCAGTTCATAAATATTTGGGAAGTGTTGTTATTTATTACAGCTGCACTCACAAAAAAATTATATCTACATATTTAGATATCCCAATGCTCTACGAGTGTGATGCAGACGGCATTGTTGCCGCCTTAAAAGAATTAAAGAACCTAGTGATTTTACTATAGCGAGTTTGCAGCTATATAACACTACGCTTAAGCACGCAACATTTCACAAGTATCGCAGATGGTTGTCGCTCATGAATAAGTAATATTTTGTGTCGCACTGTAATTTCTAGTGGAATTCTGGTGGTTTGAGAGCCCGACAAAGTTTAGTGGTTTTCTGGTGATTAATACGGCCTTATTTGGTGGGTTGATAAAAATAAAGTTGGCAACACTATTGCTCCGGCACGAGCGCACGACCCTCGTGGCGAGCCGAGCCATCCATGAGCCACCGTTTACTCTCGCGGGTCGCGCCAGCGCGTGGTTTAAATAATTATGTTCACACTCTCGTGATGCAGTTAGTAGTCTTTGAACTATCAATTACGGAGGACGTCAATGTATTAGCGGCATCAGCTTTATGTCTAGTATGTTTAATGAGCTTCTACTGCTACGAAACTAATTTACAAACATACCAAAAAAGAATTAAACCATGAATGAACTGAATGCAACCATGAACCAATTAAATAATGAAACAAATATAAATAATGATTAAAATAATGTAAAATAACCGAATGAAAACCGATCGCGAATGTAAACACCAAACGCGCATCCCCCGCGAGCCCGTCGTAAGCTCCTTTGACTCGTGCCCAAAAAAAACCGCTCCGGAGGCGAGCCGGCGAGCCACCGTTTACACTAGCGGCTCGTGGCTTAGCTCGCTGCTCACGCGTGAATGTAAACGGGCTATGAGTATAGACGAGGTAGCATTTGTGGCTTGTGTCCGGCTGACGGATCAGCGCACATGAAAATTGAGGTCGCCTCGGCGCACATACAATTACTGCATGTCGCTATTGACGTTGGTAATCGTTTGATACGTTACAAACGCAAAGATGAGGTGTTGATCTGATTGACTGTTTAATCTGTTAAATTTGAACATTTGTTAAATTTCAAAGTATAAAAAAATAATCCTACGTATCAATTCTACTACATCATTATCCTACTTATATTCTACCACAGATTACATAATATTATTCTAATAATTCTATTAGTATCATAAACGCGAAAGTTTGTGAGGCTGTATGGCTGTTTGTTTCACGCAAAAACAGCTGCAAAGTTTGTACAGGTATAGATTATAGTCCGGAATAACACATAGGCTACTTTTTCTTCCGGGAATAGGTTCCCATGGTTTACGAGAACGGTATTAGAATTCCTTCAACAGCTAATTTTAAATGTTTTGTAGGTAAGTGCAGTTGTTCCCATGGTTTACGGGAACGGTATTAGAATTCCTTCAACAGCTAATTTTAAATGTTTTGTAGGTAAGTGCAGTTAATATGAGCTATATATTATTATATTAGGTATATCTCTACTGTACAATTAACGGTTTTTTATTTTAACTTTGATGTAGATAGATAGGTACCTCTTTTTTTTTTCGTGCGGAAATCCCTTCGGATACCTACTAGTAATTGCGGTTATAAGAAGGTAGGTTTGCTTTTTAAAAATGAAATTTGTTTTAAGGTAATGGTTAACTAAACGGTCCAGGTGAGATGGTTTTAGTCGGTTCAAGCCCGACATAATCGCCCCCGCTGGCCGGCGGGGGGGTATTCGAAGGGATTTCCGCACGAAAAAAAAAAAAAAAATACGTACCTACTACCTGCCTACTTAAATTTGAATTTTATAACTCAAAACAAATTTATAATTAGAAAATGACCGTTGTACATTAAATTATGTTAATATTTACAATAGAAGATAAGCTTTCTGTATATCATCTAGGCTAACATTGTCATTATGATAAAACCCTCTTCCCTTTTAAAGATATTTTTTAAATGTTTTTGTAATCTATTTTTTTAAATATTTAGTCCGTCAAATTTACTGCACCCCGCCTGATGGTAAGCTGAGGTGAAGTCCAAAAAGTAGTGGCCACCATTTCCAAAGATTGTCCCTAGAATGGTGGCTCCTACCTAGACGGCCTCAACAGATGTATTTTCACGCCCCGCTTAAAGAGTCCAGGATTGTAGGTAGAAGGGAACACGTGTGTGGGTAAAGCGTTCCAATGCTTTATGGTCCGACAAAAAAAGGAGTCACCCAACCGCTTGGTTCGCGATTGTATCGATTGCACTCTGTATGAGGATGACACCTAAGTCCTGCACGTGTTGTTCGGGCCAAGAAGGGAGAAGGAGGAATCAATTGGATTAGCTCATCGGACCATTCACCATGGTATTGTGGTGTGCGACCTCGTTCGGCACACCACGGTTCGATTACCTGGCCATCATGTGTCAGAGTTTAAAAATAAATACTTTGTGTTTCAAATTAGCTTAGGGAAGAAAAAACAATTGCTGCGTGGAGCTGCATTCGGCTGTGCGGCTGACAGCGGGCGACTAGACGCGCCGCCCGGGACCGCCGGCCGAAGAGAAGATATAAGTGTATTAAATTTAGGCTCAGTCCTTGAGCGGAGTTCGCGATTCCCTAGTTCGCATAAAGATAAATATATACGCGTAAAAACCTCCCTAAACTCGATATAGGAAGCTTTGTTGAAATAATAAATGCTCATATAAATTTCTTCCTCTGTGTTTATCTTATTATCAACACGAGGTATTGTGGCGTCCAACCCCCGGACGCTACAACTGGTGGAGGAACGCCGGTTTCCATACAACTGGTGGAGGAACGCCGGTTTCCATACAACTGGTGGAGGAACGCCGGTTTCCATACAACTGGTGGAGGAACGCCGGTTTCCATACAGCTGGTGGTTGCTACAGCTACAACTGGTGGAAGCGCTGATTTCCACAGGAGCTGGTGGTTGCTACAGCTGGTGAAGCGCTAGTTTCCGCAGAAGTCGGAAACGCCAACATTCTGCAGTTGGCAGTGGATGGATCGATCCCGTACCGTTTGAAGAAAGACGTCGTGCGACAATTGGAGCGACGCATTTATCAGTATCGTTGTGTTTATTTTGCTTTTACTCGTATGTGCTTTTATGTGATATTATGTGCTCGACGAGAAGATGGCTATGATGGTGGCTTGTTCCAGAATGTTTCAAGAGCATTGACAGTTGCCTGCGGGTCAATAGGGCCAATAAGGACTATAAGTCTTAGTAGAATTATAATTCACGTAGTGAATAACGTGTTATGTGTAATATTTTATTATTAATATGTTTTCTCTGTTTATTCCATATTGCTGCGCTGCTGAAGATAAATAGATTTGTTTTGTCATGTTCGTGATGTTCTAGCGTAGGAGTTAGGCAATTATTTTTTTGTCCAATGTTAAGAGTTGTGATCTAAACTTTGTAAGAGAGTCAAATCGTTATGGACATAAGCGCCGACGATGATTGAAAGTTAGTTTTCGATCAGACTCTTCTTTATAGAGTGAGTTCTTTCTCTTTAATGTTGATTTAAAAATAATTTAGTAATGTGTAGGCGACATAGTGTCTGCTTCACATGCATAATGTTGTGTAAGGACAGATCACTTTATGTCATCTTTCGTTTTTAGTTAGGTAGGTCTTAAAAGTACTCTGTACTTTAAGTCCCATCAGGGCAAACATTAAAATCTGTCGTCAAGAGACACCAAAATAATTTATTTAGATAGTCGCGCTGTGGCTTGTTGCTTTTTGAGAGTTTTGCCAGGCCAAGAATGAAGCAATCTTTGTATTCGGATTTTTCAATATTTATTACAGTTTAATGGTTACAAATTGTAAAGATTGCGTCGTTTTTCTCATTGTAAGAGACAGGCGATTTAATGTTTTTTTTATCTGCTCTCGTTTAGTATGCCTAGGGTTCAGGCTGTCACATGTATGACCATTAAGGGCGTAGCTGGTTGTGGTGTGCGACCTCGTTCGGCACACCACGGTTCGATTACCTGGCCATCATGTGTCAGAGTTTAAAAATAAATACTTTGTGTTTCAAATTAGCTTAGGGAAGAAAAAACAATTGCTGCGTGGAGCTGCATTCGGCTGTGCGGCTGACAGCGGGCGACTAGACGCGCCGCCCGGGTCCGCCGGCCGAAGAGAAGATATAAGTGTATTAAATTTAGGCTCAGTCCTTGAGCGGAGTTCGCGATTCCCTAGTTCGCATAAAGATAAATATATACGCGTAAAAACCTCCCTAAACTCGATATAGGAACATAACATAAACTCACGCCTATATCCCCGAAGGGGTAGGCAGAGGTGCTAGCACCCACATTTCGCCAGTTTATGTTTAGGTCCCAATGTAATAGGTGGCGAGCCTATTGCCATTAACCGGGCACTTATAAACCTGCGGTAAATACACACATAACTTCGAAAAGCATCGAAAAGTCATTGGTGTGTGTCATGGTAAAACCTGGGATCGAACCCGAGACCTCGTCTCAGCAGTCCATTACCCATACCACTAGGCTACCGCGGCTTATAGGAATACGCGGCGATATAGGAAGCTTTGTTGAAATAATAAATGCTCATATAAATTTCTTCCTCTGTGTTTATCTTATTATCAACACGAGGTATTGTGGCGTCCAACCCCCGGACGCTACAGTATTACCGTTTTAAAACCAAATATTATCTGTAGTTTTATTTCAAATTATGTTACGGGGCTACTACCTACTGGGTGATAATGCTATGTTGCCAGTTAGGTGCTGTTCCACAAATTAGCGAGTGCACGCAACAAATACATCGTCGCGGCGGTCACTCTGTGAGTCATCTTCACATTCACTTCATATATATATATGTATATTTTTTTTATATTTAGGACACGTCAATTTGACTTCACCTCGCCTGATGGTAAGCTGAAGGTAAAGTCTCAGGAAAGAGGGTCACCATTACATACACGTACCATGTTAACAATGGTGGCACTCAGCTTGACGGCCTCATCAAAAGAAGATTGTCGTCGCAGCACCGCGTGACACCCACCGGTCCCACCAGTGCTGCGACCACAATCCCCCTGCCCGGCTATGCACTTGCTGACCCCTGAACGCAATCAAACCGAAATTGGATTACTATGGAGGGTTTTTCGCAATCGTTTTTTTTTTCGTGCTGAAATCCCTTCGGATACCCCCCCGCCGGACTAAAACCGCACGTCGTCTCGGATCTTCAGACGCCGAGGTGTAAGGTTACCCGGCCGAATTTTGTGACAAATTTGGGTCATCAAATATTATTATCTACTAATATATATCTACTGGAAATAACTACAATTAAGTCAAACTAAACTCCGTTTATAATCCTCCGAACCTTTTCCCAACTCAGTTGAGGTCGGCTTTTCAGTCTTAACTACAATGCGGCTGAACTTCGATTTTTTCCGTGAAGCGATTGCCATCTAGATAAACTCCGTTATCACGTTTTACTCTATAAGTTTTAGGTACTAGAACTTATAAGCTTTCACGGCTTATTCTTTCATCGAGTCTCCCTACGTATCCGAACCGTTTCTCCATCATGTTCATTATATCTTCTTCCTACCATACCGCAACGTTAGATTATTATGCTAATCAAGGACAATCCACCTGTAATTTTCAAATCTTTTCCTACTCTTCCTTTAACACCTAGGTACTATCCTGCATGGTGCGGAGCGCGAGCGCCTGGGCCGCCGCCACCTCCTTCTGCGAGCATGTAATGCTCGCGAAGGAGATGGCGGAGCGCCCTTGGTAGAGGACTATTTATTAATCTGTGGTAGAGGTTCAGAACTCTCCCGGCCCGCCGAGCCCGCAACATGCTCGCCGCGCGTCGCAGGCGACTCAGGCGCCGGAGCTCGCTTAACGACCTCCGTCCTCCATGAGCGCAGGCCTGGGGGTGGCAGGTGAGGCCGCCTGTCACCCCAGCAGAAGCAGGCCAGGACGGTGGGGCGACTAGCGCCCCTCCCCCAAACCGGGGCAAGACGGGGACACCGTGGTTTCCAAACCCGAGGAGGCCATCTCGAAACCGGAGATGGCCGGAGAACTCGAAGTCGGGGTGCGAGGGATATGCTCTATGGGCAAGCTTACACCCTGGCGTCTGAAGACCCGAGACGGCGTGCGGTTTTAGTCGGTTCAAGCCCGACATAACCGCCCCCGCTGGCCGGCGGGTGGGGGGGGGGTATCCGAAGGGATATTCCCCAAAAAGGCACTATTCTGCTCCTATACGAACACTAACCAGTCGTGCCCACTTAGAGGCGTTCAGGGTTCTTACAAAGTAAGGCAAGGCGAAAGCTACATCTTTTCACTTATTATTGCCTTCCAAAGACTCTTCGCTCAATATCATAGTCATATTTTCTACATAATATGCATAGGTATAATTAAACATCCATCCGTTAACAAAACGATAGATACCGTTAGCCAGGTCGTCAATAGGTGATGTAGGTTTAACAAGAGTTAGTAATGATATAACATTAAGTCATTTTAAAGAAAGCTCCGTTACTTAAACTGGATTACGAGAGTGGGAACTTGTGCAATTCTAATACCATAGCCTTTTATCTTCTAATTCACAAAAAAAAAAGCAGTAGTATGACGAGATTAGAGAGATAGAGGTGATTTATTCAGTCGTACTAAAAAGACTAGCTTTAGTTTTTTTTTTTTTTCTTTGGAAAACTTACAGCTTATTATTTGCGACACTTCATAGTCGCAAATAATATATAGCTGAAGGCCATTTACAGGTTTTCACGAATAAATTTTAATTTATATAAAAAAAAGAAAATAACAGTCGATAAACAAAATATCTACGAAAACTAAAATTAAAAATGAAAACCACCGCAAACAGTTAATCCTCGTCAAAGAACCGCCCGCCAAATCGTTATACACTTATATATACACTTAAATAATAATAATAATAAATAGGTATACACTTAAAATTTTCAGATGAGGTCTACAATCGCGAAGCATAAGCCACGTACATTTTGGCCAAAAAAGTTGGTTGAAGCATTTACTCTGCTGCAATACAGGCTGCCTTTAGCCTTTAGTCTGTATTACGTCTCTACGATTTATTTACGATTTTTTCGCGGAAATCCCTTCGGATATGTCGGCCTTGAACCGACTAAAACCGCACGCCGTCTCGGGTCTAAAGACGCCGGGGTGTTAGGTTGCCCATAGATGCTTTTGAGATAGGATTTGGGTTTATATAGGCTTAGGAATACAGCTAGGAATCCGATGTGAACAAAGCAAAGTAAAGATATATGCCTCGTTAATAATTTTGTGCAGTAACAGACCAAAACATCCTAGAGTTAGATTTCGCGCTCAGAATTTGAACCGGCCGACTTAAGTATTGCACTAAAACATTTCTAAGAACCGAAGATAGATGTGTTTACTTAAGATGGTAAATCACACATGTTTAGAACCGGTATTCCACACACGCCATAAATAACAAAGTATTCATAATCCCCTTATCAAACTCTTTCATAAAGCTTATCTCGAAGCTCGAGTGCTTACAAGCTCGGCACTTTCTACAAGCTTCAATGAGGTCGGCTACACAGGTTACTTATGCACTATTTCATCACAGCCTCACAGCGCATGCCGTTGACCGCCGCTGATTACGTTGTACCATAGACCATGCTGTACCATTATTAGGATTAAGTGATTATACTTTTGTTGACCTTGTTTTTACTTTTTCATCATTTGTCACAGATAGAGGGTAATCTTTGGAAGACGGATACCTACAGTACAGGCGTTAAGATCTCATCATGTTTAGTTCCTATAAGTAGTTACCGAAAGAAATAGATTGCACCTGCCGTTTATAATAACTTTGCGAGAATACCAATTCAACTAAAATAGAATTTACACAATTACATTTTCAATTATTAAAGAAGAATTATGAGCGGATAAGAGTTACGTTACTATACCCACAGAACTAATATTATTTTTACAGATACCTATTATTTTTATTAGTTCTATGACTAAACCATTTATATCTAATGGTTTAACCGATGAATGTAGAAACTATTTAGTTAAGAACATACCTACAAAAATGTCTGAATCCTGGATAATGTCAAGAAATAAAATTAAAACGAATTAAGAAAAATAAATTTGAAAGGTGTTTTTTTTTTCATTCCTAGCATTTCATCACCAAAGTATCCCGAAAGGGTCTCCAGAGAATCTAGCAACCTAATTACATCAGATACCTACATACCTACACAGTAAACAGCTTGCGAAGCGGACATAACAATATTTAACGACCGGCACATTATTTCTTACCTTCACAACAAACACACGCCAAAAATAATCCCTGATTAATGATCACGTTTATAACTATCTGTGGAATTGGTTTAAAATATTTTAACTGCTATCTTCTAAACACCAAGTTAGTATGTTTATTATTATTAATTACATAACTTGTTGGTACAGCTATGCTTTTACTCATCACGAATAGAACAGTATAACAGAACCGGGTGGTCCTTCGAGCTGACCTTTTCGTAACGTACCTAACTAATGTAAAATGAATCGGAACTATCGAATATTTGAAGTAAGATTCAAAACTCCCTATCTGTCACTCTTTATGTTTACGGCCCCAGTCAATAGGAGTCTAGCCTATTGTCGCCAATCGGCCACTTGGCTCTAAATTTTGATTTCGTATTGGTACCGATTTTTTTAAGAATGAAGTCTAATAACACTGTGTCTCTAGAATCGACCCACGACCTTATACACAACAGTACGTCATCATCATAATATTACCTGCAGTGGACGTGTTTAAAAGAAAAGAATGGGAAAAAAAGCGGCCAAGTGCGAGTCGGACTCGCCCATTAAGGGTTCCGTAGCAGCAAGTAACATAATGTTTTTTTTTTTAATTTTTATATTTGAGTTGATTGAATGAAAGGTAAATTGCGGTTTACGATTTATGACGTATTAAAAAAAAACTACTTACTAGATCTCGTTCAAACCAATTATCGTTGGAAGTTTACATGGTAATGTACATCATATATATTTTTTAGTTTTATCATTCTCTTATTTTAGAAGTTACAGGGGGGGGACACATTTTACCACTTTGGGAGTGTCTCCCGCGCAAACTATTCAGTTTATAAAAATGATATTAGAAACCTCAATATCATTTTTGAAGAGCTATCCATAGATACCTCACACATATGGCTTCGATGAATCAAAAATTTTGAGTTTCAGTTCTAAGTATGAGGACCCCCAAAATTTATTGTTTTTTTTTTCTATTTCTGTATGAAAATCATAATGCGGTTCACAGAATACATCTACTTACCAAGTTTCAACAGCATAATTCTTATAGTTTCATAAAAAGTGGCTGTGACATACGGACGGACAGACAGACAGACATGACGAATCTTCCGTTTGTTGTTCTTGTCTTTTTAGGGTTCCGTTTTTTGCCATTTGGCAACGGAACCCTAAAAAGAAGGAAGAATATGTCGGTAAGTACTAATGTAACAGGGTGTTGGGTGACGCTTATTCCGGGACGAATAGTCCTGGAATAAGCGTGACTCGTCACCTAGACTTCCATCCAACTTCCATTCAACTATAGTCCAACTTTCTTTTAACTTGTTTTTTTTATCAAATTAAAATGATTACCTACCTAAATCTGATTATACAAATTCAAATAAGACTTAAAAAAAATAATTGGTTAGGAGGAGTTCAACAATTAAAAAACCGGATCAAGGTTATAGAACTCACACGAGAAAAAACCTGCGAATAACTTATAAACCAGTCTCATTCACGATCTTACATATTCGTCTCAGACTGAAATTTAGTCTGAGTTATTCGTATCTACGACGATGCCTAAAGCGAAACATTCCCATGCGATTATTTTCTCGTAACGATTCAATAGCTAGACAAACGGCCGGAAAATAGGTCGTACGGTTTACGTCATTTTCTTACGGTGATCTTGTTGACCGACTAGGTAAGCTGTGAACTCAAGCCAGATTCACTAGCTTACAGTAGGTTCCGGTTTGATGTGGCACCGACGCGACACGTCGCGTCGTCGCGTCAGGAAAAAAGTGCGACTCCGGCTTCGATTTTGTACAGCTGTCACTCTATCGCAAAGTACAAATCTACAGCTAGATATCTTTTAGAGTTTAGTTTAAATCTAAATAAACACAAACGAACATACCTACAGCTTAATGCACATGCACTGTGCAATACAGAGACAGCTATACAAAATCGAAGTACTACATACATGTACATACGGCCAAGAAAATAAGTATATATAAATTGAAAACCTTTAGTTTATACCTACTTGTTTTGGCTGAGTGTACCTTTAAACTAACTGACGGTTCGACCAGGTTACACTGGCCTTGGTCACAGGTATACTATGGAACGCGATAGTTTACAAGTTAGTAAAATGTTCATAGTTATGATAGGCTCCAAACCGATCCACGCAGTTTTTCTTAGCGCCAATACAGTACTGATGTCATCCTCGCTGCGCACATGCGTGACACAATAATAGGTGATGAACCTACCTACCTAATGGAAGTTTACTTCAATTTTATGTATTATTCAGAATCTTTATAAAGGCTGTAAGTATATTAATATTCCCGCGTAGCGTCGCACGTCGTAAGATTACAAAGTTATATTAATCAACATGATGGTAAATCATAAGTGATACCTACTATAAAATGGTTTACATATAACTAGCTCTGCCCGCGTCCACAGATTACCTTATAGCATCAGCCATCAATCCTGTCAAAATCGGCCTAGCCATTTCAGAGATTAGCTGGAACAAACAGAAGGAAAGACAGGCAGAGTTTTAAGAATTGATTCATTGTTATTGCACCTACCATGTATGCATTCATATGTAAGTAATATAATCAGTCAGACGACAGTCAATTCCGCAAGAGTCAACTAAACCAAATTATGGAAACGAAACGAGGAGCTTGGGATCTCTGGCTACAAAGTGTTAGCTTTAGATACCACCGGGGATGGTGCTCGAATGAAGATCCTTTACATTATTTGGGTTATTTTGGCTTTTTCGAGAGGAAAGCCTGCGCCAGAGCCTCGACTATTAATAAACACTCACCAAAGTCGGCGAATTTCATTCTTCTTCTTCTTTTAGTTAATGGCTTCTGCAGAATCACCGCAATTTCGCCAATGTCAAGTAAAATATAGTAAATGTTCATAAAATTATATTAATCTAAGCATTTCAAATTAACGGCAACGTCGTACGGTTTTCTCAAAGAGTATCAAAATATAATAAATGTTTATAAAATTATTAATGGCGAAAACGCCAATGTCAAGTCCGTCTATACAGTCGAGAGTCGGCGAATTTCAAAATTAATTTTATTTTACCAATGATAGAAAACTATATTATCAAGTGAGTATGATAGGCTACTTTTTAACCCTGATATTCCCACGGGCCCAGAACCGACGCAATTTAAACAAAATATATGAACAATACGATAAAAAGAAATACTTGTATTTAATCCATAATTGTTGCTCTCAATAATGCACCTACTAAGTTTATACCTTTGGTTGACTGGTAGAGAATACCTGTGGCATTAAGTCCGACTATGTAGATGTACTTGTGCATAAAGTTCAATAAATAAATAGATATCCGCGCGCCCCTTACTTCAGCCCAATGGTTCAGCACTATAAACAAACTATAGTATATAACTACATATATAACCCATATAATATTATCTACTTGAACTTATAAGAATACTTAAGCAAATCAAATAAATATTCAGTATTTAACTTGTTATGAAGCCAAGTGCAACATGCAAATTAACCATTTGTATAAATACAGACAGCCATTATTTTCTATATATATTTCATAAAACCACAATGTTTTGAGGTTGTAAAAGCACGAGGGCCACATTCGTGATTCGTGAGGTGCATGAGTATCGAGAACCAAGCCCGTTTTATTAGTACTTGCACCTTGTACCTCTCACAGTCAGCAGTTGTAGTAAACTCAACTCGGTTTTCAATTCAGTAACATCCCAATCGCGCCCGCGCGTTGCCGTGTTTCCCGCGTTTGCCAAGATTACACTTTGTAATTTATCCCGATCCTTCCCGCGCTAAGGTAACCCTCGACTGCCGAGTGCCGGCATTAATTTAATTTGTTCGTATTAAATACTTTTTTGTGATGTGTCAGATAAGTGTTCCACAATAGCTTAAGTTCCGTCCATTGTGCTACTTTTGTTATTTGTTTGCCATAAGTTGAGCTAGTGTGGAGTTCATATTGTTTTTCTAAGAGGCCATACAGGCTTTGACAACGAAACTACGAGTGCTAAAAAATTTGAAATTTGAATAAAGTAATTACTTAATACTTTATTTATAAATTTAATAAAGATTTATTTTATGACGAATATTATTATTTACCGGATTATATAATTATATAAAATAACTAAGTGTGATTCAAATTTGGTGTTTCACTTGTTATGTTTGTCTTTTTTTATAGACAAACGGCCTATAGAGGCCTGGGCCGAATGAATAGTAGGTATTTAACAAGTAAAGCAAGTTTTTATTTATGTGCATAAAAAGCACCACTAATATCTCCATACCTACTGGAGAACGTCATATACTTTATTTACGTACTCATAACTCACATAATATTAAAGAAAAAAATTATACCTTGTAGTATTTATAGCTTAAAAAATAATCATTATAATCCCAAGGTAGATAATATGATGCGCAAAGTTCGGTAAAGAGTAAAAATATATAGAATAAACTCAGTAAAATGTAGAATTTCTATGACGGCAGGTGCAATAAATAAATGCAATAAATTAGCATATTATAATCATAATATTGTAAAGTTTTTGAAGTGTACTTTAAAAACATTAGTCAATTGGATTATATAGGTAGGTCGGTATTCTTTATGAGAATGAATACAGCACTGACAATTTACGCTTTTAGAACGTTAGCGTTATGAATTTTAGAAATAGTTACTACAAGCAACTTTAGACACTTAATTTTTAATTGGTTAATTAATTAATACATACTTATTCAAAATTTCATAAAGTGCCAAACGAAGTTATTTTATTACAAGAATATATTTAAACTCTGAATAGATTTTAATTCAAGCAGAATCGTCAATTTATTAGAATAATAAAAAGCAAATATAAGTTCTAAATTTATATAACTAACTCGATTGTGTACTTATTATATTGACGCGCGCAATTCCCGTCCCATACTGGAAAAATATACCTCTAACTTACGTCTTTGTTTAATCTAAACTTAAAATTTGTAAATTATAGAAAATGATTGCGTTGCTACTTCTCCTGGCGCTTAATTTAGCCAACGCTCAGGAGAGCTGTCTCTATGGGCAAGAAGACCCTTACCTGCTGTTTGGAACGAAGACGGCTTATTTATTTGCTAACAGAAACATTCCGAGCACAAGAGTACACGAAGTTCCCGGTAAGTACCAAATGTTTACCGTATCTATAATTAAAGTTCAAGTACCTAGCTAATAGGAACTAATAATAAGTTATGAAAACTAGCTTTTATGGTCTATCTGTAATAAAATTGGGCAGAGCCGCATCTGTTGAAAAGTTTAAAAGTAATGTGTTGAAATAACCAGGAATGATGAGCACACATTATAGGGTTAATACAATTTATTAATAAGTAATAATAGCTAAATGATGAAAAATATATAATAAAACCAACTTCATTCAAAAACTTGGTGTACCTTTATTTTTTATTTTTTTGTGTGGAAATCCCTTTGGATACCCCCCCGCCGGCCAGCGGGGGTGGTTATGTCGGGCTTGAACCGACTAAAACCGCACGCCGTCTTGTGTCTACAGACGCCGGGGTGTAAGGTTACCCATAGAGCATATCCCTCGCACTCCGACTGACCCTGGGCCATTCGCAGTGTCCCCTCTGATAAGAGCAGAGGGGTACCTGGAGCGACCATCCGCCCCCGCGGGCCTTGCAGGCCCGCCATACCCCGACCCTCTCGTGCAATGGGGTCAGCTGGCCCTGAAAAGGGCCGGAACTTGAAGTGTACGTATTAATGAATTATGCAAGCGTAGTGCTGATTTCAAAAGCTAGTATCGCCCAAGAAATGTAAAATACAGTTCTTTACATATGATAGGCACAGGGGGGGGGGGTATCCGAAGGGATTTCCGCACGAAAAAAAAAAAAGGTATAGTATACAACACATATATAAATAGAAGGTTTAATATTAATAGTCTATGTATATATTGTATATATATGTATAATACTATAATGTAACATGATTGAACAAATTTTACTGCAATCATTAAACAACATTTAGAAATTACTGCAGATCTAAAAATAAAACTATTGACAGCATATTCGCACTACCGTGAAATACTAAAATAGATACCAACCTATTTAGGACTTAATCACAATAATCTTTTGTGTTTATGTGTGTGTGTGTGTGTTATACATATATGTTTGCCACTGCGTTACGCTGAAACGGCTGAACGAATTTGCATGTAGAATAGAGTTATTTCCTGTTTCATTTGACCATTTTTTTATTTATGAAATTCGATGACGTGAAATAAAAATTTGTACAGCAAAGTTTGAAGATTAAAAGAAAATAATATTAGGTAGTAGCCGAAATTTCACATCGTTAGGTAATGGCCAGGGTGGGGTGCTTGGTTGGGGACCTGGGGTGCTTGGTTGGGGACCTCCACGCGGTGCACCCTGGGCAACGGAGGCGGCAGCGCCTCTCTCCTAGGGCGGGAGAGACGCTGCCGCCTACGGCCAACTCCGACCGAGGCGAGGACGACCCTGTTGAGGGCTGTTCGGAAGCTTTCCACGTGTACCTCTGATTAGCAGATGGCACAGTGGAGAGCAAGTAAGGGGGCCATCTCGAAACCGGAGATGGCTCAGGGTCAGTCGGGGTGCGAGGGATATGCTCTATGGGTAACCTTACACCTCGGCGTCTTAAGACCCGAGACGGCGTGCGGTTTTAGTCGGTTCAAGCCCGACATAACCGCCCCCGCTGGAGACACCTCGCTCTCCAGCGGGGGCGGTATCCGAAGGGATTTCCGCACGAAAAAAAAAAAAAAAAAAAAAGGTAATGGCCAGGGTTCGAATCTGAGATCCTCCTTCTTCAGTCATCAGGCTATCGCCGCGCAGTGACTTACTGTGTGTGTGTGTTGAAATATAACGCAACCTTGTCCTTAACCACATGTTACCGACCTTATTCTTTCTCCCCTTAGCTTCTCAAAGAGCTCTGTTATGAAGTAACTATTATCAAATCTGTGGCTTAGCCGTCTCTAACCGCCAAAAGGTACATCCGCGGTCAGATGCTCGCAAATCAAACGGGAAATTCCGTTATGCCTTACCTCTAGATTGATTTCCTAGATTGTTTTCATAACCGATATTTTACGACAAGATAACAAATTTTAGTGTTGTGCGTCTACGTATCATCGCGAAAATTGTAGTGTTAATTTTTATGTTAAGATAACCTTAAAACATGATGTTAATCTACCATTTATAAAATTTGACTGTACCAAGTCGCCACCAAGTCGTTTGATAGTTTGCGCCCTTTTTTTTGTGCGGAAATCCCTTCGGCTAGCCAGGTCAGCGTGAGAGGTTATGTCAGGCTCGAACCGACTAAAACCGCACGCCGTCTGGGATCTTCAGACGCCGGTGTGTAAGGGCCCATAAGGCATTTCCCACGCACTCCGACTGACCCGACCCGACTTACTGCCGGACCCGCTCTGCCGCCTTTTTCTCGAGCATTATGGTACTTGCTCGCAGAAGGAGGCGGCGGCAGAGGTGGGCCGTGACATAAGTGGTATAAAACAATCGATATTAAACGAAAGGTAGGAAGCCCCCAGCAGGATGGACGGACGACCTGAAAAAAGTAGCTGGGATAGACTGGATGCGCAAGGCGGAGGATCGGGTGCTATGTCGTACAATGGGAGAGGCCTATGTCCAGCAGTGGACTGCAATAGGCTAATTGATTGATTGATATTTGGTGTTCTCTGTGCCTTTGTATCGCGACTTATTTTCAATTTTAGATATTATTTTTTATACTCGTACTAGAGAATAACTAACTAGAGAAGCGACGCAGACGCGATAGTGTCCCTGATAGTGCGTGTGTGTCTAACATAACATACTTATACAATATTCACGACACCACCTCCATTTTGCTTCCGTATTAGCTATGGGTATCGGTTCAGAAACGGTGTATTAAATGACCATACAGTATGCTAAGTTAGAAGTAGAATCTTCAACACGATACATCCCGCTAATACCATAAATGTGTAAGTGTGGATGGATGTTTGTTACTCAATCATGCCAGAACGACTGAACGAATCTGGCTGAAATATTGTACAGGGATAGATTCTAGTCTGGAATAGGACATCGGCTACTTTTTATCCCCGGTATAGGTTCCCATGGGAAGCGGGAACGGGATCAAAATTCCACGCGGGTGGACCCGCGGGCAACAGCTAGTAAATTATTATGGCGCTGCTCAGTACCTTTTTTTTTTCGTGCGGAAATCCCCTCGGATACCCCCCCGCCGGCCAGCGGGGGCGGTGTCAACTTCATCTTATAGTATTGAATTATGTATTGCTATTATAATTTAATATTATTTATTCAATCACTATAATATATTTGTAATATTATCCCAAGACCTACTGAATCTATGTATTATAACATCATACATAATTATAACAACATAACTTCACGCCTGTATCCCCGAAGGGGTAGGCAGAGGTGTATTACACACCCACGATTCGCCATTTATGTTAAGGTCCCAATGTAATAGGGGACGAGCCTATTGCCATCTACCGGGCACGTTATTAAGCGAGCGATAATTAACATTTATTAATGCACACATAACTACGAAAAGTCAGAGGTGTGTGCCCGGGGCGACTGGGGATCGAACTCGGGACCTCGTCTCGGCAGTCCGTTATGTATTATATTCTATTTGTATATGTAAAATTATCTCCGAGAATATTATAAACTGTCATCTAATTACAAAAATACATACGTGTAAAACGAACAAGCCTAAAAAAAAATTGTTACTCGGGAGTATTTCACTAAACTATTTCATACTAACCTTAGTTCGCGGCTTGGTCTCACTTATCGCGGATGCAGACGACCTTCGTGATCTTAGTGTTGTTTCCGGTTGCAATCGTGACTTTGACCTCAGAGCCCGGGGTCCGCCTTTTGATTGGGCTTATACAACTTTTATGGGAGCGACTAGTGTCTGTTCTCCCAACCCCAAGTTGCAAGCCTGCGGCAGAGCCCTGCCCGTGAATCAGCAGATGTATCAGCTTGCAGGTGAGGTTGGCTTTGCTCCGAAGGTCTTTATGGGGCCCCATACAACCTATATTATCTTATCTTTATTGCAATTTCCATTTTCTACCTTAAATTCTGTTCGCTAGTTCCTTCGTCTTTAACCTGCTACGAGGAAACCATTGTGAAAGAAAACTAAATATATTCTTACTTCGTCGTCAAGTCAAACCTATTACGGTCAGTACGTATAAAATTGGCAATTTAAGTAGCCGTGTCTAGAAATGTATAATTAACAAAAATATGTTTCATACTGCTAAAATAGCATAGAAGTGCTCAGACAACTTCATGGTAAGTGGTGACCGTGGTCGTCATATTAAGGGGCATCTTATGCTATAAAACTCTTTGTCCTGAGGTCCTGACTGACTGACATAGAGACAAAGCACAGCTTAAACCGCTGCTCCTAGAGACTTGAAATTTGGAGGGTGTGTTTGTTTTGATGTGTGCTAAGAAACGATTTTTCAGCCTTTATTTCGGTAAAAAGGGGTAGAACAGACTTTCTTATAACTCAACAACGGCTGAATAGATTTTCATGATTTATGGTTTCTTTAATTTGTCTCAAATAGCATATATGCGTAATTATAAATATGATAAATGCACGAAATAAAGTAGAATATTAAGAAAATTCGGTCGCCATCTCATTATGTTGTCATAACAACTGGAACTAAAAGTGACTTTGGCTAAATTTAGTGTTATAAAGATAGGTAGATTATAGGAAATTGTATTTTATATACTAACAATATTTTAATTTTCCAAAAAAAGCCGAAAAGCTAGTACTTAAATAAAATAACCCATTTGGGAATTACTTAAGGCGACAGTTCGGGCTGGCCGTCGCCCTAGCATAAGCAGCCTCAGGTTGGCGGGCGGCACGTCCTTGACGCGTGCTCCTCTCTATGGAGAGAAATTTTGATCCCCAAACACCACGTCAGGGTCTCCTGATATGATGGCCAAGGACGTTCGAGGCTCGAGGGATTTCCTCTTTTTAAACCCACGACGTAAAAACGATGGGGTGTTATAAGCTTGACGTGTCTGTGTGTGTGTGTCCGTCTGTGGCATTGTAGCTCCCGTACGAATGAATAGATTTTAATTTTTTTCCATACATTTTTTTCAACCAATCATAGATTCTAGGCTAAACCGCAACATGTCTAGCACAAGAGTAATTACTCTGTGCACAAGAGGCACCATGGGGTTTTAGTCGGTTCGAGATCGACATTATGTATATTCGTTAAACTTCTCTTCTACTAAAATAAACTAACGTATCGTACTAGAAATCAGAATAGACTTACACAACAAACTTAATCTAGTCTAGTTTCCTATCTAACATTAGATAGTTTAAAAATAAAATGGCCGCTTTAATTGTGTTTGTAGTACGCCGTTGCAATTAGCCCGCCGGTTATAATAGAATTGAATACCAGGGTTTCTCAAAGTGAGAACTTGGAGTACGCTGGATTACGCCAATTGAACGCAGAGTGTACGCTATCAAATTGACTTTCCTAATCTCTTTAATTGACTTTAGGGTACCAAGACTAAAATATCCTGAGATTTCACATGAAGCAGTAAAAATTCTTATCCTTTCATGTCAATTGACTGATTTGAGAATGAGTTATCACTTCGTCCACACCAAATACACGAATCGATTGAACACTGACACTGAAATAAATTAGAGCAAAATTGCTTCGCTAATGGATGAATAGAAAAAACACAATAATTAATGAAAATACTCTCTTTGCGGGTGTAATTCTGTCCCGATTCCCGCTTCCCATGGGAACCTATTCCAGAGATAAACCTGTGTGTTATTCTAGACTATAATTTATCCCTGTACTAAATTTCAGCCATATCCGTTCATCCGTTAGAACTTATAGTATTAAAATAGATAAGTATGTTATCCTATTAACAGCTAGACATATGCCATTGCGGACTTTTCTATAGACCTATATAAGATACACAATTCCACCATACATCATTTGGTATATCACAAAGGGTTTAGGCAGCGTTTTCGTTGAAAGCTCGCAGACGGCTTATTCTATTCCGACACCTCCAACATTTATCAATATATTTCAGTCAATGTATACAAGAACTTGATAAATTACATACTAAAACCTTCCTCGTGAATCACCACATTGGTGAAAACAGAATGACAATCGGTGCAGTAGTTTTTGAGTTTATCACGAACAGACAGACAGATAGACGCGGCTGAGGACTTTGTGTTATAATATGTAGTGATAGTAATTTTAAATAAAGTAAGTATATAAGAGATAACAAAGGTATTTCCTTTGTTATGTTATGTTTTATACGTATATAGTCCTTGATCTTGAAAGTCTAATAGGGATACGTGGACCTATACATTTGAGAACCTTTGTTCATATTAGAGAATGCAGACATAATAGATAAAAGAATGTGAGGCTTCGATCAACAATGTTGATCGAAGATGTGAGGCGAGTCAGTCGCTGGAAACTTTAATCATCCTTTTTGATAGAAAGAATGTCTTGAATGAAGACGCAGCGCGACGGTCTCGCAACTACCAAGAGTCGATTGCCATGGAATTGATTCTCACGTTCAATTAAGATATTTATGTGTGTGGGATTCACAAAGCAAACATCATGTTATAATATACAGTAGAAACATTATTCAAAACAGAATGCTGCGAATATTCCAGGCCATATGCCTGGCCAATATTTTTTTTGTTACAAAATTTCTTAGTTGTCTTAAGAATCAGTGGCTCTCTCCATTTCAGAGTTGTTCCTGGTGGCTACCGAGGTTTTCACCCTGGAGCTCGGGCTTATTTTATCTATTAGGGGAGTGACTTCCGCCTGACCTGCCAACACAAGGAGGAAAGCCTTCGCCAGAGCCTCGTCCGTTGATCAGCTGCGGGTTTACCAGCTAGCAGGGACCAGAATATCTTAATAGGACCTCATTCATATACCCAGTCGCCTTGTACGACACCTTGTATCTTATTTCGCCTAAGTTTTTTAGGGATTTTCTTTAGAAAAGTCCTATTGCTATCGAGTTGTCGTCGACGTCGTCGTTGCCAATTTTCCGTCACGGTTTTTGGTATGAAGGAGATGAGCTATCGAGTTGCTGTTTTCGGTAATAGATTCGTGCTGGGGTGAACCATTGCAAGATAAAGAAAAAATCGCAAAATCGAAAATCCCTTGTATTCGGCTGAGCTCGTATCAGGAATTCAAATTGTTTTTTATTATTATCATACATATTATTTCACATCCGTCATCGTGCAAATTGCAAATTAGTTCGCTCACTGACTCAACCTAGTAATAGCATGTATTGTGATTTATTCGCACAGCGCGGTGTGTTGTTGTGTAATGCTGAACAAAAACTGAGGACGTTCACCTGAACTTATTTAAAAGAGCCTGTTCTGAGTCTATCACAAACAATCTCATCACGGTTGACTAAATAAGTAATTTTGTGACCATTGTGTAAATAATAATGTCTATTAATGTTTTCTGAGAGGCTCTCGCCTACAAGAGCCCCTGGCACGCGGGGGGGTATCCGAAGGGATTTCCGCACAAAAAAAAAAAAGTATACTCTGCGTTCTTTAGTATTAGGGACTACTGTTACCTGGGGTGCTTGGTTGGGGACCGGGGTGCTTGGTTGGGGACCTCCACGCGGTGCACCCTGGGCAACGGAGACGGCAGCGCCTCTCTCCTAGGGCGGCAGAGACGCTGCCGCCTACGGCCAACTCCGACCGAGGCGAGGACGGCCCTGTTGAGGGCTGTTCGGAAGCTTTCCACGTGTCCCTCTGATTAGCAGATGACACAGTGGAGAGCAAGTAAGGGGGCCATCTCGAAACCGGAGATGGCCCAGGGTCAGTCGGGGTGCGAGGGATGTGCTCTATGGGTAACCTTACACCCCGGCGTCTTAAGACCCGAGACGGCGTGCGGTTTTAGTCGATTCAAGCCCGACATAGCCGCCCCCGCTGGCCGGCGGGCGGGGGGTATCCGAAGGGATTTCCGCACAAAGAAAAAAAAAAGTATAGGTACTCTGCGTTTTTTAGTATTAGGGACTACTGTTACCTCAACGTATAGACATCTACTACATCACGACATCCTATAGTAGCTTAGTTTCGACCATTCGAATCCTGGCCATTACATTACCGACGTGAACCCACTCCTAACACAAGTAATTTAGCTTAGCCGGAGGTGTTAACAGGACTACTAGTAATTTGGATTACTAGTAGGTAACTCTTTAAAAAATATGGCAACTACAAAAGAAATGGCTACTAAGCCAGCTTCCTGTAGTCGTCCAAATAACATACCTATATAAAATTCACATTCAGAATTTAATATTGACATCTGTGCAATCATCATTCACTTTTTTATACTGACTGTAAGTATGTGTTGCTCGAACGTGCAATGTACCTATGGACCTAAGGTTCTGAACCAAATGGTTCTAACCACTATGGTTTACTAACGCACAAGGTTACGCGCAGGTCTTTTGTTCATATGCTTTTGATCTATTACACTGTGTGAGTTCAGTACACATTGAATGAAACATTTCAAACACTAAGCTGGGTATCCTCCGACCTCCCTAAGGTTGCGAGCTCTAACAGCGTGAATGTATAGAATATGTATATAATATATAAATACTCTCCATTGTACACCATATATTATTTTACAAATCATCTTACAGCTCGTATTCTAGAACGATATTCAGTTATGAGTAGAGAGACTAAACTTGAGTCGAGATTTTGTGAATGTAAGTCACCTGAGCGCTCATAAAATCTCCCCTCTAGTTTCGTTTTAGAATACAATCTGTACTTAGAACTAGTTTCAAGTCGAGATTCATGAATGAGTAACATTCTAGAATACGTCCCTAAGTCTTAATATATAGTAGGTACCTACAATGGGCTGTCTTATCGCTGAGAGCGATCTCTACCAGACAACCTTTGTACAAGCAATGTATCCATTACTGAAACAGTTGCAGATAGATGCCCGGAGCACAGTTGGTGCGCGAACATAGTGGATATCCGGCTTTACATATTGCAACATATTTGTTTAATAGATATTATTGTCCATGACAGACGATCCACATGAATTTCATGTTCCCTACGCTTGGAGCTGATCCAACAATATCTAATAAATATCCGTACCTTCGTTAGGCAACGAATAAATAGGTCTTTGGAAAATAATGCCACGTAAACACGCTTGGGTAACTAAATATAATATAAACCTATATAACATTTACCGTTGTGGTGTGTGGTAGAAATTTGATGACACAAATTTGTCACAAAATTCGGCCGAGTAGGTACCACCGTGCACGATTGCGAAAAACCCTCCATAGTAATCCAATTTCGGTTTGAATGCGTTCAGGGGTCAGCAAGTGCATAGCCGGTCAGGGGGACTGTGGTCGCAGCACTAGTGGGACCGGTGGGTGTCACGCGGTGCTGCAACGACAAGCCTCTTCTGATGAGGCCGTCAAGCTGAGTGCCACCATTGTTAACTTGGTACGTGTATGTAATGGTGACCCTCTTTGCTGAGACCTTCAGCTTACCATCAGGCGAGGTGAAGTCAAATTCACGTGTCCTAAACATTAAAAAAAAATGCTGCACCTAACAACAAACTATTTTGTTTGGAAACGAGTTTTAATCACAATCGAAACGTGAGTCTTGTTCGAAGAAAGAAGAAGAATGAAAGAAGATTTTATTCGGCCAGCTATGACGACCTCTGTGTCGTAGCGGTAGAGCATTCGACTGCTAAGTCAGAGGTCGCGGGTTCGATTTCCGCTCATTGCTAATATGTATATTTGCATTGGTCTGGGTGTTTCTATGTATTATTATGTATTTATTTACAAACTTGGCTTTTACTGCTTATAAGAAAGCGACTGCCGTCTAACCTCCCTACCCGAAAGGAAAGCCAGTCGTGATCAGATCCTCCCCCCTAAATCGGCTGGTGTACTGTCTTGCATGTAAGCTTGTTGGTAAACTGTCAACTGGCGTAAAAGTAACCGAACTTGTGTCTAATTAGAACGCGCAATATAGTACCTTTTTTTTTCGTGCGGAAATCCCTTCGGATACCCCCCCCCCCCCTCCGCCGGCCAGCGGGGGCGGCTATGTCGGGCGTGAACCGAATAAACCCGCACGCCGCCTCGGATCTTCAGACGCCGTCATCGTGGTAAGGTTGCCCATAAAGCATCCCGACTGACTGGGCCATCTCCGGTTTCGAGATGGCCCCTTAATATTCGGTGTTTTCGTGGTCACTATTGTGACACTTACATATAGAAGACAATAGTAGGAGTGTAGGTTTGATTAGTCTTAAAAATGCTTCGAGTTCTTATTGTAATAGACTCTCTAGAATTTCTCAGAGATGGAAGTATGGTCGATAATATAATACATGCCTGCCATCAGATCAGTGTGCTTCTTTGCTTAACAATAACAAAATATTCAATTTTTCAATAAACCTCAACCATCTCGATCACATCAGCTTTCAAACAGTAGGTAAAACCTCATCACTTTTTTCATTAATCGATGCACTTTGTTTAATTTCCATTTTATATCAATAGATTTATGGCACAAAATAGAGTAAATATTACAAAAAGTTATATGATGATAAAAAGTGTTTCTTGGGCCTCGGTCGGAATCGATCTCAGTCTTGACGAAGGTAACGACCACTCATTAGACAAACGCGCTACCAAGGTACTTAAGTACAGTGTGAAATTAGCGCTTCTATATTTGTTGTCTTACGTTCAGGTCACGTGTTTTACTGACGCGAGTTTAACCTTTTTACCCATTACAAAAAGTGCACAACGCCGCTAAAGAAGTTTTCACTTCAAAACTGTAGCTATGTTAAATTAACGATTCTGAATCATTACCTGTGACTCTGCTCTTAGAATTAATGCAAGAAGCAGTAGCTGTCATTACCTGGTAAATCTGTCGATAGAGGTAATTTCAGAGGTGTGTCCGCGACGTCGTCCGCGTGAGCTTAGAACTGGGTTTCAATTTTTTTGCGCGGTTCCCTAATTATATTTCTAAAATAGCCTATGCCAAAATCGGCGCAGCCGTTCCAGTGATTACCTAATTCAAACTTATAATTTCAGTTCTCATATCCTTGCAATTAGATGCGATTATTGCGACACGGAAAAAAATTAAGTCGCTGAATTATGTCACCAAAAATATCCACGTTAACAAAACACCATAGTCGAGTGCAATAAACTAATTGGACTAATAAAATAATTGTGAGTAATAATCTAATATCGTGTTCATTCCGATTGACAAATTATCACCGGCAAGTCGATCGGCGTAATTTATGGGGTCACCGCCTCGCACTATTCCCATTTATCACGTGTTGTGGCAATTAACCTATATTATATAGTGTGATTTTATATTAAAATCAGGTAGATATACCGCATTGGCGTTTAAGAACGGTCACTCAACACTGGGCCGCGGCCCGATTCATTAAATTAAGATTTTAAAAGTGTGTTCAAAACTCAGAGCACATTCGTAACTTGTAAAATTAAATTAGTAAAATCAAATTAAAAAAAAATAAAAATAAAAGAAAAACAAAAACCCGACTGCGTAAAAACTAATTTTAAAAAATACGTGAAAAAATTAACTTAAATAAAAACTAAAAAGAAAGAAACAAGCCCAGTAGTTTAGAATTCTGTTAAGTAATTCTAAACAACTACACAATTGAAATAGTTTTATAATCGATACACACAAAACAAATCATAAATTCTAATGCAGAACAGAACGACTCACAGTCGGGGCCCCTTGGGAAGATTTGATTGGTAAAATTTGAACGGAATAGTTTTTATTTAAGTTAATTTTTTCACGTATTTTTTAAAATTAGTTTTTACGCAGTCGGGTTTTTTGTTTTTCTTTAATTTTTTATTTTTATTTTATACTTTTTAGTCACGATTTATTGACTTCGTTATAAGATGGTAAATTTCGCAATCTAGTCATTTCATTGTGGGAGTTAATATCGTGGGGATTATTACGTAACTTGCGGTAATATTTTTGTTTATATATCGTATAAACTTGAAATAAAAACTTAAATCAATAAGTAAGAAAATTAGCGAGAATGATTATTTTGTTAAATAACTTTAAATTGTTATATATCCTAAACTATTATTTAAAATCAAAATGATAAAAGGAACCTAAAGATGATGGACTTGACTTAGTTCATCGACTTTTTTTTTCATTTTGACAATATGGCGTCTGGTTGTCGCTGTGGTGAATTTTGATTACTGTCATGTCTTTAGTGACACTCGCAAGGTTAAGACGAATCGATTGACGTAAGAATTATCAAAATCGGCCTACGCATTTGGTCTCTAGAACGCCACATAGAAACAAACATACATACATACATAGACTGATGAACACATTACTCTCCATTGCGTCGCGCAGTCAGGTAAAAAGGAATTATACTATGAGTGATTCTGAAAGTTTAATAACCTCACGAAAATGTAGGTTTTGTTTTAACAGATCATACGGAATACCAAAGATTTTTATAAAATTGTACTAATTGAATTGAAATCACGTGTTTTAAAAACGTTACAGAATCGAGCCCCTGGTTGGTCAGTCTACCTCAATGCAGTCTTTGCTCTCACGATCATCATCATTTCATGAATTTCATCCGAGGCCTTCACCTCGGAGCCTTTCTTCTTTCACTTCGCCCTGTCTTTGACATCCCTGGCAGTGAGACTATTGACACGCATGTCATCCCTTGTAACGTCAAGCCAGCACTTCTTAGGTCTTCCCCTACTTACTTATGCTTCGGGACCACCTGCATCGGATCAGGAAGGAGCCAACCCCTGAGTGTCATCACTGCGACGCGAGCGAGGACTCAGGGCTGCACACGCTGGCGGACTGCCCGGCGTGGGAGGCGCCGAGGCGTGACCTGGTGGCAGCCATCGTTGTAGGAGTCCTCTCGCTCGGCAGCATGATTGCGGCCATGGAGCTCGCAGAAGGAGGTGGCGGAGCGCGCCCGGGAGAGGTTCAGAACTCTCCCAGCCCGCCAAGCCCGCAACATGCTCGCCGCGCGTCGCAGGCGACTCGGGCGCCGGAGGTCGCTTAACGACCTCCGTCCCCGGGGCAAGACGGGGACACCGTGGTTCCCAAACCCGTGGGGGCCATCTCGAAAACGGAGATGGCCCAGGGTCAGTCGGAGCAGTGACGTAGCAAAGGGGGGGGCGGCGGGGGCGCACTAGCTCAGCTCTATGTATATAATTCGGATTTTAATTAAGATTAAGAGCCTGACGCTGTCGTTAGGGATTCCCCGTCCCATACTCGCGATCTTTGACGTCTCACTTGCAAAATTTCTAATTTATTTCGTGAAGCATGTTGTGTTTGGTTGGCGTGAATTGTTAAACGTGTATTATTCTATAGTGATAGATAATAGAAAGTAGTGATAGATAATAGAAAATTTATTGCTTTTTACTTTCGATGGGGTGGCACCATCCAACTTCCGCACCGGGTGCCACCCAAGGTAGCTACGCCACTGAGTCGGGGTGCGAGGGATATGTTCTATGGGCAACCTTACACCCAGGCGTTTTAAGACCCGAGACGGCGTGCGGTTTTAGACGGTTCAACCCCGACATAACCGCCCCCGCTGGCTAGCGGGGGGGTATCCGAAGGGATTTTCGCACGAAAAAAAAAAAGTCTTCCCCTACTACCGAGGCTTGGCGGAGGTGTCAAGGCCAGATATTTGTTGTGTCTCGGTTCTCACGATCATACGGGTATTCAGTTATGTGTTGTCAAAACGGTCCAGAGTCTAAAGACAATATTTATATAAGATGTTGCACGATAGGCCGTTTCTTAGAAATCGAATGCAGGCTCTTTATTGTAGTTTACACAGGCCGAGGTTTGACAAATTATGTTTTATAGGTAGTTGTCGCCCAATGGTCAAAATCTGACAATTAACACCCATTTTTGAAACACTTAAACTCGTCAATAGCTGCTAAACAATAAATAAAGATAAATAATCTTTCAGTATCATGCTCTGGGTGCAATAAGCAATTTTAATAGGAATAAAAACAACATAACGGAATTTAGGTCCAAAAATGTGGGGTCCCATTTTTTAGGGATTTTCTTTAGAAAAGCCCTATTGCTATGGAGTTGTCGTCGACGTCGTCGTCGTTGCCAATTTTCTGTCACGGTTTTGGGTATGAAGGAGATGAGCTATCGAGTTGCTGTTTTCGGTAATAGATTCGTGCTGGGGTGAACCATTGCAGGATAAAAAAAATCGCAAAAAAGAAAAAAATTGCAAAATCGAAAATCCCTTGTATTCGGCTGAGCTCGTCTCAGGAATTCAACTTGTTTCCGTATCTATTGTGATATCAAATGAAAGGGAAGAAAAGCCCGAGGCCCTAAATATAAATATAATGTAATAATATGGAATATACCTACCAAGAGATAAAAATAAGATAATTTTATAGTATATTTCAGCGATTTAAAATACTGTGGAGAGCCGGGACTATATTTTACTATTCTTAATAAATTACTCTTTCACGTCTATAGTTTTACCCTTACCGTAGTCTGTTTTTTTAACTTGTTAGGGTTCCGTAGCCAAATGTCAAAAACGGAACCCTTATAGATTCGTCGTGTCTGTCTGTCTGTCCGTCCGTATGTCACAGCCACTTTTTTCCAAAACTATAAGAACTATGCTGTTGAAACTTGGTAAGTAGATGGATTCTGTGAACCGCATTAAGATTTTCACACAAAAATAGAAAAAAAAACTATAAATTTTGGGGGTTTCCCCATACTTAAAACTGAACATATATAACACTAATTGAACATATTAATAGAATACAAGGATCGTGAGTATATCTAGGTATATATATATAACTATGTACACACTTATTTTCCTTTCCAAGCAAATCATTTTCATTTTCAAGCAAATTATGTGGGTGTATGTGTGTGTGTTTATACGCTACATAAAAATGGTTAAAAACTGGCAAGCGGAACCCGGTCTCCTAAGATGATGAGAAAGACAAATATTTCTTCTGAGCAGGAGATAAACTTGGTACCAGCAGTCCAACGCACTACCGCGCACAAAGAGGTATATCATTATTAGCCAGGACTACCATAAAATGAGGATAAATATTGGAAGTGTGTATTTAGGAGAGTTTCTGAATGCGAATGCCCACGCTTGTATGAGTTCCAGTATCTTGGTGCGAAGATTGTCGTGTTGTGTGGTCTTCACCAGGTCACGGAGCATTTCGCAGAACGCCTTCGATGTTACTTCGTCATGGATACCAGACCCTTTAGAAATGTTTTGATTTTAATTGTCTATTATGACTATGTGGTTAAAATATAGACGGCAAAATACTTGTACACTTTTCGTGATTGTGTGTTGTTAAGGCGATACGAGAGCGGCTAGAATTTGACGCTGTTGACGCCACTTGACACCAGTGGCGATAGCCTAGTGGCGTACGTTACGGCCTGCCGAGACGAGGTCTCGAGTTCGATCCCCATTCGCCCCGGGCACACACCTCTGACTTTTCGTAGTTATATATGTGTGCATTAATAAATGTGTAATATAGCTCTGCCTACCACTTTAGGGGATACACGCGTCAAGTTATGAACTTCTGTTATGTTGTGGTGTCATTTACATCTGTATTTAATGCGCAAAATATTCAACACTAAGGACCTCTACATTTCTATTACAATATCGGATATGTTTGAGCAGACAGACCGCTGCAAATTCCCCCATTTGGTGTGGGCATTGTCCCCCTACCACAACCCTCCATATCAGGAGATTGAAAAACCTCGCTCGGTAGCTAATATCGGCCTCCTTGAGCAGAACTCCAACTCCGGTTATTGAAGACGAACCGCCGCCCTTCACCATTTTTTCATCAAACCCATACATGTGGTGTATCTATGGATAGGTCTTCAAAAAATATATTGAGGTTTCTAATATCATTTTTTTCTAAACTGAATAAATAGTTTCCACGAGAGACACTTCCAAAGTGGTAAAATGTATCCCCCCCCCCCCTGTGACTTCTAAAATAAGAGTTTTTTTTTTATATTTGGGACACGTCAATTTGACTTCACCTCACCTGATGGTAAGCTAAAGGTAAACTTTCAGGAAAGAGGGTCGCCATTACATACACGTACCATGTTAACAATGGTGGCACTCAGCTTGACGGCCTCATCAGAAGAGGATTGTCGTCGCAGCACCGCGTGACACCCACCGGTCCCACTAGTGCTGCGACCACAATCCCCCTGCCCGGCTATGCACTTGTTGACCCCTGAATTATTATGTTACTTGCTGCACCGGAACCCTTCATGGGCGAGGCCGACTCGCACTTGGCCGGTTCTATTCCTTTTTTATATCGACACAGTGGAAGTGGCATGGCCAGACGTTGGTTACCCACGTTGTGTGGCGGTCGCCGCAAGACGTGGCCCCACCAGTGAAGGCGACACTCCTGTGTTTGTCTGCGATGTCATGGACATGAAGTCTACCGCGAATGCGGGGGTTGCTCACGCGGACTTTACGCGGGACTCCGTACATCCACCGGAGCATATTAAATATTATTTACCTCCGTGACACGCGGTTCCTGCTTGTTTCGCTCCAGCAACTGCCACGATTTGAGCCTTTGTTTTTACAAAGGCTCAAATCGTGGTCTTTTGAAAATAGGCCTAATGATGGTTTTATAACATAACATAACATAAACTCACGCCTATATCCCCGAAGGGGTAGGCAGAGGTGCTAGCACCCACATTTCGCCAGTTTATGTTTAGGTCCCAATGTAATAGGTGGCGAGCCTATTGCCATAAACCGGGCACTTATAAACCTGGGATCGAACCCGAGACCTCGTCTCAGCAGTCCTTTACCCATACCACTAGGCTACCGCGGTTCTATATATGGTTTTATAGACCTCCCCTTTCTACGTAACTAATGAACACATCCTGCATGAACAAGTCTATTTGACTTTTTGGCAATTAAAATAATATACGGTACGTTATTCACTACATATTGAGTTCATGAACCTATGGCATTTTTTTATCAAAGATATTTGATAGTTAGAGCGACCTCAGTTTATCAATGTGACAAAAGCATAATAATGTTCATAATCATCAACAGAAACAAAGGTATACGTAAGGAAACGTGTTAAGGATATCAAACAATGCTGTCCAAACTAAAATTCATCAATGTTTCCAGTATAAACTTTGACAAGTCTCTCGTGCTTTGTGGGAATGCTGGAGAATCTACCAATCTCTTTTCTTCATTTCCCTTAATCCCTTCACTCTTCACTCTACTTTCTCCATAAAGTGAATTCTCCTAGTATACTAGCAGTTTAGAGAAATACATGGTGACTACAATTAACTCTGACACTTTATTGTATTTGTATCTGGACTATAAACCAAAGATCCGTCTTAACTCTGTAGTGTCCAAGTGTACTCGTAAAGGTACCTAATAATATTATAGGATTAAGTCTATTTTTAATGACACGAGTAGCAGAGTTCCGCTGGTAGAACAATAAATACTTCTGTGTTCCGGGAACATTGTGTGGGATGACCAATGATGTTAGAAGTAAAATTTAGCTTTATTTTTTTAATTTTTTTAGCTTCCTTCGTCATCCCCAATGATGTTAGATTTTTACTTCTAACATCATTGGGGATGACGAAGGAAGCTAATGGACCGTGCTTTACAGTCATACAGTTTGTTTCAAGTAATACATTTTATGTTGCTTGTAAGCAGTAGGTACTCATTAGCTCCAATCTTCCATGGAATTAAATAACTTACGTCAATAGTTTGGGCACCTGGATTTTAATTTAAAATATTTGACATAACATAACTTCACGCCTGTATCCCCGAAGGGGTAGGCAGAGGTGTATTAAACACCCACGTTTCGCCAGTTATGTTTAGGTCCCAATGTAATGGAGGCGAGCCTATTACCATCTACCGGGCACATTACTAAGCCAGCGATAATTACCATTTTTAATACACACATAACTACGAAAAGTCAAAGGTGTGTGCCCGGGGCGACTGGGGATCGAACTCAAGACCTCGTCTCGGTAGTCTATTACGTATATATTTTATAATAATAATTTAATAATGTATAAAAATGATTTTTTTAACAACTATCAGTAATGACTCGCAATGTGTCGCAGTGCCTCTTAGATTTTGCCTATTAGAATTCCAGTTCTATTCTGTGGAGGAGTGCCTTTTTTTTTTTTTTTTTTCGTGCGGAAATCTCTTCGGATACCGCCCCCGCTGGAGAGCGGGGGGTCTCCAGCGGGGGCGGTTATGTCGGGCTTGCACCGACTAAAACCGCACGCCGTCTCGGGTCTTAAGACGCCGGGGTGTAAGGTTACCCATAGGGCATATCCCTCGCACCCCGACTGACCCTGGGCCATCTCCGGTTTCGAGATGGCCCCCTTACTTGCTCTCCACTGTGCCCTCTGCTAATCAGAGGGACACGTGGAAAGCTTCCGAACAGCCCTCAACAGGGCCGTCCTCGCCTCGGTCGGAGTTGGCCGTAGGCGGCAGCGTCTCTCCCGCCCTAGAAGAGAGGCGCTGCCGTCTCCGTTGCCCAGGGTGCACCGCGTGGAGGTCCCCAACCAAGCACCCCTGTGGAGGTGTGCCTAAAACTTAGTTTCAATTATTGTTGCCAGGTTGTCAGCCAGCTGCTATTTGGTTACTTAGCCGCCATGGAACTCATAATCCTGAGGCTAACGAAATCGAGGCGCTTTCGAAGCTAGGCGACCTCAGGAATAATATTCTTACAAATTATAATAACGGAAATTTCAGGGATACGAATGTAAGTATGTATATACTACATAATACAAACTATATTTGTTCATACTAGGGACTACACTTTGCTCCAATCGGCAATCAAACCCGATATCCATTGAAACGTTTTGTGATTTTATGTCCGTGGTGACCCAACATCAGTGCGGTATAAACATTATTATTTAACTGGACTGTAACACACAATCATTTTATATTTTATTATGCATCCTGGAAATACATAATATTTATTACTTAATGAAATTGGGAAGCAATTATCTAGTAGGTACCTATATTATTGAATTTAAACCGGAAAAGTCAACAACAAAGTCCCGTCCTGGATGTTTACTTTTTCCAATTTAAAAATATTGAATACGTAATAAATATATTTTATACAGCACAATCTAGGCCCAAAATAAGCAATAGCTTGTAATATGAGTACCAGAACATAGGTACTTGTATCCGGGGGCACGCCGCAATAGCGGCGGTAAGGCCCATCATGGAGGATTGGCTAGAGAGGCAACACGGAAGCCTCTCGTACCGACTGACGCAGGTGGTCTCAGGGAAGGGGTGCTTCGGGGACCACCTGCATCGGATCAGGAAGGAGCCAACGCCTGAGTGTCATCACTGCGACACTAGCGAGGACTCAGGGCTGCACACGCTGGCGGACTGCCCGGCGTGGGAGGCGCCGAGGCGAGACCTCGTGGCAGCCATCGGGGTGGGAGTCCTCTTGCTCGGCAGCATGATTGCGGCAATGGTGCGGAGCGCGAGCGCGTGGGCCGCCGCCACCTCATTCTGCGAGCATGTAATGCTCGCGAAGGAGATGGCGGAGCGCGCCCGGGAGAGGTTCAGAACTCTCCCGGCCCGCCGCGCCCGCAACATGCTCGCCGCGCGTCGCAGGTGACTTAGGCGCCGGAGATCGCTTAACGACCTCCGTCCTCAATGAGCGCAGGCCTGGGGGTGGCGGGTGAGGCCGCCTGTCACCCCAGCAGAAGCAGGCCGGGACGGTGGGGCGACTAGCGCCCCTCCCCCAAACCGGGGCAAGACGGGGACACCGTGGTTTCCAAACCCGAGGGGGCCATCTCGAAACCGGAGATGGCCCAGGGTCAGTCGGGGTGCGAGGGATATTCTCTATGGGCAACCTTACACCCCGGCGTCTGAAGACCCGAGACGGCGTGCGGTTTTAGTCGGTTCAAGCCCGACATAACCGCCCCCGCTGGCGGGCGGGGGCGGCATCCGAAGGGATTTACGCACGAAAAAAAAAAAGGTACTAGTATCCGTTTTTTGGGAATGCATACATATACGCACATTACACACCCAAGACAATGTGTGGGTCGAGTCAATCAATAAAAAAACTAGCAGTGGTAAACTGAGCCCGCAGGCAAAGTTGGCTGTGGGCTCAGTTGACTACGATGTGGTAAATAGACATTCATGCCCACAAAAATGTACACTGTGCGAGAATCGAATTTTTGACTTATTCCCCAGCAACGCATCTGCAGTAAAGACCTGAATCTACTGCAACATTGGGAGTGGAACGATCGTATCACTTCAACTTACGCTGGAGACCTCACAACGGATGGCTACATGACCACACAGCAACTGGCTCAGGCATGGAAGCAGAAGTTCCCTGGTCTCCTTACGGCGAACCAACACAACTACTTGGTGAGATATTTTTTTTTGAAAGAGTAAAGCAAAATTGCTTGTGTTAGGAATAGCCAGGATTTGAACCCGGGACCTCTCGATCTTAAAGTCGTCCTCCTTAACCACTAAACTACCTACGGTTTTCAAGTTTTATTTTGAGTTTTGATGAGATATCCGTTTCTTTATCTATCAAAGAAAACATAATTGTTATGTGATTTTACGGCCAGTCAAAAAAATCTAGTCGACAAATACTCTCAGCTCTCTTCAATCGTCAGCTGTTAGATCAAAAGGTGTGCTAGGTTTCAAAACAAAAAGCTGCTAGAATATAATATAATTAAAGGAATTGATATCAGTGAATGCTTGACGTAGGCACGCATCATTAAGGCTCTAGCAAGATTGCCGGAGCCCAACAAGATCTTCGGGGCCCAAGCCAACCACAACTGTAGACCGGTACACTTGCTGATTGACGCAAGATGCTCTAACGCCCTTGTGGTTGGGAGGTCAGACGTAGTCGCTGAGATCAAGCCTAATCCATAGAAGGTACAGAAATGGACCCCGGGCTCTAAATGGCAAGACTTTCATGCAACCGATACAAAATGGGCCCTACAGCCGTCAATTATACGTCCTTACGAAACCTCCATAGTAATCCAATTTCGGTTTGATTGCGTTCAGGGGTCAGCAAGTGCATAGCCGGGCAGGGGGATTGTGGTTGCAGCACTAGTGGGACCGGTGGGTGTCACGCGGTGCTGCGACGACAATCCTCTTCTGTTGAGGCCGTCAAGCTGAGTGCCACCATTGTTAACATGATACGTGTATGTAATGGTGACCCTCTTTCCTGAGACTTTACCTTCAGCTTACCATCAGGCGAGGTGAAGTCAAAATAACGTGTCCTAAATATAAAAAAAAAAAAAAAAAAACCTCCACATATTATTATAACTGCAACCCACATTATTCTTAGTCGTGTGACTCATGTTTTACGCATTCGCCGTCATTTTGGCATTAGAAACCGTAATAAAACTTAAGTACGTTAGATAATTGCAGTTTTTTACACCACTTGGCACCAAAGGCATTGTTATAGAATACTATTTAGAAGAAGTTTTGTAATAATAATAAAAGGAGGTTAGTCAGTCACAATTCTCACCACATACATACACACATTCACAAGACGTGGGCCCTAGACCAAGACCTTCGGTGCCAAGCCAACCCCTCCACCTGCTGATTGCAGGACGAGGTTCTGAATTAGACTTTTCTTTTTGGATTGGGAGTTCTGGCAGCAGTTGCTCCTAAAAAACTCGTACAAGCCGAACCAATGAGAGGAGAAGGTGTAAGCGGAGGTGTAGGAACGAATACCGCTGGTTCCTATAGACTACGGTAATCACTTACCTTCATGTATGTTTGTTTAACAGGAGGCCCCATGCCCCATGGACAGGTAAGTCCTAGGCACATGGCCAAATGTCCAAAGTGGCAATGTACTGGCAGAAAAAGGCCTGTTTCTTTACTTACATTTAGGCATATTGCTCTATACCTCGAATTGTTAAACATTAATTTGTCTTTACAGTTCAAGTTCGTAAAAGACCAACGTTCAAGCAATACCTTCAAGGCGTTCACTGAAGGAATATTTGGTGCTCAAGCTGAGAGCCTCAACATACCTAATGAAAATAATGAGAAGCATCTCATGGTAAGAGTTTAATCACCTATACTATTATAAAATTGTACATAAGTTGTGAACACAAAAATATTTGGACGCAAATAGGTACTATTGAACGGATTTTGATGCGATTTAAAATCTGAAGTAGAACCACAGATATGACGAAAAAACGATAATTGACTTCCGCGGGTATCACGTAGTGTGTATATAATATAGCTAGTGTGTATATTTATAGCTTAGTTCATGGAATATAATATATAATATAGCTTCCGCAAATAAGCTATTGGGAAAAATCTAAGTGTTGGAATGGAATTGTGGATTTTCCAACACGAATGAGCCGACTCAACCGATGAATAAGTTGTCACTTGAAATAGAGATGTCCGCTTACCACTAAATAGTGTGCTTGTATGTGCTACTTCCGTAGTATCCGAAGATTAATGTTATTTGGAATATTCCAGCCGTACAAGTTCTGCCCTGCTTGGCAGAAGGATGTTGAAGGGGACAACAGCACAGCCTCCCAGCTATCTATCTTCGAATCTAAACAGGAGTTTAAAGAGGTTAGTATCTATGCGATAGTCAAAGATCAATACAATATGCTTATAGACTCAACGCGGAATGACTGGTATACTTATTCTAGGTTTGACGAAAGCCTTTGAGATAACTTACAATTTTTACATTTGACTGATGTGTCTTTAGGCAAACCTAAAATAACTAATTTTTTTTTGTAAAACGTCTAAAGCAAGGGCATTGCACTGCATTTTTACTAAGATCTGAGGTTTGACTACTCAGACCTAGAAGTGCCGGCGATTCGATGTTTGACTACTTAAAACATCGCACACAACAGAAAAATAAATCTGGTGGAATTTGATATGAACATAACACACAGTAGGTTTTGACCTATATTACGTACCTACTGCCCTAATTTGTAATAATGGTTGAATGCAGATGTCCATAAACTGCCGTGACCGCATCATTGCACGCAACCGCTCTATTAGCTGTGGTTTAATCAAAATAAAATGTTGCCAAAAACGATATTATAAAATTAAATTATGCCACCAAAAACATTTTCTTGTAAAATAACGCCAAGGTGAGTACAATATTGTTTGCATTGTAAAAAAAATGAGTTACAGATCTTGGGGTGAGTCAAGCTCCTAACTCATCATAGCATATCTATAGCGTTGTGCGTCAATTCTAGTCTAATTGTCTCTACAAACCCTACATCTAAGTCAAAATGTAGTCCCTGATTTGGACCTATAACCTGAACAGACTACATATAGGTATGCTCTATTGGGGTGTGTGTTGGGTAACCTCCTCGAGTGTCGCTCCGATTCCGATCCAGCTGCAGTCCGGGGGGAACGGAATCAGAGCGGCCGGTACACCCTGGGCGGCGGTCAATGGCTTCCCCTTCACCCCTTCATAGGGTTGGCATTGATCGTCGGCCAATACCCAACGTGGCGGGAACACATCGCTCTCCGTACTCCTCTGCTTTCAGAGGAGACAGGATGAGCGATGCTGTTAGTGGTGAGATGGCCCAGGGTCAGCCGGGGTGCGAGGGATATGCTCTATGGGTCACCTTACACCCCGGCGTCTGAAGACCCGAGACGTCGTGCGGTTTTAGTCGGTGCAAGCCCGACATAACCACCCCCGCTGGCCGGCGGGGGGTATCCGAAGGGATTTCCGCACGATAAAAAAAAAAAAAAAAGAAGGTATGCTCTATTATATACTGGCAACACCTCGATGCGAATCAGATACAAGTTTGTTTGGGTTACTTGGTCCCCACCAGGGTATAGTTAAATTGTCACTATAATTGTTATATAGCTACAATGGAAATGACATATTAGTAACGAATAAAAATTCCTAATATAAATAGAAAATAAAAGTCTAAATCAGTCTGGCCGTTTCTCAGTCTCACCGTGCTGTTTTACGAGCCGCTGGTCAGAATAGTAAGAACTTAGCTTTTATTACGTTTTTTTTGTATAAGTCACGTAAATATATCTACGCTAGATGGTAAGAAGCTGTAAGTGACGTCTACAGAACGCAGGCCACCATTATGGATGCCAGAAATGAGCAATTCCTACTAAAATGGTGGCCCTCGGTTTAACGGCCTCGATAGGTGCTTTTTCACACCCTGCTCAAAGGACCAGTGATCGTAGGAAGACGGAAACACGTGCGTTGGTAAAGAATTTATAGATGTACGTTTTGTAAGTGCGTGAAAATGGTCTATACAGAATACCCAATTTCTGACTTTGACCGTAACCTTGTTTTCCATCTTATAAGTGTAAGAAATCAGTTACGTTACTTCGGATCGGACTTGTCAATGAATGAATCATTATATTCATCGGTATAAATGAACAAAGACTTAAATTACCGCTGTGATCGTAATTGCACTAATGGGAAAACATGGGAACACGGATGTTCGAGTACCAACCTTCGAGTCTCAGCATAGAATAACTAAGGTCGAATTTTACTAGTGAAAATAATTTGCCATTAAGTCAAACTAAACGAGTTTACTTTCACGCTTAGGCTTAGTTTATGAATTTCAGTGAGCAAAACGTGATAAATGGTCTAATTTGACTTGATCGGGGTTACTTTTCTTTAATCCCTAAGGCTCTTAACTTGACACATTACCTATTTAGACACACGTTTTAGCAAATAAAAAATATCGATAATATTATAATAAGTAACGGGCCATTATTTTGACAGGTGATTATAATGACTTTTTTACGATAATTATGTTTCGTAACGTTTGCTGATACTTAGAAGTGAGGTTGGCTTGGGCCCCGAAGATCCTGTGGGCCCCCGCCGCCTCCTGCTGCGGCCAAATAATCCTCGACACGGAGACAACGGAGGGGGTCCGGAAAAGACTCAGGTCTCTCCCGATCCGCAGAGCCCGCGTGGCGCAAAGGCGACTCAGGCGTTACAGGTCGCTGAACGACATCCATTTTCCATGAGCGCAGGCCTAAGGGTTGACAGGTGGAGCCGCCTGTCACCCTAGCAGAAACAGGCCGGGGTTACGGTGCGTTGTGCGCCTCTTTCTTTTTCCAGGGGCAAGACGAGGACACCCGAGGGGGCCAACTCGAAACCGGAGATGGCCCTGTGTCAGCCGGGGTGTGAAAGCAATGCCTTACATGAAGGACTACCTTACAACCCGGCGTCCGAAGACCCGAGACGGCGGCGTACCGTTTTAGTCGGTTGGAATCCGAAATAATTAACCCCGCTGGCCGCACGAAAAAAAACAACAGCTAAGGTACTAGGTATATTTAGTATTAATCATTGGTCCTTGTTACAGATGATCAGCAACATTTCCTTACGCCTCGGCTTCAACTATGACATGCACAAGGAGATCATCTTGAGAATATACCAAATGTGCCGCTACAACAAAGCGTGGGACATCGCCAATATATCGCCCTGGTGTGCTGTAAGTTTGACAAGACTTTTTTTTTCATATAATCCTATTTCTGCGGCCCACAGGAACCTATTCCTAAGATAAAAAGCCTATATCCTTTCCCCAATTTTAGGTACTCTAGCTGTGTGCCAAATCCAACAAGTTTTATTCTATTGCTTTTAGTAAAACAAATGAAAGTTAAAAACTTAAGCAAACAGTATTTAATTAAAGGCCATGCAGTGGTCTCTGGGAAATCCTTTCTTGGGCAAACCAGATTCCCCGGCCACACAGGCCGATGTGACGAAATACCGTGCAGTTTTTGGCGGTTCGTGTCCGACATGCCAACCATTTTTATTTAAGCTTGTTTCAAGTTGTCAAGTTTTGTCAAGTTTGAAGCGTCGTTAGCATAGTGGTTAAGATGTCGACCCTACGATCGAGAGGTTCCGGGTTCGGGCCATTACACTACCGACGTTATCCACTCCTAACACATGCAATTTAGCTTAGCTGGAGGGGTTAGGGGGAATATTAGTAATTAAGGTTACTAATATTCTTTAAAAAAAAAGAAAAAAAAAACTATTCCGCAGCCGTGAACTGGACACTTTTTACTGTTGAATAAAGTACGGTGAAAGAGCCAAGATCTCGATTATATATATTATAGTTAGCTATGACCCACACTAGGCAGCCAAGTGCGAGTCGGACTCGCCCATGAAGGGTTCCGTAGCAGTAGTAGTAGTTTTATCATTCTCTTATTTTAGAAGTAACAGGGGGGGGGGGGGGGCACACATTTTACCACTTTGGAAGTGTCCTCTCGCGCAAATTATTCAGTTTAGAAAAAAATTTATTAGAAACCTCAATATCATTTTTGAAGACCTATCCATTGACACCACACACGCATGGGTTTGATGAAAAAAATATTTTTGAGCTTCAGTTCTAAGTATGGGGAAACAGCCAAATTTTTTTTTTTCTATTTTTGTGTTAAAATCTTAATGCGGTTCACAGAATATATCTAATTACCAAGTTTCAACAGCATAGTTCTTATAGTTTCGGAAAAAAGTGGCTGTGACATACGGACGGACAGACAGACAGACATGACGAATCTATAAGGGTTCCGTTTGCCATTTGGCAACGGAACCCTAAAAAGTACCTAGCAGTTGTAAAAATATTAATGCCTTCAATCATTTACAGGCATTCACTCGCGAAGACCTGAAGCGGCTGGAATACGCTGAAGACTTAGAAAGTTACTACAAGTACGGCTACGGCTCCGCACTCAACAAGGACATCGGCTGCACCCAGGTCAAAGATATGATGAACTTCCTTGAAAAACACGCCACTGATGGTGAGTTATCATTTGCGTCTGTATCATCCTTTTTTCAGCCCGAATCGGCTGTCGTGACTACAGAGTATATCATAGAGTAGAGGAGGCAGCTTAAGTATCACACGTTCTTTCATAGGCCAGGTGTAGACAGTCAATATATAAGGTGTCACAAAATTAGGTCTGGTAGGTATGGTGGTAGAGTCAAGCAACAGTCATTTTGGCCGTTGCATGAATGAGCCGACTCGACCGGGGAAGCACCACCCTCTCACAGAATATAGACGCCAAGTAACAGTATTTAAAATGTTGCGTTCCGTTTGGTGAGTGAGAGTGCCGGAGCCCAAACTCCTTTCCCATCTCCTCCCAAACTCCTTTGCCATCCCCTCCCAAACTCCTTTCCCATCCCCTTTCCTTTACAGGGTCGGCAGCGCGAGTGTCACGCCACTGGTGTTGCACACGTCCATAGGCCGCGGTAACCGCTTCCCATCAGGTGGGCCGTGCGCTTGTCTGCCACCTTAGTGGTATAAAAAAAAAAAAAGAAAGGTCTCTGAATTTGGTGAGATAAAAAAAAATCGGGTAAAATAAAAAATAGTTAATAAAAATAGTTTCTAATGAATATTTTGTCGATACCAAGTCATCTCACCAAATTCAGAGACCTAATTTTGTGACACCTTATATATCGCGATCCTGTCAATTATGGTGGTAGGTATTTATTTATTCTGTGAAAAAGATATTTGTAAAAATGTGGTTACAAATTTTATATCGAACTAAACTAAACTAAATAAAACTAAAATAAAATAAAATAAATAATTAAAAGAAACTTAAACCTAAAATGCATCGTGGAATTCCTCCGCATCGCAAGCCTCCTGTGATAACGTGCCCAGAAACTGGCAGCATTGCCACGTTGTATGGCAATACTTATTCTCTGTGCTAAAAAGCAGCCAGCCTTCTATTATATTGATACTAGCTGTTACGGCTTCGCCCATGTGGAATTTTGATCCCGTTCACGTTACACATGGGAACCTATACCAGGGATAAAAAGAAGCCTAGAAATCTAGACTATAGTCTGTCCTTGTACCAAATTTCAGTGAAATTCGTTCAGTCTTCAGAGCGTAATTAAGTAACAAAGTCCAAACCTATAAATATCTTCACCAACTTTCACATTTATAATGTTAGTAGGATAGGATATTTATGTACAAAGAAGATATTATTGATGTGCAAACAAACGCGATTGATACCTACACCGGATCACCATATTCGATCGCAATAAATATTGACTGTCTCCACGCGCCCATTGGGAAATCTAATTACAACCTCCTCCATACAAATACCTCCCTGTATTTGTTCTGTGGTCGTGACTGAGGGAAATATAGCGGCAGAACTTTGCTCGAACGGTTTTTGTTTTAAACGCCACCTCATAGCGTTTTGACTCTTTTGGAGTACAGATATACTTACCAACAATATATACCAACAAAGCAAGTACCGCAAAGTTTGGCGAGATGACCGTAGGTAGGTATATGAGGAAATTTCAGGACACTTATAGAGCAAAACCTTATCTAAATGAAAGTTTTCCTTTAAATAGTTAGGGCACTTTCCAGGATAACAATATTCCGAGTAGTTTTATAAGACCCAAGAATTGTACCTTTAATATTAATAAATTATATCTTGGCTCCCCTTCCTTCGTAGAAGTCTATTCATAGGCAGGTGTTACGGTCCAGTTACTAGTATGAAATAGACCGCACCTGTGCTAGGCCACGGCGGAGGGTTGAGCGGTCATTAAAGTGACCGTTTAGTAATCAGGTTAATTTAAAATTCGTCCTTACGACATGTCATCGTATGTTTAGGTCTGCATGCATCTTACTTTAAGGTCTAGGTACGTCTTCTACAATTTGTAACAAAACTAGTGTCCGATCAGGTATCTATATTAGGTTCCGTTTGTGTAATCCTTTTTGGGAAATGAGTTAAAAAACTACTCCACAAAAACTGCAATAAAATGTAGGTCAATAAGGAAACTTACATGGCAACCGAGGAGGGTGCAGCGGCACAGCCAGCGGAGTCGGTGCTTTTGGCGTTCGCTTAATATTATTAGATATCTACTTTGTGGTGTTGTCTTGTCACATTCTTAGATTTTGGGCAGATTATGATACTGATACTAATAAATGGCATTTTAAATTCCAATAATTATTGATCGGACACTAGTTTTGTTACATTCAGTATATTCCGTATGTGCTTGCGCTATACTGATCATTGTGTGATGCGGGCTTTGTGTAGCTATTTATTTTGTTAATTACGCACACCAAATTATTTTGGTAATTTAACAGCTCTAATTATACCCTCTTCCAACCTTGAATTTGGTACTGACATCCTATTTCCCTCTTCAATTAGCGTTAATTACATCTTCTTAATTGACCAGGGCTAAAATAATATTATTTTGTATCAACACGCTATATGACATGACCTAATTGTTTATGACGTCACCGAGCACCTCGTCCAGTGCTATTTCTGTCGTGTAACCCCATTGTGACCCTTTCTGCCTCATGTCATCACTCGTTCATTCGTAATTATTTATCCTCAAAAGCGTTTTACTTAGTTTATTTATACTGATTATGAAATACTTCTTTCCTTTACCGCACCCTGAAGACTAGGAATTCTATACCAACACACTGGTTTCCCTCTGTCTACAATCCAGGCGTTTAAGCAAAGTGAAAAAGCATCTATTGAGACTGTCAAAGTGAGAAGCAACATTTTAGATATTTTTTAGGTTCCGTAGCTAAATGGCAAAAACGGAACCCTTATAGATTCGTCATGTCTGTCTGTCTGTTCGTCCGTATGTCACAGTCACTTTTTTCCGAAACTAGAAGAACTATGATGTTGAAACTTGGTAAGTAAATGTATTCTGTGAACCGTATTAAGATTTTCACACAAAAATAGAAAAAAAAGAATAAATTTTGGGGGTTGTTATGATACTTAGAACTGAAACTCATTTTTTTTTAAACAACCCCATACGTGTCCACGTACGTTGGTGTCCATGGATACCATGTAAACTTCCACCGAAAATTGATTTGAACGAGATCTGGTAAGTATTTTTTTTAATAGGTCATAAATCGTAAACCGCAAGTTACCTTTCATTCAATCAAGTCAACTTAAGTACTTGCTGCTACGGAACCCTTCATGGGTGAGTCCAACTCGCACTTGGCTTCGCACCCGAGACCTCTTAATCATAAGGCCGACTCCTTAACTTTATTTATAACTCGCTGATGCCCGTGATGCACAGCGGCCGGTTATCGTTTTTTGGTCATATCTCCGGTTCTATTTAACCAATTGCAAACAAACAAACATACTGCAGATTTGAAGTCTGACCAAGACCTTTTTAATAGAAAAAACCGCATCAAAATCCGTTCAGACAGACATTGAAAGAAAAGCCTGCGTCATCGCCTCGTCCGTCAATCTGCATGATTGTAAGATCAATACTTCATTTCAATTATGCAATTTCTAACTTTTTCCAGCCGACACACCTCAACAGCCTCGTGCCCTCATCCAGTTCAGCTCTGCAGCTATGTTACTCCTGACCCTGACCGCGATGGGCGCCCACAAGGACTTAGTACCCCTCACCAGTGACAACTACCACTCAGCGAACGTACAAGGGAGGAAGTGGACCACCTCTACGATAGCGCCCTTCAATGCGAATCTAGCGGCTGTTCTGTATAAGTAAGTAATTTTATATATTAGGTTCACTAGCTATGTACAGCTACTTTGTCTAGCGGTACCAATAATAATATGAAGGCCTATTCACACCTAAGCAGTATTCGCTACCACCTGCGTTAGAGAAAACCGAGTGGGTATGCGGTTACACTATTGTTCACTACCTATGCGCCAACTATTCCGCTCTAGCCGCGGACCTTTTGAGCGAAACCCGCGCCGTATATCTACCAACAGCGGCAGTGAATACCGCTCTGGTCTGATCAGGGCCTTACACTCAACTGGTTTCACCAGAATTGTTTCAATTACACTTATCGGCATCCGAGCGCCGATTCCGGTTGTATCCAAACCTCTTGCGTCCACTCTCCTAGTTCTCCATTATTGTTTTCATAATTTGGTTTATCTTCGCTTTAAAGGGAACGACTACTGTCTGACACAACTGCTTCACTTATAAGTATAACACTTACTACAACCACAGAATAAATAATAAATAGTAAGGGTTACGACGGGATCGCGTGTAAACCCGCTGCAAAATTTGATTTCCCTACGTAATCAATAAGTGATTTAAAAATAGAACTTCAAACAAAAAATCTCTCGACATTGATCGCAACCATAACTACCAAAACGGTGATCAATAAATCAGCTCGATTAAAAGCGCGTACCGTTGTATCTATACAGACAAATAAAAAAAGTGTCTGTTTGTTTTATTAAAATAACAGGTCTTAAATAGATGCATATCGTACATATACCCAATATGTACGATACATATAGTAAAAAGCATTTTGTCTGTCTTTCTGCTTGTTTGATTTAGATAATGTTTGGAGCGGCTGGGCCGATTTTGATGAGACTTTCACTGGCTGATAGGTAATGTTATAAGGGCACAGTTAGTTTTAGTATAAAGATTATTTGCTCTGCATCAAACAGTTTCCTAGGTTTAGGCACGAAACTAAGAATATTAGGTATTTTTATTATATTAGGTAGTTGTGGTTATTAGGAATGCTTTGGTTAGGTTTTCTATTATTTCTCAGTGTAGGTACTACTACTACATAGATATTCAGACCTTCATTAGCTAATAAACGTATTATTTACCTCCCCAGGTGTACACAAAACGGTAATTTCCAAGTGAGAGAGCCATACCAAGTTCTGTTCCTAGAGAACGAACGTCCGATGTACCTCGAAGGATGCAGGGTGGGACTGTGCGACTGGTCCCTGGTCAAACACCGGTATCAAGAAGTAGTGAAGAATTGTGATCTACAATTCTGTAACGGAGCTTCAAGATTGACTGGTTTAGCAGGAATTGGATTTGCAGCTATTGTTTTAATTGTTAATCATATTATGATCAGGATATAAATTATTTACCGTGTAGTTGGGCAACTCTGTCAGTGGCTTTTCCCCAGTAGTCATGCCAAAAATATTACAAAAAATATCTTCTGTTATATATTATCTTATTGAAATAAACGCTTTTAATTCGATTTGATAGGCGTTAGCAAAGCACTTCTAGGAATTAGGAATTTCATTTTGAAAATCGTGCACAATCACTTTAGTTAAAAACAGAGTTTCACTTGTCAAGTTCAGCCTGAACCTTTTAATTTTTAAAATTAGAGGGTAGGTAAGGTAGGGTAGGATAGGCAGTTAATACTTGGTTCTGCTACTTTTTCTTATGTATAACACTAAAGACAAAATAATGTATAACACTAAAAAAAACAGTTGACGAGCAGAAGAAAAAAAGGCGTGTTAAAAAGTAGCTAAATGTTTGTCTATGTATATTTTATTTATTTGTATAATTTGTTTGAAAAATGTATTTAAGTACATATCTCATAAATAAATCATGTTGTAACAATGCACATTGTACTTTTAAGAATATTAGTGGAATATGTAGTCGATTCCTTAGTTGATATCGTTTCATAGTCTACTAATATTATCTGTATTCTTTCATCGACTCGGTCTATGTTAGCTGTGGTCAACCCTATCGGCTGTGGTTCATTATCTATGAACTCCCACCAAGTCGCTGCTTTCAGCCGACGTTATAAATTACGGTGCAGCGGTTTTGCGAGCCCCTAATTTTCTGCATAGCTACCACTAGTGCTGCTAGCTCTGGTACTGAGCCGTTGGTGAGAATTTTGCAATTTATACATTACGTGTGCTAATCATTTTTATTACAGAGTGCTCATTAGTGTTGGAGGGTGACGTGGTACCAATTGCCCACCAGGGATATTCCCCGTGGCCTCTTCATCTTCACCAATGGTGCCACGTCAGGTTCCCACTGCTATGCTAAGCTACTCCAGGCATCGCCTCGTTTTTTACGTGAGCGAGGCTTGCCAACATTTATCCATGTGTTGGAATTATATAGAATGTTATCAGGCCACACTACACCTCTGTAGTCGTGGCAAAGTTTTCTAATTGGGATGCTGCTTTTTACGTGAGCAGTATCTATTTGTTTTAATTGTGTAGCTTATACGCAAGGCATGCTTTCCCTTTTAGCGCTTGTCAAAAGGACAATAACCTGTGCGGGCCATGCGGTCAGTGACCGCATGGTGAACAATCCTTCAGTGTCATCTATGTTTCTGTGCATCTGTTCCTGCTGCTTGCAAAGGCTGTGACCTGCCTGCTTTGCAATAATGACCATAAGCATCACGTGCCTGGGGAAGCTTGTCACCTTTCTTACGCCTTCGGTATGCTCGGCCTGCACTAGCAGTATGTATTCACATACTGAAAGCTTTGCCTTCTCTTTTCAGGTCCGCCGAGCGAGTCACGCAGCGGTCGGTGCCAGCGCGACACGCCGGGCGGATACTACCTGAGCTAAGTGCAGACTCCTAGCTGCCGCGGGCCGTCCTTCCGTCTTCACGTCTTAACATCTTTCTTTAATTCTCCAAATTCAAATTTTAAGTGAACTATATGTACTCACCCTTGAGATTTAATATATGAAAGGTAAAATTAGCCTCATGTTTGATTTGCTATAACCTTATAAACCAACCACTCACTTCTAATAACTTGTAACTTATAATCTACCTTTAAATTTAACTATCCCTGTTACAATTGGCGCCCAACGTGGGGCCTGAATTTGCTTATACTAAACAGTCTAGCTCTAAACAAAATTTCAATAGTAATTCTTTTAGTAAACAAAGATATTATAAATGGGATAAATTTCCTAGTAAACCTAATTTCAATAGACAACCAGTTCATAGCACTAATAGCATTGAAAATCCACCTATCAATGATACAAATAATAGTACAGAAGTACAGGTTAGTGCGGTCGATCAAATACCTAGTGGTCCCAAATTTAGTTGCCCACGTTGCAGAACCAACTCCCATCTTCTAACAAAATGTACCAAAACCTTCATTGTATGTTTTAGATGTGGTAAGAAAGGTTACCGTGTGCCTGAGTGTCCTGTTTGTAACAATTCAAAAAACTAAGTCACTCAGATTGTAGAAGCTCTAATTTTGATAGGCTGGACTGGGAAAACTGGCTATCTTTTGTTACAAAATTTTCTCAATTTAACAAAGTTTCTACAGTCTGCAGAAAAACTAATATTGGTTACTCTCCGTATGTTTCTGTATCTATTGCAGGCACTAATGTACCTGGTTTGCTAGATACTGGCTCTTGCATTACAATTTTAGGTAATAATTATCATAAAAAAATTTTGGAACCTTCAGTTCAACTTAACAATCAAACTTTAAACTTAGTCACCGCAGGTGGTGAAAAAATACAATCATTGGGTTTTATTCCCTTAGCTATCTCCTTTCAGGATGAAATAAAAACTTTAAATGTTCACATTGTACCCCAAATTACTAATTCTTTAATTCTTGGTATAGATTTTTGGAGGTCGTTTGGTCTTTTTCCCAAACATTTAGATTCTATTTTGTTGCTGGACAAATCTGATCCCCGGTTGGGAGAACTTACTGCCGTTCATACGGAACACCTACAGTCGTATGATCATCTTACTTCTGAACAGAGAGTTACAGCAGATAACATCGTTGCCCAGTTCCATGACATCTCTTATGAGGAACGTGGTCTAGGTCGTACTACCTTGATAGAGCACACTATCGACACTGGTGACGCTGCTCCTGTTCGTCAACGCTACTATAGGATGTCTCCTGAAAAACAACGTATTCTTGTCAAACAGCTGGACGAAATGTTGCGGGAAGATGTAGTTGAACCAACTGAAAGTCCTTGGTCGTCCCCTGTTCTGCTGACTCCCAAGAAAAACGGCGAGCTGAGATTTTGTCTTGATAGTAGAAAATTAAATTCAGTCACTAGGAAGGACGCATATAACTTACCTTATATTTCAGAAATTCTGGACAACTTAAGAGATGCTAGATATTTATCTAGTCTAGATTTATCTAAAAGCTTTTGGCAAATACCTATCAAGAAAGAGGATCGTTGTAAGACTGCTTTTTATATTCCCACTCGAGGTACCTTCTGTTTTAAAACTATGCCCTTCGGTCTTACAGGAAGCCCGAGTACGCAGCAACGTCTGGTTGATCAACTGTTTTGTGGTCCAGAATTTGAGAACAGAGTTTTTGTTTTTGTCGACGACATAGTCTGTATATCATCTTCCTTTAGCCACCATATATCTCTTCTTTTGCTAATATTAAAAAAATTAAAAGATGCTAACTTAACTATTAATTTAAAAAAGTGTCAGTTTTTTAGGGAAAAACTTAAATATTTAGGCTACGTTGTGGATGCAGAGGGTCTACATGCTGATCCCGAGAAAGTGGAAGCTATAAAAAACTACCCTTCACCTACTAATAGGAAAGAAGTTCGTCGTTTCCTAGGTGCAGCTTCGTGGTATCGCAGATTTATTCCTAATTTCAGTGCCTTAGCCTCTCCGTTGAATAAGTTAACTTCTCAAGGAAAGAAGGCTCCGCCCTTCCTTTGGGATAAGGAAGCTCAGGATGCTTTTCTAAAGCTTAAGGGTTGTTTGGTCTCTGCCTCAGTACTCTCTTGCCCAGATTACTCAAAACCTTTCGAAATACACACCGACGCTAGCAACACTGGTATTGGCGCAGTGCTGATACAGAATTTGAATGGTGAAGAACGAGTAATCGCCTACATGAGTAAGTCCCTAAACCCTCAAGAGCGTAACTATAGTGCTACCGAGCGCGAGGCTCTCGCAGTTTTATCAGCTGTTGAACACTGGCGATGCTACATAGAAAATGGTCAAAAATTTGTAATTTTTACAGATCATGCTTCCCTGAAATGGTTTTTAAACTTAAATAATCCAACTGGCCGCCTAGCCCGCTGGGGTGTGAGGTTGTCTGGTTTTAATTTTGAAATTAAACACCGTCGTGGTTCCGATAATGTCGTTCCCGATTTTCTTTCTCGTTCTATCCCCGTATCAATAATAACTAACAATTCAAACTCAACTAATTCTAATTTTGTACCTAATACTTCAGATACTTGGTATCTTAAAATGTTCAGTGGTTGTCAGTCAGCTCCAGCATCCTTTATGGATTATCAGGTCACTAACAACAAATTATATCGTTTTAAAAAGAGTTTAAATCCGCTGACACGCGATTTTGAGTGGAAGGAAGTCATTCCACAGGAAGACCGTTCCAAGATAATAGCAGAAAATCATTCCCAACCTACTGCTGGTCACTTAGGTATATTTAAGACCTATAAGCGTCTAGTCCTTAACTACTACTGGCCTGGCCTATATTCTGATGTGATTAAATTTGTCAACTCCTGCGATGCTTGCATAGCTCATAAGCAGCAAAATCATGCAACCTTGGGCCATATGGGTAAACCTAAGTCTTGTCACCGACCCTTTCAGGTAATCAGTGTGGATTTGGTTGGTCCCTTACCAATAACTAGGAAGCAAAATGCATACATTTTTGTTGTCACATGTTGTTTCTCCAAGTATTGTTTACTTTTTCCCATAAAGAAGGCTACTGCTGAGGTCATTTCCAGAATTTTGGAAGAAAATGTGTTCTTGGTACATGGTATTCCATCTACCATTGTATTGGACAATGGTAAACAATTTGTTAGCGTTACACTCAAAAACCTTTTAGCCAAATATAAAATTCCTAAGTTACACTATACCCCTCTTTACTGCCCACAGTCTAATACTGTTGAGCGGTATAACCGTACTGTTATACAATCTTTATCAACCTTTATTGAAAGCGACCATAGAATTTGGGATATTCTAATTCCTAAAATACAATTTGCTATAAACAGTTCTGTTAATGAGGTCACTGGTTTCACACCTTCATTTTTAGTACATGGTCGTGAACTTATTACTTGTGGTTCCTTCTATGGCGATAAGTTTGATGACTCCCTTATCTTTGAACCACGTGAGTCCTATGCTGAAAACCTTGGCTATCTATCGTCTATTTTTGATAAGGTCCAGGCTTCCTTGATAAATGCACACAGTAGGAACTGTCAATCTTACAACCTACGCAGAAAGAATGTTGAATTTAATGCAGGTGATATAGTTTGGAAAAGAACATTCTATCTCAGTGATAAGGATAAGTACTTTACTAAAAAATTAGCTCCCAAATTTGTTAAATGTAAAATACTAAGAAAAAAATCTCCTTTGGTGTATGAACTTATTGATATGTCAGGTAAACCGCTGGGTGACTGGCACATAAAAGATATTAAACTTATAAATTACAAAGAATAATTAAAATTAAGTTTGTTGTGTTATAGTTTATTTCACAATTTTGATACATTACCTGTATAAACCAGTTACAAACTTTTAAAAACTGAAAAATAAATTTGTTATTTTGTTGTTAGAAATGAAGTCTGGAATGATTCCAGATCTGTGAAACCTTAGACTCCATTGTTATATTGTTGTAGGAGATTAATTATCTTCAGTTGTTTTGTTAAGTTACATAAATTTCCTTCTGGTTGTACACAGATGGCAGATAAGCAATTGTATGTTCATACTTGTGATAAACCTCTTATTGTAGTATCAATACCAATAAAACTTCACCTCTTTATAATAAAAGAGTGCACTAAGTTGTCTGGTAGCATTGTTGCCTATAAATTAAAGTTTAATCATTTAAAGCACATCAATAACCAAATTGTGTAAAATTCTATTGTAGTTACAAAAACTTACATACATTCCCACTTCACATAAGCTGGTCGCTTATTTTGTTGTATATGCATATTATGCACGGTTATACCGTAATTCCGGATAATTTATCTATATTTTGTATGTTCAAAACATTGTTATAAACTTAATTAACCTCACTTGTGTAACTTGTCAATGACGTTAGTGTTGACAGTTCTGTCAAACTTGATCACGTTCCGTTATAATTATAATAACATGCTTAACCATAGCATAATAACATACCTTATCTTAACTTCTTTTAAGGAACGAAACGTAATATTGTATTGGATTCGAACTGTCATTCGTTAACACTGAATGGCAATTACGTTGTTTCGAGGTTAAATTGTTGTATCATGGTAAGCTAAACTTAAATATTTTAAACTTATCTCGTCACATATGACTATTTATGTGGAAATTTAATTGGTGTTGCAATTCCTAGTACCCTGTTGCTACTGTGTAATATTAAACCATTGGTTTTTAACCAGGTTATTGAAAGACTTATGTCCTCCACGATTATTGTACTTGAACAATAGTTGTTTTTGTTCGTTGGTGATTCAATCAACGAATTGTCTGCGGCGACGGCCATTAACCATCGACCGTGGAATTCATCTTAGATCTGGGAATTCAACCAGTATCTGGGAGTTGTTATAATGGTTTTACCATTGTTTTTCGAGCGGCTTACGACTCGTTAAATAAGCCTTCAGTAGATGCGGATGTAAACATCTAAAATAAGCCTTAATACAATTTTTTTTCTGCTTGGATCTGGGAATTCAACCAGTATCCGGGTGTTATTGATGGTTTTACCATTGTTTTCGAGCGGCTTACGACTCGTAAAATAAGCCTTCAGTAGATGCGGGGTATACATCTAAAATAACCCTATATACAAAAACTTAACTATCTTCTTTTATTAGTTGAAATTACATAGTGGAAATTTTGCTCATGTTCTCTTCTAGTTGGAACAGTTGTATTCTGGTCCTCCGGTGCCTAACACCTTCAATTGGTCTATGTTGAGTCTCCAACGGCAGTTATGTTGGAAACTCTGTCTAAAAGGATGCGTCTACCATATTCTTTAATGGTAACCGCTTGTTTGAATGATGATGCATGTATGAAAGTATAGAAGGTAAGCGTAGATTGATTGTAGTACTGAGCACAGTATCGAATTTCTGAATAACAGAAATTCTTCCTGATGGGACGGGGTATTGTAACAATGCACATTGTACTTTTAAGAATATTAGTGGAATATGTAGTCGATTCCTTAGTTGATATCGTTTCATAGTCTACTAATATTATCTGTATTCTTTCATCGACTCGGTCTATGTTAGCTGTGGTCAACCCTATCGGCTGTGGTTCATTATCTATGAACTCCCACCAAGTCGCTGCTTTCAGCCGACGTTATAAATTACGGTGCAGCGGTTTTGCGAGCCCCTAATTTTCTGCATAGCTACCACTAGTGCTGCTAGCTCTGGTACTGAGCCGTTGGTGAGAATTTTGCAATTTATACATTACGTGTGCTAATCATTTTTATTACAGAGTGCTCATTAGTGTTGGAGGGTGACGTGGTACCAATTGCCCACCAGGGATATTCCCCGTGGCCTCTTCATCTTCACCAATGGTGCCACGTCAGGTTCCCACTGCTATGCTAAGCTACTCCAGGCATCGCCTCGTTTTTTACGTGAGCGAGGCTTGCCAACATTTATCCATGTGTTGGAATTATATAGAATGTTATCAGGCCACACTACACCTCTGTAGTCGTGGCAAAGTTTTCTAATTGGGATGCTGCTTTTTACGTGAGCAGTATCTATTTGTTTTAATTGTGTAGCTTATACGCAAGGCATGCTTTCCCTTTTAGCGCTTGTCAAAAGGACAATAACCTGTGCGGGCCATGCGGTCAGTGACCGCATGGTGAACAATCCTTCAGTGTCATCTATGTTTCTGTGCATCTGTTCCTGCTGCTTGCAAAGGCTGTGACCTGCCTGCTTTGCAATAATGACCATAAGCATCACGTGCCTGGGGAAGCTTGTCACCTTTCTTACGCCTTCGGTATGCTCGGCCTGCACTAGCAGTATGTATTCACATACTGAAAGCTTTGCCTTCTCTTTTCAGGTCCGCCGAGCGAGTCACGCAGCGGTCGGTGCCAGCGCGACACGCCGGGCGGATACTACCTGAGCTAAGTGCAGACTCCTAGCTGCCGCGGGCCGTCCTTCCGTCTTCACGTCTTAACATCTTTCTTTAATTCTCCAAATTCAAATTTTAAGTGAACTATATGTACTCACCCTTGAGATTTAATATATGAAAGGTAAAATTAGCCTCATGTTTGATTTGCTATAACCTTATAAACCAACCACTCACTTCTAATAACTTGTAACTTATAATCTACCTTTAAATTTAACTATCCCTGTTACAATGTTTAATATAGTATCTGTATAGATAGAATCAAGTTGCATTTGTATCTTCACTTATCTATAATATAATTAACATGCATGTATCTCTTTATTAAGATTTAAATGTTTTAATAAAAACTAAGTGAAAGCTTGTGCGTACTATTTACCGTTATTTGAAGCAAAGTGACCACAGGTCTCTACTAAGAGCTGGTTTTTGACAAAACTTGTTTTGTTTGTTGCCTTCCTGCGAACAGCTCATAACATAAACTGCCCAATTTTGTAGTTAAGATTGGCTTCGTAGTGTGAGAATTGCTAAGAGATGTAAATAATAATTGTCTTAGGTTTAATTTTACCCAATCTCCTAAAAATGTACAGTTAACGACAAAACTAACTAATCAAATTACAATTTATTGGTCACCTTAGTTCTTGAACTAGTACTTCTAGACTATTCTAGAGTAATAATAGAACCTAGAGTAATAAACAAAATAAGAGTCTTACTATGACTCTTAATTTGTTTTGTTGTCATCACTGAGGATTACAAAACAACTATGCATCAATTTATTATTTTAAAGGTTTGTAAATATTTTAGTGTTAACCAACTTAAGTCGTTGACTGTACAAGTGTAATAAGCATTCTACCATTTTTTTAATGTCCTTTCTTAACTTTCTTAATTGCAAAATGGCTCAGTAGCTATATGGATAATGTATCTGTGTATGTTTAACTTACCTACATATCTACATTTTTTAACTTTATTACTTCAATAAATGTTAGACGAGTACTTAATAATATGATTAATTAAGCACAATGTTTCCACATGTTGTTACATACTAAATATAAGCATACACAAAGTGTTACTGTTGATTTTGAGAATATTTGTTGTTGTAACTTGCACCAAATAGAATTTTACCTATGTCATAACTAGTTGAAATAAAAATGTTTTATTATGTGCTTCGATGTTTTTATCGACCTAGTCTTCCATTTTAAGGTACTCTATTAGTGGTTTATTTATGAATTAAGTAAAACAACATGACTTTGATGAGAAGAAAAATGTATTACGTATGTAAGTCACCCCCGCTGGCCGGCGGGGGCGGGGGGCATCGGAGGGGATTTCCGCACTAAAAAAAGGCTTAACGAACGATTCACATCTTGAACATTTTTAAGTCACGTTGGTATTTTGGTAATATTTTTTTACACGGTTGGCAATACCTATAATGTTGCTAGCGTTCAAAAGCAAATGATTGACGATAATCCTATTAATCACTTGTTTGTTATATTATACTCAATACCTCCACTTCGCCGCAGTTGAGTAAAGATATAAAAATAGAAATAGGGGATTTACAAACACATTTAAGTATCATTCAATAAAAATTTAAGATAATAATAATATGTTTTATTTTGTTTACAAAAATTAACAACTTATCGATAAAATCACAATAGCTCATACACAATTTACATATTATGATAGCATTAATCGTTTATATACAAACCTATATACACTATGGGGTATATTAACATTTATCACGTAGCAAACAGAACTAGCTGCTTAGAGAACGGTAGGTATATGGTGATGATAGAGACTGTCTCTAATGCCAGTCTCTCCACTGAAAAGTTGGAACAACTGGTGCCACACATTTAGACCACTCAATATAAAAAATATAAAGATAAGATTGAGAGCCTCCTACTTTTTTGAGTTCGGTTCAAAGTGACGAATTGTGCCCACTGACGCGATGCTATTAAAACTATTATATTTCCTAAATGACCCATGTGACCTCATTGGTACACAAGGCGTATCTAGAGACGTATCTTAAGACGTCGAACCGCCAATACATGTTGTAAACAACAGACTGATCTGTAGGCAACAAAATTTATTGGTGTTTTGACGCGGAGAATCCGCGACGGAAGGTCTGTCTAGTGAGGCGTAGGCCTATGGGAATACCGGTATGCGGTGATAATGGGGACTGGCAATCAGAAATGCCAGTTGGACCAACTAGTTACACACCGTTGCATTTTAAAATCAATCCACTAACTAAAACAAGTTGAAAGCGAACGACACATTTTGAATATATTCTTACATGGTATACAAAACACGTGGCTATGCTTTTTTAAAAATTAATTTCTAATCCGCCCATAAACTCGATGACCTCTTAGGCTTAGCGGTAGAGCGTCCAACTGCTAAGTCTGGGGTCGCGGGTTCGATTTCCACTGAGTACAAATATTTGTATGCATTAATATTTATATTTGCATTGGTCTGGGTGTTTATATGTATATATGAATGTATTTACAAAAAGATGTTTCTAAGTACCTATATTTATCCGCATTCTAGAACCCATAACATAAACCGATTAAGCTATACTTACTTTGGGTCTAGATAGCGCTGTGTAGAATGTTCTAGAATATTTATTTACTTAACTGTATAGTTAGAAGTGCGTGACCGGAGCTTCTATGGAACTGCTAATTTGATGCCACAGAATTTAAAAAAGATTATTTAATAATATGGATACCATGTATATATATATGCCATACAATATCGTCGGTTTTAAAATGGATTTTACCTTAAATCCGTTCAACTAAATTGGGTTTTCAGGGTTGACTCTATAAAATTGTTTCAGTAAAATGTGATGACGCAGTTTACTCCTGGTTACGGTATTAGCAATCCGCTCTTAGAAAAATAAAAACTGCATTCATAGACTTAAAAAAAACGAATTCACGAATCGGGATAAGTTGTTCTCAGACATTACGTGCATGTAAGCCCTGTACAAGTAAACTCCAAAACCTTTCAGCATAGCATAAGATACAGTTTTTTTTTTGTTTTTTTGTGATATTTATTCCTTACAGTTTATACTATCAATCAGTTACCCTATTGCAGTGCATTGCTGGACATGGACTTAGAGACCATATATTATAAATAACCACATTAAATTGGTTTAATTACCGCGTCGTAGATTCTTTTAGAAAATCTATAAATGCAGTTAATTCGCCAAACTGAAATTTCTTGATTTACAATTTGTATACAAGCTTGTCCCAGCATCAATTTAATTAATGAGATGTTCCACATAATCTCCAGATACAACAAAATTATAGATCGAGATATTTTCTATCAAAAATAAATTGACATCTTAGCAGTATTTACCTACCCTTTATCTCTGTGTGCCTAATTCGCTTTGAGCCTAAGTCGCGTTATGCCAAAACTTAGTTTAAATAAGCGTTAAGTCTATTTAGCTATTTGCCTAATTCGCTTTGAGCCTAATTCGCATTATGCCAAAAAGGGTTGAGTCTATTTAGCTATTTGCCTAATTCCTTGTATGCCTAGTTCGCTTTGAGCCTAAGTCGCGTTATGCCAAAACTTAGTTTAAATAAGCGTTAAGTCTATTTAGCTATTTGCCTAATTCGCTTTGAGCCTAATTCGCATTATGCCAAAAAGGGTTGAGTCTATTTAGCTATTTGCCTAATTCCTTGTATGCCTAGTTCGCTTTGAGCCTAAGTCGCGTTATGCCTAAAAGCCTTATGCCTTATGCTCCTACCGATAGGACCACAAGGATAAGCATATCCTCGTGCTCCTACTAACAAAGATTGACAGATTTCAATTAAATTTTTTAAGCATTTTGTATGCTTACTTTTTTCTAAAGATTTAGATCGGAAAAAGAGAACATCTAGGACGGGATTCCGTCCTAGATGTTCTCTTTTTCCGATTGACAGATTTTTTTAACATTAGCTACTAGATTGCTATCGAAATCCAACTTTCCGGACTAGTGGTTCCGGCGATTCGCCGGCCGCTGCCGCGGCACGCTCGCCACGCTCGCTCGGCTCGCGCTCTGTTGGGGTCACAGATCTAACGTAACCTAACCCAGAAGCTATATTGTGAGAAGAGTGTGAGCAACAGGAAATAAAGGAATAGGTTATCCTCGTGCTCCTACCAGTGGGTCACCCCAGAGAACGGCTTCTACAATGTGATATACTTAGACCAGGTGCTTTTTAGACTTTCGTTACCCGTTGGTACAATTCACGAAGGTCCCTTTCCTTCAGACACACAAAGATAAAGGGCTTCAGACCATCTACTTTTTAGACGAAACGATACTAACCACTACTCACATACGGTTTAACTCGCCTTCTGCCTAACTCGCCTTCTGCCTAACTCGCGTTTGACCAAACTAGCGTTTGGTCTAGGCATAACGCGACTTAGGTTAAAAGCGAATTAGGCACACAAAGATAAAGGGTTTACCTACATCATAATAAACAAAGATAACAGTCATAGAAACAATCCATTTCAACTCTTATTTCCTAGGATTAAAACTCAAAATTAATGTCATAGCGACATTAATTTTGAGAAGTAACAAAGTAAGTTTAAGTTTTATAACATTAGACAAAAGCCCCTTATTCATAGAAAAAAAATCTTTTTCACTATTGACACATGTCGAATGAGGCAGGATAGGGCCTTCTGTCATATTTGAAGTGTGTCAATAACGAAAAAATTGTCTATACTGTAGCTATTTATTAACAGTTATAAAATGATATAATTAAGGGGAAAAGTCTTTTCATTCTCAACTTTTAAGTTATTAAAAAAATTTAAAAACCAACAGGTTTAGCGAAATCCAAACAATGAGAATCTACTTCGCATGATAGTTTACTATATACCTAATTCGAATATAATAATAAATTAAATTCAGAAGGTATAATGGGTGTCTACTATCATAACAGCTAGTGCAAATGTTATCCCATTAAATGTTACACCGGATAATATTCGGTCAACATTAAGCCAATATGAATTTACGCGAAAATTAAAAATAGTATATTAATTTGCAAATGTTGTTTTGACTTACGAAAACATAATGAGAACTTATAATAGCCTTTTTTATGAAATATCATAAAACAATTACCTATGTAATAAAATGTTGTATGGAATCGTAGTATGTTTGTACCACAGAGCAAATACAGTTTGTATTTGCGTATTTACTGTATGTAGAACCAACTACTGGATTCCAAGTAAAAATGGATTCATTCAAATAATATTTTTTATGACATTAATTTAATTAAAGTACATCCATTTCGAACACATTAAAATAAGGCAACCTGTCACCACAATCTGTGAACTTGATCGACACAACGGGTAAAATCAAAGTTATTCATTCAACTCAAATATTAAATGCGATTTAAACCAGTTATAATTAATTGTAATGTACTTTTATTTTAATAACCTTGTAATTGGGGCTTGCATCTCGAATAATTAAATTATTCGAATTTTTACTCAATTTTAATATTTGAATATTAGATATTATGCTGATCCGAATAAAAAAGGAAGAAATGAAGAGGTTTTTATACATCAAACATCTTATTAATTAATAAATCAAATAATTCATGTAGGTTAAAAAGTAACACTTATGAACGTCAAGATTATTATTATTTACATATACAGCGGCGACAGCCCGGTGGCGTACGTAACGGACTGCTGAGACGAGGTTTCGAGTTCGATCCCCAGTCGCCCCGGGCACACGCCTCTGACTTTTCGTAGCTATGTGTGTATTAATAAATGTTAATTATCGCTCGCTTAACAATGTGCCCGGTAGATAGCAATAGGCTCGCCCCCTATTACATTGGGACCTTAACATAACTGGCGAATCGTGGGTGTGTAATACACCTCTGCCTACCCCTTCGGGGATACAGGCGTGAAGTTATGTTATGTTATACAGCCAGATACAAGTCAAGCCTGTGAGAAAAGTATCTGAGATGATACTGTTCTCACAGGCAGTGTTACAAAAGATAGGAGATTGGATGTGCCGACTTTACTTGCAATGCAGTATTAAGGCGAGGGTATTTGAGTAATAGTGTTATATTTCATTCGTAAATAAGGAGAAAATGACTTATAAAAAATAAAGGTATATACTATGCTATTTAATCCAGTAGTTTCTGTTGTTCGATACACGATAGGCTTTCCGTAACTAGAAATAATAAATTCTGAAGATTTGTCTAAACAGCAAAAACGTTACACGATTATTTATACAAAAGGTCGTGCTACAAAATTAAGCTATATTCCCTATATATTTTAGTTATATAGTTTATATAACTAAAATATATATTAGTATATATTTTATATAGTTATCTCTATATATTTTAGTATTCAATAATTATTATGAACGCAGCTAATTGTAGAATGGACGGATGTCAAAATTATAAAAATAATTTGAACTTATTAACGCTACTAGAAGATTTTCAGTGTATGATAATTTTTATTGATACTATATCATGAGAAAAGTAAACGAGCTGTACGATAAATATCTAAAACCAATGATCTTAATATTAAAATGAAGTAGATATATTATCTCAATACTATCGCTATATCAAAAGTATACCAAGTTGTATGACGACGTCTTTGTTCTCTCTCGCACTCACCGATTAATGCATGTTCTGTTGCACTCGTGCTTGCGGTGAGTGTAGCGATTAGCCTCGCTTTGAGTGACCGTTTTTAAGCACCAGTAATAAAATCTACTTCTTTATAACATAAGATCATCACGTAAACCTCTTAAATACCCTCTCCTTATTGGTTCGGTTTACAAAGCAGGCTGTAGTCTGACCATTAATGCATTCAATTTTGTGGCACATAACTGTTTTTATGTTGGATAACCGGTATTTACCTATTTCCGATTGTTGTAAAAACAAAAATATAAAACATTTCTTGGTTTAATTTTTCACTCTAGAAAATACTATATTCAAATATCTAAAATTACCGAATATGTGCAAGCCCTACTTGTAAAACAGTCTTTCGGTTTTAGAGCAATTCGAGATATTTTTAAAAGGTAATTGCTGTATTCTGGCTTTAAGCGCAGTCTTCAGTAGAAGCACATCAAATAACACTTCTCGCAGGTGGAAAACAGCTTATGTATACAAACATTTCAAACTTAGATTATAAATGCTAGATAATATACTATAGGATAGTGTTCTAGATTTAAAATAAATTATTAACAGAGCTAAAAAGATTGTAAAAATTAAATCTCCAATTATTACTTATTTTATCATCAATTCATACTATAATAGTAAATGATTTGACGTTAGTTATGACGTCATAGCTTGTCATTCCATACAAGTTCCTAAAGAACTGTTTGAAAGTAGAATAAAATAAACTGATTTGACCATACAGTTAATCTAAGCCCTATTGGCTGTCAAAACTTCCTTTTTCAATGGACTACATTCTTAATGTTGGCAGCACCATAACAGTACAGTACCCAGCTTTTGATTTGGTACCTCGGGGAAATTGAGTCCAGCTATGATCAGCTTGTTTCGGTTTTGTAGAGCATCCTCTCTATCGTACTGACAGTTTCGATACCTTCATAGATTAGTTAAAACCGTTTGTAAAATATTACAACCAAATCTACTGTTTTAACTACTCTTAAATGATATCAAGCTGTAGACATTCGGTGTGAGCTACAGAGAATGCTCTATAGAAACGATGCAAGCCGATCTTAGCTGGACTTACACTCTACCGAAAGTGCCAAATCAAAAGCTGAATACTGTACATATTCAGTTCAAAATTCACTTTTTATCAAGCAACACTGGTGGGTACACTACTTTACAATTTGATAACCTAAGCGAGACATGAATCACGTGGCTTCATGTGCACTGCTTGAACTAATATTTCTAGTCCTCTTACCACTGCCCGTTGCAGACTTATTTTTATGTCTCTTCCTATCTCCATCTTCCTCACTCACACTGTTACACCTAGGTTTTGGACTTATCATAGTATCAGAGCTGACTGAATCACGCTGAGATTTCTTCCTCTGTCTCTTAGGCACATTTTCTCCTATCAGCATTTCGTTGAATAACCTCTGTCGGGCCTCCCAGTATGAATTTTGACGTTGCACAACTTCTGGGTACTTGGCTTCGAAACCTGTGTCTGGTTGTATGAGGAGTTCCCAGCCAACTCGTTCGTTGAATTTAGCAACGGAGCTAATTATTTCTAGAACATCTGCGGGCGGTAGGCGCACTGCTGCGGTAATCTTCCGTCTATCCACGTAGGGATGTTGTGTGAAGAGATATAACTGGAAAATAAAATAGAGGTCAGAGAATTAGGTACACTGAGAGTCACAGAGTAAATGCAGAGAGCAGGTGTTGTTATTAGATTTCCCTATGGAAGAACGCGTGACACGCGAGGGTGAGGGTGGCTTTATTTTCCATGTCAATAGCTAAACTACTCGCTTCATTTCTACATAGTATACCTATCCCACACTAATTGTCACTAAATGTAACTGGAACGTACTCAGATACAAAGTATTGCCATCTAGTATCTTATTTTTTTATACCACTAAGGTGGCAGACAAGCACACGGCCCACCTGATGGGACGCAGTTACCGCGGCCTATGGACGTGTGCAACACCAGTGGCGTTACACTCGCGCTGCCGACCCTGTAAAGGATAGGGGATGGGAAAGGAGTTTGGGAGGGGATGGGAAAGGAGTTTGGGAGGGGATGGGAAAGGAGTTTGGGAGGGGATGGGAAAAGAGTTTGGGCTCCGGCACTCTCACTCACTAAACGGAACGCAACAGTTCAAATACTGTTACTTGGCGTCGATATTCTGTGAGAGGGTGGTGCTTCCCCGGTCGAGTCGGCCCATTCATGCAACGGCCAAAATGACTGTTGCTTGACTCTACCACCTACCATCTTATATTTGCAGACACTGAGGCTAATGTGCATGTACTGTGCGAGGCGATAACACGTTCGGTGAAAGAACCACTCGCTACTTAGTTCCTCGTTTAATAAATAAACTACCCACAGATTTGCGAAATAAAATAATCAAGAATAATATTAAAATTATTCTTAAAAAAATCTTTCAGGACAATATACAAAATATCACATAATTGAGATGCTTGCCTGGTTCACGTTCCTATTATCTTACAATTATGTAATAATGTTTCAATTAAATATTAACATTGCAAAATAGTGTTACCTACTTTTATAATGTAAAAAACATTTTTGAATCATCAATATGATTGGCAACGAATGCTGTTAAATCCACTTTCCTGTAGAATAAGGACAAACCTCTGTGGTTTTTTTGTGCTATTTGTATCCTGTATTGTACATTTTAAAATTTGTAATAAAAAAAAAGAGAACTGTGCATAGGACAAACGCCGACAGTACGTGCACAAGGCCACGCCTACTGTGATGACTTTAGGGTAGGCTTAGGCCACCTCCTCCCTGTTTTTGCTCTGTGTTCAGAGTAGTATGACCTTTAGTCCGGAGGATAGGATAGGTTCATCGGTACTATCATGAACCTTGAATTGAAACAGTTTAAAAACATTAGATTTAGGATAGGCTTGGTACCGTAATCATCATCCCAACGTTTCTTCCCTATCTAAATCTTCCACTTTGGTGCCCAGTGAGTATTAAAAAGTAGAAATCGATAGTGTGATTTTTCCCCATTACCCATGACATAATGTGAGCCATTTAGCAACTCTCAACAACAGATATGTTCCAATCGCAACCCAAAATTCGGCCTAAAGAAGTTCGAAAATGCACGTATCCTTGGCAGTATACATAGATTCCTAGGCAAGTGACACTTACCACATGGTCCCTGGCAGCGCACATGAGCCTGGGCGGTACAGGAGCAGCTCGTGTGTACAAGTCAGCGGAGCGCGCCGCCCATAAGCCACGCACGCAGCACGCCGCTCCGCTCAACGCGGACAGGAGGGCAGTCTCCGTCAGAGGACCGTCGTCCGTACGGACGAGAGCTCGCAGGTCGGTGAATGTCATCAGTTTTGCTGAAAGTTATTATTGTCTGAATTGCATGAACATTCGCACAACTAAAAAGTGAAATGTACATGGGTACATTTCACTTGGGGTGTGTGTTGGGTAACCTCCTCGAGTGTCGCTCCGATTCCGATCCCGCTGCAGTCCGGGGGGAACGGAATCGGAGCGGCCGGTACACCCTGGGCGGCGGTCAATGGCTTCCCCTTCACCCCTTCATAGGGTTGGCATTGATCGTCGGCCAATACCCAACGTAGCGGGAACACATCGCTCTCCGTACTCCTCTGCTTTAAGAGGAGACAGGATGAGCGATGCTGTTAGTGGTGAGATGGCCCAGGGTCAGCCGGGGTGCGAGGGATATGCTCTATGGGTAACCTTACACCCCGGCGTCTGAAGACCCGAGACGGCGTGCGGTTTTAGTCGGTGCAAGCCCGACATAACCGCCCCCGCTGGCCGGCAGGCCGACCGAAGGGATTTCCGCACGATTCAAATTTGGGAAGAATTTGGGAATTTGGGAAGAACATGGGTATTCATTCTTCAAAAACAACAGAGGTAAATATGGGAATGAGATAATCGAAGATCTTCATCTAGGGTATGGACAACTGGCCACTGTTGACTAAATTGGTATCTGATGCCCAGAGTACAAAGAGACCAGTACCACCTGCTCGCTTATTTTTGTTTGTATGTTACATACTTACTCACTGGTAAGATGGGAATTTATGCGATCGAACACACTAGAAAAAAAAACCGAGAGGATCGGAAGAGATCGAAGGAAGGAAGGAAACAGGTAGGTTCGCTAGGGCTCGGTAAATACTGGAACATCCACACCTTACCCAGAAGGTGACCTTGGGAAATAGACAGCATTGAGTGTTGAGTTCGTTTATTTCCCTAAGTCCTCTTTAGGGAGACATTGTAGGAGGATTATCCTAGCTGTCAATGCCGCCATAGGAAATGATAAAGTTTAAAAATTACCTCTGATAAGAATATCTTTGATCTGCTCATTGGGCGAGGGTAGTTTGGTGGGTGCAGTGTCTGCCTCGTCGGCAGGTGGTGGCGGCACAAGGTCGCGTACGTATTCTCGTGCTTTCACCGTTAACGCTGACCCATCCGACGTCGTCGCGCTGAACAACTTGAGGCGTTCCAGCTGAGTACAGAACAAGACAATATTAATCTACCTAAAATAATAAATATTTACAATAAACAGTCTTTCTATTTCATGACTGATGATGATGATGAAAGTAAAAAGTTATGAGGTAGGATTTCACCATTTTGAAAAAATAATATCAAGCACGCGCTCAAAAGGCTCGTGTCATTGGTTGAGCAGATCTTTTATAGGGTTTTTGGTTAGTCCGTATAGTACGCATGTATGAACTTTCTGATGTTTATTCATGATTTTTGTCGGCACTTATGATCATGTTAACTTTCACTTTTGGTAGGCATAATATGTCAACTTCCAAAAAAGCATTTATTTATATGATTTTAGTGTTTGATAAAAAATACAACCAATTATACAAAACGAGTTAAAAAGTTGAAAAGGCTCTTACCTCAGCATGATCAGTTTCAGAAGATTTCCATAGTGCATCATACCAGTATTCGTCAGCGATGCGTTTTGAAATTGTCTCAAACGATTTCTCTTTGGCCTTCTTTGCCACTTCAGTTTCTTGCCGGGCGAACTTGACAGTTACCTAAGAGTAAACAGAAAATTAATGCTTAAACATAAACTCATTTACTTCCTTTTAGAAGCACGAAATGTGATATGCTTGCTTTTGGTTAGAAATCGATGTACACCTGTATCAACGTTTTCAATATTTTACCCCTAAGAGGGTGGATGAAGCTGCGATTGGGTTCTCTGTTCATTTTACAAATGAATTCCCCTGCAATATTGGTACTGGGCCACTAGTTTTTAATGAAATGTTTATAGATTGATCTTTTTGCATGGTTTTGCCAGAAGTTTCATACACGTCATCCAAAATACTATTGGATGTTGATTTTCCGAGATACCCTATACATTTTGTTAAATGTTTAATAATAAAAAATTCAGTTGAGCAACTTCAGTCAGGTATTTTCCCGGTTCATTACATATGTTATTAAATTACCTGTTTTGCTATAGGTTCATTATCTTCTTCATCTGAATTGTCAGATTTACTTTTGTCCTGTTTACGTTTATCTTGTTTGTCGTAATATGAATATGATGGCCTCATCTGAATGATACCTGAAAAATTAAATTAAAAATTACTATTAGATCTGGCGAGTTCACTATCAAATTTAGTGTATTCACTTTTAAATCTATCCCAGACTCTGAGGTGACAACCTGAGATGCAACAAGGACTAACTCTAGGACGATGATGACTGCTAGATCTAATTAGTTTCCTACCAGATCTAGTAAGTTTGCTTTCAAATCTAGAGAGTTCACTCTCAAATTTAGTAAGATCACCATAAGATCTAGTGAGTACACTATCAGAACTTGAGTCTACTATCAATCTATCTAAAAGTCTAGTTAAATAGTTTTTTTAGCCTCACTAAATTATGATGATTTTATTATCTTTGTTTTGATAATTAACACAGATTACATAATATTATTCTAATACAGATACACAAACTAGAACAAAAAATTGTAGCCACCTTATGTCATGTAGCTGGCCTGGCAGTGCAGAAGAAGATTGTTAGAGGAGCGCAGATATTTATCATGGTTAGAGTCAAGTAGATGAAGATGAGATTTTAAGTAAGCAGGGGCGTTGATAGAATTAAGAAGTGTAAACAATAAACAGACAGCTCGCAGACAGCGTCGCCGACGAATCGGCAACCAACCCAGCTCTGTACGGTAAGCTGAAATGTTGTCGTACTTCCTACGATTGTAGATGAAACAAATGCAATTGTTGAGAAGTCGGTCAACTTTATCGAGCAAATCTGCATTCAGGTCGAGATAGCACACATCACCATAGTCGAAGACAGGAAAAAGTAAAGTCTTCACAAGCATTATGTTGCTTTTGGCTGGAAGAAAATTTCTGAGGCGATAAAGAGCCCGGTGTGTCCCAGTTACCCTCTGGCAGACGTTAGTGACCTGAACCCGCCAACTCAGGGTTGAGTCAAGATGTATGCCCAGGTTCTTAACACTAGGTGTGACAGGAATATTTTTCCCGTTAAAGGTTATCGATGTTAGATTTACATCATTCAACCGGTTGAATATATGACTACTGCCAATTATAATACTCTGACATTTGTCAGGGTTGACGGCCAGTCCACACCTATTACACCAACTACCTGTCAAGCCTAAATCCGTGTTTACACTATTAATAGCCTCCGAGAGATTGTCCACAGAGGCTTGGCTGTACAACTGCAGGTCATCGGCATACAAGTGATACGCACACTGAAGATCGGAGGTTACGAGGTTGATGAATATAGAAAATAGAAGAGGAGAAAGTATGCCGCCTTGAGGGACCCCAGAGTTAATTTTACACCAGCTCGATGACTCTCATCAGCACAAACTGACTGCTGGCGACGATAGTCGGTTTAACATTTGTGGGGATGGGAGTAATGCTTCCAGAAATTTCATATGAAGTTCTGGTGCTGACAGATTTCTCGATCATTCTAGTGATAAGTAAGGGTCGGATTCAAGTCTGGATGTGAAAGGATTTGTTCTGGATAGTTCGTCTCGATTAGTTATAAATATAAGCATCGGGGTTAATCAGGAGCTTTTATCTGTTGAGCTATTGAGATTGGTCTGTCTATTTTGCTGCGTTAATTACTGTGAAATTAATTCTTGGTTGGAGAGAGTATCAAGTTTTGAGAGCTGGTCGTCACCCTGATTCTGGGCATTGCGTACACCTCGACATCTGCAAAAAGCTGAAAGTCAGAAGGGCTGAAGAAATGAATCTTATCAAGAAGAGGCCAGATTCTGTTGCACTACAACCCTCAGGCAGCCAAGGTTCACAGATCTCACACAAGGCCTGCCCAGCTCACCTCGAGGACGGACCACCTCTGGCCACAAGGTCATGTATTTACTTTTTTGATTATTTTCTTACTGTGTACATAACCTTACTTTTATAATATTGTCATAAACCTTCAGCCCATCTTGCTGATCCGAAAGGCAGTTTAGGAGTGTATTAATTTGTGAATAAGCCTCTTCTAACGAATATTACATTAAATCTCAGACCAGCATCTTGGCTGATCTGAAAGGGAGCTCAAGACTTTGCTTATATTGTCAGATTCCTCAAGAGAACCCAACCAAGGACTTATAACTTTATTTATTATGTTGTGTGTTTAGAACAGCACTGGAGTTCTGTGTTGCTTTTACGTGTATGAAATTTCTTGGTTATTATATGTATGAAACCTCTTCTTTGTTTCATTGAAGGTGTCCCCTTGAAATGCACAAATTTAATTAGTTATTTATAATTTTATGTATTTATTATTTTGCCAAAGGCACCCTGGGATCATTGAGTACTTGCTACCATACCGACGGGTCAGCCGGTGAGTAACCAAGTGAGGTTTCCCGGTTACAATGTACTCCAGCATAACAAAGGTTAATAAATATCGCGTTTATTAAATATTGTGTTTATTTTATTGCGAATGGTGTCCAAATTGAGTGTTATCAGCCTATCTATTTTATGTATATGTTTATTATATTTTTTGTCTGTGAATTTAACCTACTTCTAAGGAGCCTCCATAATATGGCGGGTCGAAATAATTTAAAATTAAATCTAAATCAATCAAACAAACAAAATGAAAAACAAAAAACTATCAAAACTATTCATGTAATCTGTATTGTGGTGTTGGTGTGTCTGTAGTGGGAGTGTGGGAGGATGTGTGTGTGTGAGGAGGGGGTCCTGCATGTAAAAAGTAAGGGTCACTATTTAATATACTCCAGGAGTCTTTCTGTTTCAAGGTAAGCAAGAGATTTTAATCAGCCTGTTAGTACCTTTCTGCACTTATAATTATGTGACGTGTATAAGTTTATGTATTTCGTTATTCTGTTATATACTCTCAATCTCAAGACGCATTACTCGCACTGCGTAAGCACGACCATGTACTATTGTAGGGTATCGTATCGTAGGGTACAGTCAGCGTAAAAAGTTGATGATCATATCCAGGTGTCAAAAGTAGGTGAAACTACAGAATGTCAAAAGTAGATGATGTTACAAAGCGTCAAAAGTAAGTGATGGAAGGTGGCGCTGCAATCGGGTTATTGGTCATGTTTTACAAATTTGCTCCTACCCACGTTATAGTGAACAGTGTTCGAAATTTCGTCGCGATTAAAATTGTGTTTTAAATTAGTTTTCTTGCCTAAAATCAACTAAATTATACCTAAAACTGTTTTATTGTACAGAATTTGAAGTGTATTGTTTCATAAACACTCCCATTTGCATTATGAAGTGTTTCCAGTGTGACAGTGCGTTTTCTACTGACGAAAACCTGATACAGTGTGATGGCTGTAAGCGGAATGTGTGTCTGACATGCAGTAACCTAACGAGTAGTGAGGCTAGGGTAATGGGACTGAAATCGAAACGTACGCTAATATTCCTTTGTAATCCTTGTCGGGAAGCATTGTTCCAAGTCCCTAAACTAATAAAGTCTTATGACACTGTGCTTGAAGAACTCAATGAAATAAAATCCCAACTGGCCTTGCAAACCACCACCAAAACCTCTCCAGCTTCTCTGCTTGTGAACAGTATAGTTGACACCAATACCATAATTGAGGAAATAACAGAACGTGAACGTCGTGCCAGCAATATTAGTATGGTGGGAATATCAGAATGTAAGTCTGAAGACAATGATACATGCAGAGTGCATGACAATCGAATAGTCCGAGATATTATCAATGAGATCACAGGAGAGGAAAACTACACGGACAAGGTTGTTAAAATAATCCGTTTGGGTAAAAAAGATAGCTCCAAACCTAGACCCATGACCCATGTTATCATGAAATCTCGCTTGGATGCCATCAACATATTGAAAAACAAGACCAAATCCCGCAAGGAGGTAAGAATGTACAATGACAGAACGCCTCAACAACGTGAAGAACTGAACCGCTTACGCTCTTGCCTCAAGGACCGTCTTGAATCTTGATAAAGGTGAGACAGATATTACCATTAAGTATCTTGGGGGAGTACCTAGAATTGTGAAATCAAAAAACTAGCTAGCACAAAACAACCCTACACAGACTTGACTTTCTATTACACTAACTTAAGCTCATTACCAGCAAAATTTTACCTACTACTTCTTGATATTTCAGCATGTAAACCAACATTTATTATTATCACGGAAACCTGGTTAAAAAGTAATGACAGGAATGGCACATACTCAATACCTAATTACTCACTCTTTAGGAAGGACCGTAAAACCCGCCCAAAAGCTGATGGTGGGAAATCCAAGGGGGGCGGTGTAGCTATATACGTCAGGAACTCTATTAATGGCATCCCCATCATTGCCAGGAAAAACAATCAGTACATGAAGGATTCCGTAGAAGCCCTGTATTTGGATATCCAGTTTGGTTGTCACCATTTCCTGCTTGTTGGGGTGTACCGTGCAGACACAAATCTGAACTGGGTGGCTGATGATACCTGTTTGTTTGACAACCTGTCCACTGCCTCGGAAAGCAACACTATTATTGTTGCTGGGGATTTCAACTACCCTGAAGTTGCATGGCCTTTCTGTTCAGAGCAAAAGTTGAGTGGTTCCACTGAACTGTTTAGGAAAATGTTTCACAACAGCAACCTCTTCCAGCTTGTTTTAAATCCCACACGATTCAGAACTGGGAACAAACCATCATTACTTGATCTTATAATGACCAATGACAACACTTTATTGTCGAACATAAAACATCAATCCGCAGTGGGAAAAAGTGACCACTGTGTCCTACGCTTCACAATGCAAATACAGACTGATTTTTCATCCTCTGCACAGCCACAATTGAGGCAATATTATCAACAGATTGACTATACAAATTTCAATCCAGATTTACTCGACAGTCTTGAGGAGGTGCAAACAAACAACACCAAAGAAATTTTCTGGGAGTCCCTAAAGACAGCTATACACACAAACATAAATAAACATGCTCCAAGGCGCATTGCGAAACAAAAACATAATAATAAACCCTGGATAAAACTGGATGTCATAAAACTAACACTAGAGAAACGGAAATTGTGGGATATCTACCAAAACACCAAAAATACCATGGACTACCAGAGATACAGAGACATGAACAACAAATGTGTTGATGAGTCCAGGAGACAGAGGAAGCGTTACGAAGCTAATATACTGAACAGTGGTGAAAAACCCTTCTACTCATACATACGTAGGTGTGTCACTTCCAAAGTTGCAACTCCACCGGCAGTAAGGGATTGCCGAGGGAACTTGGTAACCAAACCAATAGATATAGCAAACGCATTTGCTGAAGAATTCAACAAGGCCTACTCTATTGAGCTGGACCTTACCCACATGCCTACTGTTCATAAAGTTGCCCGGGTCGACTCATCTCTCTGCAATGTTACTTTTATGGAGGGGGAAGTTGCAAAGATTCTGCAACAACTCAATGTGAACTCCTCCCCAGGACCTGACAACATACCCAACACCATACTCAAGAACAGTGCCGAGCACTTAACAACAGTTTTAACCAAACTGATGCAATCCTCATTTGACAGTGGACACCTTCCCCAAGACTGGAAGCATGCTATCGTGACACCTGTATACAAAAGTGGTGACAAAACCGATCCTGGAAAGTTCCGACCTATTAGCTTAACCAGTAATATTGGTAAATGTATGGAAAAAATTATATGCGAACAAATCAGGAGATTTCTAAACCGAGAAAATATTATCTCTGTCAGACAGCATGGGTTCGTTGAGAAGAGGTCTACTGTAACCAACTTACTGTCCTGTGTACGCGCATGGTCAAAGGAGCTTGAAAATAATAGGCCTGTGGATATAATTTGCCTGGACTTTGAACGTGCATTCGATAAAGTTCCGCATCATAGACTTTTATTGAAACTGGAACACTTTGGTATAAGAGGCAACCTCCTAAAATGGTTGGAAAATTATCTTCTAAACAGAACATACCAAATTAGGGTTGGAAACACATTGTCAGACACAAAGCAAGTCTTGAGCGGAGTTCCCCAAGGGTCAGTTCTCTCACCCATTTTATTCAACATTTTTACCACTGACCTAATTGCACTGATTGAGTCTGACTCAAGCTTCTTCGCAGATGATGGAAAATTTTTTGGCAATCCACTAATAAAATCAGGACAACTACAGGCAGACCTTAACAAATTACAAGAATGGACCACAGACTGGGGAGCAAAACTCAATGCCAATAAGTGCTCTGTCCTGCGGCTAGGAAAAAATAACCCTGAAATACCATATAAAATAGGTGACTTGACAATTCAGTAAAATTAAAAGTAAAATTTCAAAAAGACCTGGGTGTTACCATGACTGGTGATCTAAAATGGGCAGAACATATAAATAACATTGTCAAAAGAGCTAACTCCTTCATTTATGTTATACGAAGATCCTTTCAATTTATGGAACCTTCAGTGTTCCTCAAGATATACAAAACATATGTTAGACCCCTACTAGAATATGGATATCAAATCTGGAACCCCTACTTTGTAAAGGACATCGACATACTGGAGAGTACTCAAAGAAGAGCTACAAAAATGCCATACGGCTTCCGACGTAAGCCTTATGAAGAACGCCTGAAACTTTTAAAATTGACAACTCTTCGGGAACGAAGAAGAAGAGGTGATCTCATCGAGACCTACAAAATATTAACGCAGAGGTATAACTTGCCCAATATACAGGATATGTTTGGGTTTCGGGAAAAAGCGTACTCGTCGCGGGGACACAGCCTCACTCTCAGCCGGACACACTCACACTCCCTTACTGCCTATCACTCTCTTAGCAACCGCGTAGTGCATATGTGGAACAAACTACCTGAAAGTGTTGTGACTGCCCCATCTGTGAACAGTTTTAAATCTCGCCTAGACAAATGGCTAAAAACTAAGAATGAAACCCTACGAACACTGTGATATGGACATACCAGCAAGTTGCTGCTCGTCCATTATATAATAATAATAATTCCCGGGCGAAGCCGGGTCCCGGGCCACTAGTGCTTTCGTACTTTCGCGCAATTTTCAATGTTAAGGTGACTTTGTACTCATCATCAACTTTTGTTACTTTGTCGCTTTACTTACTTTTGATGCTCCATGGCATCACCTACTTTTGGCAGTTTATAGCATCACCCACTTTTGACACCTGGGTATGTTCATCAACTTTTGACTCTGACTGTAGCTACGTAAATACTGATAAGTAATAACGGTGGTGCTTATGTCCACTGCAAATTACTTATGTTTAATTATTCTTCATTTGTTTTTTCCATCAATTTGGTATATGTTCATATTATGTAGGTACTTCTGATGTGTAGTAAAAATTATTGAAATTTATTACAATGCTATCTATGGTCAAATATTTAAGTTATTCGTTAAGAAGGATCAAAAACCATCTTGTCGTCATTAAAAACTGTTTCATCTAATATTATAAATTTTCCCACAACTACATCTATACATATAAATAAAATTGAAGTGTCTGTTTGTAATATTGAAATAAACCGGTTTTTACTACATGTATATGAATATATATACGGTACATTTTTTACAATTTTGGTCTGTCTGTCCGTCTGTCTGTTTCTTCCGGCTAATCTTTGAAATGGTTGCACCGATTTTGACGGGACTTTCACTGGCAGAAAGGTAATATAACAAGGAGTAACATAGGCTACTTTAATTTTAGGAAAATAATTAGGGTTCCGCGCAATAAAACTAAAACCCTAAAAGTCTTAATCCCCGTGGACGAAGTCGCCGGCACAGCTATTGTTAATAAGTCTAAATAGCCACCAGGTTTTAGAAATCTTTACACAGCTTAATATGGCTAAAATGGGTATTTCTTTCATTCATTTTTTAAATATGAAACTATTAGTGTCCTCTATTAGTGAAACTATTTACTAATTTAAGAATGTACTGGTTGGGTATGCATGATATTAATCAGCTCAATACACAAGCAATAGTAACAAGTTTTATTTTATCTAAAAGCTGAAAATCAATGTTTATTTGTTTATAAAATGGTATACTGTTCACCCAATTGCAATAACACTTAGTCAACTTATAGCTTGTATTTGAAGCCCAGATCCGTTAGCTCAAAATAAAAGAATAGTTTTATAATACCTTGTATAGGTGTGCAATGTAGCTCTTTATCTTGCAATATTGCAACTGCATAGTGCTCTGTTTCAGTACAAGGAGTACTGCTCTCGAAAACAATCTTATCCATGATACCATTCTTGAAGTATTGCGCTTTGTCCTTCTCTTTTACATGCCATGATGACTCCTGGTTGTATAGGAACATTAATAGTATTATCATTATGATATTTTATTCGTTTGTAACTCATATGAAGTCTAAATTGTACAACAATAGATAGATTGTACTTATGATAAAATTCTTAACAGAATCAAAATATTACCTGATGTCCATCAGTGTTAAGTGCAATTTGCTCGCCTTTAGAACTACAATATTTCTCGCTATATGTGTCTAAACCGACCTCTAGCCTAACCATCTTGTTTTTTGGCTTCACAGATGCATTAACAACTTTAACATCACTCCACTCCCTGTTGGCCGGTCTCACCGGATACTGATATATGTATAGGTTCTCCGCTAATGCCTGTGATAAATACACGGGTATCTGAAAAGATTTACCATAGAAAATTTTAAGATATATATTTTTTTCACAATAACATAACCTCTTGCAAGTACCACGTTGTTAGTCAATTAAAATCAGATTTCTTACCTCTTGCACTACAGGATCTTCCTCCTCCATAGTGCAATAACTTGTTTGTCCGAAAGAAGCTACAACATGACCGGAAGAATTATGGAATTAATAAATAAGTAAAAAGTCAGACGCAAAGCTAATATGACAGAACAAGTTTACAATATTTGACAGCTGAGTTTCTTTCTGAATGCTCTGTGCCACACCACAGACGTAGATCAAATAAAGTCATAGACTGTTTGATTACTATCACAGACATTAGATGCTTTTATTATCATTACTAGACTATTTAAAATCGATATACAGTTTAGGCGATTAATTAGTCCAATGAAGAACTCATGATAAAAATTATCGGTTAATTTTAAGTAAGAACTTTTTGTACGTGAATGAATTACGCTAGTATAAGACTTTTGGTAAAAAGAGTAAAAGAAAAATGTCATAATTGACACCATTGTCAAAAGTATTGTTTTAGAGAATTATTTTATCGTATTTTATTTTATAATATATATATTATTTAAATGTGAACCATTTATCCGATAAAGATAAAGTTACTGCTGAACTTACAATAATCAAAAACAATATATAAAATATACAAATTTCAAAAATGTCGGATATGATAATAAATGGTATTTATTTTATATTCTTGAAACAATTTCCTTTTAAACTAGTTCTCATTTAGGTATACATGATAGTCGCTGTAAATAGATTTAAGATCGTGACATTATCATGTAGATCAATTAACATGATTTTACTAGTTTGTGTTTTGAAATAAGTACAATTTGCTTCTATCATTTTTATAGGACATCTTTAACATTTTAGACGCTACAAACATTAATGACCAATGACTGTTCATATGCTCACACTCCAATACAACTCTCCAAACAGAGCAGTACTTAGGTACCTACAAACATACCTACCTACTACTCTACCTAATATTAAGTACTGTTTTTTGTTTCTTTTTAGATTCCGTCCCAGTGGATAAGAAATGGAGTGAACTTATAAGATATAATATTTTTATTATGAAGCTTGTGGAATTTGTAAGTTTAAATTGATACTATATTTGTGCAATACCTACCTACTTATGAATATTCTTGATACTAGCTCGATTTCATTCCTTGTAGGCAATCTCGATCGTTATACTCATCTTACCACTGGCTATCGCAAAACCTCAAGGACATATGTACTGCATAGCGACTGGTCCCACGGTAGTCATATCGCTGTTATTTATAATTCTATACATACGAAGAAAAGTGCCGCTCTTCATGGAAAAAATGTACTTGTTTTTTCAAATTTTATTTACCTTTGGTGCCTTTATTCAATGTTTTTTATTAAATCTTGTTAGAGTCTGGCTATGGTTAATATATGGAGTATTCTACTTTGCATTGTTAACAGCGTTATCACTTGATTTATTTCTAATTGCTAATGAAAGGGGTTGTACTTTTAGTTGTGCATGAACGTAACAGCAATAGAAACATTTATATGTGTACCACATGCAATCAGTGTTAATATATTATCGAATAAAATCTGTCTTTTGATTCAAACTTAAATAAGAAAAAGGGCAGCACAAAATGTTGTCGACCAATATTTCCTGAAAGTATCTGCAATAATATTCTTTAATAGTAATAATGGACATCACTAAATGAACGACCTTGACCTGCAAAAGTGATATTTTGACAATTTATTTATTAGGTATTGACATTTGACTTGATATTACTTGGTTATTTTTTATTATTTAACTGACTCTTGACATTTTATATAATTATTGATAAATATAACTTTCGCTCTTATTTTGAATACAGTAGTAGGATTGTAAAAGACCCAAACATTGCAAATACCGAGAGTTAAATGTTTTGAATTAAAAAAAAACCGGGATCTAAAGGGTTAACTTACAACCGTTTACATTACTCCACAGTATGAATAAACAGCGATAGTCGGTAAGCTCAAAAACTCAAATTCCAAGACATGAATTGCATAAGAATTATTACTTTTAGGTTATATCATTGCTCCTCATGATTCTCCCATTCATATTGGTGGAACCTGACGTCATACACTGCCTGGCCATCGCTCCGACCCTCGTCATGTCACTTATGTTCGTCGTGCTATATTTAGTGGACCAAGTACATGACCTGGCAGAACAACTTTACTTAGTTATGCAAATAAGTTTTACTGTACTGGCATTTATTGTCATATTTATTCAATCCAGTCCATCTGGAGCCCTGTACGGACTTTTCTATTGTCACCAAATTGTTGCGCTGGCCATAGATCTGTATTATGTTATCAAAGAACGGGGATTTGCTCTCATTTAAAATAGAATGTTATAATCAAATAAAATGCTTTAGCAAGCATACTTGCTCGTATTATTCAGTAGCTACATAAATATACACTAAAACCTTCACTCGTCATACTATATTTAAAGAAAAAAAATACAATTGTAAAACAACAATCCCATTTTTTTCTTTTGATTAGTAATATATTTATAAAAATCTACAACTGGGTGCGTCTCTTTTAGGTAGTGGCACTGCTTCTCAATATTCTGCCTCATGTTGTGGCCCCGGTGGATATCTTACAATGCCTGGTGGCTGGCCCCACCCTCATGCTGTCCACTCAAATGATGGTGCTTTATGTTGTGGACCAAGTGCAGTATCAGGCAGAATTATATTATGTGTTAATTCAGCTAACTATTACAGTAGCTGCAGTGATAAATCTATTTCTCATTGGTAGATTGGTAGGTGCCATTTATGGATTATTTTATGCTGACTTAATTATTGCATTTTCTATGGATTTATACTACTTAACAAAAGAAAGAGGTTGGACTTTATGACATGTTAATTAAATTCATTATTATTTTCATATTGTATCGTTTTATTATTAATACAGATAAAAAACTGATAAGTAATTCCTGTCACAGTCGCATCCTGTGTAATGTCCTGCTGATCATGATAGCAGGCTGTTGGATTTATTTATGACATAATGTGTGAAATGCTCATAGTCTATTTGAGAGCTATATTTCTAGTTACCATAAAAATGTTTAAGAAAATTCCAAAGAGACTTTTAAATATTACCTTGTGTGAATTGTTGTGGTTAATACTAATTTCTTCTGTATTTTGTGTGATATGGATGTATAGCGAGCATACATCAGTAAATGAATCAAGTGAGCTCAAAACAAAAGCTCAGTATCCTGTCATACTTTGGTGGACCATGGAATTTCCAGGTACTTCAAATGTTTGTCACTGCAACAATAATGTTAAGTGTCACATTTACAGTGACAGAAAAATGCATAACATGTATAATATAGATGCATACTTATTTTATGCAAGTAACATTGATTTTAAGAGCCTTCCTCTACCAAGGCGACCTACAGAAATAATATGGGGCTTATACCATGAAGAATCCCCAAGAAATGTGGAGGAGTTTTTACATGAAAAAGCTCTTAGTTTATTTAACTTTTCATCCACATTCAGTAGATACAGTGAAGTTCCATTTCCTTTGCAACATTTGTTTGCATATGAAGATATTACAAGTACAAAATATTTTGTTGATACTTCTTCGAAAAATAAACTGTTGGAAGAGATTGCGCCAATTATATACTTACAGAGTGACTGTGAAACTTCTACTGAAAGAGATTCTTATGTTAGAGAACTTATGAAATATATAAAAGTGGACTCTTATGGCAAATGTTTAAAAAACAAAAATTTGCCGCTGAAATTCACAGAAGACTACTTAAATAACTTAAATGAAGACGCTTTTCTACATTTTGTAGCAAGATACAAGTTTGTCATAGCCATTGAGAATGGTGTATGCAATGATTATGTTACTGAGAAATTTTGGCGTGCCATCAAAGTCGGTACTGTCCCTATATACTTCGGATCACCGTCAATAAAAGATTGGTTGCCCAACAAAAAGTCTGGGATACTTCTTATAGATTACCCAACACCAAAGATTTTATATGAACATATTAGAGAATTATTAAAAAATGATAGTTTATATGAAGAATATTTAGAACATAAGACAAAACAAGTAATTAAAAATGAGATTTTAATAAATGAATATAGACAGAGACCCTATCAACTTGATGGTATTAAAACTATGGAACAATTTGAATGTTATGTTTGTGAAAAACTATATGAAAAAATGAAAGGGGAGACTAAAGTTAATATAGTGAACAAAAGTCATTATGATTGTCCGAAGCCAATATCAGCTCTCTCCTTAGCTGTCAACCCTGAAAACAGCTGGGTGTACTCTTGGGAAAGTGCGGAATTCAATGCAGAAAGAATTTACAATGAAATTATGAATAGAGATTAAAATATGTTTTTTATGTTTATTATAAATTTTAATATATTTTTATACAAAGTAATTTTTATTAGTATTTTTTATTGACAGACTCCATCTAAAGGTGAGACTGGAAGTATGTTGTAATGCATGCCTCTCTTGATAACGTGGGGAATCGTTTTTGGTACCATTCTGTAAGACAAAAATAGAATAAGTATTTATAAGAACAGTATAAAACGTTCATTCGAAGTTGCGGACAGAAGTTTCACAAGTTTCACAATCGGGCCCGAACACGGCACGTAACCGCGTCTGAGTGCCAACCCAACTATGGAGCTCGGAGTCCACTCTCCTACTGCTATCCATGAATGGTTTATATTGGCTTTTACGGGAGCGACTGCCACCTGACCTCACAAATCCGACAGGAAGGCCTGCACTAGAGCCTTGTCCGTTAATTAGCAGGTGTACAAGCTTGTAGGTGAGTATGGCTTGGGGCCCGAAGATCTTCGGCCTTGATCTTGGACCACCCTTAAACGCCCTAGGAGAACTCCCGTATTTCAAAGTGCAAAACTCCTCAAAACATTATTATTGCTAACTTTTATACTTACGATATGCAATCGATGATAGGACATACAGACAGACAAAGTGTACAACCGGTACAGTCGTCTGTGACACTTGGGATGTGTGTCTCTGGATCAAATCTATAAATTAAAGTAATTTTAATCAATAAAAGCTACCATTGCCGGTGAAAGTCCCTTGAAAATCGGCCCAGCCGTTTCAGGGATTAGCTCAGACAGACTGACAAAAATAGGGAGGAATACAATAGGCAACAAAGATAAGGGTAGGTAGGGACTTACTCGATCGCTTGGTATCCTGAATCAGCACAAGCCATGTAACATTTTCCACAGTTTATACACATGTCCTGAAAGAAAATCATTTAAAACTTTATTCTAGAATGGTCTCTTGACCCTAATGTCATTTAATTTTATTGTTTTCTATTAAAAGTATTTGTGGATACGGCATGAATTAAATATCAACACTTGCACCTAAATGTGCACAATATTTAACCAGATCTAAAATGATTGATCAAAAGCACAGAAAACCGAGTTACGTACAATAATTTACTTTGCAATCTTCTAATATTATTTACTTGGACCCTTTAATTTTAATTCACCTGAGTGAGATCACTTAGGTGAAATAAAGAGATTTTAAATTACACTTCGTTCATCTAAGTGATATCATCCAGGTGCACAAGGTGTATTAGGCTACATACGCACTATGCGGTTAGCCGCAATGCGGTCGGCCGTCCGGTGGACCGCAGGATGCGGTTACGCTTGCGATAAGCCGGGTGGCGGTTAGCCGCAACCGTAACCGGAACGTGCGGTTAAGAAACCGTCGTGGTTTGCGGTTGGATCGACTCATTTCCATGATGGACCCCGAAGAAGAATATTCTGCGGATTTTGTATTCCAGATTGCTGGTCTATTTTGTATCTCAATTATAAACTTTTCTGTATCGAAATCCATAGTTAATTATCGATAAAATGCGCGAGCGTCGGTGAACACGTAAACCGTTCAATGGCGGGGAACCGCAAACTAGCACCATCCGCGTAGTGTGTATAGCAACTGTGCGGCTGGCCGTCAGTCGGGCCGCAGCGCTCAGAACGACCGGAGCGGTCGGCCGGCAGCCGCATCGCAGTGCGTATAAAAACTACTTTCTCGTACAAATTTTTGATTCCGGTCAGCCGGACGGCTGGCCGCATTGCGGCTAACCGCTTAGTGCGTAGGTACCCTTAAACCTACTTAATAGGTTTCCTTCCCCGTAATTTTTTGTTTGTTCAGGCTATTTTAAATAAACTTACATCATCTATAAGTGCAACCACTTGCTTCGTATTATCTAACTTTTTGTAAGCCCCCACTCTTGGCAAAGCCTCTCCAATTATGTCTTTGATCTTCGGGATATCTGGGCAAGAGTAGCCGTTTCCATTCCCATGCATGTTGCCGTTTGTCAAATAAGTTTGAACTGTATTGTCAGCTAGTAGATCAGATTTTAGTCTCTTTTCATGGAGTAGCTCTTCTCGCTTCCTGCCGTAGGCACCGAAGTGGGCTAAGACCTGTAAGTTGACGAAACATTATGGGTTCGTATCTATTGTATGGATCAAAAGTTATACATAGTATCCAATCGTCCAATAGTGACGGCCTCTGTGGCGTAGCATTCGACTACGACTACGACAGGGGGCGCGGGTTCGATTCTCGCTCAGTGCAAATATTTTTATGCATGAATATGTCTATTTGCATTGGTCTGGGTGTTTCTATGTATAATATGTATATATTTACAAAATGAAAGTATATAAGTATGTTTATCCGCATTCTGGAACCTATAACACAAGCTAGTTGAACTATGCTTACTTTGGGTCTAGAAAGCGCTGTGTAGAATGTCCTAGAATAAAAAAAAAAATGCATATTGGGTACAAGAGTGATCACCAAAATGCATCAAAAATGGATTGAAATATAAATTATCGGTTCAGTACTATTTTTTTTGTTATTTTGAGCATGCAGTATGACTGGAGTCGTAACTAACCATCTACTTTCTACACCACACTAAACATCTACCTACATCACTAAACATCATCATAAGCTAACCATCAGGCGAGGTGAACGTCGCCATAAGCTAAAGGTGAAGTCTCTGGAATGAGGTTCACCATTATAGATACTAATAATGCTGCAATGGTGGCCTTCAGCTTGACGGCCTCATCAGACGCTTGTTTACGCTCCGCTTAATGGATCCGAGATTGTAGAATGTAGGAAAGATGGAAATAAAGAATTATTAATAATATGGGGTTCTTCAAGAAGGGCATTAGAAGGTTTTTACAGGGTCGGCAGCGCGAGTGTGACGCCTCTGGTGTTGCGCACGTCCATAGGCCACGGTAACCGCTTCCCATCAGGTGGGCCGTGAGTTTGTCTGTCACCTGAGTGGATAAAAAAAATGATCTAAGTATATGTTCGTACAACCAGTGAAAGTAAAGTTACCTGGCCATTCTCGTCATAGAGCGTCTGCACAGGTTTTCCCTTCTGGTGCTTGAAAGTCGGCGGAGACTGTCCCATCCAGCCGGAAAGGCCTATCGACCGTAAGTACAGTAGGGCTTTGAGACCTGTTATGTAGTCTTCTACTACTGTGAAGTCTTGGTTCTGGACTGCGCTGCATATCTAGTATACCAGAGATATACATAAATTGATGATAGTTAAGAGAAAGAATACTATTTAGTGTAGCAGGTAGAACAAACTGAGGTACAGTCTGCAATGATAGTTGATGAACAGAAACGAAATTAATTTTTTAAAGGATAAGGTTTTTTTTTTTTTAACGTGCGGAAATCCCTTCGGATACCCCCCCCCCCCCGCCGGCCAGCGGGGGTGGTTATGTCGTGTCTCGACTAAAACCGCACGGTGTCCTCCCCAAGTGTCCGTTGCCGGGCACCCCGGGTAAGGTTTATGTTATTTGATTTTGTTGCTTATTATGTTCTATGTTCTGTTTACGTTTTTTTCTTATCATTAAATTGTGTAGTTACACTAAATGGAAATGTCTTAATAGTGTGGCATTGAACTAAATTTGTCCTAATGTAGTGCAAGCTAATTCAATGCATATTCAATGAAAATTTGAAGCAATTAGTAAGAGAACATCAAGAACAGGAATTGAACTCACGACCAGTCCCTTAGAGGGGGAATATTCTGACCAACTGAGCTACGTGGACACGTCCTAGATATTCGAAATTCTCCGATATATTATACGTCTTGAGGCGAGGCTGGAGCTCAAGTTCTGTCCAGGATGTTCTCTTCTTCCGATCTAAATCTATAATTCAAAACATTACTTTAAAACGAACAATGTTGGGGACAGCACAGAGCCTTGCGGAACACCGGTTTTATGTCCGCATAATCAGAATAGCTGACACCTACCACGGCCTTTTTGCATCTGTTGGATAAAAAGCTAGCTACCCATTAGTCACTCTATGAGCTAGCCGAGGTGATATCCCTTCGGATAGTCCGTAATCAACATTCAAAACATCTGTTCTAGACTCGATCGAAAGGCTTCACTATGTCTAAGCTGATTACTAGAATCTAATCTTGACTCTCAATGGCTTGTGCCCAATGGCTGAGCCACTAGTTGAGCGATCGGGGTAAAAGTAAATGATTCAGACCTGTAGTGCTAATACATTGGAGTGTAAGTAGGTAACAAGCTAATTTCGTTGCCGACTGTACCTGTACTACAGGCGCGCCACACATGATGAACTGTAGTGCGGAGTCAGCAGAGTCGATCCCGCCGATACCCAGGATGGGGAAGCCCGGCAATTGGTTAGCTATAGCGGATACAGCTCGAAGACCCATAGGGCGGGTAGCGTTGCCTGATACCCCACCATAGGTAGTGTGTTTCTGTACACCTGGAAATAGATACCACTTAGGAAAGAGGTAATCTAAGTCATACTTAGAGTGAAAACTCATATCATAAACACATCTGTACCTTTTTTGTGCGGAAATCCCTTCGGATACCCCCCCCGCCGGCTACCGGGGGCGGTTATGTCGGGCTTGAACCGACTAAAACCGCACGTCGTCTCGGGCCTACAGACGCCGGGGTGTAAGGTTACCCATAGAGCATATCCCTCGCACTCCGACTGACCCTGGGCCATTTGCAGTGTCCCCTCTGATAACAGCAGAGGGGTACCTGGAGCGACACCCCCCCCCCCCGCGGGCCTTGCAGGCCCGCCATACCCCGACCCCCTCGTGCAATGGGGTCAGCTGGCCCTGAAAAGGACCGGTTGGTCAGACTCTTGGCCGTTGACGTTGACGCCAGCTACTCCAGAGGAGCAATCAATGATGCGTCATCGCCCACGTTGCCCAGGGTGCACCAAACTTGGAGGTGATCCAACCAGTCGCACCCCTCCAACCAGTCGCACCCTAAATCATCATCTGTACCTATTTAAAATGAATAGACACCGTAACCGTGGTATTACAACAGCGACGGTCCTGGACGAGAAACTTGTCGTAAAGCGTTTCTGCGGGTGATTATCTTATTTCCAACATTGGGCTCCCATACTTCAAATCAGTTCACCTGACCTGGGGTTGGTCTACCCAAGCCCAAATTTTCAGGGAATTGCTCGTGCCTCTTTAGATATTTTCTGGCTGCTCATAAAATTATGCAGGGCCCCATTCACTTGATTACCAGCCAAAACTCTTCGCTTAATATCACAGTCATACTTTCCATCTCTCGTAAACTTTGAACCCAAATATACAAACTCTTTCACTTGTTCTACTGTTTCAATCAGAATTCTACAATTTGTCATGTTTTCTTCTCTTTCAAAAATTTTCACTTTCGTCTTATTTAAATTTATTTTCATTCCTTTGTTAAGGCCCCATGCATAATATTAACCATCGCCTGCAACTCCTGTTCCGATGATGCCAATATTACTTGATCATCAGCGTACAGGAGGCATTTGACGGTCAAGTCATTCATTCTTAATCCATACGCACTCTCTTTCAAGCAATCGTCTATAAATAAGTTAAACAGTCCCGGCGATGCTACACATCCCTGTCAAACACCTTTTTCGATTCAATTAATTCAATTAAATCGCCTTAAGACGTATATAATATATCGGAGAATTTCGAATATCTGGGACCTGTCTAGATAGCTCAGCTGGTCAGAGCATTCCCCCTGTAAGGGACTGGTCGCGGGATCAAGTCCCGTTCTAGATGTTCTCTTTTTCCGATCTAAATCTTTAGAACCTTTTTCGATGTTAAACCAGTCTGTGCAAGCTCCGTTTATCCTGACACAAGCACTGGAACCCTCGTCATATAGAGATCTCAGTGCTCGTATCAAGCTGCCACTCACCCCATTTATAGACTATGTTGACCACAATTCATTCCTCACCACTCTATCATAGGCCTTTTCCAAATCTACGAAAGCGCAATAGACTTTTTGGTTGCTGAGCCAAAAATTTCTCGGCTATACTTCGTAGGGAAAAGACCTGATCCATGCATCCACTTCCTTTCCTAAATCCCGCTTGTACATCCCACAACTTTTCATCAGTTTCATTCATCACTCTTTTCATCAAGATTCTTGCATACAGTTTGGCGACGATGCTGAGTAAGCTAATGCCTAAGTAATTCTTACAGTCTTGCTGTTACCCTTTTCCTTTGTACAGCGTTACGATGACGGCTTTGCAACCAGTCTCCTGGTACACAGCCGCTCCTCCAGCATAGGTTAAAAAGAAGGTACAGCTGACTAGCTACCACGCCTTGTCCAACTCTCAGCATCTCAACCGTAATCCTGTCACACCCTGCAGCCTTGCCCAATTTCATGCTTTTCAATGCTTCCACAATCTCTTTCATACTGATATCACTGTCATCACCTACGTCTCTCAAGTACCTGGGAAGAACTTGTGCCGGCACATCTTTCTCAAATAGGCTTTCAAAATATTCCTTCCATCTCTTTAGCACGCATTCTTCTCCTCTCACGAAACTTCCGTCCTAGTCCGACACGCATACGCCACATGATAAGCGGCTACTGTGGCCTATTACGCTTGTAACACCAGAGGTTGTGCGTTATCACTTACAGAAGAGAACAGAAGTGCTCTGTAGGTAAACTTCCGGTTTAAACACCAAAGCCGGCGGCATTGCGGCTTATGCCCCCGGGCTTGTTTTGCGTTTAATCGTACCAAAACTAAACGCAATACAAGCCCGGAGGCACAAGCCGGCGGGTTCCACCTTGCCCAGTGGGTTAAGCTGACGGACCGGCGGCGGATTTGATGTGTAGCAGCCAAATTGGACCACGAGGGAGAACTGAGTCTCATAGTCCCCTTGTTATTTACCTGCTTACGTACTAAGTGTATATGAACTTACCAACAGCAGGCCAGGGTGTGGCGTCAGGTCGGACAGACATCAATCCAGATACAGTGTTTATGGCTGACACGCCACTAGCGCCACCTATGTACCAAAATTATCATTCAACAATCGCTCTAGCGACAAAGCCCGTTAAATAGAGAAAAAAAAATTATGATAAAAATTATAACAGTTGACTCTAATGCAATATTTAATTAATCTCGCCGCTTCGTCGTCCGCAGTGTAGTGGGTGTGATTTTTTTCTGACTGCCCGTGCTGGCACTCACACTATGCTTTACCCAATCCGGGAATCGCACCGTTTCACCTTATGTACAACAACGCACGCACTATCACCGACACACTAGTTTTACCTTTACCTGTAACTAAATGTGTAGGTAGGGGAAGTCCCGTAAATACGGACGGGTCCTAAACCCGAACATGATTAGAATAAATGCAATTAGTTGCGCTAATTTGTCACTTGTATCGCGGTATGAAAGTTCCTCCCGACTGAAGAAGGAGGAGTGACGCACGTGAGCCAGTGATACACAGATACATTCGTCCTGGAGATTCGTGCATTACACGATGGCGCCAGGATGTCAGTAGCTCTTTTTCTTTATCACTTTGAAGTAAATCCCTTAAATGAAAGCTTTTAAAACTATAAGATTTGGAAGTTGAAAAGCAATAAGCTCGAGGCATTAGGGTCGCGTCCCAATATTTCGGACTGATTGTTGCCAAATGGTAACAGTGGGTTGAGTCCTTTAGCTAAATATTCTTTAGTGATATTTGTATTTTTATTATCTACTAGCGGCCCGGTACGTGCTTCGCTACGTCAAAATGATCCGCCATGTATTGAATTCAAGGGCTTACCCGGGGTGCCCGGCAACGGACACTTGGGGAGGATCAATCCCTTCGGATACCCCCCACCGGCTAGCGGGGGTGGTTATGTCGTGTATCGACTAAAACCGTACGGTGTGCGCACGAAAAAAAAAAATCTGAGTGATTTTCTTAATATTTTTTTCCGTAAGAACCTTGTACAGAGTATTAGAAAACTACAAAAAAATAAAACAGCCAAATCGGTCAAGCCGTTTTCATGCTATGTCGTGACAACGGAAAACGGGTTTCATTTTTATATATATAAGATTTACCTTCATAAGCAGCTCTGGCTATGTCAACAATGTCGGTAATATTAGGGGTCAGCTTCACAAAGAACGGTATCTTGACAGCATTTCTCACCCATTGGGCAATACCTTTTACTGTGTCAGGATGCTGCAATAAATTTGACCTTATTAATCACAATGTATTAACTTACTAAGGTAGCGAACAAGCACATAACATTCGCATTTTGCTGAACGATTTTGCTCATACCTAAACAGTTTTCTATCAGCAGCTTGCCGCTTACATCAGTGTAAGATTGTGAAAAGCCGTTAATGATTGTGTAAAAATGTTAAATACACATTTAATAAAAGAGAACTGTTGCGTAGGTAGTCACCTGTATCCATGTATGGGAAAAAAAGTGTCCTCCCAATATCTTTTGATTTACCTGACGACTAACTCTGTTACTTTGTGAGTAGTTTCGACTAACTAACGACTAACTCAGTGCACTAACTGTTTTTAGCTAGATGTTTTCGTTTTAGATATATAGAGGGGGCTCCGCCAGCGTAGATCTGGCGGGGCCCCTGCACTACCCTTATAACTTTTGAACCACAGACCGATTAACTCTTTGGCGACTAACTTCGACTAAGTTCCGAGTAATTAGAATCGAAATCGGTGATGGTGGCCCCGCCAGAATAAGTCACACTATAGTCACAACTTAGTCTACGTTGTTGAACGCTATAGATAGAGTTCAGCGATGTTTCGCTCCGCTGCCTTGGTAAACCTTAAAAAATAGATGTATATACTTAATAAATTATGTACATTACAGCCTTATTAATGAAATTACAGTAACAACACGCATGAAATATTTCAAAACAAAAATCCAACGGCCAGCATAATGCTCTTGGAATGTTTACGACTGGCGGAATATTTGATTGCTGCTATTATTGACATCGAGTTACGAAAACCACAAGGTCCCAGAACGTAGAACCTGCATGTTACAGAATCGAGTACACCTACTCACTTCCTCTGAATAGCGGAAGGTGTGTAGCGGATGAGTGTAGAGGGCCTTACCAACATCCTTGAGACCTAACCTGCTAGTCGATGCACCTGCTGGACAAGGTTCTGGCGCAGGTTTTCCTCTCGCGGTTTGTAGAACAATAAGCAGACCTCGAGCTCCAAAGTGCAATCTTTGTCGCAGCTGGGAAATGACTATGATGATAATGACAGGGATATGCTCTATGGGCAACCTTCCACCCCGGCGTCTGAAGACCCGAGACGGCGTGCGGTTTTAGTCGGTTCAAGCCTAACATAACCGCCCCCGCCAGCCGGCGGGGGGGGGGGGGGATATCCGAAGGGATTTCCGCACGAATAAAAAAAAGTACCTGTCCACAAGCTAGCCCCATGCCGGACTCGCCCATGCCGTGCGGACACGACAGGTTTAGCTCCAGCGCGTCGGATCCCGCGGCCTCCGCCATCTTCGCCAGCTGGGTCCAGTCCGCCTCGTTGTTCGAGCACATTATAGACGCTATCACCACCTGTGTATGCAAATTTGATCGATAGGTAACATGTAACGCATTTACCGCGGAATCGGGTCCGAACACGAGTGACGCTTTTTTTCCATCTAAACCCTACGGAAAGAAATCCAAGGGTGATATCACCAAGATGAAATGGTTCCGACGTAAAATAATTATAGAGATTTTAAAGTCCACGCTGTGCACCCAGTGCAGTGTTGTAATCGGTTATAGGATTTTCCCGTGTGAATCCAGAACGCACAATGGATAACTACGCGAGCTAGCTATAACTGGCCACTCTCCTTTTCTTAGAAAATGACCACACAAAGCAATAAATCCTAATTATTGAACGTAACATATCTACTCACTTTATTTGGAAAATCTTTTTTAAGTTCCACAATGCTCTGGCACCAGTAGTCGGCACACTTCTCGGAGATCAGCTCGATGTTGAGGAAGGAGCCCTGGCCCGGCCCGTAGGTCTCTCCCGACGTCACTCCTCGGACGATACGAGGCGACACGTTCGTTACCAAGTCCTAGAATAATGACGTCAGCTCGCGTAAGATATAGTTAACGTGGTCATAATATGTGACGGTTCATTTTTTGGGCTATACTTAAGTCCGCTATTTCCATTCCTCAAAATACTTCAAAATGTTCTAATTTTACGAAAACTGTAATCTAACACAAATGCAATGCCAGCTTTGTTCTGCGAATCATAAAGGTTGCCAGAGTTTATCAAGTACCTAGTTGTAAACATCAAGATATAATTAAGTAATGCTACTTTATTGGTTCATCACTATCTGTAAATCAACTTTCTGTTATTTTTCACATGAATTATAATTTCATACTAAATGACTAATTCTGCTGTTGATTTTTAATGCCCCCCCCCCTCTCCCGAATCTTAACCACCTCTCCTCTAATATTACCGATGGCCCTTCTCCCGTGGCGAAACTAAAAACGTGGCTACACGCATGTTTTGAACAATTTGCTACACCGGTGACACCCACCTTATCTAGTCCAAAAGTCTTGGTGACAGCGAAACCCCACCCTTGCTGGAAAGCTCGCCGGATCATCGCAGTACTGGTAGTTGGGGGGGCGCTCGCCAGTCCGAACGGGTTCTCGAACTTGATTCCGCACAATTCCACTGATAAATCCACATCATCGATTGGACAGTGGAACTTCGGAAGTTCGATTGGAGCATCGAATGGGATTCCCTGGAAACAATACAAGTAATACGAAAAATATTGATGCTGAACAGAGAGTGCGCAGCTTTTTAAAGTCCATTCCTGAGTTGTTACTTAAGTCTGTCTTGTGCGAAACAAAAACCAAATAAAAATATCCTTTGTGTTTTTTTTTTACGTGCGGAAATCCCTTCGGATACCCCCGGAGGTGGTTATGTCGTGTCTCGACTAAAACCGCACGGTGTCCTCCCCAAGTGTCCGTTGCCGGGCACCCCGGGTAAGCCCTCGAAAGGATAACCCCAGGGTTGCCGGCGGACTTTGGCCGCCACCGCGGCCTCGCCTGGTGGGGTCGGGTTTTATCCCGCTTCGGTGAGTTGGCAGGCGTGTGTAGGGCACACACGATACGCCTCCGCCACGGCCTGCTTCTGTAAGGACGGCGAGTCGGCCAACTGCCGTCCTCAGGCCCCGATCATGAGGTGCCTAACTTGAAATTCAAGCACACCAATAAAACCCATTGATTTGAACTGCTTCACTTGGGCAACAGTAAGTATTACTATAAAATCAACTGACCTGTAAATAGCAATGCATATACCAGGCGGCAGTCTTGCCATCATTGACGGACTCGACGGTAGTCTCCGCAAGCCCCGCCAGGTCCCCCCCTACAAACACGCGCGGTAGACTGCAGGACTGCATGGTGGTCCCGTCCACCTCGGGGAGTCCCCAACGGTTCAGTTTTACACCAGCCATTGCGTCTTTTACTGAAATATTCAGTTCATTATAAGTGTTATCATATGGTATATAGGGCCCTACCAAGATCTTCGCAGCCCGAGCAGCCCTGCAAGCTGGTATACCTGTTGATTCACAGACGAGGCTCCAGTTCAGGCTTTTCTCTCGGGGTTGAAGGTTCAAATGGCAGTCGCTCCCAAAAAGTAAAAATAACCCTCTATGTCTTAGCCATAGAGCGTTTAACTACTAAGTCAGAGGTCTCCTTAAACTTACCTATTTGCATTGGTCTGTTTGTTTCATGATATTACAAAAGGCGCGCTATGCCTATACAGATAGGTGTCAAAATTCATTAATCATTTATCTAGTTTCTGCGTCCCGTTCCATATTAGAAATTTATTCCCGCCTCACACAGGAACCGCGACACATTTTTGTCTACAAACAGCTTGTCTAGTTACGTGCCTACTACCTACTGCCTAGTTACCTAGACACGTGCTCAGCTGGTCAGAGCGTTCCCCCTATAAGGGACTGGTCGCGGGTTCAAGTCCCGTCCTAGATGTGCTCTTTTTCCGATCTAAATCTATAGGAAAAGTAAGCATACAAATTGCTTAAAAATTTTATAGTTCTTGCTCGAGGCATAGAATAAATCATTGAATAAAATGACCAGCTTTACCGTCAGTATCGTATAATCCAGAGCCGAAAGCGGAGATGATGAAATTGGCCTTCAACTGCATTACTTGGTCCTCATCCTCTATCCAGTCGCCATCATCTAGCTGTTCTGTACGGCACATCTTTAGACCAGTGATCTACAGCAAAAATGTACAACCTTTTAAAGATACTGGGTCCTACAGTACCGGTCCGGCTTTTGATTCAGAGAGTCAGGCTAAGATTGGCTTGCTTCGGTTTTGTAAAGCGTTCTCTCTATCGCACAACGTCTACAACTTAATATATTATTGGACAAGTTAAAACTTCGGTTCAATCAATTCCAGCGCTTCGCCGGCCGCTGCCGCGGCACGCTCGCTTCGCACTTTCGGCTCGCGTTCTGTTGGGGTCACAGTTCTAACGTAACTTAACCTACTTACTTATTTTTGGAATATATGTTTTTACAAAATAAAGCATTTGCTTAGTGTTGCAGCGGCCGGCGATGCGCCGGAATTGATTTATATATAATAATCGTGTTGGTAAATCCTAAGATTTACCGGAAAATGTTAGGATTTACCGTAGTCCGGGCTTTTGAAGTAACATATACCTACACATATATATGTAGATATTCGTCCTACAAAACTGTTTGTACAATTTGTCTGCAGGATAGGTAAATTTGTTTTTTGCTAAACATGTACTTTTTTTTCGTGCGGAAACCCTATCGGATACCCGCCCCCCCCCCGCCAGGCAGCGGGCGCGGTTATGTCGGGCTTGAACTGACTAAAACCGCACGCCGTCTCGGGTCTGCAGACGCCGGGGTGTAAGGTTGCCCATAGAGCATATCATCCCTCGCACCCCGACTGACCCTGGGCCATCTCCGGTTTCGAGATGGCCTCCTCAGGTTTGGGAACCACGTTGTCCCCGTCTTGCCCCGGTTTGGGGGAGGGGCGCTAGTCGCCCCACGGTCCCGGCCTGCTTCTGCTGGGGTGACAGGCGGCTTCACCTGCACCACCCCCAGGCCTGCGCTGCCTGCGCACATTTGCCACACGGGATTCGAACCCGCAACCTCTGCATCTTTAGGCAGGGTCACTGACCACTGAACCAAACGGGCTATCAATGTTATTAGGTTTAAGTATATTTAATTTTATTCCTATTATTTGAAGGTGTCAACGAGCTGGAGCAATGGTTATATTTCTAGATATCGACCGGTTTTTGACCAGAAAGGATTACCGTTTATTAAAAAAATTAAGTGGCCTTGGGTTACAACGCATTTTGTACTGACAGACAAATGCTACGGCTGTGGTCATGAAGTCTCTAAAGACAGGCCATTACATTTTATTATGAATCAAGAACTTATAATATCACTTCTTAATCAAGATAATTTTTGGTGTGAAAACTGTTCTATTTATACAGTTTATAATCACTACCCAACCGATGAATGTGAAATTTGTAGTCAAATTTAAAACAAAGTGTCATTATCAGCAACAAGTGTAAGTTTAACTTATGTAATATGTCTTCTTTTGTAGTATGTCTTCCATTTTTGAAATTTTTCACACGTTCGCTCACTCTGAACACTGAGTGTAGGCACAGATTAATAAATAGTTACTACGTAACAGATACATCACTCCCATACAAAAGCGAAAATACCTACCTTATAATAACCTACAAAATTTTAATAATAATACCTGCTGCTCAGAACGAGAAGAATTGTACCTTAACACACGTTTATAAAGTCGAGATTGTGTTGCCCGCCGTGCGAGTGACGCCATAGTAAGAATGCATTAGGGTTGTACCATTTTTATTTTTTTTTTTTTTTTATCGTGCGGAAATCCCTTCGGATACCCCCCCGCCGGCTACAACCCTATGATGATTATTGTAATAAAACGAATGTTATGAATCAACCATGTTTTTTATTAATCAAATATGTTTAAGTTTTATATAATGATTTATATTGTTTTTCAAATTCTTTTGCCACTCGAGTAGTTTGGCAAATCTTTTAGTAATTTCATCTTCACAGCTGAAGCTAAAATTTTCATAGAATTCAGATTCTTTTGATTGGACTTCGTTTTTTATCCTATCTAATACATGCTGAAGCTTCCTTCTTTTTTTTCTGTCTCCTTATGTTCTACTCGAAGTTTACGTTTCCTGGGTGTATCAGACGAAAGCTCTTGTTAATTTGTGCGGAACCCTCGCCAGGTTTTGTGACTTGAACTTCAACCGGCTCAAGATCAGAACGTGTACTTTTCACCATTTCTTATAGGTTTTTCGAATTTTCCTTTTATAGTGACCACTTCTTTTAAATCTTTTCCATTTATTTAAATCCATTTCAGAGAAAAAAATAGTAGGTAACAATGTAGTAGCAAGAAATTACGATCAAAATGGCCTACACAAGGTCGTACTGCGAATCAAAAGAACTATTTTGGCCTAAACCGCCTATTGCAAGGGTAAATAATCTTATAATGACTTTACCAACGAATCAATAAGTGTTTCTTTGACAATAACAGTATTGAACTTAGCTCGTATAAAATCATTACACTTATAATAGTATATGGCAAGTATGTTATTAGTAAAAGTAGTATCATTAAGAGTGTTTATAAGCTCGCATTAAAGTAGATTCAATTACGACTTACAAATACTTTTATAAAACTACTTTATTTGTAACGGACTCAAATATTGTACTTATTAGCGCTTATAAAACTAAGTAACAAGTATAAATGGAATCAAGTGTATTTACACTTATGGACAGCTTTAATAGGAGATTCGGGTCTATAGTAGCCTAATAAGCAATCTTAAAAGCGCTTACAAGTGCTGCTTATAAGAACCTTCATTCTTAAGTCTGATTGCTCTTACTAAAAGCTTTAACAAGAGGGTGCGGCTAATAGTGATCTATATACATAGTATTATAAGCCCTTAAAAGGCTAATTATCAGAATAATCGTGATCAAATACCAAATAGCATTATCTGAGACGCATATAAGATTAATTGCGAACGCCAAAATCAAAATAAGAATCTTATAAGTGTCTTATTCCTATAACATATGTGCTCTGAGACTATTTTGCTTGTTGGGCCATCTCCTTCGCGATACATGCTCGCAGAAGGAGGTGGCGGAGGCCCACGCGCTCGCGCTCCGCACCATTGCCGCAATCATGCTGCCGAGCGAGTCGCGAGTCGAGCGAGCCCTGAGTCCTCGCTCGCGTCGCAGTGATGACACTCAGGCGTTGGCTCCTTCCTGATCCGATGCAGGTGGTCCCCGAAGCACCCCTTCCCGGAGATCACCTGCGTCAGTCGGTACGAGAGGCTTCCGTGTCGCCTCTCTAGCCAATCCTCCATGATGGGCCTTACCACCGGTTTTGCGGAGTGCCCTAGCGCTAAACAGGTACCTACCTTCAACCATCACTTTGTAATAGTTGAAAGCAAGTACCCTTTAACTTTATTTTTAAACTCGTCTGGTTCTCGCCTTATGTCTTCAGGCAAACTGTTCAGTAGGTATCCGAAGGGATTTCCGCACGAAAAAAAAAAAGAAAGTACGGTATACGTTTTTGTAAAGTTCTACTCCAAAATAGTTATTTACTATCGGTACTTCAAATTTGCCTGAACACAAAACGAGTGCCAATTCTGTGGTTGACTACGAAATACCAAACCGAAGCAACTAAGCTTAGCCGAACTCTCTCTTCTGCCCGACGACGGCCAACGTGCCACAATATGCTCAATATTTGCGAATATGGGTAGGTAGGTTTAAAGATATTTATTTTCAAAAAGACAATTACATTGTCACTTACATGAAAACAGAAATTACAATAAATATAGGCTATTTGTTGTCGAACAGTTCCTCCAGACTAAGTACAAAACATTAGCGCTAAGATTACAAGTTTTCAGATATGTATACTGATAATCGTGATTTGAAGACATTAAGTGAATTTTTTTTTATGTAGTCGGTTCGTACTTTTGGTAGTATTAGTATGCTGGGTCGGCGGAGGCTGCGTTTGCAGATTTGTGATTTTTTATAAAAGTTAGGTTGGTATGAATAACTTTATTTAGAATTTTCTTCATTATTATACAAGTATTATATATATTATAGTTACTTGATGTTCATTAGATTCGTTTCTTTGTATATTTTGTCCAGTTATAAACAAAATTTTACACAAAATATACATTTTTTTCGAATTACTTACCTAACCTTAAACGCCATCTAATTTATGTAAATTAGATGTGATGTAATTTAAGATTTAAAAACAAATTAGTATATTTATGTTCTCCACGGGAAGAGAAAAGGATAGTACATAGAAGAATCAATATGCAAGTGGTCATACCTACCTTGCCATTTTTCACGATCACTTCTCTAGGTGACATGAAGGGAACAAACTCGCATTTCTCTTCTTTGGCCAAATCCACCTAGAGACAAAGAAAGTAGATTAGTACCTTTACAATACAAAGGAGGAGGTTGGATTTATTTTTTGTTATTTTGTCCCCAAACCACTCTCCATCGAATGCTCTACCTCCTGCTCCTATGACGTTGTCGTGAATATCGGGTGAGACGATTTGCAAGCACAAACCAGAAAATTTAGGCCCCCCCTACCTAAACCCACGTAGTTACGGTGAACACTTTTCATCAGGTGGACATTCCTGTTTACCATATCAAGACTACTTCGCCTCTCTCTCTTTCATTGATAAAATCTATAGTACCAACCTCTTCAGGCACTGCCCTAATATTAGTGACCCCCTTCCTGAACACGACGTAGACCCGCCTCGCCCCGCACCTTAGCGCGGACGTGGCGCAGTCGAATGCTGTGTCTCCAGCTCCCAGCACTATGACGTTGCCGTGGATCTCCGGGAGCGGGGATTTGCAAGCACATAAACCTGAGAATTTAAAGTAACAATATCTATAATCATGGGGAGTATGGGGCTCCACTAAGACCCACATATAAAGTCATAGTAATTATTGTAATACTAGGACGAAGATAAGCTATACACGCTTTGAATAGGGTAGTGAAACGGCAAGGCGGGACTGCAGCAGGATAGCGTTGCAATGAAGTAAAACAATATACAGTTTATGACAAAACTTTTGAGAACTTTATCAGGCAATCGTCAGTGTGCGAATAGGGACTCGTACATTTTTTTTAATTTTTTGTGTGGGGTGTGGGGTGTGGGTTGTTGGCCGACAGGCCTCTACAACCTTACGCGAACAGTGTGGCGAGCGCATAGGGCTCTCAGCCGAATCTCGTACAACAGTTGAACTCTCTTTTATATGTTTTCTAATGGCCGCTATATAATCCAAAATTATTAAACTACCTCGCAATAAAAATGTGATGTTTGTTATTTATAATTGTTGATAAGTATAATATTCAAAAAGGTATTTTTAAGAGGCAGCATTAATAATATAATAATAATACTTATGATATTCAAATACTATAAATGCATAAGCAGAGCATAATATTATAAATCGTAGGTACAATAATTAAGGGTTAGGTGTAATTATTATTAAATTATATGTTAAACATATTAATTCTATTATCAAAGGATAGTATTACAAATGTTACAATCAAGGACCCTTGATTTTAACATTAATAACATTTATTTTTATTTATTTATTGTATTTATTATTAAGTTCGATATTAGTATCTACTCTTTGCACTCGGAGGCTGTAACAGTAGTCTTACAACTTATTTAAATACAGCATAGTGGGTTTTTGGGGACTCACCAAACCCTCCGCGGGCACACCAGCAGACGAGACTCTAGCGCAGATTTTCCGGCATTGGGCGGTCAGACGACAGTCGCTCCCATAAAAACCACATAAGCCAAATCAAAAGGAGAAGAATGTGTAAGCGGACCCCGAATTCCAAGATGAAATTCTCGGATGCAACCGGGAATAACGCTCAAGATATGATGATGATGGCAATTTTATGATTTACGAGACTAAATAGTTTGAGGATCTCTAGATATAGAGAATGGACCGGATGACACCCACGGCTGGTTCGTTACACTCAGCATAGTTATCATGCGCGCAGTCGAGCGTGTACAGGGAAACAAACAACTTCATATAAATAGAATTACGTAAATTTTTCCACCTAGTTGGAGGTCGAGGTCTGCGTCACTGTTGAATTAAGGAGCGCAAATTCAATTTAACTTTATAATGTTAAACTTATATTAAGAGGCAATGCGAGAAGAGAAGAGAAGATCAAAATAATGTTTTCCTATTTCCGTCTTCGAATCTGGACCGAATTTTAAATGTTTTCATATGAATAAAGATTGATCTTGGCTTTTCGGCTTTTCTGCTGAATCGGCAAGTATACCGGCTTGCAGTAGAGGTTGGCTTGGGCGCCAGAGATTTCGGTGGAGGCCCTAAAACTGCTCTTGAACTGTTTAGTTAAATGTTATTTCATAAGTGACTCACCTCTCTTGCTTCCTTTGGAAACTAAAGGTAAAAAGTCCTTGCTAGTGAAAAAACCCATCTCCTGGTTAAGGCCTTTGAAAATAGGAATGCTTTTCGGTTCAGGTAGACCGATACCAAGAAATACTGCTGAATGTCCACCTTCTAAAAGACCCTGAAAAAAAAACAGTGGCACTCCGGGAGTGCCGACAGAAGTGAAACACCAAAAAAATATTTACAGAGCCATCTATATTGTTCTTATGAATCAGTACAAAACTTCATCAAAGTCAGAAAAAAAGGCGTTTATATATTTTAAAGATTTCCTAAATATTTATAAAAGATGGCGCTGTTATACAAAATATGGAAATCGTCACAGTGATGATGACGCGAGTTTCATGATTTTTGTTCGCCCTAAAAGTGCCCAACGCGCTTAAAGAAGTTTTATCTTCAAAAATAGGTAGATTCTATGTATTTAGAATCTATTTTCTATTTATACATAAATTTAATTGTGCAACTAGACTTGTTTCATCATCGTCAAAACGTTAGTCTCTGTTGTATCCAATGCTTGCAATTTGAAGCCCAGAGTTAGCTCTCTTATGCTTTCTCTTGATTTGGTATATTTAAGCTTTTATGATAGCGACTGCCATCTGACCCCCAACCCCTAGAGTTCCTGCACCACAGCCTCGTGCGTTGGCTATGTGCTAGGTAGCTAGTGAGCTTGCCTCGAAAGTTGGACCCAAAGATCTTTGGGCTCCATAAACCTCTAACTAACTAGGCTAACTCTATCTCATCCACCTGTGGCTACACTGCCGGTGCAGCCACTTCTCTTACAGGTTTGGGGGATAGCATAACAGTCCCTCCCTTAAAGCCCTGATAAAACAATCCACAACGAATGTGCAAGCTTTGCATGTAACCAAGATTAGGGTTTGGATGATGATGATTGGGACTTACATTCACAGTTAGGTCTTTAGTGGAGAGTTTCCGGCCGGTTTCAAACTTGACGCCCAGATTTTTCACGAGGTCCACTTCAAAATTCACCACGTCGAATGGGAGCCGATATTGAGGGATCTCTGATGAGCTGTGATATGTAATATAATAATTATTTAGTGATTATGATTAGACCTGTCTTACCGAAATGGAAGCTTATGTCCACTACCCTATTTTTTTTATTGACACTACACCAATTTTTAAGGTTCCGGGTTGCCAAATGGCAAAAAACGAAACCCTTATAGATTCGTCATGTCTGTCTATCTGTCCGTCCGTATGTCACAGCCACTTTTTTCCGAAACTATAAGAACTATGCTGTTGAAACTTGGTAAGTAGATGTATTTTGTGAACTGCATGAAGATTTTCACATAAAAATAGAAAAAAAAAACAATAAATTTTGGGTGTTATACTTAGAACTACTTAGAACTCTATCAATTTTTTTTCATCAAACCCGTACGTGTAGGTGTCTATGGATAGGTCTTCAAAAATGATATTGAGGTTTCTAAAATATTTTTTTTCTAAACTGAATAGTTTGCGCGAGAGACACTTCCAAAGTGTAAATAATATTAAAATAAATAAAATAAATATTAAAATTAAAATAAAATAAATATTCGTTTTTGTGTATGAATGAGACAACATTAAGCTAACAAACAGCAACTTTTATTAGGTACGTTTTTGAAAAGTGACAGCTGTTAAGTAATACGAAATTTATCATTAAAATGGATAGCATTTCGGAAGTACTGTTTTTGAAGATGGAATTAATTTATGAAGCGGCCAATAAAAACAAAATTTAATACAGAGTTGTAAAATCTTGAAATCCACTTTCAAACAAAATATATATAATGGAAATACCTTGTTTTTTTTTCGTGCGGAAATCCCTTCGGATACCAGCCCCCCCCCCCGTCAGCCAGCGGGGGCGGTTATGTCGGGCTTGAACCGAATTATGGAAATACCTAGCAATTAAATTACAGGAATAACGAACTCATGAATTTGTATTTCTCTTCTGATTAACTTCGTTGCGGACCAAGACAGTTTAGCTTTCCCTGGGATTTTCTGAGTGTCATTACTTTTTGTTGTTTGTTTTTGTGGGTCACTACTGTTGATCACCAGGATCATCATACAGAAGTTATAGTTGTGGGAATGTGGGTGTAGTCCCGTAAAAAAGGTCCCGAAAACTCAAACTAAAAGAAAAAGATGGCTACCTTAGTCCACCTAAATAGTTTTCTTTCTCATAAACAGTAATATTTTTATATCCAAGTCTGGCGAGGAAGCAAGCGCAGCTGATGCTAGCTGGGCCGCCTCCGACTAACGCAATCTTCTGGTCACCGCCCCTGGGTAAAGGCTTAGTGTTAGGATCTAGAGTTTGGTGAATCCCCATCTTCATAAATACCTGAAAATTATTCAAAAAGTTTAAAAACACGACTGCCTGCCTTAAATATATAGCCAGTGTCACTCGGGATAGTGTAAAAGTGATAAGGTAAAAGGTGCTCTCTCAAGACCTTGGGGGCCCAAGCCAACCAGCCCGCTGGTCTGGAAAGCCAGACTCTGGCGCTGGCTTTTCTTTTGTGGTTGGAGGGTCAAACGGCTGTCACGAAATAGCCAATACGCCAGGTATCTGATTTTATAAGGGTTGCATATCTCAAAAGGAAAAAACAAAATAATGTTGAAATTTATACTAAATACTCAGGTCTGTAACACCTTGAAGCTGTGAGAAAATAAAAAATCAATGCAACCAAAAGGCGCAGCTTTTTATGTAGGAAATTTACCAAATGCAAGGGCGGCCTCTGTGCCAATGCGACGGTCTCTGTGGCGTAGCGGTAGTGCATTCGACTGCTACGACAGGGGGCGCGGGTTCGATTCCCGCTCAGTGCAAATATTTGTATGCATGAATATGTCTATTTGCATTGATCTGGGTGTTGCTATGTATAATATGTATGTATTTACAAAAAAAAAGTATATAAGTATTTTTATCCGCATTCTGGAACCCATAACACAAGCTAGTTAAACTATGCTTACTTTGGGTCTAGAAAGCGCTGTGTAGTATGTCGTAGAATATTTATTTATTATTTATTTTGTTTATCAAAACCTATATGGTAAGTACTTTCCGTTGAGCTAGAATCATGAAATTTGATAGAAAATAAAATCTTGTAGCACAAGTGAAGGGAAAAGTCTAAAACCCGTAAATATGTCGCTACCCACATCACAAAAAATATCTATACGTCTGCCTGTCAAGACTTGTAGCTCTACAGCAATGTTAAGTTCGCCCCTCAATCCATTTTTGTACGAAACCCCCAGTGCGCGAGTCCGACTCGCACACTGGGGGTTTCGTACAAAAATTGACAGGTTTTTTTTAACAATAGTAATCACAGAAGATAAAATTATATTAATTAATGCATCACTTTCAATCTTTCGCTTCGTTTCCAAGCCCCCTTCTCACCTATAAACAAATCGCTTACCTACTTATATCGAATTCAATAGACTCCGGGAAAACATTATCAGGTAATAAACATACTTGTGATAAGATAAGTAGCACCTTTTTTATATGTATCAACTATAAGGAATGCATTATAGATTTTTTGAATTCGACTTCATCCTGCTTGGCGCTTGGGTGAAGAAGAGGTTCTATAAAATTAAAATATCTTTCCCTCATTACGATCCCAGCGTACACCTTTTGGTTCTTCTACTTTAATAATAATTTCAAAGAACACAATATCAAAAATATTACTAACATCAACAGCAAAATGTTGCAATCCGCCAATGTTGATGGCGCCCTCCTCACTGGCATGAAGATTGCATCCTCCGACACAGAGGTCGCTGGTGGGACACACCATACCACACGTAAGGCCGAGTGGGTTGTCTGACAATATCGCCTTAGCTGCTCCATAATAATTCTGGGAAAAAAATATTGTAGTATAATTTTCAACTTCATTATTGTAGCTCTAGTTACTGCTTTCTACACAACATTTCAAAAACTTCTATATTTTTATAACAATGCTAGCGGATTCCGGCTTCGCCCGGGAATAAATTCGTTACAAAAACCTGATGTGATGGTTAATCTGATTTCAGTGCCATCCAAACAAAGGGAATAATAGATTAAAACCATTTTAGAAGCGGGTAATAACCTTGAGCTCAAGCGATGCAGAACTTATTGAGATTTTAAAGCGTAGGTACACAAAAAAAACAGCTGGGGTGTGTGTTGGGTAACCTCCTCGAGTGTCGCTCCGATTCCGATCCCGCTGCAGTCCGGGGGGAACGGAATCGGAGCGGCCGGTACATCCTGGGCGGCGGTCAATGGCTTCCCCTTCACCCCTTCATAGGGTTGGCATTGATCGTCGGCCAATACCCAACGTGGCGGGAACACATCGCTCTCCGTACTCCTCTGCTTTCAGAGGAGACAGGATGAGCGATGCTGTTAGTGGTGAGATGGCCCAGGGTCAGCCGGGGTGCGAGGGATATGCTCTATGGGTAACCTTACACCCCGGCGTCTGAAGACCCGAGACGGCGTGCGGTTTTAGTCGGTGCAAGCCCGACATAACCGCCCCCGCTGGCCGGCGGGGGGGTATCCGAAGGGATTTCCGCACGATAAAAAAAAAATAAAAAAAAGGTACACAAAACAGCTTAACGTCGCTACCTCAATTATTGTAAGTTTATTGTCAATATTTAGCTTACCCTGTTGGCTATGCTTGTGATAAAGCTTTTCACATCAATTTGCGTTGGACAAGACTTCTGGCAAGGAGCATCCGCGCATTTAAGGCATCGGGCTGCTTCCTTCAAGGCACCTCGCTCTGATAGAGTCGTATGTTTGATATCATCGAAGTTCTTCGTAAGAGTTGGGCACGACTAAAAGGAGGACAAAATGAAGAGTTAAAGTAGGAAGTCATCATCATCACAACATCGGTTTCATCCAAGGCTTTCATCTCGGAGCCCTGCTTCCCTCTGATTGTTTGATACAGGGTCATTTAAGCGGGGCCTGGAAAAGCATCTGATGAGCCCGTCAACTTGAAGGCGAGCATTGTTGCATTATCGGTGTCGTTAATGGTGACCATCATTCCTGAGACTTTACCTTTAGTTTGTTACCATTAAGCGACTTTAACTTATGGACGTGACCAATATAAATTCAATATATGGTAGCGATTGCAGTTTGACCAACCAACCCCGAGAGGAAAAGTTCTATGTGACGGCCGAATCAGCCGAGATTCAGAGTTCACGCAAGTTAATGCTGGCGTGCCTCAGGGGTCCGTAAATTCTAATTAACTAGCATAAATTTACTTTACTATTGAGTTCCTCGATGGCCGAACCTCGCCTCAACCAAAACTCTATCTAAATATCGTTCAACTCGTTAAATAAGTTCCAGCCAGATAGTTTTAAGATAGTAGGAATTGCTTGTAGCATTTATTTAATAAGATATACTTGTGACTCAGATTAACGAAGGCGGAACGCACCAATGATGTAGACTATGTATGTACTAAATATGATAAAGTGTGCGTATGGCACACTTTATCGTAATGTGAGGTCATTTGATGTTTGATGCGTATAATAATGCTATACACTTTTACTACTAATACAACAGTAGGTATAGTAAGTAGAGGGGTGTGTGTTGGGTAACCTCCTCGAGTGTCGCTCCGATTCCGATCCCGCTGCAGTCCGGGGGGAACGGAATCGGAGCGGCCGGTACATCCTGGGCGGCGGTCAATGGCTTCCCCTTCACCCCTTCATAGGGTTGGCATTGATCGTCGGCCAATACCCAACGTGGCGGGAACACATCGCTCTCCGTACTCCTCTGCTTTCAGAGGAGACAGGATGAGCGATGCTGTTAGTGGTGAGATGGCCCAGGGTCAGCCGGGGTGCGAGGGATATGCTCTATGGGTAACCTTACACCCCGGCGTCTGAAGACCCGAGACGGCGTGCGGTTTTGGTCGGTGCAAGCCCGACATAACCGCCCCCGCTGGCCGGCGGGGGGGTATCCGAAGGGATTTCCGCACGATAAAAAAAAAACAAAAAAAAAAAGGTATAGTAAGTAGAGTTATAGCTGAAAGTCTAGCTGAATGACCTATATGCCAGATCCGTTCAGCCATTTCAATGTGATTGAGTAACAAACATACAAACATCATCACAAACTCTCACAATTATAAATCAGATAAGTAGGTATCACCCTTACTGGGTAAAACTATTACATAAAATATTGCTATTCTCATGAAAGAAATATAATTTAAAAAAAATGTACATACCTTTCTTTCTTTTATTTTATAAGTAGTACTTAGATAAAATTAATGGCCCATCGTTATTATCCACTAGGTTATCAAAAAGTGGCTTGATAAGAGACCATTACAAAAATTACCCTTATCAAAGTAGTTGTTTGGTTCTCTTTGGTTGAATTTATTACAATCGAAATCTATTAACGCATAATAACAGTGAACGAGTATCGAGGGGAAATCCTAGTCACATAATAAGCAATGGGTGCCTCCTAGTAGGAGCGAAGTCCCGTACCTTTTTTTTGTTTTTTCACACCGCACGCCGCCTCGGGTCTTCAGCCAGGGTGTAAGGTTGCCTATAAAGCATTTCCCTCGCACCCCGACTGAGGAAGTCCCGTATGTAAGTTCGGAAGGCTCCCAAAGACATGATTATAATAGATGCAAGTTCCAGTTGCTTGCATTTTGGAGCCCGGCGTGTGCTCTCCTACTCGCACCAACACAAATGCTGATAAACTGCTGTAAGGCGCAAGCCAGTTACAACACACAACGGACGTAGAGTGTAGGTTAGGAAGGCATAGACATTAAGAGTCGTGTCTGCGTCACCAGTCGTTTCAAACCAAGGGATTTTTTTTTACCCTGAAGAACCCTATTTTTGTTCTCAAGTCTCCACATGAGAGCAAATAATGGTAAATGTAATAATTATTACATAAGTTATCACTGTATAACATTAAGAGTTAAATACTAATTAAGTAATACTTTTACCAGATAGGCGTTAAGTACCACGCTTGCCCAGTGTGCACCACACATGTAAAACACTGAGTTGGAATGTCTGGTTGAAAAGTGTTGAAAAAACCGGCCAAGTGCGAGTCGGACTCGCCCATCAAGGGTTCCGTAGAAGCAAGTAAAGTTTTATATTTGAGTTGATTGAATGAAAGGTAAATTGCGGTTTACGATTTACGACGTATTAAAAAAAAACTACTTACTAGATCTCGTTCAAACCAATTATCGGTGCAAGTTTACATGGTAATGTACGTCATATATTTTTTTTAGTTTTATCATTCTCTTATTTTAGAAGTTACAGGGGGGGGGGGCACATTTCTTTAGTGACAGGTGCAAGGAGACATTTACGAAACAAATTCAGCTGATAAGGTAACCAACACATAACTTTATTCTAAGGCAGAACGAAGGATCATCGGGTCATCTAGTAATCAATAAAATATAGGTAGTGTGGTTAATCGATTTTATGATTTTTCAGTACATCCCCAAAAAATGCCCTTTTTTCCAAAGCACAGGACATCTCGTGACGTGTGTGTGTAGAAAGTATAAAAAACAGACGTCATTTTTTGCACTAGCTGATCAGCCCAGGCCTTGCACGTTACGATCTTATGAAAGAATCTATAATCCGATTGCAGTCCCAAGGGTCCCACCTATTGGGTCGAATTATACAACCTTCGCCCAAGTATTATTACAGTTAGGTATATAGCAATCGGGTGAACGCTACGGCAGTCGATAAAATACGGACATAGTTTTTTAATATAATATATCTTCTTCTTCTTCTTTCTTCTTCTTCTTCTTATATATAAAAATGAATTGCTGTTCGTTAGTCTCGCTAAAACTCGAGAACGGCTGGACCGATTTGGCTAATTTTGGTCTTGAATTATTTGTGGAGGTCCAGAGAAGGTTTAAAAGGTGCTATCGATTGAGGCAGTACGAAGTCTGCCGGGTCAGCTAGTTACATTTATAAAATACTTACGGTACATTTTCTATCAGTATTTCTCTTCCAATGTTGCTTGATCTTCTTAGTTTGCGCTGACGGCACTAAGTTGGAGTATGGTTTCACAGTAGGATTCAACCTCAGCAAGTTCTGCAATTTATTATAATTATTCTGTTAGCAATTATTTCTAGGTGGAATAGCTAGTCTTGAAAGTAATGTATAATAGTTAGGTACGATATAAGTAATATGAGGGGGTATCCGAAGGGATTTCCGCACGAAAAAAAAAAAAAAAAAAAAAGGTACCCGGGCCGTGGGGTGCGACTGGTTGGATCACCTCCAAGTTTGGTGCACCCTGGGCAACGTGGGCGATGACGCATCATTGATTGCTCCTCTGGAGTAGCTGGCGTCAACGTCAACGGCCAAGAGTCTGACCAACCGGCCCTTTCCAGGGCCAGCTGACCCCATTGCACGAGGGGGTCGGGGTATGGTGGGCCTGCAAGGCCCGCGGGGGAGCGTGGTCGCTCCAGGTACCCCTCTGCTATTATCAGAGGGGACACTGCGAATGGCCCAGGGTCAGTCGGAGTGCGAGGCATATGCTCTATGGGTAACCTTACACCCCGGCGTCTGTAGACCCGAGACGGCGTGCGGTTTTAGTCGGTTCAAGCCCGAAATAACCGCCCCCGCTGGCCGGCGGGGGGGTGGTATCCGAAGGGATTTCCGCACAAAAAAAAATGGTACCCGGACCGTAAATGCGTAGCAAAAGCAACTTACTGCGCTAAGTGATGGCTAAGTGCATTGTCTTAAAACATACTTGGATATGTACTTTTACTTAAGTTAGTATAATTATATGTATTGTATTCATGCCTGTATATCTCAGAAGTTTAAACATCCACATTTTACCAACTATAATTATCGGTCCTAAAAAAAAGCAGTATGCTTATTTGCAACCTTACTAAAATAAACAAGCCACTCCATACTGAATTATAAAAGTACATTGATTGACTTTACATATATAATAGCAACGTCAATACAATTCAGTGAAGTGGACAGACATAATTACTTACGCACTTCATACAGTATTATGAATACTTACATAAAACGCAATATTGTTAACAAAGTACAATAGATAACCTTTGTCTCCACATGTTACCATGAACTGACGATGACGTCCAATCGACACGCAAGAAACGTAAATATCGTACCTACTACATAATTTTGACGTATCTGACTTGAATAAATATCAATCATTCTTTTTTTATACTATTAAATTGGCAATAGCTTTATTGCCAATTGCCAATTTAATAGTCATCATAGCCAAAGGTTACTAGGGCTGTGGGCTCTACTACAATAGAGGTGGCCTTCGTGTGAGACGATTTTAATGTAATTAGGTAGGGATCCTAGAAATCTGGTAAGTATTCGATTCTAAATAGACTTTACTATCAGACCTAAATTCATCATCATCATCTTGGTGTCCGTGGTCAGCTTACTCTTCATTTTATTGGTTTATTTTGGCTTTTATGGGAATGACTGCCGTCTGATTTCCCAACCCCGAAAGGAAAGCCTTGAGCGCCAAAGATATTGGTCTCCCATACAATCAGTTATTATGTAGGTATTCAATTCTGTTAGCTCATATAATATCATTTGACCTAAATTACCTGTATAATAGGTAGATGAGCGCAGGCCTGAGGCCGCCTGTCATCCCAGCAGAAGCAAGCCGGGACGGCGGGGCGACTAGCGTCCCTCCCCCAAACCGGGGCAAGACGGGGACACAGTGGTTCCCAAACCCGAGGGGGCCATCTCGAAACCGGAGATGACCCAGGGTCAGTCGGGATGCGAGGGATATGCTCTATGGGCAACCTTACACCCCGGCGTCTGTAGACCCGAGACGGCGTGCGGTTTTAGTCGGTTCAAGCCCGACATAACCACCCCCGCTGGCCGGCGGGGGGGTATCCGAGGGGATTTCCGCACGAAATAAAAAGGTAGATAACTGATAGATTGGTTGGCGTTTGATAAAATTATAGTATCGTAGGTACTTACTTCACAACTTTCGTTAACAAAATCAACAATGTTCTTATTAAACTTACCTATAAAGAAATGACGAGAAAAATATTTTTATTCATCTCGATTAAGGTGAGCAAGTACGTATAACACTAATGAAAGTCAGAATCAACATTAAGTATTAAGCGCCGAGTTTTTATTTCAGGCAGGTATTTATCGAATGAAGAAGGTAAGTGATAGGACTCAAGGGCCACTAAATTAGCAAGGCCGATGGAACGTAGAATTACCTTTAGAATTATTATAATTAGTCCGAAATGCCACCATTCAAGGTTTTAACTAAAAGTAAAGGTCTTCTACTTGTGTTATTCAACATTTCAAACCTATGAATATAGTTAATTATGTAATCTGTGTCTATGATAACAAAGGGGAAAGAACTAAACAATTAAGTATCGAAAACATTGAAAAAATATGATGAGCTTTTCATTTAAGTTTGCAATGCACACTTTGTTTTTTCTGTTTTGGTTTTCTTCTTAAATTTCTATGTATGTAGCTACTAATTACATGTCCAAATACTCGTATATTTACATATTCATATGTCAGTCAAGCAATATAATAGCCATCGGTACATAATAAATAGACAATTGTTTTTTACAAAACACTTAAATTTCACTAACCTCTATGTCAGGCAGTTCCTTACTCAACAGCGTATGCGCCATTTTCTTTTAAACACAACAGCAAAAACTGATGAAAAATTAAACGTCGAATATTTGTTTTTAAATTATTCACAGCACTAACGCAGAGGACTGCACACTGGCAGCGCTACTCCAGCGACTGAGTGACTGATTAGAAAATGCAAGGCAATAATGACTACTTACTCCACTCCGCGTGTTTCCAAATGCTTGTTCGTGTCGTTCGAGATGTATGGCGTTGTGTTAAAGAAGCCTTTGGGCAGATAAATTGTATAAACGAGCTGCGTATCCTTCTATAGTACAACATCGCACCACGTTGTGGCCAAGAAAATGCATCCTTTTGGTAGACATCGCCAAAGCTTTCGATAGAGTCTACATATTAGGTATTATGAACATGATCATAGTATTATAACATCATATTAATAATAATACTGTACGGGCGTTATTATAGACATATTTAGGCCAATATTTAGGAAAAAAGACCTCATTTCTACTCGAACTATACCTACGGTTCAGTTCATACCTTTTTCTTTTTTTCGTGCGGAAATCCCTTCGGATACCCCCCCGCAGGCCAGCGGGGGCGGTTATGTTGGGCTTGAACCGACTAAAACCGCACGCCGTCTCGGGTCTACAGACGCCGGGGTGTTAGGTTGCCCATAGAGCATATCCCTTGCACCCCGACTGACCCTGGGCCATCTCCGGTTTCGAGATGGCCCCCTCGGGTTTGGGAACCACGGTGTCCCGGTCTTGCCCCGGTTTGGGGGAGGGGCGCTAGTCGCCCCGCCGTACCGGCCTGCTTCTGCTGGGGTGACAGGCGGCCTCACCTGCCACCCCCAGGCCTGCGCTCATGGAGGACGGAGTTCGTTAAGCGACTCGAGCTATACCTTTTTTTTTTTTTTTTTTTTTTTTTTTTTTATCGTGCGGAAATCCCTTCGGATACCCCCCCGCCGGCCAGCGGGGGCGGTTATGTCGGGCTTGCACCGACTAAAACCGCACGCCGTCTCGGGTCTTCAGACGCCGGGGTGTAAGGTGCTATACCTACGGTTCTTTTTAACACATTTTTTATTACTAATTAAGTCTTTGAATCCGACCTTGGAGTACTTCCAAACATACGATTGATTTGAAATTTTGCACACTTATCAACGACCGATGACAATAGGTACAATGATATAGGGGTGTGTGTTGGGTAACCTCCTCGAGTGTCGCTCCGATTCCGATCCCGCTGCAGTCCGGGGGGAATGGAATCGGAGCGGCCGGTACACCCTGGGCGGCGGTCAATGGCTTCCCCCTTCACCCCTTCATAGGGTTGGCATTGATCGTCGGCCAATACCCAACGTGGCGGGAACACATCGCTCTCCGTACTCCTCTGCTTTCAGAGGAGACGGGATGAGCGATGCTGTTAGTGGTGAGATGGCCCAGGGTCAGCCGGGGTGCGAGGGATATGCTCTATGGGTAACCTTACACCCCGGCGTCTGAAGACCCGAGACGGCGTGCGGTTTTAGTCGGTGCAAGCCCGACATAACCGCCCCCGCTGGCCGGCGGGGGGGTATCCGAAGGGATTTCCGCACGATAAAAAAAAAAAAAAAAAGGTACAATGATATAGAAAAATATTAACTAAAAAAGTCAAAATAAATGAAGAGTAAAAATAACTGTTTAAAGAATGAGGTGCTCGATGATGATTTTTGTAAGCAACCCACGATAAGTTATTTTTTACTTTTTAGTTGGTCTTCTTTTAGTCTTTTTCAGGTATCTTTGATTGGCTATTGGCAAACATCGTAGATGCTTCTTATCCCCCCGCTTAGCTCCTGAAATTGGGGACCTATAACTTTTTTTTTTTGTAATCCCTTTTTATTTTCTATAGATTTAGATCGCAAAAAGTGAACTTCCAGGGAGGGACCCCTTATAAGGGGAATACTCTGACCAACTGAGCTACTTGTAAATTATTTTCGCTGCTAGCGTCTAGAAAGAATTTCGACTGAATTGTACAGAAGTAGCAAACACAAAAGTTGTTTATTACACTACCTATATATTTTTTACATTCTACGTCTTAGATGTTCCATCCTAAGGTGTTTTACGAAATAATATCACAATTATCTTTATGACTAGTTACAAAGTTAACTCTAGTATTACAGCAATAACGTTTATTTTGAATAGATAGTAGAAGATTAGCATGAGTTTAGGTTGGAAATATAGGTATATATAGATATGTAATTGGTACACAATAATCGTGTAGAATATTGTCACTAATTCCCTACTAGTTATTCAGTGTCAATGTCGTGTTCAGTGCTTCGTTTTGTTACATTTTTGAAATCCATTGTAAAGGACGTTAAATCAGTTAATAATATAACATAACATACTTACATATTAGGTCGTTACATATGAAATTGCCGTTTTTCTTGAAGAAATTGGAGGAAACCCAATTTTCAGTACTAACTGTTTTGCATTTTTTTAGGAACATACATAACATAAACATAACTTCACGCCTGTATCCCCGAAGGGGTAGGCAGAGGCGTATTACACACCCACGATTCGCCAGTTATGTTAAGGTCCCAATGTAATAGGGGGCGAGCCTATTGCCATCTACCGGGCACAATATTAAGCGAGCGATAATTACCATTTATTAATGCACACATAACTACGAAAAGTCAGAGGTGTGTGCCTGGGGCGACTCGACTGGATCGAACTCGAGACCTCGTCTCAGCAGTTACGTACGCCACTGGGCTATCGCCTTATTTTTTTTTTTTTAGGAATGACAAATCCAAACATTGTTTTTTTTGTGTATGAATGAGATAACATTAAGCTAACAAACAGCAACTTTTATTACATTTTGAAAAGTGACAGCTGTTAAGTAATACGAAATTTATCATCAAAATGGATAGCATTTAGGAAGTACTGTTTTTGAAGATCGAATTAATTTATCAAGCGGCCAATAAAAACAAAATTTAATACAGAGTTGTTAAATCTTGAAATCAACTTTCAAACAAAATATAAATAATGGAAATAGCTATTAAATTACAGGAATAACGAACTCATGAATTTGTAAGAAAATTTCGGCAATTTCATAGGTAAAGACCTATTAGGTATATCCACGCTGGGGTGTGTGTTGGGTAACCTCCTCGAGTGTCGCTCCGATTCCGATCCCGCTGCAGTCCGGGGGGAACGGAATCGGAGCGGCCGGTACACCCTGGGCGGCGGTCAATGGCTTCCCCTTCACCCCTTCATAAGGTTGGCATTGATCGTCGGCCAATACCCAATGTGGCGGGAACACATCGCTCTCCGTACTCCTCTGCTTTCAGAGGAGACAGGATGAGCGATGTTGTTAGTGGTGAGATGGCCCAGGGTCAGCCGGGGTGCGAGGGATATGCTCTATGGGTAACCTTACACCCCGGCGTCTGAAGAACCGAGACGGCGTGCGGTTTTGGTCGGTGCAAGCCCGACATAACCGCCCCCGCTGGCCGGCGGGGGGGTATCCGAAGGGATTTCCGCACGATAAAAAAAAAAAAAAAAAAGGTATATCCACGCTGGGGTGTGTGTTGGAAAACCTCCTCGAGTGTCGCTCCGATTCCGATCCTGCTGCAGTCCGGGGGGAACGGAATCGGAGCGGCCGGTACACCCTGGGCGGCGGTCAATGGCTTCCCCTTCACCCCTTCATAGGGTTGGCATTGATCGTCGGCCAATACCCAACGTGGCGGGAACACATCGCTCTCCGTACTCCTCTGCTTTCAGAGGAGACAGGATGAGCGATGCTGTTAGTGGTGAGATGGCCCAGGTTCAGCTGGGGTGCGAGGGATATGCTCTATGGGTAACCTTACACCCCGGCGTCTGAAGACCCGAGACGGCGTGCGGTTTTAGTCGGTGCAAGCCCGACATAACCGCCCCCGCTGGCCGGCAGGGGGGTATCCGAAGGGATTTCCGCACGATAAAAGAAAAAAAAAAAAAGGTATATCCACGCTTATCGCCGGAGTCGAAAGATACACTTGCCTGCTATCAGCGTGTTCTTACATAGCTTACGAGTTTCTACTGTCATTAAACCTTTCGTAGAAACACCAGCACTTCTTTGCCATATGCTTCCTTCTTCCTACAGCCACGGCACCTTCAAGCGGGGCGTGAAAAGCGTCTAACGGGGCCCTCATGCTGATGATTATCATCGTAGCATTATTGGCGTATATAATTATTAGTCTTGAGATTTCCTTTGACATCAAGCAGAGTTCCCGGTGATCTTTTTTCAAGGCATCGATAATTCAGTAGGTGCTAGAATGTATAGGACCTACCAAGATCTTCGGGGCTAAGAGAACCCCACCTGCTGATTAACAGACGAGACTCTGGTACAGGTTTCCTCTCGAGGTTTGAGGGCCTAAGTTCTACAGTAGTCGCTCCGGTAAAAGAAACAAATAAGCGGACCCCGTACAGATGTTCGAGGTGACGCAATTTAACTGAAATTAAGCTACTTTGTTTGGCAATAAACTAAATTTATGTATGGTATGTAGATAATATAGTATTTAAAAAAAAATGTTCAAATCCTATACCAGATACACAAAAATAACTAAAACTTTGTTGCCCTATTTTTAACAAGGTCGTACAGACGTTTTTCATTACTAAGACGTCGTATCGTAGTATTTATTGTCGCGATTTTTTTAGACCAAGGTCACCGTTATCAAACGTTTTAAGACGACAAGATAACGATTACATAAATATCACCCGTCACATACAGATAACATAGGAAGGATAATATAAATAACACAAATATACTGAACAGTTAATATAAATATATTTTGAATTATTCAGAGGCTTTACAATATTTGGAAGAATTACTCGACAGCGTTATCTAACTATCAATCGAATTATAGACACAGCGCTTTTCTTTTCACATCGACGGTTGAAAGACTACAGGGTGTAAGCGACAATAACAGTTCACAAGAAAATTACTTTTCAGTAAAGTGTTTATGATATCGTTTAGAATCTTTTCCCTTTGAACAGTCAATGTCGCTTGCACCCTTTCAAGCATCGATATATACCCTAGACGCCGAAGCTTGGCACAAAAATGTAATCAATGAATCAACTAGTATCGCCAGACCACTGCCGGACATAGGCCTCTCCCAATGTGCGCCATAGCACCCGATCCTCTGCCTTCTGCATTCCAAAAAAAAAGTAAAATTATGACAAAAATGTTCGTTTAGTTCAGATTCAAAAACAATCACATGAATCAATCACACAAAAAATGCAAGAATAAAACTATAACTTCGGCTTTTTAACATAGACAGGACCACCACATATTTGTTTAAATTGTGGTAATAATTACATTTCATTTCATATTTTACGTCGACAAAAAGATTATATATCATAAACAATATTTAAAAAAAAACTCCGTTTCCACAGCTTACACTTTGTACCAACCTTTGTTAAATAGGGTATAGAATTTTGTATAAAAATAATACTATACAAGCTGTTATTTCGAATGAAAGCAAAATGCAGTACATGGCATAGTGAAACTACAGATCCAACAATACAGTAACAGACAACATAACACCAATACAAATTTAGGACATATACTACAGATAAATTCTATGCAGCTCGTGAATGCGCGTACACCTCATACAGTTTTTATTAGTTATCTTACTAAAGTTTATAGACTCTTTTCTTATCTTATAGGCCTGATCATTGCATTTGAATGACGAAACGACGTTTGAACCGCAGACTTATGATGCCCGCAGATTGCCCGTTATGAATCATTTACAAAATGCATTGGTGTTCCGACGCGGAAAATTCGCGCATTTCCGTCGAGTGTAGCGTAGGCCATATATGTTATAAGACGTAACATTTGTTGCTAGTTCGTCGGCTGTGAACTGAAAGCTCAAGAACTACTGATCCCGAGCCCGAGTATTTTCCAGGTATTTTTAACTTATCTTTTCTAACAACTTACATAAATATAAGGTTTCACAAAATTAGGTCTCGGAATTTGGTGAGATGACTTGGTATCGACAAAATATGTATTTGAAACAAAAAAAAATATCGGGTAAAATAAAAAAAAATATATAAAAATATAGAAATAAAAAAAAATATATAAAAATATAGAAATAAAAAAAAACACATGTTAAAAAAAACACCACCAGCGACCAGCGTCACGTGACGCGACGGGCCCGTGACGCACGTGGTAGGCGTGCTGTCCTTCACGCAGTATTCTCAAAGCGGATGAGTGGGAAATACCTAAATCGCGACCAGCGTCACGTGTGCTCGTCGCGTCACGTGACGCTGGTCGCTGGTGGTGCTTTTTTTTTATTTTTATATATTTTTTTGTTTTACCCGATTTTTTTTTGTTTTTAATACATATTTTGTCGATACCAAGTCATCTCACCAAATTCAGATACCTAATTTTGTGACACCTTATATACGTAAGCAAATAATGATTTTATTACCTTTTTTTTGTAAGCAATTCACTTATAAGCGTGGAAATAATACATGGCGATATAACTGCATTAAGTACATACAAAAGCTACGCGCATTCTAGAACTGTAAGAACTGTAAATGGAAATTTCGGACTGACAAACTAAATTATCGAAAAATATTTATTTATTAATCAGCATATTGTTTGTGTATTTCGGTTAGTCGTAATAAAAACTATACAAGAGACCGTATTTTTTCAAGTAATTGATATATTTGTGAATAAAATGTAGCTAATTGAGAAATATTTTTATAACAAAATAATTTATTTAATTTTTATACTTCATGATGTAAGAGATTTTTTTATTAAAATTATTTGAATACTATCTATTTCATCTTATCACTGCATGAATTAATGTCTTATGTAGTTAACTTATTATTTAAACTACAACATTTTTAAAATAGACAGAAGAGTTAGTCCATTCAACCATGAAAATATTTTGAGAATAGATAAAACTACACAATAAAAATGATTAATTTAGAATACATTTAAGTTTATATGCACTTACAGTTGTGGCAATATGGACCTAGTATAAAAATGTTACACCAAAGTAATTGGAGTGTGTATACTCTATTTTTGTATATAATATTAAATTATCAATATTTACATGCTGATTCTTCTAAATATTTGCATCTGAACAATACATACATTAAAATCTTACCGCTAGAGATGTTCTGTGCAATTGTTCGAGCTTGCAAATCTCGAAAAGTATTCGAAATGCATTCTTTTTTTAATGAACAGACCCTATGGCATTAAATTAACTTGTCACATTTGGAATCAAGCAACAACAATTGCACACTTAACACAAAACTTACGTGTACTGTTTCACCTTATTTTATAACATTTATATTGTAGGAGTGGATTTAGACAGTAATTAACTTAGTGCCATTTTATCATTCAAATAAGTGATCTGTATCGTCTAAGACAATTGTGAAGTTCATTAGGCATATAAAGTAAAAAAAAAAGCATCTCATTCCAAGAGGCCGAGTAAAAATGCCTAGCAGTCAATTAGAGCCTAAACCCGTTATCACATTTTCAGTCAAAAATGCCTCTTGTGACAGTAATGCGACCGAATCGCAATGGTCAGCAGACACTGCTAGCAGGACAACAGTAGTTACTTGTCGTATATTCCATCGCAATTCGGTCGGTTATGCTAAAAGTAATTGTGCGGTATTTCACATTAGCCATAGAAGACTGAACATTTGCGATACAATCCTATTGCATATTGGATACTGCTTTGAAGACCATAATTTGATGATTCTAACGCGTTTTTCAACGTTTTGACCTTTGTAGACAACATAACGTAGAATGCGATAAAATTACAAAATTAGGGTCATCTGCATTATGAAGACGACACAATAGCATAGCTACACTTTACCAACGATATGTATCTAAGTATTGACCATTCACGCGGGTGCTTATTAAAAGTCAAACAGTCACTTTAGTCCAATGTTACTAATTTACATGCCCATAGCCTATATTTGTGGTAAATGACATTCAATTTAGTACCGGATCACCATCAATCGATTCCAATATGTATAGATCCTATTCAACTATGATTTGCGACTGAAAGATAAATGCTGAAATATCTGCTTACGGATCTTACTACATTTTTGTACAAACCTACAAATCACATTGAAGTCAATTTATACCGGCGTCTATTTTATTTTATTGAAATACATTTTACATAATATCGGTACATATAAACTTTTAAATTAGTTAAATACACAATGAATATGAAACGTTAATAATAATTAATCATTTCCTTACTAACAAATGCTGTACTTATTACGCCACTGGTTCAACAGTTTAATTCGTATGCAAATTTGAATCTTAAACAGTTGAAATAAAAACGAACATGCATACGAGTTAGTACTGGCTGTAAACATTGATGTATAACAACAATGTGGAAACAAAATTAAAAGCAATAATAAATCGAAAAATATAATCATCTAGCCAACACAAATTTTAACAATTCCATTTTTAAAATCACCTTTTCAGAACAGACATGTTGAAAGTCAAACGATTGATACCCGAAACAATCATTAGATGTAGGAATGTAATACTGCTTTTGTTATAGGGATGGTCTTGTTATCATAATCACCCACATATGACTTACACTCGGATAGATTACGTGCGGTCACTGATTGACCAGACATAGTTGCGATAAATTAATCGGTGATAGGATGCAATTTTAATAGACCTCTTCCATAGACACGGCCACGATTCAACGCAAAATGTTAGTACTGTCCACAGATTACAAATAATTTGAGACAAAGAATACATGCTGTGCAGCCTCAACTGTCAGTGACGTTGCATATAATATCCGGTCAATATAAAAAAGCGATATACATATTACGGGGCTCACTCACACCGATTCACGTTACATATTAATAATATTGCGTAATTTAACAGTAAAAATTAACATCTATGTATGCATTTTTTGCAGTCCATTCATTACAGCGCTTGTGTTTGCACATATAGAATGATGTTGGTGCGCTCTATTGTAAGCTATGCTGTTTACACTGGCATCGACGTACTACGCTATATCTGGAACAGACAGATGAAGAACCGTTACAGAATACGTCAATATGACTTCAACCTGCCTGATGGTAATATAAAGGTGAAGCATGAAGCATGTAGCATGAATGCCATCATTATAGATGCATGATCCATACTGAAGCTCAATAAAGTGAAGCCGTACTTTGTTTATTTTATTTATGTATTTCACATAATCTCAAAAATTATTATGCCAAAAAACATATAAAAACCTAGTGGTAGAAAAACCCAAAGATAAAGGTCACTGATTCCCAAAATAGAGCCTTATGGCCCTGTGTTATGGGGTAAGCAGCGCTATTCCCTACGTATTTATGTCACAAAACTATTAACAACAAAAATCCTTTTTAACATTAAGTGGTATAATATAAAACAACTAGGCTAATATAAAGTATTGATTGTACTCATTAAGTATAGAACCCAAAAAAGACAGATTTGATTTAACCTTAACTATGGCGCAGGCTAAACTTTCAATGAAATAAAAAGTCACTCAGAAGGACAAGAGAAAAGCTTATTACCTTACTTGTGGTGCAATTAAAGCAGAGTACACTTCCGCCGGGGCTTGATGGGTTGCACGGGACACAACACGGCGCGGATGGCCTCGTCGAACACCGTCTTGAGGCCCTTCTGCGTCAGCGCCGAGCATTCCAGGTACTTCACCGCGCTTATCTCTTTAGACATACCGAGACCCTGGAACACACAAATATACATTACTTAACTTATTTTTAGGTTCCCCAGCAGGGGAACCGAGGGAAATGGATGAAGACTGATTAGTCCCGGTGTCCACCACCAATTTGGCCACCACTGGTGGACAGAGAGACAAATTATGAAATTATGTTCCGCTGTCCACCAGTGGTGGACAGAGCAACACCGGGACTAATCGTATTACCTGATTAGTCCCGGTGTCCACCACCAATTTGGCCACCACTGGTGGATATTTCGCACTTCTTGCCTCGCTCGGCTTATATTCCGAAAATAAGTAAAGTGGGTTAGGTTAGGTTAGAACTGTGACCCCAACAGAGCCGGAACCACTAGTCCGGAAAGTTTATGGTAAGAAGTGCTATCTATGAAGAGAGATCTCTGTGTACAGTGCTTCCTATATACCGAGATGTTTACAAACAATGTTTTGAATTTAACATTCGAAACATCAGTCCATCGATTGATAAATATAAATATTCGAAGAATCGTTCAGTCGAAGCAGCGTTTGGCGACAAAAAGTCGTTTCGCAATAACACAACTTTTCAAAATATGTTGCTCTGTCCACCACTGGTGGACAGCGGAACATAATTTCATAATTTGTCTCTCTGTCCACCAGTGGTGGCCAAGTTGGTGGTGGACACCGGGACTAATCGATGAAGACGCTGGTAGATCGTCCGTCTGGTTGCCGTACCCAAAGTAACATAAAAGTATTATTAGGTATTAACCACCCCCGCTGGCACGCGGGGGGGTATCCGAAAGGATTTCCGCACGAAAAAAAAAAAAAAGGTATCACCCCGGCGTCTGTAGACCCAAGACGGCGTGCGGTTTTAGTCGGTTCAAACCCGACTTAACCACCCCCACTGGCCGGCGGGGGGGTATCCGAAGGGATTTCCGCACGAAAAAAAAAGGTACTTTAATGGTGCTTCGCATTAGCCTAAAGAGGGCATTAAATATATATATAGTATATAGTTTTATTAGTATATTAATATATAGGTTTATTATAAGTTCTGAGTAAACTAATTTAGAGGGATGCCTAACCTTTTAAACATTAAAACCTCGGATAAAGGACATACTTAAAATTGTCATGCCAGGAAAAACGTTGTGTGAGATGTGTTTATTGACACTCACAATACACATTTTTAAAACTTATTTACGTAAGCATAAAAAATTAGTTGTTAATTATGACTTTAATTTATAAGAGGATTGTACTAAGAGCGATAAGTATTCAATTTTGGAACACGTAGATAGTACCTAATGTCCCTTGTAATGCAAGTCGAAGTAACGTAATGTAATCATTACGTTACTTCTATAAATAATAACATGAATATGCGATATTATAATGAACAGGATAATAATAGATATACGCAATAATAAATATAGGTAATTACATATTAATCAAACCACATGGGTTTTCCTTTCTATTCAATGGTTTCAGATTTATTTATCATTGCTTATTTAGAAGTGACGATGTTTTTCTGTGTAAGTACCTGTTACATTATAGCATTTTGTGCATGTCTGTATTACTGTGTTATAGTGTGTTTAGTAAAGGGAAAACACAGTTGATAAATCGGATAATCGACACTTATCCATCAATACATAAAAAAACCTTTATTTTACTAGATTACTATATTTAAATCTCAGCCTCGTTGTGGCCCAGTCCTTCAAAAACTCCATTTGATTTAAAAACTTTTAGCAGCATTTTTGGTGGTATCTCTCACAGTAAAATACCTAATTCAATCTGTGGTACAAATTGTAGGTGACTCAATAATTAAGCGGCCTCAAAAACTTATTAATACCTATTTTTCTTACCACCATCTCATAAGAACGACAACCCTGCGTTATTAAAACTAATGAATATAATATACCTGTGTGTATGTGATAGGAGCGAGTTTCTTGTCCTTAAGCTTCTCGATGGTGTCCTTGTCTTCACGCAGATCAAGTTTCGTGCCCACAAGGATGATAGGTGTCGACGGGCAATGATGCCGGACTTCGGGGAACCACTGGAAGTAGGAAACATATATTTAAACATACAGAACTACATACAAATCACAGCCCAATTCTTCAGGCCAATTCTTGTAATCTTAAACCAGTACAGAACGAAAAGTGACTGAAGCATAAATTGACTGAAAATGAGTATTCTGCTAATAATAATACAAACATTCTGGTTGCCAATCTTGGGTATTATAACATTGTCCATGAACTATCCTTATATATAATTGTAGCAATCAGCAGGAGTCGTCAATGTCCAGTAAGACAATTATGTCAATTTTGAAATGTCTGTTCCAACTGTTTTTAAATTTTAATTGCACATTTTATTTATTCTATTCTAGTATGTTAAGTTTTACATTCAGACACAATTTGTAATTGGTTTTCGAATTAAAAAATTAAAATGAATAAGGCAAATGAAATATACTTCACAAATATCATATAATTTAACTTCACGCCTGTTTCCCCGAAGGGATAGGTAGAGGTGTATTACACACCCACGAATCGCCAGTTATTTTTAGGTCCCAATGTGTCACATGTATACAATTTAGGTCACAAATTTCAAGTCTAGAATTACATTCTTAGATAGATTTCTGGTAGAAACGGAACAAAAAGATCAATATACCCTGTTATCTGTTGGTTTTCAACAGATAACAAATAAGCACTCTTTATAAACAAGCAGAGTCTGACCTAAGTTTAAATTACCATCACCATAAGCCGTGGAAGAAGCCTTATTTAGGGTCAAAATTGAAATCAGTTTTTTCTAACATCATAGATTTATTTTTAAATGCCAAGTTTTGATTCATATATCGATTTTCGAAATCAAAATTGGATCACATGTTACTGAATACCAATTAGTTCTAATATGAACTGAACCAAATAAAACTATTTTGAACAGATCCTACTGCGATTTATTTGGTGTTATTTTATTACTTACACAGAACACTATATCTCAACAATCATCATCATCATCATCAACCTATTCTGGTCCACTGCTGGACATAGGTCTCCCCTAATGAGCGCCATAGCGCCCTGTCTTCAACAATGTTACGGAGTTATTTCAACATGAAAAAGGCATTGGATTTATCAATGTACCTTAGCTCGCACGTTCTCGAATGAAGCAGGGTTGACAAGCGAGAAGCATATGAGAAACACGTCGGTCTGTGGGTAGGAGAGTGGTCGCAGTCGGTCGTAATCTTCCTGACCCGCCGTATCCCATAGTCCCAAATTGATGGGCTTGCCATCCACCATTACATTTGCAGAATAGTTGTCGAATCTGGAAACATTGATTAATGATGTTAAATGGTTTATTAATTTGCTATCCTCGCTACCTAGAACCTAGACATACACCATTCCCGGGCCTTTTTTTTTTTTTTTTTTTACGTGCGGAAATCCCTTCGGATATCCCCCCGCAGGCCAGCGGAGGTGGAATAAAAACAAAACTAAAACATTGAACTATTTCATAAAAACCTTTCTTTAAATAATGCTATACTACATTACTACTTTAAACTTCTGGTTTCTCTTAATATCGTTATACAATTAAACAAATAAATAGTAAATAACATAAAAATACTTGGAAAAATATACTCCTTGGCAATTTTGCATAATCTTTGAGGCGATTTAAATATAACTGCGAAAGAGGTGAAACATACCTTCGTAAGAAGGTTATGCAGTTATGTTTTATTTCGCTGCATAATTTTGTAATAACAGTGTAAAAATATTAAAATATAACAGTACTTACACTGTGGGTATGTATTCCCCGGGAAAGGCGTTGGTCGTATAACTGATGAGCAGACATGTTTTACCGACGGCTCTGGGGAAAGAAACAAAGAAATATTAGGACCTGTGTAGAGCTTGCCACATCAATATTTCGAACACAGTAAGTTTGTAACGTAATCTGTTTGATTGACTTTGAGTCTTCGTGTTATAGAACTGCAAAGTTTTAGAACTTATCAATGTATGTTAAAACTGTACTTCTTGGAATTGATGAAGTACAAATGAAGTAAATTTATTTAATTTGAAGAGATTGCATGATCCTCGTGAATATTTAGATGCCTGTGTATTAGCTAAACTACGATGAAAATTACAAACTACGTTGATAGTAGGTAGGTATCTCAGTGGGGTGTGTGTTGGGTAACCTCCTCGAGTGTCGCTCCGATTCCGATCCCGCTGCAGTCCGGGGGAACGGAATCGGAGCGGCCGGTACACCCTGGGCGGCGGTCAATGGCTTCCCCTTCACCCCTTCATAGGGTTGGCATTGATCGTCGGCCAATACCCAACGTGGCGGGAACACATCGCTCTCCGTACTCCTCTGCTTTCAGAGGAGACAGGATGAGCGATGTTGTTAGTGGTGAGATGGCCCAGGGTCAGCCGGGGTGCGAGGGATATGCTCTATGGGTAACCTTACACCCCGGCGTCTGAAGACCCGAGACGGCGTGCGGTTTTAGTCGGTGCAAGCCCGACATAACCGCCCCCGCTGGCCGGCGGGGGGTATCCGAAGGGATTTCCGCAATATAAAAAAAAAAAAAAAGAAAAGGTATGTATCTCAGTTGTCTGTCCCAGATATATTCCATGCCCGAAACAAACTGCGAAATAACCATTGCGATTCAAAGGTTCACAATGGCCAACACAACTAAACATTGCAAAATGACCCAACTGTTACCTAAATCACAGAAACTGCTTCAGTTCGTGCGCAGTGAGCCTGTATAATTAAAATTCACTGAGAAATACCTACTAAGTAGGTAGTAAAAGAATTAAAGCACGTTTTCTTACGTGTCAAGGATTGAGGATGCGATAAGTGGACTGGACAGCACAACATGCTTGTCACGGTAAAATAATGTGGGAAAAAACTCTCATAGATGTTTAAAGTTTAGTCCATTGGGTGAAGTAATAATACTCGGAATAGAAAGTTCTTTTGCGAGCTTACAATATCACTAGAACTTCTAATGTGAACCTTACGCCATATATTAGAAACTAGGACTGAAATTTCCAAAAAATCTTGACTTAGTGGATACTTAGACAGAACATTAAAGGCATCAATATTGACAAAATTTCAAACTATAATAGCCGGTTTAGGCTCTGCGTTGATGAGTCATTCAGAATGGATAAAAAGCAGATAGATTTATCTACAATTATCATCATCCCTATACAAATTGTACACTTAGATAGCTAAATTACTAAAACTTTGACATTTCATTTGTAGGCTCTAGACTAGACAAACAAGCATTAGCTGCTAAAATTTCTACTCTATTATTGCGCATCAGGTATCATCACAAAGGGGGTGCTGCGCCAAAAAACTTGGTGCACCCTGTATAACGTATGGCAGCAGCGACTCCTATACCTTCTTCGAGAGAGGCGCTACTGCTTCCAGTTACGTGTTTCTGCCGAAGTGAGAGTTCATTTTGATTTGAGTTGGTCGCATAGCATATTTCAATATGCTGAAATGTATTCTAAATTAAATAGAAATCATTCAACGCTTTGTTTTATTGACATCCTATGACGCACGCATTTCGATAATCTATACTATTATAAAATAAAAATTAGTTGTGTCTGTTCAATGAGTATTAAAAAAAAAACTTGGGATGTCATATTAACCATTCTGAACATAAAAATACATTTTTTGGAATCCTTGTCTGTTTATTTGCGCAGACTACTGAATGGATTTTGATGCGGTTTATCAGAAAAGACTTAAAATCTACCGTATGTTTGATTGCAATTGTTTAAGTAGAATCGGAAATATGAGCAAAAAACGATAAACGACCTCCGCGCGGGCGGAGCCGCGGGTATCAGCTGGTATTGAAATTAATTAATTTCCAATACGTATGTTGACACGTACATTCATTATAAAACGTAGTAGCTACCTACATTATACTACATAAATACATTTATTGTTGGTTTTATCTCTAGACCATTATAATGCGTTTTGTGCGCGTTTGGGTTTAAACTTAAATGTGTCATGGATATAACATTGTAATATTGAGAAATACATTTATAGGGAAAAAGTATGTAGCACACATTTGGATACACAATAAATAAGCTGTATATATTATTAATAACTTTAAAAGTATCCAACCCTTTTTAAATATACCTATAGATAAACAAAAATAAAAAATAGAAAACATTGTCATTTATCTGTAAAACATCTCTCTCTCATCACACACGTCGATAACAAATACCTACACCTTCACACACTGTATACACTTATTTGTAATGAAACTTGACTTGGAGAAGAATGCTATTCACGAATCCACCAGCATCTGTGATAGCTAACATCTACATGGATAAAGTCGGGGGCAACAGCCAATCCAAACATAAAAGTAAAAATTCTACGAAAATAAATGTAATAACAGATTATAATTGTAAAACATCTCTCTCTCATCACACACGTCGATAACAAATACCTACACCTTCACACACTGTATACACTTATTTGTAATGAAACTTGACTTGGAGAAGAATGCTATTCACGAATCCACCAGCATCTGTGATAGCTAACATCTACATGGATAAAGTCGGGGGCAACAGCCAATCCAAACATAAAAGTAAAAATTCTACGAAAATAAATGTAATAACAGATTATAATACACGATAGCCTCTTTCAGCTTCAACATAACAGTTACATACCTGAAATTAACGGAATAAATAAATTGCACGTTACTGTAACGTTTTCACTGTTATTTTATTCAGACTATAAAGCGTTCAGCATAAAATAAATAACTCTATTTTCGCGACTCATATAAATACCCTTCTGATTATACAAGTGTATAAATTGAAAGTTTAAACAACAAGTGTCGTCCTCTATTCTCGGGCCACGTCTAGAGGTCACAATATGAATTGGCCGCGTAATAACGACCGCTGTACTATAATATTCCGCCCTCGTATCGTGCCGGTACGACATCCTGTTAGATATTCCGGGCTAGGGAATGATAGTGAGGAAAAATTTGCGTTTTATCTTCTTATAGGCCCTAGCGAATCGATTTTGCTGAAGAAAATCTGGGTATCAACGTAAAAGTCTTCAAGATTTTTACAAGATGTCTGCTATTTCGATTGACCAGAAAATTGTATTGACATGTTTTTATTTTTCATGCATAACAGTCCATTTAACCACCTGCAGTTGGGTCTAGCATCTAGCTAGTATTGTAACAGTAATGGACCGCCTGCTGCGTCTAGCATCTTTCATATGTTGTACTATTACAAGACTAGTTAGATGCTAGACTATATATTATACAGGTGTGAGTACCTACTTCTATGCCCCTCATTACATTACATCTCTAAGGACGCAGGCGACTCAGGCGCCGGAGGTCGCTTAACGACCTCCGTCCTCCATGAGCGCAGGCCTGGGGGTGGCGGGTGAGGCCGCCTGTCACCCCAGCAGAAGCAGGCCGGGACGGTGGGGCGACTAGCGCCCCTCCCCCAAACCGGGGCAAGACGGGGACACCGTGGTTCCCAAACCCGAGGGGGCCATCTCGAAACCGGAGATGGCCCAGGGTCAGTCGGGGTGCGAGGGATATGCTCTATGGGCAACCTTACACCCCGGCGTCTGTAGACCCGAGACGGCGTGCGGTTTTAGTCGGTTCAAGCCCGATATAACCGCCCGCGCTGGCCGCCGGGGGGGTATCCGAAGGGATTTCCGCACGAAAAAAAAAAAACAAAAAAAAAAAGGAGGATAGCCTTAAGGCAAGTGAAACATTTCTTTTTACCCTTTTTCACCAAGGCTTTGTGTAAGATACCAGTCTTAGTTACTAAGAAATCCTGTCACAAATATTACCATGTATATTTTCCATGACCTTTCTTTAGTTTAACTCTCCTAGACTAGAGTAAGTGGTATCCCTAATGAACAAAGAGAGAGATCGTCGACTGACCGCTTATAAACCTCGACCCGACGCGTACGCATCTCTGTCGATCACTCTCCATTCCACAAATGACACACGTTACATAAGCGCATAACGCATAAAGGAAACATGCAATGTTGATTTGAGATTTTATATTACTCATCGATAGATATAAAATGGCGACAGTACTTAATCAAATCAGCATCACGTATGACACACAAATTCTTATTAAAACATTAATATTCATTAAGGTGAGTGTTGGTATTACTGGTTTTAGAGTAAATTTTCTGATATTTTTCTTGTTTTTTTTATTTATTACTATTTGAAGTCTTTAAAGATTTCAAATCTTAATAATATCGTAAAGGTTTTGGAATGGAACTTTATGAAAAATATTCTCACCAAAGAACTTGATTTTTTTCGTGGATTCCATTTTTCAGAATTAGACAAAATTTATATGGCACCAATTATGTAGGTACCTTTTTTAAAACAGCAACATTGAAAAAATTCTACAACATCCCTCATTTTTGGAGTAGGTTAAAGAAATTATACTCGATACTATTGAAACTATTTTGCTTCTAATGATGCAAAAGTTTTTAAATAAAATACGAAAATAAATATAAATAGATAATATAAAAATATATAAGAAATATTATTGAAATATTAAAGTAAGATGCTATCAAAGAAAGCGGCAGCCAAAAGTAGGTACAAAACTCGGCCCACTCCTAGCAATCGTGACAAATATTTTGCAATACGAAATCACTGCAGTAAGGTATGTAGAAAAGCAGTTTTTTTTTATACCACTAAGGTGGCAGACAAGCACACGGCCCACCTGATGGGAAGCGGTTACCGCGGCCTATGGACGAATGGACGTGTGCAACACCAGTGGCGTCACACTCGCGCTGCCGACCCTGTAAAGGAAAGGATGGGAAAGGAGTTTGGGCTCCGGCACTCTCACTCACCAAACGGAACGCAACAGTTCAAATACTGTTACTTGGCGTCGATATTCTGTGAGAGGGTGGTGCTTCCCCGGTCGAGTCGACCCATTCATGCAACGGCCAAAATGACTGTTGCTTGACTCTACCACTCTAAAAACATATCCACAAGTCGGTCGAGAACGGAGACCCAGCAAAAGTCTGGAAATTTCTTAGAACACTGGGAGTCGGAAAGTCACGGCAAGATTCCATTCCTAACAAAATCGATAAAGATTTACTAAATCAATATTTCTCGGCTTCGTCTAAATGTGATCAGATTAACAATAGTAGATTGTAACAAGGGTTGAAAGTCAGCCATTTCACCCTAGGAACGAAGTGAGAGCGCCAATAGTTCGAGGGTGAAATGGTGACATTCACCCGAGGTAAACACTCTACATTTCTTTTCGACTATGTGAGGAAATTAAAATACTACACACACATTTAATGAAACAGGTATATTGATAATCAGTTAAAATTTAAAGTAAAATTAGAACAATTTGAAAATAGATTATTAACAACAGCTTTTGCCTGTTGTTAAATCTCATCGGGAGTTAAATTAATATCCATGTCACTGGAATCACTTTCCGAAACCATTTTTAACCACAATTAACGCAAGGTATTTATTTATATTAAATCTCGTTTTCCCGCTAATTCTTTTGCAAACTTAAATTGTTCTTTTTTTGTTAATACTGAAAAAAAAAAGTTATAATTCACGTACATACTGCCAACATTTGAAAAGTTTTGAAAATGGAATCTATTGGTTACATTGTAATCGAGTTGGTCACGAAATGTGCATTTAGGCGGCCATGTAAAAAAAAGCGTCATGATATCAAGGCATTATGACGTAATTAAATTATCATGGACTCCATGGCAAATCTTAAAATGAAAAGAATTACTTTCCACCCTAGGGATGAAATAAGCTATTTTCCACCCGGCTATCTACCCATGAAAATTAAACTTTCCGAACAGGAGAGATGGAAAAATAATACCTTGCAATATCTTTCATCGCTTCCAACACCTGACTACTCACCGTTCGCTTTTGATCAACTATCTGCTTGTGGTGTTAAAGAGTGTATAATGTCAATAAACTCCAATGCTGTTGTCAGTAACTGCATAAGTCGAAACATGGTTCAACCAATACTAGAAGAGATTCTCCCTATAATTTGCCATGTTCTAAATCATTCCTTAAGTAGTAGCGTATATCCAGAAGCTTGGAAACAGGCACAAATTATCCCTTACCCAAAAAGTCCAATCCATCATCCCCTTCGAGTATCGTCCCATTTCCATATTACCTTATTTATCAAAAATCTTAGAACGTCTCGTATATATTCCATTAAATAAATACCTCACACAAAACGATCTTCTGAATCCTCTCCAGTCAGGATTCCGACCTGGGCACAGCACTGTCAGCGCATTGATCAAAGTCACCGATGACATCAGGCTTGGTATGGAGAACGAAAATCTTACAGTACTCTCCCTACTCGATTTTAGTAACGCGTTCAATACTGTAGATTTCCGGATCGTGCTCGGCATACTGCGCTCTATTAACATATTTCCAACAGTGATTGATTGGTTTCATAGTTACCTGTTCGGACGCCGACAGCGTGTGCGTGTTGAAGATACCGTGTCTTCATGGTGTAGCATATCTGTCGGTGTGCCGCAGGGTGGCGTGCTTTCTCCATTACTTTTCTCAATTTTTATAAATTCCATCTCTAAGTTATTACGTTCTTCCTACCACCTTTATGTAGATGATCTTCAAATCTACACACAAAGTTCGTTAGAAGAATTGCCAGCAGCCTTCTCTATTAGAAATGCGGATTTGGCGCGGGTATTTAAATGGAGCAAGCAGTATGGGCTTGAAGTTAACCCCTCCAAGACTCAGGCTACTGTTGTTGGCAGCTCCAGGATGCTATCACGTATAGACTGGTCACAACTGCCTGACATTATTTTTAACGGTGTTGCACTTCAAATACGCAGCAACGTTAATAATTTAGGCATATTGATAGATAACACACTTTCCTGGGGACCCCAAATGAATGAAGTCAGCCGCGAGTTGTTTGCGTCAGAGGGGTCCATGCGTTTTATCAACGGCCACTAAAATTGCTCTTACAGAATCTCTTCTTCTTCCTGCACTTGATTATGCCGATGTCATCTCACTGAGGAGCAACTTGATAAGCTAGAGCGCCTTCAAAATTTTTGTATTAGATTTATTTGGTCTCCGCAAATATGATCACGTTTCCGAGTTTCGCAACTTGCACAAGTGGCTCCCAATTCGACTTCACCGGAATGCTCATATTCTTTCCATGCTTTACAGCAGGGCTGTCCAAACCATGGCCCGCGGGCCGCATGCGGCCTGCGGCTTGAATTGTTGCGGCCCGCAGAATCTTTTTTATCATCTTTGTATATAATATACTCGTACATTAATGAGCAAATTATTTTTCTCGCGACGTAATTCAAATGTTTTGGGTATGTGTTCGATCACGACGTAATTCAAATGTTTTGGGTATGTATTCGATCACGCCGCACACATCACTATTTACTACAGAATGCGGGAATTCCCCGAACACAAAATAGGTACATCGCGCGTCGTTCATTGGGCATTGTTAGTCACTTGTCAATCTTATCATTCGACGCGACGAAAGTTTTTATTACGCAAGAATACTCTCAAGTTATTAAAGACTTTTCCATTATATTTAACTTACTTATTGTGTTGTTCGCTTTGTGTTTAACTATATTAAACTTAATCTCATCATGTCTGCAAAGAAGAGGAAGTTAAGTGAAGAAAACTGTACATTCAATGAGAAATGGGAGTTAGACTATTTTATCTCCAACAATAATAATAAAATTCAGTGTTTGATTTGCATGCAAGTTTTGTCTGTTAGTAAAGAATATAATGTTAAACGACACTATACTTCTCTACATGAAGAAAAGTATAAAAAACATGTCGGTGAAGCAAGAAAAGTTATGGTAGCCGAGTACAAAAAAAAACTAATTCAGCAAACAAGTGTGTTTTCAAAAGTAAGTACTGAGAATGAACAAAGTTTGGCTGCCTCATATGAAGTTTCTTTACAATTAGCCAGAGCTAAAAAACCATTTAGTGATGGAATTTTAATAAAAAAATGCGCAGTTGAAATGGCTAAACGCTTCATGCAGCCGAAATTGGCGGCAAAGTTTGAATCTGTTGCATTATCTCATCAAACGGTGGCGCGACGTATAGAGGACATGGGTAATTATATTTCGAAAAGTTTATGTGATCGCTTTGTAGATTGCGAGTACTATTCAATATGTTTGGATGAAAGTACCGACCAGACAGATATCAGTCAATTAATAATCTTCATACGTTGCATTTCCAAAGATTTTAAAATCACGGAAGAAATGCTGGATTTAATACCGTTACATGGAACAACAAAAGGCAGTGATATATTTGACGCAGTTAACAAAAGTATAATAGAGTACGGAGGATTTCGTAAGTGTTCTTGTATTGTGACCGATGGGGCAAAAGCTATGACCGGCACAGTGACAGGATTCGCGGAACTTCTAAAACAAAATGGCATTGATTGCCCGTTGTTCCACTGCATCATACATCAAGAAGCCTTATGTGGAAAATCTTTGCGTCAAATGAATGCCATGAAAGTTGTTGTCAGGATAACCAATTTGATAAGAGGTGGAAACAGGGCATTGACACACAGAAAATTTAGGGACTTTTTAAGTGAAATCGATGCAGCCTATGGAGATTTATTATTACATTCAGAAATCAGATGGCTAAGTGCTGGACATTGCTTGGAACGCTTCTTCGCTTTGAGAAAAGAAATACCTTTATTTCTAAAAAATGAAATACCATCTGATACTTCCGAATTACAAAATAAAATGCAACATCCTCAGTTTCTGGCTGATCTGGCATTTTTAACTGATGTGACGCAACGCTTGAACGACTTGAATTTAAAGTTGCAAGGCATAAACCACAATATAGCCAACTTGTACGGACACGTGAACGGATTTATGAGCAAACTGAAATTGTTCAAAACGTCTTTACAACAAAATGATTTTTCTTTTTTTCCAAGTTGTAAAGAACATTATTTAGAGATGAACAATTTTGAAGAATTTAATTTTTTGGACCACCTCAATTACATGGACGAAATAATCGTCGAATTTGAGCAACGTTTCGCAGATTTCAAAAAATTTGAATGTGATATAGCACTCTTCACTCATCCATTAACGATCGCAGTTGAGAGTGTGAAGATTGATTATCAACTGGAACTGTGTGATCTGCAATCAGACCCCTTTTACAAGGGCAGAACAGAAACAGGAATTGAGTTTTTTAATCTCCTTATTGAACGTTTCCCGAAGCTGACGAATTTCGGGCTAAAAATGGGCTCGATGATGGGCAGCACCTACCTTTGTGAAAGTGCATATTTAAGTTTATAAAATCGAAATACAGGTCTTCATTGACAGACACTTCACTTAACCATGCACTGCGTCTAGCTACTACTAATATTGAGGTTGATGTTGACAGAATTGTAAAAGACAAATTAATGAAAAAGTGAATAATAAAATGATGATACCTATTACACTTATATTTTACTTTTTAGATATTTTGCGGCCCCCCAATGTATTTAGTTATTTTTTTGGCCCTGGGTCCCATCTAGTTTGGACAGCCCTGCTTTACAGTATTCTTTTTAATCCCTTCACTCCTAGTTACCTAAAAGAACGTTTTGTGTTTCTCAATGACACACATTCAAGGTCCTTGAGGTCATCAGTATCATTGGAATTGGCAGTACCCAAGCATTCCAAAAACTTCTATGATAAATCTTTTACTGTACAGGCGGTACGCTTGTGGAATGCACTGCCTTTATCCATCAGGCGCGCCCAATCTCTGGCCACCTTTAAAAAGATGGTTAAGGATCACTACCTGGCTTCTTAGTTTCTTATTGTGTATCGTTTATATCTTGTGTATTTATGTATGTTTATGCATGTATATACCCTATAAGTTGACATTGATATTTATTTTGTATGAATGAACAATATTTTTATTTATTTATTTTATCTTTTATTTTATTTTTTTCACTTCCTATAAACCACACCAATAACTGTCCATAAATGTTCCAATTCGTGTCCATCCAAAGGTTGCCTGTAAGAAATTGCTTTTAGCGATAAGGCCGTCATTTGTACATATGTTGACTGTGTATTCCAAGTAACTACGCATACTCTGATTGGTGTACAATAAAGTTTATTTCTATTCTATTCTATATATTTTTATTCATTAGGATTTAAACAAGTATAAAGGTCTGCCCTGCATCAATGGAGGAAGATAGTCAGTAGATTATGTTTGTATGGGTTATGGTGACGCAAAACAGGCAAGCCCGCACAAAATTGCAAATTACCCATAGGATAGCATACAAAATTTGACGAAATTCTTAACACACAAATCACACAATTTTTTGTATGTGTGCCTAGAAAATGTAGGTAATCGTTCCTCATGCAAAATTCCGTACTAAGGATACCGTCTATCGAGCCAAGGTCCACTGGTTGTACAATTGTACAAGAATATCTGTGAAGGTAATTCAATACCAAGATAGTGAAATCTATTTTTAAAATTTCGTAATAACTTTACTAAAGCAAGTAATTACGGACGAGGCTACCGATCGCCTGAAGAGTTTTCGATTTCACTTAACAAAGTTGATGATTTAATTATAATGGGAGAAGCGATGAAAATAATACCTCAATTTAAATTCAAAATTTAAACTTTATTAATCGTTGTTATTATAATATTAAGTGATATTTGTATGAGTTTATATAAGCTGGACTTGGTGTACTGTACACTGGTGGCTACTACTACAATGTTCTCATAAACAGTAACAGTGCAGTCTGTGAACGAGAATAGACTCGAAATAAAGTAATGTATAGAAAAACGAATTAAGTATTTGGGCCTCAACAATATTGGTTAGGCCCTCTATGCCCATACTTGGTCTTAACGTGTTTGTAACATATCATATTCTTTTAACAGTTGAAAAGAAGTACTCCAAAAAAAAATGGTTCTCAAAACACATTCAGAAATTTGCCATGCCTAACTTTTAGCAATGAATTTTACTCATAACATTCATATAAACATTTCAACACTTAATCAAACACATCAATCTGCATCAATCGTGGTCATGATTCTATATCATGTCGTGATTGTCTCAGCATTGATCCATGACCCAGCCAGAGAGGCCAAGGAGTAATATACCTTATTCCGTTAATAAAATTGCTTGAGAATCTTAGGTTTGTTCTGTACCATAATTTTAAGTACAATGTTCATGAAAGATAGAAAAGATTAATCTTGAAAGAAGCCCTTATTTTGCACGTTAATCAGGTATTAATAAAAACTGTATTCTCATTTTTAATTTTTTTTCATATAAATATTATATTTTTATTATTTTAAAATTGAAGGTACTGTAAGATTGGGAGTCGATCGGCAACCTAGTTCATAAGTAGAGAGAGAGAGTGTAACCAGTTTTCACCATCTCCAGATTTTAATAGAGGGCGTCCATTAATTACGTGAGGTGAACTGAGGTGATGTTTGCGATTTTCAACTAAACAGGTTCCTCGACGACGCGCGCTGCTTGGACTCAATGGACGCCATCATCACATATATGCAATTTTATCTATGTCTACATTTCTGTGAACTTAAAGAGTCATAAGGATTTATTGCAATATCTTGTTTATGGCTATTATGTATGGCTTGTTTTTTCTTTATCTTTATCAAGTATTACAATCACATCGAATGCGCATTCACAATCTATTCAATAGAGATATGCCTTGCTTGATTGGTTGGTTACAGATAAACACTATCAGCAACTATAGAGTCTGCTGAGTACTAAGCAACAATTAATACATGAAAATCCTTATTTGGCTTGAATAACTGATGTATGTCCCACACTCTTTTTGTTCATATTTCTCATAGGAAATGTTGGATCACAGATAAGGTTATAAGTCGTGAACAAACACGTGTTCCATTATAGCTGGTGACATTCAAACCATGTGTGAAACTCGCCTAATTATCGCGTTAACACAGCCGGTAGTTGCATCGCTTCCGTGTGAAATAAACAGAACTTTGTACGCAACATTTAATATCCCTTTCTTCGATTACTGAGTGTCCAGTTACTAGAGTATAGCAGTTAAAGTTATAAAATATTTTTCATTAAATTGGTGGAGAATAATTAAGTTATAGTTAGGATTAAATGAAATGAATCAAATCTCACTATACTGTAACTAGTATTATTTTAACCTTGCGTTATTTTCACTCCGTCGCGTTGCAGCGTTGTAGTGTAGTAAGGGGTCTATCTCTCTTTCATACATCCTCCTCTTCACCATCTATCTTTACTTGGGCTATCTTCTGTTCTTTGCGATATTCATAGCAAGGAACTTCACAAAGTTGCACATGCATGTATTTAATCAATTTTACAACAGTTCTTACTCTCACAAAGGTAATGTCACAGTCATGTCAAAATTTACTATTGATAATATTAAGAAACCTTTATGATAGAAAATGAACAAACTTATTATTATTATTATCCTCATTCAACTACTTCACGCCTCCCTCATAGTTTGAAAGGGGCGGCAAGATAGCCCCGGCGAGGAGAGTAACAGTTGACCGCGGTGTTAGGGCTATTGGTAAAGGAACCGCCGGACTATTCGGGCATTGTCGAGTGAGACTGCTTTCTGCATCTTGGCTACGACCGACTTCCCACTGATCCCGAGCCTCTCAAGATGGACAGAGAGACTCCTTGGGATCAAACCATTGGCTGAGATCACAACTGGGACTATATCTGGGGACCATTACACATTATTATTATTATAGCATGTTTTTTTGTAATATATATCTATCTCAATATTCTCATTTCGTTACATTCTATTGATCCTCTGATATTGTTTATTTTTAGGGGTCAAAAGGAAGAAACAGAACCTTTATAGGATCACTTCGTTGTCCGTCCGTCCGTCTGTCAAGACCGTTTTTCTCAGGAACGCGTGGAGGTATCAAACTGAAATTTATATCTAATACTCAGGTCTACTGTCCCTTGGAGCTGTGAAAAAAATCAAACTTCTAAGCCAAAGCAATCAAAAGATACAGCCGTTTATGCCGCAAATTTCCGCAAATTTTCGAAACTCGCACGGGAATCAAAACCTACAGGGTACTTCCCGTGAACTTAGAATCTTGGAATTTGGTACGAAGTAACGTCTTATAGTACAGATAAAGGAAAAATTGCGAATACCGTAAATTTTTTGTTACATCATATAATAAAAAATATTTTTGAAAATACCATAACTATGACTCGATTGTCGTGATGGGTGAACTTTTACTTATATGCCTACAGGTTTGTACGGAACCCTCGGTGTGCGAGTCCGACTCGCATTTGTACGGTTTTTTTATACTATAAGAGGGATGTGGAATGTTGTTTCACGGAAATAAAGTACGAGCTTGTAGCGAAATAAATATGAGTTGCATTAGTATCAGTGCTGGGCTGTCGCAAAATCAAAACAACGCGGGAGAGTTACGCTACGCGGTTTATAAATAAACTGAGAACTTAAGATTGTGTAAATATATGAAGTCATTCATCGTAATAGCTTACTGAGAACCATTTATAATAGCTGTCTAAACTTGATTCATTAAGATTGCCTTGTTCTCAAGACCTTTTCTCAAAACTATAACGATTGATACAAACAGTTTATAGGAAACGCTCGGATCCGTTTTGTATCTGATCTCAGTATTTAGTTTTAAGTGTTTTATTTGAAATCATATTTCTGAGAATGTTGATATTAACGTAGAATAATCATGTACTTTATTTATTAAATTGTGTAGATCCGCTTTATATTTACATCGAAGGTTTCAGCTATAAAAAATACGGGGAATTGAAAAAAGGAAAATTATTATAAATGGAAAAGTAAATAACATTGAAACTTATCTTATCTTTACCCTTTTTTCTATAGAAGCAGGTGCTACAAACAACAACCTTACACACAAATAAAATATAGGTCACACTTCTAGTGTGAATGTTAATAACAGCTTAAACCTGTTCCGTGTTTTACTTCGTTTACTCTTAACGAAGAGAACATGCATATAAATATTTGACGTCCGTTGTGCCATCGTTCTAGGCCGCAATATACACGCTACAATAGAAGTGTGCAAACACAATCAATAATGATTTATCGAATAGAAAATGCCACCGCCGCCGTCGCGCCGCGGTGAACTGTGCAAATAAGATAATTGTAATGATTTCTAATAATACACACAATCGAGTTGAATCGATTTGAACTCATTCTACGTAAATAGTAACGCTAACAATAAAATAAATTTACTGAAAACAAATTTAGTCCTCGCTAATAGATTTGAAGAATTATTGGCACTTTGAGATAACCACACAGTATGACCATCTTCGTCACCCCATGACGCTTAACGCGGATAACCGAAACATCGGGAAAAGCATAAATACCATATCACCATTTAAAAATTCGTGATATCACAAAAAAAGTCTTTTCATTGCAAAATGGAGGGTCCATAAACTACGTCATGTAAAATTTCACTTTTCTGCAACCTCTATCTCTAGCATGACTTGTAAAAAGTGCTATTTCAAAAATTAAAGAAATTTCACCAACAATTCTGTTCTGAAGTAATACCGGGCGAGCTTATCGCCTGAGAATTTCTTAGAAAACTCCAAGAACACTTGGCCCTTTTCGTTACTATTGCACTTACACTCAAATACGTTTTAGCTGACCGTTCCGAAATAAAATTCATACAAGGAGTAAAGTAATATTTCCTATCACCAAGGCAATAGGTATTTCTTTAGTTATAATAATCTACCCACAGATTTAGAGTTTCGTGTGCCATAATAAGGTGTAGGTAGGTACTAAATAACAACCTTTTTTTTTTTTTTTTATCGTGCGGAAATCCCTTCGGATACCCCCCCGCCGGCCAGCGGGGGCGGTTATGTCGGGCTTCCACCGACTAAAACCGCACGCCGTCTCGGGTCTTCAGACGCCGGGGTGTAAGGTTACCCATAGAGCATATCCCTCGCACCCCGGCTGACCCTGGGCCATCTCACCACTAACAGCATCGCTCATCCTGTCTCCTCTGAAAGCAGAGGAGTACGGAGAGCGATGTGTTCCCGCCACGTTGGGTATTGGCCGACGATCAATGCCAACCCTATGAAGGGGTGAAGGGGAAGCCATTGACCGCCGCCCAGGGTGTACCGGCCGCTCCGATTCCGTTCCCCCCGGACTGCAGCGGGATCGGAATCGGAACGACACTCGAGGAGGTTACCCAACACACACCCCTACTAAATAACAACCTGTATTAATTATTTCCTGTAACGATGTCCGTTCAGATAGCCCCGTGATGAGAATGTTTTCCTAGTAAAATGGGTATATGAGACAAGTGAGTATCAAGTCTTAGACAATGTTTTGATATCATCAGCTTCGTGTTTGGCCTAATCTCACGTCCTGTGGTTTAGTGTACCGTTTTTGTTACTTTAGCTGATTCATCACTTGTTATGTCTGACTATTTTCTTCGAAACATACTATCGAGCCATCTGAGAATGTTCGTTAGTGCAAATATTGGTCAAATGAAGGTATAAGCATGTTATAAATAAATACGATAATTCTGGCTATCCAGGTATGGTCCAGGTAGCTTAGTCGGTCAGAGTATTCCCATAGAAAGGGACTGGGCACGGGTTCAACCCGTCATTCATCCCTTCCTGGATGTTGACTTTTGAGATTTAAATTCATGTTATACAGAACTTGGATATGACTGTTTACGATATTTTTGCGGTCTTTATAATAACGAAAGCACAATTTTAAACCGTCATAGAGAAGCTCATGCCAAGAGTTAAAGACCGATAACCTCAGTTCGAGAGCATTTTGTTTGACCAAAGGATTCACTTACATTAGGTAAAAATACTGAAAATTACTTGTAGCTTGTTCCATCTTCATCCCGCCAAATCTCAACCAAGTTAAAAACATATCTCAAATAAAAATATACGTTCTAAGCAGTAAGAATATCGAAGAGAGACAAGTTGTAATTCAAATAGTATGAGATCTAGTGGTAGAGATGAAAAATACACAATTTAAATTTGCATATTTCTAATGCGTTCATTATTATTCATTTACACGTGGTTGAACTTTGTAATATGTATAATAACGTTTTAATTCCTTACAAAACAAAGAAACAGGATGACGCATGGTTAGCATGGTTACCTACTAAATGTTTTCTAGCACAGGTGACTCAAACAATCTTTGTTCTTCATTTTTTTTAAGATTTTAACGAGTTGAGATCGTTTGTTTGCTTTTGCGTGAAGTCAGAAGTCGTGTATTTTTTGTCTATTCTGTGTTAGTTTTTTAAAGTGATATCTAATTCCTTTTAAGCGCTCGCGATTGTGTTTGTAGCATGATGATATTTTAAAGGGTATACCGCCGATTGCTCGAATTTTATTTGCCCTAATATCATTTGCCATAATAGTCAACATCCATAATATTATATGACGTAATATTCATTTGCCCTACTCTTATTTGCTATTTTAGTCACGTGCTAGAAGCTTTGTTTCCCATAAAGTCACTTACCATATCATCATTTGTCATAATCATTGTAAGCCCTAATTATCACATGCCATAATTATCATATGCCATAACATCATTTGCCATCGACATTGGGTGTGTAACGGTTGTTATATCAGGAAAAACTGGATGCAATCGGGACTTTAGGGCACCCCGACTCGGATAGGTTAGGTTAGAAGGGGATGGCGGGGTCGTTTGAGAGAGCGAAGCGAGCGAATAGACCCCGCCATCCCCTTCGTGGTAATTTTTTTATAAACCACCTAGAAGTAGTTTGGTTAGGTGCCATTTGAGTTAGGTTAGAACTGTGACCATTAAACTTAAAAGAGAAGAATAAATAAATTTATTCTTATTATTATTATACCAAACATTACACACCCATCGACATCGACAGCCAGAAAGCTCTCCGTCGCCGTAATATGTCTAATAATTATTATGGCAATTAAAAATATGAAAAACAATACGTATGGCACTCGTATCTTATGGTATCTGAGTTTCGGGCAATTAAAAGTATGTCATATGTCTTTTAGGGCAAACAAAACGTTCGGACAAATGAAATTCGGGTAAATGAAATTCGGGAATATGATGATTATGGTATATAATCTTCGGGTAAACAATAGACAACCAATTTAAAGCTATGCCTATCTACGCCTTGTTATGGTTTCTAATAAGTATTTGAATATCAAGTCATAGTGCTAATTGAGCGAAGTTCGTCAGAGCTTTGCTCTCTTTAGACGACTCATGTATTTCGTTAGACCAACTTCTCGACCAACCGGCTGAACCGATTCTAATGAAATTTCACACAAGCAAAGATGTTACTGATGGAAAGGACATGGGATATGTAATTAAAAATTCATGTGTACCACGGAGGAATAATCACCGAACAAAATTTTCAAAATCTGATTCCGCAAAGATGGTCAAGGTTAGACACCCAGTTTTTGCGCCAAAATGCGTAAATTTTTAAGTAGAGTCGATCAAAAAAAGAAATTTTGAAATCCAACGTACCACGGAAGAATAATCACCGAACAAAATTTTCAAAATCTGATTCCGCAATATTGACAGTTCAGGTCAAATTACACTGATGATGATTATCAGTCGGGGAGCTTTGTACAATTTTTGCAGCAGCAGAATGTATTGCAGATCTAGTTTTAATATATTTAGCCTATTTGAATTTTCTAAGGTTAAGACTAGAATATCTACGTCAGTATTTATCTCGAGTATTTATAGTGCCTAAATAATAGTCAGTGGCATTGAACTTTCTTTAAAAACATACTAATAGTTCTTAAGATGCAAAAATACATTATCTACATAATTTTCTTCAAGAAAAATGCATGATATACATGCAATCTACTTACAATACACGAACGGTAGTCCAAATGATATTTGAAACGTCTGTATATGCAAAGAAACTCGTACGACTCGACTGCAGAAGTCAATAGGTCCTTTCAATCCCGCACCATTTTGTATGTCAATGACCTGTAACGCTGCATACATTATTCACTACATAGCTATTTTATTATTAATATTTTTACAAGTGAATACATGAACACATGCATACGTCCATGCAATAAGGTCATCGACCCACAGAGACACATTTTGTTGATTCGGTTACGTTTTATCTTTCGAGCTGCAGTTTATGATAATACCAAAACTAACATGTCTACTTTTTAAAAGTATCTGATAAAAATAAGAACAATCTCGGGTATCAAAATAATTAAAATAGAGAAAGGTTGGGTGTTGCAAGAAATGTTAAGTAAATACATTATAATTTACTCACCAAACAACAAACATTAATTTTTAAACCTACCAAAAATTGACAGAATCATGTTTTAAATATTTTATATCTACTTAAATCTATTTAATATATCTGCTACCACAGAGGGAAAAAGTGACAAAAAATTTAACCGATTTTTTTTATGAAGACTCACTAAAAACATTGTTTGATTTTTTATTTAATTAAAATTGCTAAGTAAAAAGTGCAACCTATTTGTTTCGTTATTTAATACTCATTAAAAAATATGTCATGTTGTTATATCCTGTTCTATGGCGTTGGATACTGATTGACAAAGGAGAAATAATCGACAATAAATATTACTGATTGTGTTAATTCTGTAGACTTTTTCATTCAATACAAAAAGAACATCACGGATACCAAAACTTACCTACTTAAACGCTTATCTTAACGACGAGCAAACTAGAGTAAGCACAAAATAAATCTACGCAAGCGTTTCTCGAAAGCCTTAAACACATTGTCAAATATTCGTCGTTATTACTTATTTGGTGCACAAACATACTATCGTAATATTACGTCACTATCTATAGGTAGAGTTGCCACTTGCCAACATTTTATATAAACAAAATCTTGGATACCAGTAACCATGAAAACATTATTTTCATACTTATGTCTGTAAATCTCAGAGGCCAATTGTATAACCAGCTAGCGACCAGAGAACCGGTTTCGCCCGAGAATAAATTCGAAAAAAAAAATGCTATAACCTGATTGCACTGCCACAATGGGTCCCATAGTAAATGTAAACAAAAATAGTCTTCACGGACTAACGGATTTCTATACAACCACTCATCTCTTATTTGTCCCCTTAGGGGTGAAATTTAGTAAAACGCTGATATACGTGTTCATTTATTTCTAACCAGAAGCAAGTGCATAAAGTTTCGTGTTCTAACTTTAAAAAGGACCACCTTAAAAGTGAAATTTCATATCTGATAACAACATAAAAAGCATCCGATCCGAAATTACAGCCGAAATTTCAAGTTTGTAGCGGCTATGTGTTGCAAACCTTGTGTTGATCGGTCGGTCGGGACAAGTAATTATATATTCAGAAGTATGTTTAGTTAGACACTGTTGCTACTGAGAATTCTAACTAAATAACTTTCATCCGACTTAGCGACTGAATCCTTAAAAACAGAAGTTTCATAAAATTTGCTGCGGAACCGTGCGTTGAGGCATACTATATTTTACTGTATAAAACAATATTGGATCGATATGAATTATTATGATAATAATGCCCGAAGCATGGTACCTAACTACGTCGAGGCTCTTCTGAGTTGATAACGCAAGCATGCTCCCGATATAAAATAGGATTACGGGATATAATCGATGTTTTGTAATTATTGTTACTAATTCATACCACAATGGTGATTCAATACTTAATTATAGCCTGATTGCGCTCTGTTTACTGTTTTCTAACCGTAGATGTTTTAATATAGGTGGTAGAGTCAGCGGTAGTAAAGCTCTTAAACCGCACCGAATAAAGTTTGAGGTCAATGACATAGCCAAGTTTGCCAAAAATGGCATATTTATCAGTTAGTATTTTCGACTAGTGTCAATTAAAATATGTATTGAATCGGGCGAGTTGAACGTGTTGTATATGTTTTGAAAATTACATAATACAAGCAACAAATATTTTATGATGTATAAAAATCGGTTTGCACTTTTTGATAGCTTTAACTCCTTTGTGGGCGTATCTTATAGATGATCCCTAATAACTGGCTTATCTGTAAAAAACTGTAATGCCAAGGACTGCGTTTTTCATTGCAACCTAGATTTGTACTTTAATCTAGTGCATCGTAGTAATACTGTCGAATTAAAAAGCTCTACCGTCTTGCATTTAAATAAATTAGAGCACTTGGCATTCCGAATGACGGAATAATCCATTATAGCACAAACGAAAGTCTACATAGCTAGCTATTAATGGTTTAGTATTGGGGAATGGTATCTGGAGTGCCCTAATGTGATTAGGCTGCGTCTACAACTCAAATAAAGCGGCGGCGAAGCAAGAGCCCTACAGAGATGCCCGAATATATCCGAAGTTACTCAATCGTCTGAGTGACTCTCGACATCGAATATTATGTAGTAAGAAATTGAACGAGACAGTGTGTATGAATTTCCCGACCATGCCATGCCAAGACCCCATGTTGATATCTAAAAACGGCCAGCTTCGCCAGACCGTGCCACACCCACCCCATTACCACTGTCGCTGTAGTTTTAAGGACGCAACCACAGCCTTAGTGAGTAATACATACATGACTCATACAAAACTCTCATTACCATAACTGCAATTACGAAATCAAATAGAAGCGAGACACTTGTGAGTCAATGAAGCTTAAAATAACATTAACTGGATTTGATGCTTTAAATTTTATAATATCGGTACTTAATCCATTTCGTTAGAACAGTATGCGTAAGCGCCACTATCCAAATAGTAAACGTTTCTACGGATGTCTTGTGATTTGGGAGTGATTTATATGAACACGTTTGTTAAATATTCAAGGAATGTGTGATACCGATAGCAGAGTGGACATGAGGAGAGATATTGCAAGTAACAGAGGACCAGTAATATGAGTGAATTTTTGTTTTACCAGGACAACATAAAGGTACCGGGGGGGTATCCGAGGGGATTTTGGCACGAAAAAAAAAAGGTACCGTATATTGATATAAGCGAATTGAATCGTTTTGAGGTTCACATCTTTTAATTTTTAAGTAAATATATTTTTGTACCACAATACATGAAACGAAAGAAAAGTCAGCAACGATGTTGTCAATACAGTACAAACTGGCAAGACTGACAACAATCTATTACTTAACATCATTTGTGTGATGACAAACTTTTGTAACTATGGAATTAGTCTTTGGGAATTAGAATAGAATAAAATAGAAACTTCTTGGATTGTACGGAACCCATGTGATTTCAGTCTGTTCGCTTGCGACATAGCAGTGAAGAAGTCACTGTGCCCCAATAATATGATATCCTTGGGGATTTCCACACGAAATAACAAGTAATAAAATTAATTATTCTGTAGTAATATTTATCATTTAAAATATTAATTACTAGCATACATTTTAGTTATTGCGTGACAAATGCTTTTGCGAAAGCAAGGTGTTTGCCACTTTCCCTGTACATTTAATGAATAATTAATTCCTAAAATGACCATTTTGATAGTTTAAACCATTTTCCGTAATATTATACATCGATGGTTCGAACCGATCCTGTTAGTCTGAATAGTTTGACGTTCTTACACGACTCAAAATGTAGAATTCGACGAATGAAATGATCAAAACATTGAGGTGTACATATGGTTAATATCCGCATCTAATTTAAATATTAATTTGAATTAAATGTTCATCTACTAAAATAAACTGGTTTTCCAAATATTTTATCATCTACTTATTTTAAAATTTACTTATATAGATGAGTAAGAATATTAGTAATGTCTTGGTTTAGAAAATAACAATTCGTTAGTTTAATTTCACAACTTTAATAACCATTTTGTAGTTTAGATACTAATTATCCGTAATTCCTCAAAAAAAAGTGTCTAGTTTATTATTGTTTATTGTCTATAAATCACAAAAAAAAGTGTTTCGCATAGATAGCTGGCGAGGTAAGCAATTAGAGAAACTACTACGCCATGTGTACAATTAGTGTCAGAGTGATCTAGTATTCTAATAGTTCATAATACAATCAAGTATTAACGGATGAGTGACACAAGTGGCCGGCACCACGCCCGTTCTCCCCCACAGTAAGGCCGTCCGCTGCGATGAGCGACGCGACGTGGGTATACGTCGCGAACAATCGTCTGATGGCGGGCGGACGGATACCTAATCAAAGTAAAAACGCACGATTTTGCTTTGATTATGCCTTTTCTGTATAATTCACGCCTTACGCGGTGTTACTTTATGAATTTGCATGAAAAAGGACGACCGCGAAGGGTACTCGTCCCGGGTCCCGATTAACGTAGCAGACGGCCTAATGTATGTGAGCTATGCTAATTTCATTAGGCAGGCACTGTACAACCCGGATCGCATAATGGCTCCAGCTATTGGTTTAAATTGATTCCGTGGCACTGAAATTTGAGTGGCGCGTGCTAATGAACTTATAGGGAAATGAGGGTAACCGAGTTCCGTGCCAGGCACAATAATTCCATAGAAGTAGAATGGAAATTTGTTGAGAAAATAAAATTCCTTGTGGATTTTTTTATATAATTAATTAGTTGTAAGTAACTAGGAATTCAGTGCAGGGTGCGACTGAAATAAATTGAGCTGAGCGAGCAGGACTCTTACTTGAAAAATAGGGCATCTTACTACGAGCTACGGTCGCGCGCATAGCTAAGGCCGCGCGCTTTCGATGATTATTCCTCATAATAAATAAGTTTCAAGATGGAAAACAAGTAAATATTTGTTATTATTCAACTTCATAGTATGTATCTTATTATTTTCGGTAACCATTCAAGCATATGAATATTTGTCCTAAGCGGGACCACCCAGATCACTGCATACGTATAATAATAAATAAATAATAATTAAATATTCTACGACATTCTACAAATATATAGACAATGGTTGTATTTACAAATAATTCTAAGTGTGTTTATCAGCATTCTAAAAACCATGTTAAAAGCTTTGCTTAGTTTGTGTCTAGATAGCGTTTTGTACTTGTATAGGGTCATATCACAGGGTTAGTCCGCATCCAAAGCTTGTACAGTCAACCACAAAGTGGCTTAACAAATTCTAATTTATTGATCACTTCAGCTCTTAAACCTGTCCTAAAATAATAAATAAAACACGAAATATATTAACATTGTCCTCTGGGGTTTAAAGCTACTTGTACATTCATTATTAAGTACAGTCAACGATAAAAGTTAGTAAACACTAAAATATTTACAAACCTGTTTTACATAGGAATACATGAACCAATAGTGGATATTCAAGTAGTTTTATAATCCATGGGGATTATAAAACTATACTCTGGAGTACAAAGTTCATATCATTATTGTTTTATTTATTATTTTATAAAAGAGTTAAGAGTCAAGATGATCAATAGATTAGATTTTTTTAAACAACTTCTATCGTTGACTGTACATGTATGCTAATATATAAAATATATATATATAAAATATATATATATATATTTTAGGGCTAAACCACTTTTGTAGTTGACTGTTCTTTGGAGCCCAGTGTTCGCTTTTCTCTTGATTAGGCTTATCTTGGTTGTTGGGGTGCGACTGCCGCCTAACTTCTCAATCCCGATAGAACCCTCTTCCAATTAGCAGGTGTACCAGCTTGCAGCTGAGGTTGGCTTTGGCAGGTAGGCATTCTTGTCATGTATTTCATACTGTAACATTATCACTCTGTTCCCGGTACAAAACTTTTGTTAGGAAAAATAGTTCCTGTGAGCTCATACATAAAATGTTTGTTAAAATTGTTACTATTTTCCGCAACCGGATGAAGATTTTTTACAGTTTCCTTTTTACATTAAGTACTTAAGTAGCAATGGATATTATTATTTCTTTGTTTATGCATTGCTTTATCTACCTCCAATGCATATTTAATTAAAAAATACGATGTCATTGCTATCATAATCATAATTATTCATAAATACATCATAGATTTTTTTAACAAAAACGAACTAAATTTTAATACAAACACAAACACACTTTATTACTGATGGAAAGGAAGTACTTTGTGGGAAATATTTGTCGGTATATTTTCAATGGATTCGGGAATTTGTATTCTTTATTTCTCAAGTAAATTTTAATTCTCAAGTACATTAAAACATACTGACAATTAATAATACTCTGTGTAGTTCAAAAATAATAGTCGGTTAACTTAAGTTAACAGGGACGCATGTTTACCTACGTATAGAGTATGTTAAAATAGTAGTTTATGCAACTGTCATATAAGAAGGGGTATTAAAACACGAGAGTCTGTGCGATAATAGGTTGACTCGAGTGTTTTAATACCTAAGTTATATGCAGTTTCATACACTTATTTATCTTCACTCATAGGAAAAATTTAAATTAAACAGAGTAGGTAGGTTACAAGAGCGCCATTTTTTCACAGTTCGAACTGCGCATGCGTGCGCCTTTTTTTTTCATATTCAGCCTAAAACCTTAGACAAGTTTAATGAATAAAAAAAGATAGCGATACTATAATGAGTTTTATGATACAGTTGGCGGTACTATAATAAGTTTTATTTTTAATTTTATGTATATGCGTTTATAAAGTGCGTATGTATAGAATCGTCTTTGAATTCGTAATTCGGATTTTTCGATTTGAGTGTAGATAAAAATCATTTCCGATCAATTAGAGGCATATAGGTACATAATAACTAGCTTAAAAAGGGTTTTCCTACCCATGAAACATACTTTTACATTAAGAAAAGATATGTCCTAGGGTAGGTACCTTTTTTTTCGTGCTGAAATCCCTTCGGATACCCCCCACCGGCCAGCGGGGGCGGTTATGTCGGCCTTGAATCGATTAAAACCGCACGCTGACCTAGGGTAGGTACCTTTTTTTTCCGCCCCGCCGGCCAGCGGGGGCGGTTATGTCGGGCTTGAACCGACTAAAACCGCACGCCGTCTGGGGTCTATAGACGCCGGGTAGTAAGACTAGTGAATGACGTTAACGTCATTGCTATTGTGTTAAGTCTATTTGTGCCATTAACAATATCTCCCATAATACTTACATAACGTGCGTATACCAATGAAATGACATCACAAACCAAAACATAATGTGTACGCATAATGTGTTTCCGATTCCCAATCGTCACGCTAATCCTCAAACATTAATATATTTTGACTAAAGTGGCAATAACGTCGTGTCATAACTTTTCCGTTCACGTTCAATATTATTATTTACCAGCCTATACACGGATGGTACCTAGTAGAGATAAGCCGCCATTCACGTAAAAACTTTCCGTTTCCCATCAGTCTTCACAAATTACTTCACCCTTTAAATTATAGAGGCATAACAGATGCTGTATAAATCCATTGTTCAGTAAAATTACTTAAACTCAACATTGATTCCAAAAAAAAAGATCGATGGGTGTTATTTGATCGATGGATTTTCGAGGGATATGCTCTATGGGTAACCTTACACCCCGGCGTCTGAAGACACGAGACGGCGTGCGGTTTTAGTCGGTTCAAGCCCGACATAACCGCCCCCGCTGGCCGGTGAGGGGGTATCAGAAGGCATTTCCGCACGAAAAAAAAAAGGTATCTTAAGTTATTAAAATCAATATTTTTTTACCACGTTTTTCTGAGTTTCACTTCGTGTCTGTGTTTCTTTCCCTCTGAAGCCAAAAATTAACACTTAATTTTTGACCACTTCTGATCACCCTAAAGCTCTGAATTTATTATGTAGGCTAATGCCACCTTACATTTTCATATTGAATCATCAGAAATAAAAATAAAAGAAATAAAATAAATGAAAAAAACTTTTTAAAAACCACGGTTTCCTTCCTTTAATGTATCGTTTTCCTTAGATATTCAATAATTTAAAATTTTCAAAGTGCCCGCACAACGTTTTTTAGTGATTGAGAAATTTATTTTCTTCTTGTTAGTTCGGAAGGAAAACGTGGTTTTTAAAAAGTTTTTTTTTGAAACACAGCTTCGTCTTAAGTTCATACTTTCTCATTATGCTCAATTTCTCAATTTTTGACCTTGTGTTTTTGTGGTAGTTGAAGTAATTAATTTCAATTGAAACACGGTTATTTGCAATTAAATGAATTATTTTTTAATAACTTAATTTTCAACTTAAGCTTATTACCAATTTTATAATAATTGTAATTAACAAGTAGACTTAAGACTCTAGACATAGAACTCTTAACTCTTCATACTTAGAAATAATTGTTACTTTTTGTTTGAATTGGCTACTATATTAACATTTATTTATATTTATTCTAGTAGTAGCTCAAATTCGAGAAAGGCTATTTAAATAACGGCAACGCTAAACAATACGGCCATAGCCCAGTGGCGTACGTAACGGACTGCCGAGACGAGACCTCGAGTTCGATGTCGATCCCCAGTCGCCCCGGGCACACGCCTCTGAGTTTTCGTAGTTATGTGTGTATTAAAAATGTTAATTATCGCTCGCTTAGTAATGTGCCCGGTAGATGGCAATAGGCTCGCCCCCTATTACATTGGGACCTAAACATAACTTGTAAATCGTGGTGTAATACACCTCTGCCTACCTCTTCGGGGATACAGGCGTAAATTTATGTTAAACATAATATCAAAAACTGGACTTCACATAAGGGTTCGTTATTTTTAATAATCTACCATTCAAAGACAACAAGCTCTTCAAATTATTTTACGATATAATGTACTTTCAGCCTCAATCACAAAGTATCGATTTTCAATTTATTTCGCGTTTGATGTTCAAGGATTACCGATGTTAACCTAGATATCAAGTGGCATAATGGTGGATGAATATGATACGGAACAAAGGGGTAGTCCATTAAATGTCTTGATTATGGTAACATAAGAAAAGAACTGTTTACTTTTAATTAGCTGCCAACCTAAAATAAACGTTTTAGACGTGATATAAACCGTATCCCATTTCAGGGTTGGAAAATAGAAGAAAAATAAAACTGAGCTCCGGGGAGCACAAGCTTCCAGATGGAAGACGAAACCTTATTTTACAAGAAGAATAGAAGCAATTAAATTTGTGCTTTAAGTTCTTGTAATAAGCTTCAGAATTGTATCGCTTTAATTAATTTACTAACATGGGATCGAAATATGTTATTGTGACGTCAAACTTTCCACGTAACTTATCATGTACTATTTTAATTAGTATAATATACTACGCGTAGTCAAGCTGGGTTCTTCTTTATTTAAAGTTTATTTTGACACCTTTCACAATTATATTAGTTTTAAACTTGAAAAAAAATGAACTGTGTTAATGTTGGGCCTAATAATAATATTATACCTTTTTTTTTTTTTTTTTATCGTGCGGAAATCCCTTCGGATACCCCCCCGCCGGCCAGCGGGGGCGGTTATGTCGGGCTTGCACCGACTAAAACCGCACGCCGTCTCGGGTCTTCAGACGCCGGGGTGTAAGGTTACCCATAGAGCATATCCCTCGCACCCCGGCTGACCCTGGGCCATCTCACCACTAACAGCATCGCTCATCCTGTCTCCTCTGAAAGCAGAGGAGTACGGAGAGCGATGTGTTCCCGCCGCGTTGGGTATTGGCCGACGATCAATGCCAACCCTATGAAGGGGTGAAGGGGAAGCCATTGACCGCCGCCCAGGGTGTACCGGCCGCTCCGATTCCGTTCCCCCCGGACTGCAGCGGGATCGGAATCGGAGCGACACTCGAGGAGGTTACCCAACACACACCCCAATCATAATATACCTAATAAAAAAATATGAAATTCGAACATCCGCGAGTTTCACAAAAAGGTCTGAATTTCATCAGAAATAAATATTGGACAACTTTGATTGAAACAGTTAATGTCCGTGTTTGTTACTTATTCACGCTGTAAGGGTTCAATTCAACAGACTTGAGTGAAATTAGGAAAAACGATTGCCTGTATCTTGGAATTCCTGGATAACTGAACTAACATTGTCATCATAAAAAATAAAAATAATACTAGAAACAGGGTTACAACAACGTATTACCAAACCAGTGCATAAATGTTTCACAAGTTCGTCATACAGAATAAGGTGAGCGGTGTCACAATGCAATAACAATAAACTTACATATTTCATAAGGTTTTTTTGTATATTTTTTTTGGGCACGTCAATTTGACTTCACCTCGCCTGATGGTAAGCTAAAGTCTCAGGAAAGAGGGTCACCATTACATACACGTATCATGTTAACAATGGTGGCACTCAGCTTGACGGCCTCATCAGAAGAGGATTGTCGTCGCAGCACCGCGTGACACCCACCGGTCCCACTAGTGCTGCGACCACAATCCCCCTGCCCGGCTATGCACTTGCTGACCCCTGAACGCAATCAAACCGAAATTGGATTACTATGGAGGGTTTTTAGCAATCCTGCACGGTGGTACCTACGCGGCCGAATTTTGTGACAAATTTGTGTCATCAAATTTCTACCACCAGTAAAGGTAATTGCAGAAAACTTCTGAATATTTTCAAATCAACTAATCCCATCCAAACCACATCGAACGTTCGTATAGTTATAGTTCGTAAGGGCGGAGCTAAAACTAGTCAGAGAACTTATTGCCTTCTAAAAGTTGGTAGATTTTGAGGTAAAAACTCGTGCCTGGTAATTTGGTCTTGTCAGCAAACTGCCTGCTATAAAACCTCATTTTTTGCTACCGGTAACTAGTTACGAATGTTACGATGCTAGTCCTATCTCACTTACGGTTCCAAGAAACGTTATTATGTACCAGGCCGGCTGATCTACAATCAGTCGAGTGTTGTAGGTACATTCAATGTGACACACCTTGGTAAAAAGTAAAAATCATATTGTAAAAAAATATGTTACTTAACTAATAATCAAAATAAGATCTGATTGATTATGGGTTAAAAAAATCTAACAGCAACATGCTTATTGATAACCATGAGTCGATATAGCAATTATTATTCACTTACATTTTATTCTGTGACTATACTAAGGTTTAGCATTAGCTATTATAAAGATTTCAATTTCTTAAAACAGTAGTTAAGAAGTGGAGATATCTGCTTCACTCATTAGTTAAATTTGTCATTTACAAGGCAAGTAACATAATGCTAGTGTTGAATGTCAACGGGTCCTAACAGTGTACAGTTACACACTGCATACAACATGTAATCAAGTTAGGAAGATCAGTAATAAAAGCGTACTCGGGAGAGTCAAGAGGCAGTGTAGATGAATAAAATATTATGTAAAGCAAAGTGACGTACAATAATCAACTTTGTAGTTATAGTAATAAACGTTTACGCGTCCGAACGCGTTATTGTACAATACAAGTTATCGCGCGAGTGTTGCAAAGCCACGGAACTAAATATCCATACATACCTATATCCTGCTAAAATTGTAATGGGAAAGTTTGTGAGTTTGGTTGAGTATGGATGGACGTTTGTTAATCTTTCACACATCTGGATGAAATTTGGTACAAAGATAGAAGTTTGGATTTATTACAGGGATAGTTTTCTGTGGGTCACGGGCACGGGCTCAATATTTTCACAAGGGTGAAGCCGCGGGCCACAGCTTCATAATGATCTATTCATTCAGCGTCCTTAGTTTGGAAAGTCTCATTTACATGCCATATCCACCGCGGAAATCGTGAATGATATAATGACATATTATGAGTATGACGTATACATACTTACGTAGGATGACAAATCGTTCTATGGCTAAACGACGCTTCAAAATGAAAAAGGGTTCCGAGTTTCGACTAAGCGAATGTTGATCCGTCGGTTTTGTATCAGTCTATTAACGGGCCGTGCTTTTAGTCTCCTTCGATACCATACAGACGGTCACAAATAACATAAGACGGTAAAATCTACACAAGCCGTCCTTAACGAACCCATTTATCGGTCATAAAAGTGGGCCAAAACTGGGCCTTCTCCACGGTAGGTACACGACGCTAGTCTATTTTGAGTGTGGTTACAAAACAAAGGGCTTTGTTTACCCGTCAAACTTACACGTCAATGAATGGTGTACTCATTTACTTGTTAGAACGTGGAGATGCTAATTTGTAAAAATACTGACATTGTGAATGGACAGTGGAGAACAATTAAGATTTTTAAATACATACCTGTTCCTGATTTGATCTAGAACGAATCGAATCACGTGGGCATGGTATCAGTGCGTTGTACGGTTGGTTTAACTGCTGGAGACGTTTCCTTTTCTTTTTACCCTTATTTTACGCATTTCCCTATGTAGGCATCCCGAGTAACATCTATGGTTTTAGAAGCGTTTATATATATATCACAGTAACCGCTTTCCATGCGGTAATGTGCATGTATCAAAATGTAATACTTTACATAAGTATATTTTTATGAATTTTAACTCCTCCCTCCGCCATTGCAGCAAAAGTAAGGAAAATTTTAAAACTTGTAAATGTCCGTGTGTGTTTGAGCATCTCACGAAAATTATTGGAACAATTTTAATGAACCGTTTTATGGTTAACAACACAGCCACAAATTAAAAACTAGTGTTATATTTAATTAAGTTACGATGAGGAAAATCGGAGATAACCACATTACATACACGGGTGAAGCCACGAGGAAAACTTAATATTTTAGACCTAAATTTATTTTGTATGTTAAACTTACACATACAGGTTGATACAAAATATCTTCACTTGATCATGCGTTCACACTTAAAGAAGAGAAGAGAGAGATTGTATGTCCTCATTGATTTGAGAAATGTCACTGCTCATTAAGATTCTGCCTCATAACATCTGGGCCATGAATTTCCGTGATTGTTTTATGCGAGTTTTGATGAGACAAATGAAATAAATTAATCTTTTTGAAGAACTAATTTAATAATTCCAGTAATTTAGACATCATTCTGTCTGTTACAAATTATATAAATATTTAGGTGTAGTATGGTTACTGCCTCGGTTGACCGGTATTTGTGAGCGATAGTGAAGTCCTACTTTTGATACCAGAAGAAGTGTTATTGTGTAAAGAAACTCTCGGTATCTGCACGGAGTTCCAAAGGGCAAAGGCTCCCTTGATGATACAAGGTATCAAAAAATATAAGGATTTAGCAAAATTTTGATGTAAAATATAATTGGTGCCCGTGTAACTGTGATAACGAAACTGTGCATGGACTCCCAGATTCGATTCCTCGGATGTCTGTTACGAAATTCTTCATCTCAAAGTACCCGATATTATATTGTGGCTCTTTATTTTGTAGGTACGCAAACAACCAGGAGAATAAAGGTGCTAAGTGCTAATACACCTCGCGGATATATTTGGGGGAATTTGGGGATATACATTCGTAAATATATACAAAAAGTGTACAATAAAAATATAAGGCTGACTGATCCCTTTGATAAGAGGCCATTCATTTATTACGTAAGACTATTTTTGCTAGTTTTTGACTCCCTCCCTCCCCTATATAAGAAAAAATAAGAATAGGCTGACCCCTCCCCCCCCCCTGTGTAATATTTATTACGAAAGAATCTAAAGGAAAAGAATCTAAAGGGACTTTGGTTTTAATTATTCATATTTACTTACATAAGATTTAAATTTCAGTCCAGGGGCTCAAAACCCTTGTCGCACAAACAAAGATGTAAAGTGATCGGATGCTTTAACATCCTCTGCGACAGGAAACATGAGCGAAGGTTCACTTCTTAAAGGGCATGGCGGAGAAAAAAACCCTTGCGGAAGGATTTTACGAATATCACTACAGCATTACTTTTCAGTGCACTTTACAATTTGTAAAAAGTATTGATAATAAATGATAATTATCGCTCGCTTAATAATGTGCCCGGGTGATGGCAATAGGCTCGCCCCCTATTACATTGGGACCTTAACATAGCTGGCGAATCGTGGGTGTGTAATACACCTCTGCCTACCCTTTCGGGGAAACAGGCGTGAAGTTATGTATGTATGTAAAAAGTATTCAGACTCCTCCACATATCTTGTATACCAATGTTGATCAACTAATACATCTCACATCCATCCATCTTACTTTTTCAAAGTATAATTTTAACATTGCGCATTTTTGTGATCTTACGTAAGAACTATCAAGACTCCCTCCCCCCTTGTAAGAAAAAATAAGACCACAGCCACAACTTACAATACAACACATTAGGCCCCTAATGTGTTGTATTGTAAGTTGTTACCAAGATTGTATCAGCCTGTATAAATAACTATGTGTTACAACTATGGTCAAAACTAGAGGAATTAATGACGCAACTATATCATTTGACGTGTATCTATACGTAGGCAACAATAACTTTATTGTTTGAACTCACGATACTATTTCTTATTCGTCAGGAGCGTTGATAGCGTAATTATTTTGACCCCATTGTTAAGACACAAAACGTATAACAATTGTACTATTAAAATCTTATTATGCCTGCCTCGAATAAATCGCGTTACATAATTTATGCAAACGGTCATGAATATGATAGAAGTAATGTGTTATACGATTTGTATAGAGTTTATGAAGATTTAGAATAATAGACTGCGCCATTGCATGATCAATGACCTTACTAATTATAAGATAATACGCTTTGTATATGAAAGAGGCAGAGAGATTCCTACCTACTAAAACCCGTGAAGGTCTCCAACAAAAAAAGTGTTAGAAAAAGACGTTGCAACGCGTGCTTAAAATCTGCTGTATGTTTGATTGCAATTGGATCCGCGCGGACGTGGCCGCGGGCATAATTTAGTTCTCAATATACTTTTGAAGAACGGGAAATCAAATTGCACCGTGTGAAGTAGATGCGGGTCTATACAATATTACATAGTAATGAACAAGTCGTAGTGGAATTCATCCGCTCAACCATCCAATATAAATCGCATTGAAAGCAAACAGGTCAGTCGAGTCAGTAGCCGGGATCACAGAGGCACCAGGAATTAGGGCAGAGCAGTAATTACTTACACGCTCAACGGCCTAGGGTCGGGCAGGCCCGCCAGAGCTGAAAGGCTTTGTTAGGGGAAATTGTCTCTTGTTACAGCTTGTTGAGCATTTCAAGGTATCTCGGCTACTTCGTAAAGTATACGGAAATTATGGAACTAGGTTACGTAGAACAAACTTTGTTTTATTTACTGCTTGTAACACTGAGACTATGAAGTTCGATGTTTTTATTTATTTTTTTTATTTAGGGCACGTCAATTTGACTTCACCTCGCCTGATGGTAAGCTGAAGGTAAAGTCTCAGGAAAGAGGGTCACCATTTTTTTTTTTACGTGCGGAAATCCCTTCGGATACCCCCCGCTGGCCAGCGGGGGTGGTTATGTCGTGTCTCGACTAAAACCGCACGGTGTCCTCCCCAAGTGTCCGTTGCCGGGCACCCCGGGTAAGGTCTCGAAAGGATAACCCCAGGGTTGCCGACGGACTTTGGCCGCCACCGCGGCCTCGCCTGGTGGGGTCGGGTTTTATCCCGCTTCGGTGAGTTGGCAGGCGTGTGTAGGGCACACACGACACGCCTCCGCCACGGCCTGCTTCTGTAAGAACGGCGAGTCGGCCAACTGCCGTCCTCAGGCCCCGATCATGGAGGTCGGTAGTCCCGGGCGTAGATGAGAGATGAGACTGCGAAACTCGGGGTGCAGGGTTCTCTCCCGCTCCCTCTCCGCCGTCTCTTTCGCGCGCATTACCTGCTCGCAGAAAGAGGCGGCGGCGTGCCACTTGCTCCCGTCGGAGACCACGGCCCTCACCATGGTCTCCAACGAGAGAACGTCCACGCCCAGGACCGCAACGAGATCCCGGCGTTGACTCGCCCACGCAGGGCACTCCACCAACGTGTGGAGCGCCGTGTCTTCGCCAGGATCCTCGCAGTGCTGGTACTGCGGCGTTGTCTCCCGGTGGATGCGCCACAGATACTTACCGAAACACCCGTGTCCGGTAACCATCTGGCACATTCGGTAGGAGAGGTCCCCATGGTCCCTCTCCAACCACTCCTTCATGATCGGTCTCACCGCCGCAATGGTGGATTCCCCCCACCTTGGGTGCTCAAGTCGCACCCTCCATGTCTCCATGAGTTCCTGGCGCTGCCACTAGTGCCACTAGTGCTGCGACCACAATCCCCCTGCCCGGCTATGCACTTGCTGACCCCTGAACGCAATCAAACCGAAATTGGATTACTATGGAGGGTTTTTCGCAATCGTGCACGGTGGTACCTACCCGGCCGAATTTTGTGACAAATTTGTGTCATCAAATTTCTACCACCAGTAATATACATGTTCTATTTTATTAGTTTCTTTTTCATGAATTCAATAGCCAAGGGCGTCTATGGTTCTTTGTGATTTAGTACAATGCAAATGAACGATAAAAAAAAAACATTTTCGCTTTAATGGTTGAGTACTTTCAATCAAAACAAGAGAGTCACATTCACTTTCACAGAAAGTTTAGTTACGTATTATTGACCAAACTCTTGATTTACAATTGTATTGTTTCACTACTTGATGCCTGCAGCTCCGCCCGCGAAGATGTTATCGCAATCTTCGGTTGTACTTAACCAATTGCAACCAAACACGGCAGACTTTAAGTCTGACCAAGAACCTGCATTAACGATTCTGAACTCAAAAACTTCAATAGAATATTTATGAGTTCAGAATCGTTAATTCAACATTACACAAGTTAATGCCTTACTCAGGCATTAAAAATAGAACTCTCCAATGTACAAACTAGTTAAAAAAATTATTTTAATAGTTTAGAATATGTATATTATTGTATACCGAGTTATTGCTAGCTATACATTTGTTTTACAAAGAGCAATGAAATGAGCACAGTTGTATTTTTAATCGAGTTTGATTTCACTCGATTTTAAATCGCCGTGTCAGCCTTGAAGAAACCCACGCATACTAGTTTTAGCTATCTAAATCAGCGTGTGCTAATCCACGATTATCATGTTGTATGTTCAGAGCAGCCTAAATGTGTAACATTACATAACTGAAACGATATTCTCCCAGACCAAGAATTTCGCAATACAATAGTCATATAAATATTATGGCGGAGTATGTTTTTTTAGCAGAGCGCAAGTTATATCTTTCATAGTAGACTCGTAAAAAGCTGTGCAATCGTTAACCAGATTTCTTGACCTCTCGTTATTATTTACTTTCTTGTGAGTGAACATTCGCGAGGTATAATCTCGAGGGGTTTGAGGGGTCTCGGTTGGCTGGATCCACTATTGTCTTCGAGTGAAATTCCGGTATACGCCGGATCGACCGGTTCCCGCAGGACGAGGGGAGAGCAAGGTTACGCGTTATTTAGCACGCACGTGCGACGTCGTGGCTGGCTTCGTAAACGAACCAGACCAACGCTTTTTATTATTATTTAAACAAAGGCCACCTACCTATAGCGCCTTATTGCAAACCGTGCATTTACAAACATCAAGTTTCAACAATCCCAAAAAAATATAAAATGAATCCTAGTTCTTTTGTTAGTTCACTTTTTGAAATAGGTACTATGAAGGGGTTAGTACCTATCTAAAGTGGTATAATATATGATTGGGAGAGAATTTCCCACGGCATTGCTCATAGTCAGATAGCTTTATATTATGTCAATATTGTACCTACCTTAGGTCATTGAAAGCCTTTTAGAAGACACCTGCTATTTTACTAAAGATAATTTTTTCATCTAATACATGTAGAGAGTAACGTTTAGCAGTTTTTAGGGTTCCGTACCTCAAAAGGAAAAAACGGAACCCTTATAGGATCACTTCGTTGTCCGTCCGTCCGGCCGTCCGTCTGTCAAGACCGTTTTTCTCAGGAACGCGTGGTGGTATCAAACTGAAATTTATATCTAATACTCAGGTCTACTGTCCCTTGGAGCTGTGAAAAAATCAAACTTCTAAGCCAAAGCAATCAAAAGATACAGCCGTTTATGCCGCAAATTTTCGAAACTCGCACGGGAATCAAAACCTACAGGGTACTTCCCGTGAACTTAGAATCTTGAAATTTGGTACGAAGTAACGTCTTATAGTACACATAAAGGAAAAATTGCGAAAACCGTTAATTTTTAGTTACATCATACAATAAAAAATATTTTTGAAAATTTTAAAGTTAGTACTTCTTTTCTCATGAACGCGTAGAGGTATTAAATTGGAATTCATATCAAATACTCAGGTATCAAATACAGGTTTGTACAGAACCCTCGGTGTGCGAGTCCGACTCGCACTTGGCCGGTTTTTGTATGTAGGTATTTTGAAGTTTATAGAAACTACGACTAGAAAATCGTGAAGAACTGCCTAGCAGCTATCGCTTGTATGCTACAATGCTGGTCAGATGTGCCACATAATTCACAACGCGTTCGGGTACTAAACTAACATTACTCTTAGGCTCTTTCTCTGTTAACAATTATAACCAATCACATCACTGTTTTGTGTTCCGTAATTAGTCCTAATATGTGAGATTTTGTTGATTGTAACAAGGTTTAAGGGCACTTCCTCTTGTTTACATATTCCATGGTCGAAACTGTCACAACCAAGCTCAAGATAAACATTGTTAGCCATAAGGAAATACAAAATAATGGCGTGGCAATAACGAACGTTACATAACAATGGAATTTCCCACAATTTCAAATAATATTGTGAAGCATTATAAATCTTTAAAAGTGCTGGCCCATCGTGATAAGGCAAAGGGTGTCACACGGACTGAAAGAATATATTAAATACTAGCTGATGCCCGCGGCTCCGCCCGCGCGGAGGTTGGTTATCGTTTTTTGGTCATATCTCCGGTTCCACTTCACCAATTGCAATCTAACATATTGCAGATTTTAAGTTGACCAAGACCTTTATAATAGAAAAACCGCATCAAAATCCATTCAGTGTTTTTGCGTCCATCGCGAACAAACAAACAAGAATTCCAAAAAATATATTTTTGTGTTCTGAATCGACTGTCATACTGAATTTCGATGTTCAAAATAGCGATGAACTAGCCCTAAAGTACCGAAACGCGACTCACGGTAGTGCGAAAGTGCGCCACATCGATACCTATAATTTCGAATGTTTTCAACCGCGAAGCACGGTAGTGCGAAAGTATTCCACATCGAGTCGCGTTTCGGTACTTTAGGGCTACAGTTCATCGCTATTTTGAGCTTGGAAATTCAGTATGACAGTCCGTTAAAAGTCCACAGAACATATTTTTTTGCAAATGTAAAGGGGATTTTCAGTATTTTTTTTATGTTTTTTGTGTTATTTATCTGTGTAATTTCATCTGTGATTTGATGCAAAATACCGATGAACTGTAGCCCTGTGAAACGCGACTCTTTCGCATTACCGTGCTTCGCGGTGGAAAACATTCAAAATTATGGGTATCCATGTGGCGCACTTTCGCACTACCGTGAGTCGCGTTTTGATACTTTAGGGCTACAGTTCATCGCTATTTTGAACTTCGAAATTCAGTATGACAGTGGTCTGAATCGTTCATTTAAGATAACCCATTGTTTTTTATTTATGCAACGTACAAACACAACTAATTTGAAATGTTATAGTAGTACCTATAGACTAGCTTTTGAGCACGGTAACGCCCGCGTGAAATACTGATTCCATTCCCACGCTCTTGATAGTTACTTTTTATCCAGGGAATAGGTTCATATGTGCTGCAGGAACGGGATCAGCATTTCATGCGGGTGAAGTCACGGGCAGCAACTAGTACATATTTCAAATATTTTTTCTCTGTTACATTCCTTAATTGACTCTTGAATGTTGAGAGCGCTTGCACGTCTTCACTGTTATCTAATTTATGAGGAGGAAATTTAATTTAAACGCCGTCATTTCTTTCGTATTGCTTTAAATGACTTATATACATCCCTTCTAGAAATATTATATTAGATCGTTACATATGAAATTACCGTTTTTCTTGAATAAATTGGAGGAAACCCAATTTTCAGTACTAACATTTTCGCATTTTTTTTAGGAATGACAAATCCAAATTTTATGATCTTTTTGTGTATGAATGAGACAAAATTAAGCTAACAAACAGCAACTTTTATTACATTTTTGAAAAGTGACAGCTGTTAAGTAATAGGAAATTTATCATCAAAATGGATAGCATTTAGGAAGTACTGTTTTTGAAGATCGAATTAATTTATCAAGCGGCCAATAAAAACAAAATTTAATACAGAGTTGTAAAATCTTGAAATCAACTTTCAAACAAAATATAAATAATCTAAATAGCTATTACACTACAGGAATAACGAACTCATGAATTTGTAAGAAAATTTCGGCAATTTCATAGGTAAGACCTATTATTAAGATTGTATCCCTTCTAGACGTATAGAGTTCTTGGGTCCCACCAAAATCTTCGAGGCTCAAGCTAACCTCACCTGCAAGCTGGTACACTTGCTGATTGAGGGACAAGCCTTTAATGCAGGCTTTCCTCTCGGGATTGGGAGGACCTGAGCCTCATTTCAACCACGTCCGTTCAGCCGTACTGGCGTGATTAAGCCAAACTTTCGCATTTATAATGCGACAAAACTGCAAACGATACAAGGAGCTGTGTTCAAACACATCAAAGCGATAGAGAGAGAAGAGGAATAATAAATTTAACCCCACAGAGAAATTTACGGTTTTTTATGATTGCAAGCCAATCATAAAAAAGCCAATCAATTTAAAAAGAATTTTGAAAATGTTCTCCAGAGTTACGTTGAGATTTAATGAATTCTGCATAAATTCAATTGAATGTCAAAATAAAATGTTATTTGTCTTGTCTAATGAGCACTTTAAGTAATAAGACCGTAATTTAGGAGATTAATTGCTGAAATAAAGCAAAAGCGTGTTATGAAATTATTTTCGTGTTTTTAATCGTCATTACGACCGCCGGCCGTAACTAATATTTGCCGCACGAATGTCGTTTAATTATCCGACTGCGGCAGAAAAGTAGCGTTAACAATGACCTGGACATCGTCGGTGCGGCCATGTTTTGCGGCAGCCTGGTTAACAAATGTCCAGACATGCAGCCTCCGCCAGGAGTGAACCCAAAAAGTGCTGGCTTGACGTCGTAAAAGATTACATTCGAGCTGCGCGCCAATGGTGTCCCTGGGGCTTCATGGATGCAATTTGAAGTATAGTAAGTGGTTATACTGGTTATAATACCACCATCGTCTTAGATGTGACTCAGGTTATATATTTTTTTTTGGACACGACAATTTGACTTCACCTCGCCTGATGGTAAGCTGAAGGTAAAGTCTCAGGAAAGAGGGTCACCATTACATACACGTACCATGTTAGCAATGGTGGCACTCAGCTTGACGGCCTCATCAGAAGAGGATTGTCGTCGCAGCACCGCGTGACACCCACCGGTCCCACTAGTGCTGCGACCACAATCCTCCACAAGCCCGGCTATGCACTTGCTGACCCCTGAACGCAATCAAACCGAAATTGGATTACTATGGAGGATTTTTCGCAATCGTTCACGGTGGTACCCACCCGGCCGAATTTTGTGACAAATTTGTGTCATCAATTTCAACCAATAATTAATTAGTTCTATGGCGAAAATATTGTCTAATAAAACAATACTACGTCAACAATTTAAGTATGTATTATTTTACTTAAGTAGCTTTTTCCCGCGACTTCGTCTGTGTAGACTTCTGAATTCAAAAAAGACAAATGTTTTGACCTATATCATTGACTGAGATAAAAAGTGCCCTATGAGTCTGTTAATATAGTTCATCTACCTTCCACTGAATAAACGTAATTTTTTACTAAAACATACGTATTATGATTACAAATTGTATTCTTTTTATAACCTTTATACTTACAGCATTTATGTTGTTTAATAATACTGGAACTATATCCAGAATTATTAAACAACATAAATGCTGTAAGTTTTGTATGGGCTACCATGCTCGCAAAACAAATGTGGATGATAACGTGGTGCTACTAAGTTTCCTTAGACTAGTATTGTACACAAATGTTAATATTATGAAATAATAAAGATATTATTAAACAATAAACAATAGTTCATATACTGTTCAAGTTGCATCCAAATCCGTTTAAGTTTAGCGTGATTGAATAACAGACATCCAAACATATTTTCACAATTCTAATATTATTAGGAAGTAATTATAATGATTTTTGAGGCATTCACTGTGTAATTATGCTAACTTTTTATTACGTCGCTTTTATATAATTCTCATATTCATATGAATTTCAACTATCCAGGATGTGCCCATATAATTAACAGACCTGAAGACTTGCGCGTACGAGGTCGCGCTCCTCCGTCTCGGCCGTCAGCGTCACAACAACAGTGACGGTGGCCGATGTCGGCGCCTGGAGCCTTACGGGCTTCGTGCCACATAACTCAAAACTGAGACTTCGGCAGGTCACGTGACACATGGCAGGGGCAGTTTCATTCAATTGCAGACGCGGCCAATCTTAGCTCGATTAGCTCACCAGAAACCGGGTTAGATGAAAACGTAATAGGAAAGTACTATCCTTACCTAACCACCCCCCCCGGCCAGCGGGGGCGGTTATGTCGTGCATCGACTAAAACCGCACGGTGTCCTGCCCAAGTGTGCATTGCCGGGCACCCCGGGTAAGCCTTCGAAAGGATAACCCCAGGGTTACCGGCGGACCATGGCCGCCAGCGCGGCCTCGCCTGGTGGGATATCTTACACCCTTATTAAATACGATTCAAATATCTACCAATTATTCAACAAGACCTAATTAGATCAAAGGCTTTGGAATTCAGATTTAAGGTTATATAGAACCTTCGTGTTAATTGAAAAATTGGATTGTTTTTGCTACACGGAAACCTTTGTCGACAGGTAATATTATAATCTTTTTATACGTATTAGAGATTTTATCCGTATTATCCTAGAGATATTATGTTTGCAATTCTTATGGCATGACTACCTCGGTGAAGGTGTATGAGGCCTCACCAATATCCTCGAGGTTCAAATTGGGCTCACTTGCAAACCGGTACACCTGCTGATTCACGGACGAGGCTCTGGTGCACGTTTTCCTTTCGAGGTTGGAGAATTAGACAGCAGTCGCTCCCGTAAAAGCCAACGAAACTATGGAAAGGAGGATTACGAGAGCGGACCTCAGGTCTCCAGTGAACAAGCTTTGGATGCAACCGGGATTGGCGCTCGGATCTTAAATCTTTTCGCATTTAATAGCCCAGTTCTCGGGAAAGGTTATAAGGCTATTTCTTATCAGGCCACGAGTCTCCGAAGCCGAGCTATAAGAAAAATAGTCAGAAGGCCGCGGGCAGTACGGCTCCTGAATAGAACCGACTGACCACAGCTAATTGTTTTATAACTTATTACTATTAGTATAAAGAGTTTAATTATTTAAAAACAAATAAGTAAACATAACACGAAAAAAGACACTGTCATACATATCTTGTACGATGGTTAGAAAATCTTCAACTCGCACTTGACCGGATTTTCGTCTAAATTCAAATTATAAAAAATATGATGAAATGAAGACACCTGACTAATTCACCTTTCAAACAAAAAATCGAAATCAGTTCATACGTTCGTGAGCTACGATGCCACAGACACACACAGAGATACGTCAAACTTTTTTGCGTCGGTGGTTAAAAGGCCAATCGTTTACTGTCAAATATCTATCACTTATTCACAATATACACCAGCATCAATCACTCAATAAAAGCCAACAGTTGCAAACCAGAGCAAAAAATCGCCGTCTTCAGCTGGTACTCTACAGTAATTTGATTAAGTACGATTTCGAATGCGGGTGTTCCATTGTTGAGGTATATATATGGATATGTTTGTAACAGGCCCCAGTCTAGGGCTTTTGTGTTAGCGCCACCAGTAGAAGCGATAAGCGACTGTAGTGCGTATAAAACTGTCTCAACACCTATGGAAAAATCGACTCGTCGTGTTAGGACGCTTACATTTCGGTAGCTATCAATGCATATTTTCGTATAATAAAAAGGCAAAAGGTATATGTTATTATGAGAAATAGCGTTGACAGATTGGGGCACACTACATCGTAAATTCAATTTGCAATTCAGTCGTACTGCGTACATCATCATAACTCAAGCCATTTGCTTACTAAGGAGAGACTTACAAAAAAAAGTTATATACATAACTAGAAATGTTTAAAAAAATTGCTAATTAATTAGCGCGAAGTTCAAATCGCCATATTTACACATAACGCTATCCGCTAGGACGTTCGTGGGACAACTGCTTTAAGTGTCAACATTTCATCTGTCTAGTACGTGATGGAAATGAGAGTACAGGCTGCAGTAACTCAAATTCTATTACACATTCAGTGGGCATTGTCTGATTTATTATATAACTATATTATTCTCGGTCTACTTAAATGTAATTATTGGATGAATAGCCGTTAATATGAGTAACGCACATGGCCCCAGAAGTTAATAAAATAGTTTTGAAGGGTATCGGCGACGCAAAGTACGCTTAGGTTATTGTTACCATGACAAAAACAGCGTTCGAATAGCCGTCAAACTTTGTCTAAGTAGGCTTAGATCGTGCCTATATGCAGGCGTAGGGACTAATTTTGAAACTCAAACACAAGACTCTTTAACTAACAGTTATTTAATTTACAACCTAGCCTTTAATATTAAGACATAATTTTTGAATAGTACTAGTAATAGTAGGATAATGGCCATATTGTCACCTAAAGTTCACTTTAATAAATATTATTAATTATTGAATCAGTTTCAAATGCAAAAAAATATACTTTCATAATATAACACAAAATACCAGAAAAATATTATCGTTATCAATACTTTACTACTGATATTCAGATAGTGATAGCAAAAGATATTAGATAACCATTGATAAGACTCTCGTATCTCTATTTACATAACATATATTATTTTTCAATTCCGAGTTAATTTTCGATCTAACTACGAATCCATCCTAAGTATCCAAAAATATTTTTCTTCAATGAATTTCCTACAAATGTCACCCGTAAGGAGTCTAACGATTATATACATTCATGTTTAGGCATTTAAAAGTTATGGCAGAATAACAAAACTCATAGAAAGCACTGAATTCTTAGAGGCAGCAGCAGATGGGTTACTAGGATCTGCATTTCCTAGGATTATTTATCTAGTTGGTACTGCAGAATTTCAGTTTTACATCAAAAACATTAAAATTTCGTTTACATTGTACCCCATTGTACTCTATTTAAACCTAAATAGAGAAAATTAAATAAACGTAGTGTACATATTGCAGTGAGCGACTATTTTCGCATAGAATTTCATGAATATTAGAAACGTTGGTAACGGGTTACCGCGACTTAGAAGAACTCATTCACAGGATAGTAGCCTATGTTCTTTGCCTTGTCTATCGTAATCTGTGTGCAAAATTTGAATCACATCCACCTAGCGACTTTTATGTGATTAAGGAACAAATACGGTCGAATCCACCCAGACGCTTTCGCTTGAATGAGTAAGAAATTTAATACGAATTCCAGTGAAGTTCAGAAAGGAGATAGCTTATATTCTGGACAAGCACAAGCTGTTAATATTCAGAAAAAATAAACATCGAGTAAAATAGCACCAAAAAGTGTTCAGATAAATGTCAGATCAAAAGTCAGTGAGAAAAATGCTAATAGAACAAACTAGTTTACTTCACCTATCATATAGTTTAAATTGTTCTAGCCGGGCAGTGAAAGCCGCTTAAAAAGCTGCATACCGGGTAGGATGTCAGTCTGTCAAGTTGGGCTGTTCAATATACAAGCATAGAAATATTCGAATATCGATATCAGCTCTTGTTATTCGACACCGAATTTTATATTTCCTAATGCACTTACGTCGTTGCTTCCGTAGTATAAGTTTTGGACTTATGTTTGTGCGCGATTGTGAGGTTCGAGATTCGATTATCGTGTCAAGAATAATTGGAATTTCAAGTTAGAAAGTTATCAGTGGCAACCAGGAAGTTAAAAATACAGTTCTCGGAAGAGTGTCTAAAACATACATTTGCCTGCTCCTTTTCGGGGATCTAACAGACGTGAACATATCCAAAAAATTATAGTATACAATCGCGAATTATAATGATGATATCAAAAAATCGCTTCTCTCAGGTCAAGAGCACCGGCATTAGCGGATACTTTCAAAAGGCGAGTCGCGCGGGTCGTGTCACTTTCTAGGAGCAAAATAAACGTGATTGATTAACTTGTCAACCTTATGTAAGCCTAATATTAATTATTAATCTAATATTATTATACATCTGAAATAATGAAAGTAGTTGGATTTAAACTTTTAGTATCTTAGTCACTAATTAGAGTTGGTGAAAAATTACAGAAAGAAGAAATACGCGGAATCTGGCACAGTAATTAAATCTCAAATATTCTACTTTCACTGTGATGTAAAAAAACTGCAATGTACGTGAAATAACTAGATTTTTACTAACGATAATATTAAGTATTAAAATTTAAATAAAATCTGACAGCCAGAAAAACTTACAGATTTTGTGTGTATCCTGAGTGTACGTCCTGAGTGCCGGCGTATCGCGGGGCGGACTGCGGAGCGGAAAGAGCAGGGCACAGCGGCGCATTAAATTAAACAAAATAATGACGAGCACGCGGACGCGCACATTTGACTTTTACTAGCGGATAGTGAAGTGCAAAGTTTTATAGATTGAAAATGGGCATTTAAGTATATTGAAAAAAAATCTCCAGGGATCGTAAATTCCTTGAATAGTCTAACGAATTTAACACTTATATTCTTATATTATATTTGTCTACAGAAAACATAATTTATGCTTTTATTTTTTAAATTGGAACAATGCTTTCTAACCCAAGGTTCAATACCTTGAATGTTACCAATATAGTCATTATTTTGCGCGCGCTGCGAAAGTTGTTGACGATATGTAAAAAAGTATTCTATATATTACCTTCTCATTTATGCTCACAAAAAAAGCCCGCGCTAATATGTGCCTTACTACTACTAACTTTGTTTAAATTATTAAGTTCAAATACGGGTGGAATCTAATATTCGTGATATTGTTATAGATAGGGGCTAAAATCTTGACATGCGCAGTTACGAGTTTATAGCCGTAAGTGGTTTCCGCTCTCAAAAAATTACGTTCGATACCGATTAAAATGTAATCGAATGTTTTATTACTCATTAGAGTAAATTGGAAAAAAATATCCGTGTACCATCTTATTTCTCCAGAATTTTCCTGTAGATAGAATTTCGTGCTGTCTTGCTTTTTACACAAATTTACACAAAAAAACTGTTTCTTTCTAGATATTGTTAACGTTTACGTTTGGATATCGACATCGCCATCGTTATAAAAATTATAAACCACTAAACACGCTTCAACTTTTCCGCCTGCAATAAGGACGGCAATCCGCTCCGCTGTGCGCCGCCACTCAGGACGCAAATTAGGCGTCAAAGAATTCCTCCCCATCCCCGGGCAGAAGACTGGCGGCATTGCCAGTTCTCTGCGCAAAGAATAAATCATGTACGTCAAATATTTTAGGTAGACACGTAAGCACATAACTGTTAAAATATTTAACACGTTTATCGCAAAACATGTGAGGAGTATAAATACAAAAATATTCCACAACACGCGGTTACTCTCTCTATATAGAAATAGGACGGAACACATCACCTGTAGAAAGAGTATGTAACATTCCACACCTCATATAAAAATGAATGCAGTGTAAGTACGGGAACCTGCCCGGATTCGAAAAAGAAATGTTTGTCATCTATGTTTGTTCTGGGTAATCTGCAAAGAGGTTGGGCGGATTTTGATGGAAATTTTACTGCAAATAGCTGATGTTATAAGTTGCCACTTACGATACTTTTATTTCAAAAAAGTATTAGGGCTCCGAATTTTCTTAAACAAATCCCCATTAAAATTAGAATTAAATCCCCAAGTCAAGTTCACGCGAATTAAGTCAGTTAGTCAATAGTATACATTTATTTGTAAGTGGATAAAATTACTGACAATACGATAAATGCTAACGCCTGGTATCCTAAAGTGTGAGTGACCTTAAATTTGTGTAAACATCTGTATAAAGATCAGTATGCGTGGTAAGACTGTGACAAAAATAAGTTTTATTAGTATGTACAACATTGTCCTAGGTCCGAAATTCATGAGAATTAGTTTACTGTGTTCATTTTTTGACATTCTGAGTGTAGTCAATAAATGAGAACAAATATTTTTTTTTAAATTTACCTAGGCTCTGAATATCCGATATGCAAAAAGCTTACAAATTTTAGAAAACTTCAGAAATCCTAAGGACTATTTCAGTATTCCCTCGGGGTGGAACTGCGGGTTACAGGTAGTCTATAATAAAAAAATAATCATTTTCCCTCAACAAATTGCTCTAGATATTGAATAATAGCTATAAAATTTTGGTGAATGTTTATAGTACTATTATACAGCTATCGCCACATAACATGCAATATAGCACAGTATTAATGCAATGATCAGTCTCATATTACAACTGTATAACATGTAACTGACTTATAATAGTAGGTAGTTAATCTAGTAGTAAAGTAGTATAGTCTGATTTGCACTACCAAGATGCAACCTCCCCTGCAAGCAGGTACACCATTACACCTGCTGATTCACGGGCAAGGTTATGGTGCAGGCTTTCCTCTTCTGGTTGAGGGGTCAGGTGGCAGTTGCTTCCATAAAAGCTAAGAGAGACAGAGGAGGTGGACAGCGGGCCCAGGCTCTAAAATGCAAAAAGATATGGTGCTCAGAGATGATGATGATTACAGAAGCAGATTTTACTTCAATTATTCATAACTAGCTGGCTGGGCCACAGGCAGGCCCACAAGGTGCTAACATGCAGCAGTTGATGCTTGAATGAAACAAACTAACATTGCTGAACAATAAAAGAATGATAATAAACATCAGTGTTGACCTCCATTACTAATTGTATAACTTTCATGCCTATGGTACATGATCTAGTAAGTTGGCAAGTTAACATATTACATATTTGCTAATAAACAGGGTGAGTTATCAAATTGGTAATGAGATTATAGTCTGGAATAGCACATAATTCTTTTGTACCAGGAACCCATAGTAACCTATATAGTAGTACCCAATAGTATTCCATGTGGATAGAGTGACAGGACACCGTTAGTACATTATATGTAACTAAGAACTCTTAATCTGATGTTATATATAAAAATAAGAGGATTGTACGTAAAAGGTGTTAGCTGTAAATCCCACTGCAAATAAAAATTACCAAAGTTATGTTTTCTTAACACAAATTAAGGAAAACATAATTCCACTTCTTATCATGTTTTATTGAAATTTAATCTATTCCCTGTAAAATAGGTGTCACCTTTTTTGGGGTGACACCCACCCGGTCTCTCAACTTTAAGAACAATGCACAAACAAAAAAAAATCGCTAGCATATTTTTTTTTTCGGGGATTCCTCCACCAGCACTAGCTCAGCTCTATGTATAATTCGGGAATTTACGCAAAAGAGCCGGACGCTGTGGTGGGGGATTCCCCGTCCCATACTCCCGATCTTTGACGTCTCAGTTGCAAAATTTCTCATTTGTTTCGTGAAGTATGTTGTGTTTGGTTGGCGTGAATTGTTAAACGTGATTTTTCTATAGTGATAGATAATAAAAAGTAGTGATAGGTAATAAAAAATTTATTGCTTTTTACTTTCGATGGGGTGACACTGCCAACTTCTGCACCGGGTGCCACCCAAGGTAGCTACGCCACTGATAATATAGAATGTGATAGTATGACTGGTTCAATCCGGTAATAACTACATCATATATTTTCAGCTTACTACCCATTCTGTCAAAAACAATGGAAATACTGTTTCTAAAACGATTAAATATAGTAATAGTAGAAAATAACATCATACCTGACCACCAATTTGGCTTTAGAAAACATCATGGTACTATAGAACAGGTGCATAGGCTGGTGGAAGAAATCCATAAAGCATTCTATAAAAAGAAATACTGTTGCGCAGCATTTTTCGATATTTCTCAGACCTTTAACAGAGTTTGGCACAAAGGTTTATTACACAAAATAAAAAGCTTGCTCCCGACAAACTATTATATATTCCTAAAATCATATCTCGCTGACAGATTTTTCTACGTTAAGCAAGGAGAAGAAATATCTAAACTTCATAGAGCCCAGGCAGGAGTTCCACAGGGAAGTGTACTTGGTCCGGTGCTGTATCTTATTTTTACTGCAGACCTACCCATGACAGACGGCGTTGTGATTGGCACTTTTGCTGACGACACAGCAGCCTTAACATCCCATGACGATCCAGCTCAAGCGAGTAACATGCTTCAACGTTCACTAGACAAAATCACGGATTGGTTAAACACCTGGCGAATAAAAGCAAACGAAGCTAAGTCGGTGCAGGTGACTTTTACGACACGGCGAGAAACATGTCCCCCTGTGTCGCTGAACCGAGTACAGATACCACAAGCAAATGAAGCCAAATACCTTGGGCTTTATTTGGATCGCCGTCTGACTTGGAAAAAACATATATTTACAAAACGAAAAGCACTTGGAATCCAACTAAGGAAAATGTTCTGGCTACTGAACAAAAAATCACAGTTATCATTGGAAAATAAACGGCTTCTATACAAATGTATTTTGAAACCAATCTGGACTTACGGAGTACAACTTTGGGGCACAGCTGCCAACTCAAACATAGAAATATTTCAGAGATTTCAGTCTAAAATGCTGAGGATAATAACCAATGCTCCTTGGTTCATAACAAACCAACAACTACACCACGATCTAGAAATCAGAACAATCCAAGATGAGATTAAACACACAATGAAATCGTACAGAAACAGATTGGAATCTCACCCAAACTTACTGATTACGCATTTAATGAATAGCAATTCCACATTTAAGAGACTAAAAAAGAAGTCCCCTAGAGATTTATAGGGAATACAATAATAAAGGGCGCATGTCACTGGACTGACTGCCCTACAAGACAATCTATAAATACTTAACCTTATGCTAAATGTTCATAGTAACAGATTGCAATAATACAAACAAAAAATATATATATATATATATATTTTAAAGATTTGTAACACTTATTCATTTTGAAATAAAAACTATTTTTAACGGATTATATCTACTTATGCATTTGTTTTGTTCTATTAAAGTAAAACTCAAGCTGTGATTTCTACTTCAGTTAATTTAAGAATAACAAGAAGCCTCAATCTAATATACAAATCTTATCAAGAGAATAAAAACTTTCTACAGTGGTGATAAAACAAATGGTCTATTAACTTATTATATTAGTAGTAGAAAAGTAATTAGTAGTATATAGTATATTAGTAGTGTTATTATCTTTTAATCATTATGTACATATTTTTCCATGATATATATATATCATAAATAAGTTAATAGAGATTTTTCTTTATCTATTCAAATAAAACCAAAGGGTGTTTGGTGTCTGTTATTCTTCTTTGATGGTTAGATTCCAATTCTAAAAATGTTCATGGTTCTGTTAACAGGAAGGCCATAAAATATTTAAGAAACTAAATAGGAATATTTCAACGAAACGATGATGAAAGTGTATATGTAGATTAACTTTCTAGGTCGATCTTCTGGGCTTGGAAGCAGGGATACATTCCTTTAACCCAAACGTTTAGGTCATAAGGTACTTATACTCTAAGATATTATATTAGCACACTAAAAACAATGCTAGGGTCTAGAATAAAGGCAGGTTACATACTCGGCGTGTTATTTTATTATAGTTATTTATCCATAGATTGCTTCGCATCCAATTAGTCTTAATAAACAATAGGACAATGTTGAATAAAATGTGTACTATCTGGGTATAATCTTAACCAGTAGGAACTCGCACGCACTACATAGATTCGGTACAAACGAACTTCAATGAAGACGATTCAATTTAACTATGACGTCAGCCAGGTTAGTGAGTTTAATTAAATACATGAAAAAACGATGTATACTTTAACTTACCCATCACCAACCACTACACATTTAATCGCCTGCATTTCTGAGTTCTACTTGACCGTTGTCACAATTATAGCACAAATAACAAGGGTGGCTTCAGAAACTTGAATTTGCTAACACTGCACTGGTAAGCACGTCTAGATGCAATCAATACACATCAGCATCACAATCAACACTTTTACGAGTGAACAGCACAGTTGTAAGATAAAAATATTAATTTCATATCTCTCCGTTGGCGATAAGAGTAGTTTTGTTCACAACTTCCTCCCTTCGTTCACTTTGGAAACGTTTCGCCGATTACGTACGTTGGGGTTTAGGCAGTGTTTCCAGATTGGTAAATAAAAAACAGTGTTGCACTATATAAATTTACAGAATTTTGAGAAGAAATACAGTGTTTTGACAAAAAAATACAGTATGTAGTTTATAGAAATGAAAAAAATCCTGTGAAATTTCTATGGAGCAATATTTATTTTCGCGACACAACTCATTCTTTGTATAAAATCAATATTCAATCCACTACTGCGTATCAATATTATAAAATTGATTTTGAATCAAAAAAACATTTCAAAAACAGCTATACAGGCTATTTACAGTAGAGAACTGTGTTTTTTACAGTAAAAGGAGTAAAATTACAATAAATCTACTGTAATTGTTCATCTGCACACACTGGGCTTAGGATGCAACAGCAAGGTTGGTTACTAAATTGTCACCATAAGCTATTTACTGTAAATAGAACCACAATTGTTGATCATTTATATATATGTAATACTAGCTAACTCAGCAAATTTCGTTTCACTCTAGAATCAAGTTATGTTGGTTACCTTTTCAGCTAAATTTATTTCGTGAATGTCTCATATTTTTAATTATCCTAATTGTTAGTATATGCACAGTATCCCGAGGGAGGCATCTCAAAGCTGTAGATGGTTCAAGGTCTGCCGAGGGTGCACAAACAAGGCACAACTCTCAGGTTCAAGTTCAAAATTCAACCTTGGTCCAACCAAATTGTTCTGTCTGTAACATGATGCCAATAATTATTTTTTAAATAAAAATGAAGTTGTCGGAAGTTTACGCGAATGTTACACATTGAAATAAAACTATTTTTAACGGATTCTATCGCGGTTTATTTATTTAATGTAAATTATAAAATAACATCAAATAAACCGCGATAGAATCCGTTAAAAATAGTTTTATTTCAATAAAAATGAAGTGTAATATTTCTAATTAGTCACAGATTTCAAGTAATCACAGATATTAGAAAATAACTATGGAATAGTTTTAATAATATACAAATAGTGTTGGCCACAGAGTAAGTAATATACTACGTAAGGTTATTGGCCGCTCTTCTCTTATACTTCGAAAGGCACGTTTGATCACGGTAAAATAGAGAGGTAAAATGTATGGAGACGCTTTTAAATTTCCGTGGATGTTATCGGTTTGTTTCAGATGAATAATAATGACATGCACATATTTTTTGTAATTGTTGAGAGGTACGCGTAGTGTTACTGCTTAAAACATAAGAAACTCACAATCTCAATATTTTAACAAAGCATAATATATTAAAAAATAGGTCACTAAAAGCTATAAAACCCGTAAAACAAAAGACTAATGTCACTAAAATGGCAACACCATCATCATCATCATCCCCATAGTGATTTTCCTATTGCTTGTAAAGTTTGCGCTATAGGGCCCTTAGGTTAGCTTTATGTTTTTGATTGGTATTCCGATTTTTCCGGGCGCGAAGCCGTCTGACCTCCCAACTATGAGAGGAAGCCTGCGCTAGAGCCTCATCCGCCGACTTGCAGGTGAGAAATGTCAAGTCTATATCGTGGTGTATTGCGATAACGGAATTATAAAAGCGTATTTGTGGATTTTATGAATGTTCAAATGTACCTTATTGCACAAAATGACCTTTAGTGTGTAAAAAGTATACATCATGTTAGTCTTTGGTATAATCGATTAATTTTTCAAAAACATCGATTCAATTGACACCTCTATAATAGCACGTTTTTGCGCGCTTGATTTTTCTATAATCTATGCTATTATGGCGACTTGGATAGATCGCGTTGCGCGGTATTGCGTGATACGATTGTTGATTTCTGTTATAATATGGCAAAAGGTGATAAAGAATTAGAAAAACCCATAGTGAATAATGAACTTCCAAATCCGGAATGCCGGAGTACAGACCATGAAGACTCGGAATCCGTCCCGGAGCAGCCGCTTGATATAGGAGAGCATTATTTGGTACGGCGGTCGGATGAGTCATGGCACCCGGCTGAGATAATACAAACGCGGTACAATGCCGCTGAGGGCTGCTACGAGTACTACGTACATTATGTCGGCTATGACAGAAGACTCGACGAGTGGGTGTCCCGCCATAGGGTTATGTCCGATAGATTCGACTTATGCGAACAGTCAAATAACAACATAAACAGCGATCATCTGCTTACCGACAAATCCGGCCGCAAAATAACAAGGAACCAAAAACGTAAACATGACGAAATCAATCATGTACAGAAGTCGTACGCGGAGATGGACCCTACAACTGCCGCACTGGAAAAGGAACACGAAGCTATCACTAAGGTTAAATACATCGATCGAATTCAGTTCGGCAAATATGAAATAGACACATGGTATTTCAGTCCTTACCCAGATGAATACGGCAAACAATCAAAGCTTTGGATATGCGAGTACTGTTTGAAGTATATGAGAATGGAAAAAACTTACAGGTATCATTTGAGCGAATGCACAGCACGACAACCTCAAGGCAGCGAAATATACAGAAAAGGTACAATAGCAATATTTGAGGCAGATGGTAAAGAACATAAAATTTATTGTCAAAATCTTTGTTTACTTGCCAAATTGTTCCTAGATCACAAAACATTATATTTTGATATAGAGCAGTTCTTATTTTACACACTATGTGAAGTGGATAAGCAAGGAGCACATCTGGTTGGTTATTTTTCAAAAGAGAAAGACTCACCAGAAGGGAACAATGTGGCATGTATATTAACACTACCTCCGTTTCAGAGACAAGGGTATGGAAAGCTTTTGATAGCCTTTAGTTATGAGTTATCAAGACTTGAGCATGTTGTAGGCAGCCCGGAAAAGCCATTATCTGACCTAGGGAAACTCAGCTATAGGTCATACTGGTCATATGTTTTATTAGAAGTGTTGAGTGTTAGCAGAGGTACATTAAGCATCAAGGATCTGAGTTCTATGACAGGTATATCTCAAACAGATATAATATCTACGTTACAATCTATGAATATGGTCAAGTATTGGAAAGGTCAGCATGTCATATGTGTTACACCCAAAATCGTAGCAGAGCAATTAGCAAGTTCACATTTTAAGAAACCTCGGCTTTCAGTAGATCCAGCTGCGTTGAGGTGGACGCCTCCCAATAAACAAGGAAATTCAGCAAAAGCTAAAAAGTAGTATAGGCTAACAGGCACAGCCTAGAGAATAGAGTTATCAGTCACAACCAAAGGATATTCTCTAGGCGCTGGCCTGTTCATTGAACTAAAATGATACTTTTAAATATGTAATAATGATTTGGCATGCACTTTTGAAGTCATACTTTGCTAGCAGTTGTAGTATACAGAAGCAATATGAATCATGTTATATTACTTGTTGGCTCCGATAGGGTATGTACAGTAAATGGTGTTTTGCATGGCACATCGGGAAGCAGAGTGTCTGGCTAAGATTGGCTTGCTTTGTTTTTGTAAAGAGTTCTTTCAATAAATAAAACTATTCATATTTCTTTCTGGTATATGCTTATAGCCAGTCAGTTCATGATCTGTTTAAATTTACTGTCAGTTTGATGTAAAACAGAGAGAACTCTTTACAAACCCGAAGTAAGTCAATCTTAGCTGGACTCTCTCTTTCATCTCCCCATTGTCTCAATCTAAGTGCCAGGACCTCTAACTCATAGTATCTGTTGTTGACACTGTTATGTTTGTTTCTTTTCAGGCTCGTACTTTTAATATGTAGTCTTATATTACATTCTTAATATGTGTGAATAATAAAAAAATTACCAAGTAATTAGTGCTTTAAAAGAATTCTATAAATTCAAATTAGTTTTGAATACAGCTGGGCATTTCAGCTTGTTGGATTCAGCGAACAAAGCTAGTTATGTGGCTGGACAAGATTTTCATAGGATGTCAAAAGTGCATGTTTGGTCATACCACAGTGTATATAGATTATTGCTAGAGTATTATAGATAAGTCATGAATCATTTTTGAGTTAAGATAAACAAATGTGTGGCATTTGTTAACAGGAGTTAATAAAAAACTCTAAAGATGTACCAGCAAAGGAATATTGATGCATTTGAAAATAAAAGTAGATTAAATAAAATTTAGAAAATAAAGAAAACAAAAAATATTTGTACACAAAAAATCATGATTCACCCATGTTAGAGGTGCATAACTGTGGCCTTTCACCACAGAAATGACATGTTTTTATCTGATAACCTTATTGATAGTGTTGGCAACATCCAGAGTACTATGATGTTGATTTGGTGTTACAATCACAAAGGAAATAAAACTGCTATAAAAATATATGAGGCTGTAATATGCTCAGGGCAAGACATTATGTTTTTTCAAAGAGTATAGAAATCAGTGAATTGACAACTTGCGTGTTTCCACTAAGATGCACATTGCTATGTCAAGATGATTAAATATGGTTTCATTACAAATAATGGTCATACCAACCTGATAATTCTATTGTATATAAATCTATGGTATCAGTCTAATAAAAACTGAGTGTTACCTTAGGTAGTATTAAACTAAACAATTGATTTGACCTGATTTGTTCACTACCAATATGCATAATGAAAGTGACTTATTCAAATTATTCCTTGTCATTAAATATTTGTATTCTTTACTGAATTTAGTCCAATACTTAGTTTTTTTTTTTTGCAAAATGACTAAAGTTTCAAATAATGTTATTTCATTCATTAGATGCAAGACCATTTGCCAGTAGAATAAGGGACAGGTTATTGTGACATTTATGACCATTCCATATGACCTGTAATTACCAGAGGCACAAGTTTACTATTTTAACTGTCTGTGGTGTGGCAATGAATATTTTTTTTGCATTTGTTCATATTATCTAAGAGGACAAGGTTACACTGTGATTTGTGTGTAGAATGGCCACTAAAAACAATTCTTTATTTGATTCACAGATAATTCACCAACTGAAGGTGATAAAATGATAATAAGATAATTTTAAATGATAAATCCCCGTCTTCCCAATGCTGAAAGTTGTCTATATTTCTATTGTAACAAAATTTACAGTAGATGATTCACATTTCTTTTTGCATTCTTAATTCGTACCAATTTGGAAATTACACGGAAATTATTTAGAGTTGCCTGTAGCCTAATTAATTATTGTAAGAATAATTATTTCCTTAATTTTTTTTGCATCCCAAAGCTTAATCTAAAACGTTAGATCTGTGTGGATTCTGCACCTATTCAGTTCCTTTTTGTACTGGTGACAGTGATATTAAGTTTAAGTTTAATTTAGACGCTTCAGTGATGAATGTAACTGTCTAACAGTGTTTTTAGCTTTAAGTATATAAAATTGTCGTTTATATGTTTACGACTCTGGTAACATGCTGTTACAAATAATTACTTGTAATGTATTAAATATTTAGGTTAGTATTCCATTGCAGTTGTCCATCATGAGATAAGTAAAAGTATCATTTTAAGATATCTTGCGTTTACGGTTGTTCAGACTCGGTCCTTTGTCGTTTCACAGTTACAACTTCCAGTGTTGGATTGGCAATATAATTACGGTGGCATTTGCAAGCCGGGCCCCCGACCCTGCATACCTTTTTTTTTTTTTTTTTTTTTATCGTGCGGAAATCCCTTCCCGCCGGCCAGCGGGGGCGGTTATGTCGGGCTTGCACCGACTAAAACCGCACGCCGTCTCGGGTCTTCAGACGCCGGGGTGTAAGGTTACCCATAGAGCATATCCCTCGCACCCCGGCTGACCCTGGGCCATCTCACCACTAACAGCATCGCTCATCCTGTCTCCTCTGAAAGCAGAGGAGTACGGAGAGCAATGTGTTCCCGCCACGTTGGGTATTGGCCGACGATCAATGCCAACCCTATGAAGGGGTGAAGGGGAAGCCATTGACCGCCGCCCAGGGTGTACCGGCCGCTCCGATTCCGTTCCCCCCGGACTGCAGCGGGATCGGAATCGGAGCGACCCTGCATACATGGCCATCAAGCTACATGTTAAACGTTTCATACATACTTAGAGCGAATTGAAAAGGAAATATTTAAAATTATGAAGAGCTCTCTGTCGCAGTCCGATCCTGCACTGACCTACTGCTGTCAGTCGAAGGATCTGAACTCATTGCAGTAGTGGCATTGAGATTATTCAAACACGTGTTACACCAAATGCGTACTCGGTCGAACGGTCAAGCAACACAACATATAAATAATATTAATTTAAAAATTAAGAAACCCCCGAATCATATTTATTTATAGCTAAGAATCATCTCGATCATATCGGCTTTCGAACAAAAAATTCTCATCAAAATTGGTTCATTCCTTCGGGAGCTACGATGCCTCAGACACACATACAGACACGTCAAACTTTTAATACCACGTCGTTTTTGCGTCGGAGTTAAAAAAGGAGCTTCGTGTCGGCATCGGCACCAGGTCTTACTATGACCAATAACTAAATATTCAATTTCGTTAATTACTGTTCAGTGTTGTATGTACATATTTTAACTTTACAGTATTTCGCCTCCGCCTACATATTTTTTTCTAAAATACACAATTATGTATCATGCGATGCCCTAAATTATATCTTAAAGTCATCGTCTTGTTAGAAAAACTTCGTTCTGTACGGAAAATATCGTGCTCCGTGCCAAATATTTTAAACTTCCTAATAGCCATGCATAAAAAGCGTTGCGCAAAATTTCGCCATCTTGGAATCTCTTTCACACCGCTGCAATGCTTCAAAAGCTGAAGCCCCTTACGAGTATCGAAATAAATATATCCCTATCACGGGTGTATGGGTCCCCTATTAATATCTTCGGGGCCCAAGCCAACCTTGCCTGCTAGCTGGTACACCTGCCGATCAACTGACGAGGGTCTGGCGCAGGGTTTTCCTCTCGGGGTTGGTGTCTCGGGATTGGTCAGGTGGCAGTCGCTCCCATAATAGCCAAAATAAACCGAACAAAATGGGAAACGAACTCCAGGCTCCGAGACGAAAGCGTATCGTTAACTTCGCCTGTCGATCCCCGAGGAGGTAGACAGACGTGTATTTTTCGGTCAATGTAATAAGAGTCGTCGAAAGTTTTTCGAAAAGCAGCAATTTTTTGATGGGCTTCATGTTAACTGTTGGATTGAGAAAATCCCTTATTATTAAATTATTCAATATCTTTGGGAAAGGGGCCCCGTGCAAAAAAAAAAGTATACATTACGTACGTTTTTTTAACGAATGGCCTTCAGCCTGTATGTTTAAAACCTTTTATAAAGCTGTATGGAGAAACCAGTTTTTTTTTTCGATTTCAAAGTTCATAAAATCGATTAGTGCATTATTTTATTTATTGTTTCTATCGTGCGAAAGCGACTACTAAAGTGATCAGCTGGTGGTGATCGCTCTTAGCATAGTCAAAACTTCGTGTATAATATCGTCAATACCTACCTCGTTTAAGTTTATTATGCCATTCTTCTTACTCGCCAAGGGTCCAATGGGCAATTGCAGATGCAGTTTATTTCTAGAAAAACTTGAATAGATTGCATCTGATGCCCGAACGGGTTATAAACTTCTCACAGTTGGAGCAGCTAGACTTGATAAATACATTTAATTGAAAAAGGTTGTTCCAATAGACATAAGACAATCAATATTTGCATCTAATTTGTAACATGCTTATTTTTAGATCAGCCAACATGGCCGTACTCCACGAGTTCTTATTTCATAACTATAAACACGCATATTTTCGTAGACGTTCAATCAGTGAGCGCCAAAATACTTGTCAATTTAATTCTGAAACTGTTACAGAACAATGTTACGATATTTTATTAGATAAGACTTGTTAATTATAGTGATTCTGTAGTTTTAATTTGCAATGTAAGCATCTTTAGTTGTTAACAATTTGCCACTTGATGTCGTCGTGTCAAGTTGATAAAGAAAAGATCAACCCATTGACGTTATTTTTTATTAGATTCTGTGAATCATCAGTAACTTTCACTGTTTATTTGTGATAATTTTAATTGTAAGTAAAAGTGTCAAATAAAATGAAAGCAGAAAGCATTTCTTGATTTTTCTTTCACATTAGAACCCTATTATCTTGCACCCTACATTCTTAAATATCATAACTAGCAATTGCTACTACTTAGGCCTGCCTTAATTCAGGCGTTGATACAGGATTTCGTTTAATGGATATACTCCTTGATGGCTATACACCGAGTAATACCGCTTGAAAAAGATAAAAAATCTTTAAAAATATACAAAAGATATGTTGGCCTTCTGAGCTACGATCACAGAAATTAGTTCTGAGTTCTGTGGCTAGGAAAGACTGGAAGACTCAAGAGCTAAACAATATGTTGAACGTATTTGGGCAAACCCAGATAAGTTGTTATTTTTACGGAAGCGTAGGTAGGTACCTTTTATTTTTTTGTTTCGTGCGGAAATCCCTTCGGATACCCCCCCGCTGGCCAGCGGGGGCGGTTATGTCGGGCTTGAACCGACTAAAACTGCACACCGTCTCGGGTCTTAAGACGCCGGGGTGTAAGGTTACCCATAGAGCATATCCCTCGCACCCCGACTGACCCTGGGCCATCTCCCGTCCTAGGAGAGAGGCGCTGCTGTCTCCGTTGCCCAGGGTGCACCGCGTGGAGGTCCCCAACCAAGCACCCCGCGTAGGTAGGTACCTACCGATAAGGAGATGAGATGCGAATTTTACATAAATGATGTGGTACCTGTTTGGGGGAGGGGCGCTAGTCGCCCCACCGTCCCAGCCTGCTTTTGCTGGGGTGACAGGCGACCTCACCCGCCACCCCCAGGCCTGCTCGCATGGAGGACGGAGGTCGTTAAGTGACCCCCGGCGCCTGAGTCGCCTGCGACGCGCGGCGAGCAAGTTGCGGGCTCGGCGGGCCGGGAAAGTTCTAAATCTCTCCTGGGCGCGCTCCGCCATCTCCTTCGCGAGCATTACATGCTCGCAGAAGGAGGTGGCGGCGGCCCACGCGCTCGCGCTCCGCACCATTGCCGCAATCATGCTGCCGAGCGAGAGGACTCCCACCCCGATGGCTGCCACGAGGTTACGCCTCGGCGCCTCCCACGCCGGGCAGTCCGCCAGCGTGTGCAGCCCTGAGTCCTCGCTCGCGTCGCAGTGTTGACACTCAGGCGTTGGCTCCTTCCTGATCCGATGCAGGTGGTCCCCGAAGCACCCCTTCCCGGAGATCACCTGCGTCAGTCGGTACGAGAGGCTTCCGTGTTGCCTCTCTAGCCGAGGGTGTGGTACCTATATAAAGGAAATAGAAAGTACCTAAGTGGACCCTTTAGGTACTTTCTATTTAGGTACATTTTGTCTTGAGACCCATGCCAATCTCACCTGCTAAATAACGGATGAGGCCCTGGCGCAGGTTTTCCTCTCGGTGTTGGGAGTTCAGATGGCAGTCGTTCCCGAAAAACCGACATGGCAATCAAAACCAATAAGCGAACTCCAAAGTGCAAACTGGACGCAACTGGGAAATCGCTACAAGGATGTTAATGATGATGATAAAGGAAATATAATTCTTCGGTGTGTATACGTAGGGCACACTTTGAAAACTTTGCATTATACAAATTTACACAACCAACATAAAACAAATTATAAGCGAAATATTATTTTTTAAAGTACCTATTCTTCTTTGCATTTTAAACATTTTTAATTAGGTCGAACTATTTTTGGAAACACTATGACTACTGATCTGATGGCATGTTTACCACCTGCTGATTGAATGCGATTACTGCCTCTTCTGCGTTCATAAAAGTGACACCGCGTATTAAATCTTTGATTTTTGAGAAAATAAAGAAACCACAAGGTGCCAGGTCCGGGCTATGTGCAGAATGGGTCACGAGCTCTACTTTGTTGGAGTCTAAAAACGACGTTGTTTTCCTTGCGGTGTCCGATGAAGCATTGTCATAGTGAAGCACGATTCGGTTTCTCGGTCGCTCTCTCGAACTTTCTCAAACACAGTTGGCAAACAAATTATGGTGTACCAGTCAGCGTTAACAATTCTATGATCTTCAAGTGGAATCGTACAAATTTGATCAGTACGAGAAAATAAAGGCAATCATTTTCTTACCGACGTTTCCCACCTGTCTCAATTTTGTTCGTCTGATCTCGTTTTCAAACACCATATTCATACTGCTTTTTCTGCGGTTCAAAACAATAAATCCACGTTTCGTTCCGTGATGCTATCAGAAACTGTATTTTAATGTCCATGGTCCTACTTGAGTAACATTTTTGAGCAACAATCAACATGAGCCCGATTCTTCTCTGGTGTTTGCACAACGCGCCGCCGCCCCGGTCTGCTTCTGCTAGGATGACAGGCGGCTCCACCTGTCACCCCCAGGCCTGCGCTCATGGAGTCGCCTCCGCGCCTCGCAAGCTCTGCGGATCGAGAGAGACCTGAGTTTCCTTCTCGAGCATTACTTGCTCGCAGAAAGAGGCAGCGGCAGCTCACGCACTCGTGCTCCGCACCACCGCTGTGAGCAGGATGCCGAGCGAGACGACTCACACTCCGAGGCCGGGCACTCCGCCAGCGTGACCCATGAAAGAAAAGGGCCTCGGTTTAATGCAGAGCCACCTCGAGACTCAGTCGCCGGATCCGCTCCACGACTTGGGCAACCGCGGTCGTGGCCTTCAGGGTCGCCTCAGTACGTTGCACCGCACACCGTCACGAGCGTGTCGTCCGCGTAACACTTGACGGCGGCACCATCTGCAAGCTCACCGCGAAGCACACAGTCGTATCCGATGTTCCTGAGGCGCGGCCCCAGAACCGATCCTTGTGGAATACCGCACGACATCTCACGCCGATCGAGGCCGGTCACGGTTGGGTAGATGACGACTCTCTCCGACAAATACGCCCCGGCTATGCGACGAAGGTAGAGAGGCACTTCGTGATACACGAGTGCCTCTCTAATGCAACTCGAGGGCAAGGTGTTGGCGATATCCAAGGACACCGCCAACATCACCTCACCAAGGAAAACTGCATCCTTCGCCAGAGCCCTCACGCGCATGATGGCATCTACGGTCGAGCGCCTCTGGCTGCAGCTATATTGGCCATCTGCCAGGTCCGGCCTCACTCTAGAGAGGTGTTCGACGAGGCGCTTCGCGATGACTCTTTGAAAGAGTTTGCACACCTCGTCGAGCAAGACTATGGGCCGGTAGGCGGACTTTTCGGATGAGGATCAGTTTCCCCGTCTTCCACCGAAACTGAGGTGAGGTCTTCTCATGCATGCGCTGAGAAGACCTCTCGGTCGGGGCTCGAGAGCATCGTCAACTAGAGTTAGGACCCACGCTCGGCCTGGAATGCCGTCGGGTCCCGAGGCGGTTTTTTTGGCTCTGAGACTTCACACCGCCAGCTCCAGTTCTACTCAAGTGACCTCGGGCACATCGTCGTCAATTACGCCAGGCGCCATAAACGACCGAGGCGGAGTCATCTGCGGTGGAACATGTTCCACCGCCCGAGCTGGGAACAGGGAGCCAACAACTACTCCGAGGAGCTCTGGCTGAAGACACCGGGTTAACGGCGGGGCCCGTGGGTGCAGCTTGCCCCTGACCATTTGGTAGGGCCGTCCCCACGGATGCTGCTCCAGCGTCTTTTCAGTGTGCCCCTAGTATTAAACATGTATATTTTAAACAGGTAAATTTTCATATTATTTTCAATCTATTCACTGAATTGCCTGAGCTAACCTTTCCTGCTGATTGAACGACGAGGCCCTGGTGCAGGCTTTACTCTTGGGGTTAGTAGTTCAGACGGGCGTCGTACCGAAAACCAAATGGAGGAGTGAGTACCTAGGCGGAAGTGCTCGCCGAAGTGTATCGGTGTACGACACTGTACCAGGCGCAGTGCGTGAAGCATGAAAGATTCTGAAAAAAAAATTGGAATTCTTGTCTGTTTGTTAGTTCGCGATGGACGCAGAAACTTTTGAACGGATTTTGATGCGGTTTTTTTTCCATTAGAAAGGTCTTGGTCTGACTTAAAATCTGCCGTATGTTTTAATGCAATTGGTTAAGAGAAATCGGATATATGACCGAAAAATTATAACTGACCTTTGCAGCATCAGCTAGTTTCATAATATGTAGATAGTAATAGCCTGATAACACTACACAATTTAAATGAACATCTAAATTATCGTAAAATAAAAATGACACGGCGCAGCGCGGCTGCGCGCAGTGTTGGAATTTAGTTATAGGATTTATTTACGAATTTATTCCCTATAATCTCTTATAATAAATAATTTGTTACTTCACAATTTAAAAAGTATTTTTAACATAATATAGTCTATATAATTAAGACGCCAGGGTGCCTAGGAGCAAAGGGCACCCTGGCGGCCTGGTGTCGTCGCACACTGAGCCTGAGTCGAACACGAACACCCCCAAAGCCGCTACATCAACAGGTTTTAATTAAATGCATATGAGTTTATGATTGTACGATACATTATATAATAAAAAATCTATTTTTTAAATTTTGGTTTCTGCCTGTTCGAATAAGGTAATCTCTGGAACGGCTGGGTCGATTTGGACGGGACATTAATTGGCATTTTTTCATAGTTTCATAGTTAATATTACGTGCGTGATATGGGCTACTTTAATTTTAGAATAAGAATTACAGTTTGGCACAAAAACTAAATCCTTTAACAATCTAAATCCACGCGGACGAAGTCGCGGGCGGGTTAAAGTTAAGTAATTACTTCTAAGGGAAAGCATTCTAATTATATTAGATTTCCCTATTCAACAATAAAAATTATGTTTATGATCTTATGAGTAGTGTCACAGGAATTAGATGATAAGAATAATAATGTAACTTCATTAAATATGCACTTGGATCAAATAGTGTCAGCTTGTAACGAAATCATAACGCCACTTAAAAAAAAAGGTACACCGCCATCTATTGACTACTAAGGTAATGTCAAAAAGTGCACACAAACTCTACATCACTGTATAGATAAGAACGATAATAAACAAAATCTTAATTTATCTTATAAAAATAAATATTTGATTGGTTCAATATTGTGAACCGTTCGAAAACAAAAGGTTATAACCAATGAACCTATGAACCCAATGAACTATCACGCTAAGACACAAATAATATTTATAATATTCTAGTCTAGGATATTATTTAGATAATACACATATTCGTGCATATAAATATTTCAAAAGAATCGAACTCGGGATCTTCGACTTTGCAGTCGAACGCTCTAACGTTACGCCACCGCTTCGAAGCGATTCCACTAGAAGATGTCACTTAGTCTACGTCAAATGTTTGTAAAAAAAACTGAACATGTTGCAGTTAGTAATTTGTCCGTTGATCCGTTTGGTCCTCGATAGAATTAAGGTGCAATTTCGAGACCGACCGCCGACCGCAACCGAAGGCGAATCGTATAGAAATACCTGCTGTCGACCGCAGCGACACTACTAGTTTCTATGTATTTCACCTGCGGTTGCGGTCTGCGGTCGGTTTCGGAATGACACCCTTATTTGCACCGTAGCATTGGCCTATCCTTAGTGATACCTTAGACCTGCATTGCATTGTTCTGGATAGGAAAGGGGAGGGTGGTATTAATAGGGTCTTCCTATTAATACCACCGTGGGAACACTCGCCGAGATACATGGTAGTAAAATATTGCCAAAGAGGCAACGTTTCTACGCAAATTAGGAGGCTCAAGGAGAGAGGTGATAAATAAAACAAATTGTCCACATCTATTATTTCAATTATGTAATCTTTTATTTACCAATATTACGTTTGCACACTATCGAACATTTAACACACATGACATGGGTGCGCACCTGAATATTATAATAATTATCGACAAATGTCATTCATGCTACTTTATTTGTGCGTTTGGAATAGGGTAGTTGACTGTCAGGTCAAATTAGGGACCAGATTCAGCTTTGATTAGATTTGAAAGAAGACGTAAAAAACCTGGTATGTCGTATGACCAGTTAAAACATAACCTACCTAGGTTAACATGTTGATATTAAACCATTCTTTTCCCTCATAGTTAATTGCGTTTTCAATTGCGTGAATACCGTAAATTCTGAAATCCTACGTTTTAAAAACGTAATTTTATAGAATCAGGGGCCCGATTCAGTAACGCTACGTTTTCAAAACGCGTGATTTCAATTCGATTAGAAAAATAATAAATATTTTGAAATTCAGTATGATCTGTCAAAACAAAACCTATCTTCACTTTAGTGAGGTTATTAAACATTTAGAACCACTCATAGTTGATTTCGAGATTTTAATGTTCCTTAGTTTTGAAATCGTACGTTTTAATAACGTAATTATACTGAATCGGGCCCCAGGCCCGACTTGTTTATTTAACGTTAAAACGGTAAGTTCTATAGAAATTTGTATGACATAAAGAAGTACGATGAAACGGTACGGTAAAATAAGAATGAACGTAATTTTACTGCTCTGTTTTTCTATTTATGAGTATTTTATCAATTCGCCCTGTCCCCACACCCGAACAGTGACACAATTCTTGTTCTAAACTGCTTGTTTACTAGGTAGTATCCATCTATATTATATCATCATATCTATGATTTTTGGTTTATCAACTAAGATACAAATGTTCCATATTTGGTAATACATATAATGTTATCTAAAGATAGCCAGACCTGCTCTGATTCATTTTACGAGTAGGTACTAACGTTTAATAGCTGTTATCATCTAAAACAGGTCGCTGCACAACTGATACAGATTCTCGATTCCGTCCTAGTTGAATTATATTAATCATCACAATCTAGTCAACGGTGTTTTCCCGACTGCGGTGAAACAAAAAAAGTAGGGTTAAGTGTTGTAATACGTATGGAGGTAAACTCTTAACTAGTAACTACTAAACCGTTATATCTATTCGTTTTTATTGCGCGAGGGTCAGTGTGTCATCGAGGTAATATTATACTACGTACGTTTTTTTTTTTTAAACAGGTTATGTATACTAATTTGTAATTTGTTAGGTATGTTCTAATTTATCGCGCTGATCAAATAAAAATACATTTTTCATTGAACATCCATCTGTTTTTAAATCTGCCTGGCGTCACACGCCGACTCGCTTTTTACTTCTTAATTATACTTCAATGCATTATTTTCAATATATCATTAATCGGCAATTATTATATTCAGAATGCACACCGTTACAAACAATCAATAAATGTAACAAATTTCACAAATAATATTAAAATAATGTCTTTAATTTTCTTATGACGGAATAAAGATATCTCTTAGAATTCATGAGATAGGTATGTTTCATGTTTTACCGCCAGAGGCAGTACAAGTTCAGACAGATATACGATTTTAGTGCTTAAGCTACGTGTTTACACATTTTTAAAATTCACTGTATGTTATTGAGGCTTGCGTTCACAGATGAATGTTGTTATATAAAATAAATGGATTTCTACGTACGTATGTACGGATTTGTTTGTTACGTATATTCACATTTCTGTCTAAGCTAGTAGCGCCATCGATAATCAGAATTGAGTACCAAAAACATTGGCGACATCTAGTGTGCAACAATAAGCAACAATGTCTCTATTATCAGAATTTTAAGATTTCTAGATTTTCGTCATTATTATATCTTTTGTATGATATAAATATGGTATGATACGAACAATGTGTACTAGACAAGCTGTTCAGAATAAAAAGTGTGTCACACTTCGGGGGTGAGGCGCGAAAGGGGGAGGGGTACGGGCCTCCTCGCCTAAGATTAATAATACTCTCTGTGTATATTCATGTCAATCTAAATAAAGGGTCAACCTCCAACGCACTTTTATCAGTCGGTTTTATACTTCAATTTGCATTTTGGCGCCATTACACTACTTTACTGATGACAGCTGATGATCTCATATATTATTACAAATTTATTATACTCTGTGGCTATACAGCAAAAAAAGTGACGTAATGGTGTGGGTCTAGTAGTATATATCATAAAACTATACCAATTTTATTGTTACGAACAGCCAGTCTAGTATACAAAGAAAGTATCCAATACGAATAAATAAACAACAAAATAAATAAAACTCTTTTTATACATCCTTCTTAATTGTTAATAAATTTACCGAACGCTGAACGACTTTAGCATTTATGTCAACACTTAATACAATATTTTTATATTGTTTAGTAGATTTTTATATCAGAACAGACTAACCAACAAATGTACTACGCCTAATTTTACCTGCTATGACTTTAGTTTTCAGATTTTACAGTTTAGCGACAACTGAACTTTTAAAAATGATTACCAATCATATGTGTTTAAAGGGCTTTATTAAATATATTCTATTAGGGAAGTTGACAGAGTTCTTATTTTATTATAAGAATTTTACGTAGGTAGGGTCTACCAGAATCTCTTGGCTTTAAAAAAATGGAATGATGATGTTGATATGACAATGTCAAATCTTATCCGTCAAATCAAAGTATAAGTTAGGTTGTACTGTTTTGATACGTTTTCGTCTGTTAATGAGCAAGAAATTCATGTGGAGTTTTTATTTTTAGTTACATCATCATTATTTGTTTTATAACGTTAACCTATTCATTGTTACATACATGTTTGTTTACATTTCAACCCATGTAAAATAATGTTAAAGTTACTTCAATTATTTTTTATTTTCTTTAAAATATTATCTTTGTTTACTAACATGCATCTACATTTTAAACGGAACTTAATAGTATTGTTACTCCTCTAAATCATTTCCTATTTATTTTTGAATTGACAACAACACTTTTTTCCCTTTTTTTTATTTAATTCAATTAATTAAACATGTTTAGACACATGATTGTGGATATCTAAACGTAGTATAAATAATTAATACCCTTTGTCTACTGCTATGTAATGTATGAGAAATAAATAACAAAAAGTATCAAGATAGTTTAGTGCAATTTCTCCAGTATTGCATTCTTACAGTTTTTTATTTCCTAATATTCCATGAGATTCTAGTATAGTTTGACCGGTACCGCTTTACCGCTCCCTAGGAATGCGCGGTGTACGAACGAGTGGTACAGCGGTGCCGGTCAAACTATATACCTACTAGGAATTCAGTGCAGGGTGCGACTGAAATAAATTGAGCTGAGCGAGCAGGACTCTTACTTGAAAAATAAGGCATCTTACTCCATGCCAATAAGGCATCACCATGGCAAATTTGGTCAAGATCGGTATTGTGGTTCCGGAGGAGTACAGTCTCGACCAAACGGCTTAGCCACGTATAAGAGCTTCGCTTCGCTCAGCTCAAAAATACCAATGTTTGTGATTTGTATATTACCAAGGTCATTAATTCGGTGCCCTTAACACATACGACTGATATGAACTTCACGTACAAATTCAGATAGTTTTTTTTTAAGATGCACACCAAAAAGTAAAGTATTTCTATCAAGATGATCAACTGTAAACTGAAAACATGTGAACATTAGATTATTGCTAAGAACTCTTTACAAACAATAGTGCAAGCTATGGAAGTGACGACAACTACGGGCTTGCTGATGTTGTTGTAAAGCCCATCACATCAAAGTCATGCGTATATATTTTGCTTAAATATTTAATCGAATTTAGATTACTAATTCATTATTGCACACATTTTCCTACATATATTTCGACATACATGTTATATGAATATTGAGACTTATACATAGTGACCGCAGTTTTATAGAGTATCTGACATGCTCACTAATACATTTAAGTACATTCCTCTAAATAGTGTGTACGTCAATCACACATTTATTACAATAATTATTTTATTAAACACCAAAATATCAGCAAGCCAACTTCTCGATAAGCCCTACAAGACACATTTTACTTTTTCACCCGGGGTTTGCTGTTTTGTACTCAGATTTAGACCTTGTAAGCACTATGTAAGAGTTCAAATTACACGAACTGTATGATGCAATAGTACCTACTTATAATTAAAGAAATATTTCGGGGGGATAAGTAAAATGTGCCCCAAAATAAATTTTACATCTATGAGATAGCGTTCTAGAATATCATTTGTATGTTAAAAAAATACTATAATCTTGAATAAAGCCGTCTTTTTAATAAGATAACTATGTATATTTATTAATACTGACTGTACCGTATCCAATAATATGTTACATTTTGTAGGTATTAAGAGATTCTATACTATACTTAAGTTTATATTATAGTAACAATATAAAATAATGTAACGTAATAGTTAGACGTATGCTATTATTGCAGATTAAATTATATCAATTGCAGGTTTATTTCATTTCTGGTTGGGTAGCAGGTAACAGATTACATTGATATAATCATACATTATAAGTTCATTTGATGATAAAATTGAACTTGCAATAAAAGAAGGAGATCTTGCATAATATAACATTATTTTAAGCAAACCAAATGACACACTATTTTAGACTAATCTACAGTTTCAAGCTTTTGAATTCAATAGTATAACAGTATTGCACATGAATTAATATTTGTGTGAACAATATTAAAGTACATACGATATGCTGTATACAAGTACATATTACTAATATTTTCACTAGTCTTAAAAGATATTTTCACATTTTTCCAAGTGTTGCATGATTGTATAGCAGTATAACAGTATAGCCTTAACTCAAAAAGTAGTAAGTATTCGACAACTCTGGAGAAATTAACATTTTGTAAGCAATCTACCTTGACGATTGCTCTCAGGGAGTATTTCATAAAATTATATGTATTGTCTCGACTCACTTACTTTCATTTAGACCGGTGTAAAAGTAAAATTCCATTGTGATCTACGAAAAGTTAAAAAAGCATGCCTTTACTTAACTTTTTTGTGTTACTGGCAATACTGTTCACATAATTGCTCATAATCAACACTTTATTAACTTACACACAAATTAGCTACAAGAGGTACGAAACTTTGACATAATTATAATTAACGACTGATTAGAATATAATAAGTAAATTAAAAATGAGATTGTGGTAACACGTACGATGAGGTTGAGGTAATTATCGATAAAGGTTATATATAGCGTCGTCGAAGATATAGAACATATTTGCAATTATCCGCTAATTTATTCACTAGGTAGCACCACTTACAACATGTATATTTGATGTAATATACTAATGGCGCCACCTAGTGTCCAATATTAGCAAATTCATTTTTTAACTATGTATAGGGTTTCCTGACTATAATATTTATTTATATTTCTAGTATATCTGTATAGAATATATTGTTATGTACATACAATATAATGGTAAATTACATTAAATATTGATTGAATATTGTCAAGATACCTAAGCAGGTACTGTGAAGCGATACACGACTTTACATACATTTTTATTGAATAAAAATTACATAAAAATGTACATGAACTTTGGTATGAATGATTATGACTACACTTAATAAATAAATAGAAAAATAAGCTTTGATCTAACACAATTATGGACATAATTAAATATCACGTTATGTAATTATTTTCATACATTTAGTATGAATATGTACAGGATACTTTGTTTTTGGTTTAACATCGACTTTCAAATGTCGGGAGTTCAAAAACACAGAATTACAGTGGATTACACCAATGATCAATTTAAACTAAACGGGGTTGTCACGTTGTAACAATGCATTTCATTGTGCAAAACGTGAGGACTTGTTTAATTTAATTTGAACACAATTATTTTCACTGGTGAATTCCGACCTTAGTGGACTTTGAAATAGTGGCTACGTTTAGGAATAAGTATAATATCTGCCTAGGTTGAATGTATTTGCTAGCTTCGCAGTAATATAATACTAGCAGTGTTGGGGTGGTATTGCAAATTATATTGATTTAAACTAATCATCCTGATCCCACTAACCAGTTTAGTAAGTCGGAGCCGTGTAGTCGATGTTTCCTGAAATCAAAATTCTTATTATCAAATTACATTCAGAAAATAATATGAAAAAAATTAATTACGACTGTGCTACCAGTGTCACTTGGGATAATGTAAGGATTCTAAAGATACATCAAAATCTGTAAAGGCATTTTAAAGTTACAGTTTAAGTGGAAGCTTTAGTCCATTCCATTAATGTCTGTATTAACCCTGAAAACATTACACTCCTTTTTTGGGCAGCGGTATAAATGTTAGTTGTACCTACTTACTGATATAAAGTAAGTACTTTGTTAATTGAAATTTATTACGACTCAAAGTACAAAAATCTTTTAATCGTTTATTAACCGTTTGTTCCCACTTGTTCTACTGAACAGTTCTACGGTAGAACAAAAGGGACTATTTTTTCTCACTAGTTCTACGATATTAAATGGAACAAAAGAGTAGAACTAGTGGGAGTCTCTATTCCCACTTGTTCTACCAGATCCATCGGGTAGAACTCACTCATCGTTTGTTCTCAGTAGTTCGATTCATTAGTTCGACCGCCGAACTAGTGAGATTTTTTTTCTCATTAGTTCGACCGTCGAACTACTGAGACTTTTACCGCGAAAAGACTACGGTAATTGGGGTTCCATTCGTGGTTATATACAGATGATTTGACAATATTCATAGGATTTTTTAAATGGTGTAAAATATTTCATTGATAACTACTTATCTTACCAGTAGAATGTTGGGAGAAAGGAGGTTCGCTGTAAGCGGGCTGTGGGTCGGGTGCGGCGGGGTAGGCAGGGAAGGAGCCCGGGCTGCCCACGGTGCCCTCCACCTCGTACGCCGGGGCGAAGGCCGAGTCTGCGCCCACACGGAAGCGCTGGAATGCGAAGAACGCGCACGCCACCTGGGGAACGGGTATATTCCTTGTTACAGATGATGATCCCACTACTGATATCATTCGAAATAGCTTATTACGGCCATTCCTAACACACATGCCTATCTATATTTATTTATTGATGTACCTCATATGATACTGAATTAACAAAGAAAAAAGACAAACTATAAGATATCATTCAGTTACTACTGAATGGTATCCTGTAGAAATAAAAAGACAGTGAGGATGTTCAAGTCGAAGATGAAGATATAGAGGAGTACCGTAGAGCAGACTATGCTACGACCCATGATCATAGAAAGGGTGGGAGCCAGGCCATAAACCAAAGATTATATAATAGTTCATAAACAACTGTAGCCATTTTCCATAATAAATCATTGAGTTTATTCGACTAAGGTGAAAAAACTGAATGTTAAAATTAGATAGCTGAAATTAGATAGCGCTACTTGTAGTACCAAGGCAAGCACCGCCATCTCCTTTCAGTAAGGAAAATAAAAATAACCGTAGTTGCTCATCATGAGACATAGTTACAATAAAATTGAAGTGATTTCGATAATGACTAGAGAAATTGAACATCGTTATGCTTATGCATCATAATCACAGCCAAGATCTTGGAAGCCCAAGCAAACCTTATCTGCAAGCCGGTACACGTTCGGATTAATGGATGAAGTGACCAAAGTTAAGAGAGAGAGAGTAGGAGACCGGGCTCCGAGCTCCAAAGAGCAAGTTTAAGATGCAACCAGGACTAACGCTGTGCTGATGATCAGTAGGAATATAAAAAAATGACTCACCCAGGCAAATATAGAGAAGAAGCAGAAAGCGATCGCGCCCTGCATGTTGTTGGCTGTGCCCCTGGGTGGGTTTTCAGTCTTGCCCCACGCGTTGGACAGGTAGCAGAATCCCACGAAGTACAGAAACGCCCAGAGTGCTGTAAGTATTTTACATTATCGGTTTAGAAACAAGCTATATTGACGGCCTCTGTGGCGTAGCGGTAGTGCATTTGACTGCTACGACAGTGGCCGCGAGTTCGATTCCCGCTCAGTGCAAATATTTGTATGCATGAATATGTCTATTTGCATTGGTCTGGGTGTTTCTGTCTATGTATAATATGTAGGTATGTAGGTATTTACAAACAACTTTTTTTTATAAAGAGGTTTATCCACTTTCTGGAACCCATAACACAAGCTAGTTAAACTATGCTTACGTTGGGTCTAGAAAGCGCTGTGTAGAATGTCGAAAAATGTTTTTTTATTATTTATATGTGCTCACGCATTTAAAAAGGAGTGACAGGCCAGCGTGAGTGTAACGCATTAGTTCCGCTTTAAGCTACGTGTCGCACTATCCCCAAAATACGTAAAAATGTCCTGTTGGCCTACTTTTACGTGCTTATGAGCGCCGCGCAGCGAAGCCGCGGTCCAGAGGGTGAGGATAGAGAATACCTCCATCCTATCCCCCTGGACCGTAGCTTCGCGGCGCCAAAACACGATCGCTTATAAACACATCATTGTAGGCCAACTGTTATGCTGTTCTATAAGCATAACTGCGGTAAGCAAGGCTTGACCGCACCTTTCAAATTTGACGACACTCCGAATCTTAACAAGATCAAACAAATGCATTTAGCATTTGTTGGTCTTCTTTTCCTCACATTTCATTTTATTTACGCAGACATTGGATTTATTCAGTTTAAAACTAACTCCACTACTACCTATGTCTATTCGATTATGAAAAGGAAGAGATAACGGGGATAACTGACGGGCTCTGTGGCGTAGCGGTAGTGCATTCGACTGCTACGTCAGGGGGCGCGGGTTCGATTCCCGCTCAGTGCAAATATTTGTATGCATGAATATGTCTATTTGCATTGGTATGGGTGATTCTATGTATAATATGTATGTATTTACAAAAAAAAAATATAAGTATGTTTATCCGCATTCTGGAACCCATAACACAAGCTAGTTAAACTATGCTTACTTTGGGTCTAGAAAGCGCTGTGTAGAATGTCGTAGAATATTTATTTTATTATAAGTATGTAAACTAAAAGAACTGGTCAAGTGCAAGTCGGACTCGCGCACTGAGGGTTTCGTACAAAACTGGATTCAGGGGCGAACTTAAACGTTGTTGTAGACTCTGTAGGGCTTCTAGTCTTCACAGACAGACATCCAGTTTTTTTTTGTGATGCGATATTTTTTTTGTGTTTCCCCATTACTTGTGTGTGCTAAAAGACCTTCAAGAAGTACCCTGTAAGTTTTGTAGCCCTTGCATTTGGTAAAATTTGTTACCTAAAGACCTGTACTTTTTGATTGCATTGAACTAGAAGTTTGATTTTTTCTCAGCTTTAAGGCGTCAGACCTGAGACTTTGAATAAATTTCAACTTGATGCCTAACCGCGTTTCTGAGAAAAAGGTCTTGACAGACAGACAGACGGACAACGAAGTGATTCTATAAGGGTTTCCGTTTTACCTTTTGGGGGCAAGACGGGGACACCGTGGTTCCCAAACCCGAGGGGGCCATCTCGAAACCGGAGATGGCACCAGTTGGGGTGCGAGGGATATGCTCTATGGGCAACCTTACACCCCGGCGTCTTAAGACCCGAGACGGCATGCGGTTTTAGTCAGTTCAAGCCCGACATAACCGCCTCCGCTGGCCGGCGGGGGGGTATCCGAAGGGATTTCCGCACGAAAAAAAAAGGTACGGAACGCTTAAAATGTAGGTAAATCAACAAGTATTGGAAGCCATATTTAACCAACTTCTAATGTCGTGTTGATTTGAAACTTTGTTAGTATGTGCCGATCTAATGATGAAGCCACGATATGGATTACGAAGCTCTGCAACGGCTACTAGCTAACTCCTCGAATGTGGGTTTTTTTTTGTTGGTTTTCATGAGTCCCATATTTTGCAAACACACTATGTTTGTGTTTTTAACTACTTATGTTAATTTCGTCACATTTCACTCAGCATCAACCTAGGTATGAAATTTATTCAGTGTAAACCTTACTGTACTCCTTAATTGTCTACTTGGTAGCTTATAAACCTATTCATTTAAAAAGTATTTTTTCTCTAATGTAACATATATGTATAAAAGGGTCAAAAACTCCTCTAGTCACACTTCTGCACTTGACGTTCCTGAACCTGATTAAATCGTGAGTACTTCTTGAAGTTAAGCAAAAAGAACATGTCTAGGTAGAGTACGGCCAGTCTCAATAATCTACCTACAGTTAAAGGTAGATGGCTATCCCAGATAAACAGTCAACTTTAATCTCTTTGTAACTGCCGTTTCAATATTATAAACTATGCTAACCTATCTTAGATCAAAGATAGATTTATTTATATTTTAACTTCAGTAAGGGCGTCACTCTGAAACGTATTATTTTTGCATTTGCAATTAATAACGTCATGTTATAAGATAATTATTAACAGTATTTTTTGAGTTACTATTAACGGTGATTGGTGTTTTTTATAGTTAATAACCTAAAATGTATGAATAATTCACGGAATGTTAATATAAATAATGTCAAATAAAAACTTCTTACAAAGATTTCATAATAACGAAACGCATCGCATTCGGTGTGGGTGAGTGACTGTTAGTGAAAAGTGTTTTTATAGCCATAGGTATACAAACTTTTTCTCTGACTTATACTTTTCATATTCCTTTATTTTTAATTCGATATTCTGTCTGTCACTTTTGACTTTTGAGTATATCTTCTGTTAATCAATAATTTATGACGGCGTGCGGTTTTAGTTGGTTCAAGCCCGACATAACCACCCCCGTTGGTCGGCGGGGGGGGGGGGATCCGAATATTGGTTAGGCAGGGAGGGGAACTTGGGTAGTGAAGGTGAGTGTTGATGTACATCAACAAAAGAGGCCCCTTCTAAACCTACACTTGGGTCGCAAGTCCCAGGCACTGTCCCGAGTTCCCAACTCAGCAACGCGATGGACCCGGCACCCGCACGGAGAATCCATGGATTGCTAAGAATATCGGTCTCACATATTATATTTTTATTATTATTATATTTTTTTATTTCTCTTAACTTGTGTTAAAAATATGCCAAAACAAGTAACCGTAAGTATTGTGCGCTAATTCTAGATTTGATAATCCTCCGAAATTGAGCGATAATGTAAAACTCTGACAGCCAGTTACTTGACGTACCCACAGTTAGCTCAAAAGCGTTATTGAAACGCTCCAGAGTGTTTTTCTAAGCAACTACTTATCTATGGTAAGCGATGAGCCCTCCAAAAGATAGTTCAAAGTCACGGATATTTAGTTCTGTTTATCTTTGTTTATTGAAACAGAAAAAATCCCCGATGGATACTAATGGTAGCTATTTTAACTGCTGGTAAAGGATAGATGGATTATTGAAACCGGCCGTAGAGTAGCATAGAGTATCTGTGGATTAGCTTAGGGATCTTCGTGTAATAGTGATAGTGAGAATTTTTAAAACAAGGGAAGAAGAATCTTACGACTGATTGATACAAAGTCGGTATTGGGCTTATTAGTCGATTCGCATGAATTTGTACACACAAGTTGTGCGAAACGACCCTTTTCAAAATTAATATATTTTCGTTGACGATTCGCACAAACTGAATTTATTTGTGTCCGACCTATAAAAAGCGGCCAAGTGCGAGTCGGTCCCGCCCATGAAGGGTTCCGTAGCAGCAAGTAACATATAAAAAAAAAAAAACGTTTTTTTTAAATTTTTATATTTGAGTTCATTGAATGAAAGATAAATTGTGGTTTACGATTTATGACGTAATAAAAAAAACTACTTTATAGATTTCGTTCAAACCTATTTTCGGTGGAAGTTTATATGGTAATGTACACCATATATTTTTTTGTTTTATCATTCTCTTATTTTAGAAGTTACAGGGGGGGGGGGGCACACACACATTTCACCACTTTGGAAGTATCTCTCACGCAAACTATTCAGTTTAGAAAAAAATGATATTACAAACCTCAACATCATTATTGAAGACCCATATGGATAGGTCTTCAATAATGATGTTGAGGTTTCTAATATCATTTTTATATTAGAAACCTCAACATCATGTTGTATGTACCTCAACATCATGTTCATCAGATGTATGGGTTTGATGAAAAAAATATTTTTGAGTTTCAGTTCTAAGTATGGGGAATCCCAAATTTAATGGTTTCTTTTTCTATTTTTGTGTGAAAATCTTAATGCGGTTCACAGAATACATCTACTTACCGAGTTTCAACAGCATAGTTCTTATAGTTTCGGAAAAAGTGGCTGTGACATACGGACGGACAGACAGGCAGACATGACGAATCTATAAGGGTTCCGTTTTTATCCATTTGGCTACGGAACCCTAAAAATGTGGTGGCAATTTTGTATCTTAAGACAAAAGATGAAAGTATGTACAGGTGTGCACATACATATTTATATTCGATTTATATTTATTTTATTGCGAATGGTGGCAGACGAGCCAGCGCAGCGGCTCACCTGATGATAAGAAGTAAAAGGAGCCTTCATAGCTATATTTCGTACGTACCCACGAGTATTTTACTACGTGCTAACATAGGGTACTTTGTGAACTAAAGGCACAGCTAAAGGTCCGACTACAACTTGTGATTCAGTTTTCTGGCCATATGCTACAAATTAGAAACTTTACGAGCTATAAAAGTGTTTGTTAAGGTTCGACGAGACTTGCTACAGGAATTCCGTTGTCTTAGGGAATTTACCAATTTTGATCTAGTAATGTAAGATAGTAGTAGATTAGATCAAAGACTGGAAGTTTAAAACAGTTTTTAATTATTTTGTGACATTTTGCAGTCATTACTCAGCTGTGTTTCAGTATAGTGATCTTCACTTACATATTTATCCACATAAAAAATAAGCTATAATGCCAAGCTATAATAATATAAATTTAATAAGAAAGGACCCTTGCCGTGTCTTGTTCTCAGATTAGAACATGGGCATAGGGAACCTCTCGTAATGAAAAACCACATTGTACTTATCAAACGTAAAAAAATAGGATGAGAGTATTCCAATTAAACTTGCGAGACACGTATGATGCGTCATATAAATATTATTCAGGTCAATTATTTCAACCTCAGATTCAATTATAGTTAAGTACTCCAGTCTTTCTTTTGTTTGTCGAATATTGTAATCAAATTAATGATTATGTCAATCTCATACATTACTCATTCATTCTTTCTTTTTTTCGTGCGGAAATCCCTTCGGATACCCCCCCGCCGGCCAGCGGGGGCGGTTATGTCGGGCTTGAACCGAATAAAACCGCACGCCGTCTCGGGTCTTCAGACGCCACGCCGGGGTGTAAGGTTGCCCATAGAGCATATCCCTCGCACCCCGACTGACCCTGGGCCATCTCCAGTTTCGAGATGGCCCCCTCGGGTTTGGAAGCACGGTGTCCCCGTCTTGCCCCGGTTTGGGGTAGGGGCACTAGTCGCCCCACCGTCCCGGCCTGCTTCTGCTGGGGTGACAGGCGGCCTCACCTGCCACCCCAGGCCTGCGCTCTTGGAGGACGGAGGTCCGTGCGGAAATCCCCTGAGCGGAAAATGGGAAGCGTCTTTAGATGTAGCAGTCGAACGTTCGGAGTACAGAATGTACAGACGCCATAAAGGTCGCCGAAACAATAAAATACGATGGATTGTACGGCGGCGCCGTGGTGATGAAGATATAGATCATAGAAAGGAAAGCATTTTCTTTAGCGAACTTCGCCAGTCTATTACTTAGCGATTAAAAAAATAATAAATGCAACAACGCGAGAAAGTTGTGTGCTCTGGCACAGATAAGATAATATATTCTGATACATCTGAGCAGAATGAATGTACACATAAGACACTAGAGAGTATGAGTGAAACCGAAAGGATATATATCACTTTACTGTGAATTTTCAGGTATTTTTTGTATGTACAAAAAAATTATTTAGGTATATTTATCCGCATTATAGAACCCATGTTACCTACAAGCTAGGCTATTCTTACTTTGGGCCCCGATAGCGTTGTGTAGTATATCGTAGAATATTACTTACGTAGGTATCATTATTATTACTTTTGAAATAGATACTTCATGAGTGTTGGTGTAGAGTACCACGTACGTAGGCCTAGGTAACAGTCGGGGTGCGAGGGAAATGCCTATCCCCGGCGTCTGAAGACCCGAGACGGCGTGCGGTTTTAGTCGCTTCAAGCCCGACATAACCACCCCCGCTGGTTGGCGGGGGGGGGGGGGTGTATCCGAGGGGATTTCCGCACGAAAAAAAGAAAAGGTACGTTGGGTGTTGGCATATTGGGTGTATCCCATCTAGGTCTTCGGGACCAAGCCAGTCTCAGCCGCCTCACCTGCTGATTGACGGACGAGGTTCTAGAGCAGGCTTTCCTCTCGGGGTTGGTAGGACACACAAAATACAAATAACAATACATCAAAACGAGAAGAAATAAGCGACCCCTGGGCTCCGAGGTGGAAGCCTCAGATGCAACCAGAAAAATGCTTAATGATGATAATGATGATGACACACACACATACTTACATGAACCTTGAAAAATATCATACAGTGGGTCAGGTGGATCAGTATTTATTTGACGTTTGGTACTCACCAGAGAATCCCATATCAGCAAGTACATAATGTTTTCTGGTCTTCACAGAGGACATTTGCTCGAAGAGATACTCCCCAGCGATGAATCCGATAGCAGCTATGAAGGCAATCACCGAGATGCCAACTCCGTAGTTGCAGGCGTTGGTGTCGTCGTTGTACACGCAGTGTTCCTTACCGTTGAGATCAGTGAACCAGCCCTTGGCTGATATACAGCCCATGACTATTACGCTGAAGAGCTATGAAACAAATTAATGCAGTATTATGATTTTTACAGGAGAGTCGCCTTCGCTGGCGCGGCCACGATGTGCGGCGACCGCCAGACTTCGTGCGTAACAATTAACAAACTGTAACAATTGAATAACTGTTTCGCCTCCGCGGGGTCCCGGTGTCCCGGAACATGTTTGGTCTAGGAGTACTCCTTACTGCTGCAAATTCACCACCAGTATTACCCTGTCTGCAGAACCTGTCGTTTGTGTCACATATCTGGCATTACCAGAAGAGACCGAAGCTGAGTCTTCGTGAGGTTCTTTCTTACAATTGACGCGTATTTGACTATTTGCTTATCAAACGTTAAATGATTTTCACGCTGTTAACTCACAATTTATGTCAGATTAGTTCCGGTTCTTAGCGTTTGGTATAAAAAGGAAGACAGGGGTAGAGCTCTTCAACGGTATCGTCGTAATGTCAACCGTATTACGAAGGAGCTACGGCGTAGGTTTCAATGTCCGCCGGTGTAGGAGGTATAACAAAAGCAATGTTTTAAAAAGAGTTATAGGTAGCTAGTTTACAACGCAGTACCCACCTAGGTCTACAGAATGAGAGAAAATGCTCATGTTCACTGTGGAATAAGAACTTTTCGAGAACTTTTAGGGCTGAATTTCGGAGACTCTTCAGAAAACAAAAACCGCAGTAAATATAAAACAATATTACTTGGTGTTGTAATCTTATTGGTAAGTCGAGTTACGTCCTTAAGAATGAGGGGAGGTTCAGTAAAATGTGAGTAGCATCTTGGGCGTTGTAAGCATAAGGCACTCGCAACTGTTACTTATCAGAGGGACTGTAAGCTTCCATACCGACTTGGGCGGATTTCATAAACAAAAATTTATTGATCTAAATGTGTTTACCCAGTTCACTAAGATTTGATCGCTACTATTAATTGGTGAAATCGGGCCCTAGTAATATAAATGTTAGCTTAGTACTATTCTAAATGTGTCCGCCGGCCATCGAATCCTCAACAAATAGACACGAGTGCAAAAAAATAATGTCATGGAAAGTGTAATAATGTTAGGTGTTATCTGTTGGCCCTGTAGGCCCCACACAAGGCAAGCCCATCCCCGGGGTTACCGTGACCTTCTTACGGCGACGATTCGATTGATCGGTCGCAAAAAACGGCTATTTGGAAACTTTATAACTTAATTGTACTACAAAGGGCGATTGTCATGTAAGAATTCCACATTTATTAAAAGAATTGAAAAAATAGCGGGTGTTTTAACCAATGCTAATTACGACCCTCAGCAATTAGGATACTGATATAATCAGTTCATGACATCCCTACATCAGTTTCCCCTTCCCAAACTCAAAGGGCGTGAATCCGATCTTATGCTAGGTCAGCAATGTAACTAAATAATATTAGGTATATGTATTTATATTATTTTTACTAAGTCACGGACTGTGTTACCTAACTGCAACCTCATATGACATAGTTAATGCGTATCTAAATAGGTTTATCGATACTTTCAATCAATTTCACCATAGTGCTGAAAGGATAATCTAACAGAAGCCATCGGCATGACCCAGATTGTCAGTCTATTATTATTTTACTATGAAATTTTAAAACAAGGTCCCCTGTGTCATTCATTGTGCTCACATTGTGATGCATGTGTGTGCTTCGAAGCATAAGGACGTAAGTGTCTATTTGTTTAATATTGTCTATTTCTGTCCTAGTCGTACTAGGCTGCTTGCAAGGCCATTCATGTGTTATGATTTTTTTTGTAGTTAAATATAGAACGCGATATTATCGACAAGCGTGGGTGTTTAAAAATATTGATAGTTAATTATACTCGTATTATTTGTTTATCGGTTTAGTCTATAATTCGAAGGGATAGGTGTATGCTTCTATGTGTGTAAAGGATAAAACCAAAGATAAAGTGAGTTAACTAATTATATTACCAGAGAAGTGAATAAAACGTTGATATAATTTCGTAATACGATATGAAAAGTAAATTATATGTTCTGCGCGCGTTGGAAATAAATTGCATTAAGAGTATCTTACCCAACAGACCGCCCTGACGATTACAGGAGGTCTCTGGATGAACGCCTGAGGGTCGAACGCACCCCCTGCCTTGCCGCCACCGTACGCACCGCCCGCGTCCATTTTTCACTTTAGGATTTATATTTTTGCTATTTGTAGCACTAAGTTAACTAACTGTCCATCAATGGCCCTCTAAGATACAGTCTCCTTCACTCTGAATATCGAATTCGTCGTGCTATCGATCGCGCAGACGAAATTCACAGATGACAACAGGCAAATCTGACATTTCTACGTTCTCTACATCGCGAGGGACGAGCGATTCTATCGATCGTCTGACGCGCGCTATGATTGGTCGTTACGTTACCACTTAGGTAGGGCGGCCAATGAACACTGGGAAACTACGGTTTTCAGGAAAATGGTATGCTGTCGTTTAAAAAAACTATACTATATTGTAATATTAAACTAAAATATCCACTCATGATAATGTTTTGCATTAATATTAAATATTACAGTATTCATTTTCACTTTCGTTTTTGTATGTTTAATATTTTTATTGCGCTGTTGTGGTTATTATGGAGTTTGTTCGATGTAGTTTTTTAGGTAAGTCGTGGTGCGGAAAGATGTTTTAATTTCCGTGCTATACGAAAGGTGCGCGGAAATGAATAGGTAATATTATTTAACGGGGAAAATTGACTGTTGTGAAGACATTAGTAAGTAATGAAGTAATTATGAGAATTGAAATTATAAAGAAGGACAGATACAAATCATCAAACACAAAACAAACAAGTAGACCAACTTCTATAAGTATTTTACTGTTATTTGAAACATGATCTTCAGGTGTTCCTCATCACATCACAAATATATAATTACAAGCTGTTGCCCGCGGCTTCACCCGCGTGGAATTCTGATCCTGTTCCCGCTAACCATGCGAACCTGGCCTATATGTTATTGCAGACTATAATATATCCCTGTGCCACATTTCATCATGATCCTTTAATCCATTATTCACGAACATCTTCACAAACTTTCACATTTATAATAATTATAGTAGGCTATTTTTAGGTACCTATTAATAATAAGACATAGAGACACATGTCTGAACTAAGCACCTATGTCCAAGTAATGAATACTTGTTATTATAGCTAGTTATTATTTATTTTTTCTTTGTGACGGTGGTGGTGTGATAAATGGGTTTGCACCACAGTACAAAATATGTGAACCTCGATTAATTATGGTGTTTAGTGTAATTGGAAATTTTTTGTCCTGTCGCTCCAAATTTTACTCGCTACTCGCTACTTAAATACAACTCAGGTGTTGCATGCTTTCATAGACCACGGTAACCACTTACCATTAGGTGGGATATGTGCTTGTTTGCTACATTAGTAGTATAAAAAACCGTGTATAACGGATTTCGCTGAAATGACGGTAGCCGAAGATATGAGTATAATTTCTTTACATTTTGGTCGTCTGTTTATTGCGGGCACCAACATCGTTCGAACCATTGCACTTGCGTAGAGTCGTTGCCTGTTTGGAAGTATTTTATTTTTTACCAACTCTATCAGAGTATTTAGATAGCTCTTTCGATCGAACAACACATGCAAGGCTGAGGCAACACTTAATTCCCTACGGTACAAACAATTCCAATAAGAACTAAACGGCAGAGCATCTCTTTCCTTTACCGCACCATAGTCTTGGAATTCTTTACCAATACAGGTCATACGTTCTTCCTGCAATCCGAGGTCATCCAAGCGGGGAGTAAAAATGCAAGGCCGTCAAGTTGCGGACCACCATTGTATCGTTATTGGGCTCTAATGGTGGCCTTTATTCTCTAGACTTCACTTACAGCTTACTATCAGGTGAGGTGAACTCATGTTGAGAAGCTCTGTATAAAAAAAAACAATTATGTCTACCAATATGTGAGCCTGATTCAGTAAAATTACGTTCTTAAAACATGTGATTTCAAAACTTACGAAAACGAAGAAAGTTAAAATTTCGAAATCTAATTGAATACAAATCAAACTCTACGAGTGTGACAGTTAGTGATTCTGAAGGTTTAATAACCTCACAAAACCGTAGGTAAATTTTATTTTGACGGATCATACGGAGCTTTTTTACCCGATTGCGCCAGGAGGGTTATGTTTTTCGTATGGGTTATGTATAATTGTTTAGCACGCTCTGCAGGCTGAACGGCTCGATGGATTTTAGCTTCAGAGCTGTCTTTGGATTCATATTTACTGTGAGGGCTACTGGGTATATCAAAATTAAAAAAAAACACAATGGCGGAATTTTGGCGCTGAAATGAGTTGTTAAAAAAATATTTTCATTCAGAGTTATCGAGTAAGGTATCAAAATGCAGAGCTTTAAAGGGTGATTTTAAAAATACATATAATTTATAATAACTAAAGAGTATACAATAAATTGATTGGTTAAAAAATAAAAAACCCGAATGTCCTAAAAAGACCGAAACAAGTTTGATAGGGCAGTCGGATTTTTTGATCAATAATTTATTTGTTTTTTTTTGCCAATCGCATTGGAATCACGTGTTTTGAAAATGATGCGTTACGTTATGACGATGCTCTGGTGCAGGTTTTACTCTCGGGTTTAAGTTCAGACGTCAGTCGCTTCCGCAAACGCCAAAACAAACTAAATAATGCAGAGAGCGGGCTCCAAAGTGCCAGCATTAAGTGCAACCGGGATTATTGCACGAAAGAAGATTTTGACTATTCATAAAATAACTAAGTGGTTTGAAGTGCAGACGAGGTTTGGATTGAGACTCAGATTAGATATTACAAATATATTTAATGAAATAAGAAACAAACTAAATGAGGATCATAAGCTGCTCAATAATATTAAATTACATTTTAAACAATTCTGATCATGTTAAATTGCTTTCGTACGCCACCACTCGAAACAATAACTTTTGACTAGTTCATAGAACGACACACTTAAAAAATTATTTAGATTTTACCGAAAAATTGCTTCGTTTTATCTAGCACCTTACAAAATATGAGTGGCGGCCAAAAATTGGTTTACAATTATAATCATTAACATGTAGGTATATAAAACGTTTATATTTGAGAATGATTATTATCAAAGGAGACTGTATAGAAACACTGATCTCTATGAAGATATTTACAAGGTAAGCTTATATATACTGTTCTAATTTAATAACGCTATTAATTACAATCACGGTGTTAGTTTCGGGTACTATATAGTTAGTTATTGTTTGGTATGGACACACTATAGTAGATATCGTATTGAGGAAGACCATAGAGCCACCAGAATTATGTCAATTTAGCAAGAATTACGAGATTGAAACAGTCTGATTGATGTTTGACAAGTTTCTGGTAATAACATATTTTTGTTTTTACAAAGCACTTTAAAACACATTAAAATAGTAATTACTGTAATCTAACATAGATTAATAAGATTTGATGTACTTTACGTACCTACCTGTTTTGTATTAGATCAGAGTACTTAATAAATTAGTAACACGTACGAAAAACGTGTAAACTCAGGTTAAAGTGTAGTAGCAAGACTTCATTTTATATATGTACTTGAAGTAGCTTACTGATCTTTCGTAAGACAAAAAAAACCTTACAAGGCTTCGACTATTTTATAATCCATAGGTAACTTCGGACCTATGAATATGTAATGTGCTTTCAAGTTAGCATAAGTTATAGTAGTAACCAAGTTATTTTACCAAATTTTAACATTGCTAAAGAGAAATAGGTCCGGCGGCTATGCGATCTGGGACTAGTAGATAATGTTAGGTAAAACGTGATCTCATTACCATTGACAATATTATTATAATAATTACATTTGCCATAAATAACTATAAGAATGTTAGTGTTACCTATGTTATAAATTCACAAAAATAAGTAATAACTGGCTTTATCATATCAATCGTCATGGATTGTATAAGTTTTACCTAACATCGTATTCATGATATAGTTGTTATTTTACTTTTATGGCTTCTAGATATCACGTTATTGATGGACATGCATCGAAGATATAAATAATCAGAAGTCGTTTATTAAGTAAAACAAATAAAAACATAACAATTCGGTATGTAGATGTCGCGAGGCGTTTGCTTTCTGTTTCAAGCGCAGTGTTGGCAAGCATAAAAATGGAGAAACATGGCTATTTATGAGTGGAAGCATAACTTTGTAATATAAACAATTGGGTAAGTAATACAAACAGCATGTCCTTATTGTGTTACAAGAATATTAACATACAAGTTCTATCTGGTCTATAGCTAACTTTATAATTGTCTATGATACATTTAATATGTAAACCCTAATTTTTCACACTAACACTAGGCTAACGTTTTGTATAAATTCTAGCTACATTAGTTTCTACTTCATAATCAAATACTCTACAATTATTGTACATGAAAAACTAACTACTGGGATATATTTCATCTATGACATAATTTAAGTAAAACAATATTTACAAAAATAGCCATTTTTGTCTGTTTTTGGATCCAACTAATACCTAATCCGATTGTAATCCAAATAAAACACTCAAATTTTAATAATATAAGGAACTAATTATTTATAACAACAAATTACACACCTTACTAAATATAAATAACAGGGGATATTTAGCAAATTATGTTTTTAAATTACATCATGTCTGTATGTGTTGTATAAAATGCTACAAAACGATGCAATATACGCTAATTAGATATCTGTAGGTCTACCATGGAACGTGCATACGTAATTACGGGCCCGCACGAAACACGAACGACAGAAGAGTCATATGGTACCTTTTTTTTATCGTGCGGAAATCCCTTCGGATACCCCCCCGCGTGCCAGCGGGGGCGGTTATGTCGGGCTTGAACCGACTAAAACCGCACGCCGTCTCGGGTCTACAGACGCCGGGGTGTAAGGTTGCCCATAGAGCATATCCCTCACACCCCGACTGACCCTGGGCCATCTCCGGTTTCGAGATGGCCCCCTCGGGTTTGGGAACCACGGTGTCCCCGTCTTGCCCCGGTTTGGGGGAGGGGCGCTAGTCGCCCCACCGTCCCGGCCTGCTTCTGCTGGGGTGACAGGTGGCCTCACCCGCCACCCCCAGGCCTGCGCTCATGGAGGACGGAGGTCGTTAAGCGAGAACCATGAAGTTACTTCGGAATTCGTTCTTACGGTCGGAACCATAAAGTATGTTCTTGAGTGGATCATAATTACCTTTCGACCTTTTGAAATGAGTCTTAAAGTAACGTGTTTAATTGTTTTTTTTTTATAGACGGGCTGCCACATCCAATTTCGCTGTTTCGTGTCGTTTTATGGTAGGGTTTACGCCGAATGACCTATCAAGTGCCGTCTTCGAGCCCGATTCCGGGATAAGTGTGTTTCTTGGTACCGATTGCCCGGAATTTCGGTCCGCAAATGGGAAGTACGTTTTATGGCAGGCCTACTGTTTGTCGTGTATGTAGGAATAGCTTGATGACAAGTGATATTATCTTCTAGTCGCTGGCTATCGCAAAAACGACGCCGTGGAATGGGTACGCAGTAATTGGTCATTGGTCATTTGCACTACAAAGAACTTCTTTTTTAGGTAAAGGTTTACCTTAGACCTTTGATAAGATAAGAATTTATAGGAACTTTGCCGAATTTAAACATTTATTTCAATTACATTGTAATATTAATGTGTGTTTTAGTAATCTTTTCTTAAGCTTGTTTTTGTACCCTTATGTTTTCATGTGTCTGTACCTATAGGTCAAATAACTGAGCGATTCCTACGAAGTCCTTTATGGCAATAACAACACAACACACAAATTATTAAATATATTATAATGGTAAATCCTTGAAGTAATGTAGATGCCCTAAAAAGCTGCTCGTGTTATAAAAAAAAATAGCAATCTTTAGATTAATGGAAGTCTTTACCGATGTCCAATTCTTTGGATTTTTTGACAAGTTTACAATGTATTCGAGTAGTAACGTCTATTTATATTTAGTCTATGGAGTTTGTTTTACGAATCTGTGAGACCTTGGCGCTTTTCTTCCTCTAACATGGCATCTAGTTCGTCTGTTAGGTTGGCAAGCATGTTTCCTATGTCATTGAGGACGTCGACTGGTTCTGTGCTCTTCTCGTCTTTGTGTTCAGGGAGAGAATGTGGTGTCGTAGGTTTGATGTCTGTGGGTCTTGGTGGAAGGTTGGCCAGGCCGATGCCCGGTCGGCCGTAGTCCACGGTGTGAGGGCGTCCGCCGATCTGTCCTCGATTTTGTTTGATGGTCCCCGCGTTTTCGTTCGCGAAAGGAATACTATCTGATTCGGTGCTGGAACTAGACTGCAAAAGAAATTAATGGTTTTGTGAGGGTAGCTGAACATTTGACTTTTCTTCTTTCTAAAATATTTCTTGCTAAATTGTTCGGGTTCTTGAGACGACTTCAACAGTCACCTACAAGACCAATTCATGTGGCTTCCATAATTGAATTACAAAATGATATGGACGTTTTATTTCTTTATATATATAGCTATTTAGAAATGGTTGACTATGGAAGTAAACTGGCCTAACATCGATTATTTACACCATCAAACGATGGTAGTCGAAATCGATATATGGCCATTTTTTAATGGCCATTGGCCATCTAACTCAATTATAATAAAGTATGCTTAGGCCGTTATTGCGCTCGCAGCCTCATTTGGAGTAGAACCGAGAAACAAGAAAACCCACCTTAAAACTGGCATCAGATCCGGTTCGAAGTTTATCGTCATCATATCGTCTGGGGGGCGAGGAGGGCGCGGGCGGGGGCGGCAGCAGCCCCGTGCTATCCAGCGACACTGACAGCGAGTCCGAGCTGGGGTAGGCAGGCAGGCTCAGCGGAAGACTCTTCTCAGGGTGAATCTCCACCGTGGTCTGACCGAAGCGGGAGAAAGGCGCGTACTGTGAACTCTGGCGCTTCGGAGGGTCAGGAGGGGGCTTACGGGCCACGTGCGGGCTGGCCCCGTACGCCACGCGTTGGAGACGTGCCGAATAGGCCAACTCGTCGTACGTGTAGTCGGGCGATTTGTCGCGGTAGGCGGGCGTGGCCTGGATCTTGGCCACTGGACGAGGTCGTACGAGACCTCTAGGCCGAGGTAAGGTACCGCCGCCTTCGTACGTGTCGTTGGTGGGCGTGATATCTCCGTCGTCGTACGAGCGCCGCCACTGCCCGCCGCCGTAGTAGAACCCGGCCTCGGGAGAGAACGTTGTGTGTGATGCTCTTTCCGAAGGATCCTCTAGACTCTCCAGCGATTTCCCGCGCGGGTGACGTATCTGTTGGAGGTTTAAAACATTTATTGAGCTACTCGGAGTCGATATGACGTCGTGTATAGAAGAAAAGTACTTTATTTACAAAGATATCTTTCAAAAAACATTTATTAAAAAAATATTTAAATTTATAATTGATTTTATACAGCTTTAATTAATTCGTTCCTCTTACCATGCTGTCTGTTTAAGATTTTGTTTTAAACATGTTTGTAGGTATAAATAATATAAAAAATATGTAATGTTAGCGTCATTAAAACCATGCGCGATTAGTATCTTAATAATATTATAATTAAAAATATGCTAAAATCACAAGCTACCGTGCAGAAAAGATCAGTGTAGCGGGTTCTATTTGCGGGGACAAAGGCATAACACTTCCAAAGAAAATATTTACACACATCGAAACACTGCGTTCTCAATTACAAAAAAAGAAGTGCACATAAAAGCTGGTGCTCGGGTGCGTCGAGAACAAATGACAAGACCTGTGCCAAAGGAGGTTGTCTCATACCTGAATAGGGACCAAATCAGTGCCACAAAGAGGCGTTGGTAGGGCGTCAAAGTTTAGGTCGGGAGGTTTATGGTAACTCCTCGCGTGTCTCTCCCAAGGCTGGTAATGTAGCTCCCTCGGATATAAATCCTTTAGCCGATTATGTCCAAGGTGCGGTTTGTGTTTGGAAAAAGAAAAGAAAACAAAACATTCACATGCTGCTTCGGGCTAGTGGTATGAGGTGGATGCAGCGGATGGAGGTGTGGTGCTGACGAATACAACTCTGCGACGTCTACTGCTAAAGGTATAGTGAAATGTGCCTTATGGCCGAAGATTCTAAATCGTCTTTTGAACGCATCAAGTTTCAAAAGTACGCGTAAATTTGTGTGTTATTAGTTATGTAATACGTCAGTTAATTTAACAGTTAGACGGCTATTTGTTATGTTAGCTTCAAAAATAATTTAAAATATTTAGCAGGTAAATAAATTGGTATGTTAATAAAAAGAATATCGCAGAACTGTTTAACATCCATTCAGCAAAGGCTATGGCAATGGACGTACACCTAAAGTCTAAGCAAAATGATAACAATGCTTCTGAACGCATCGGGAAACGGTTCGGAAATTTTGTATTTGTTGTGATAATTAGTAGCCAATCGGATTTAATACAATTTCCCATAATGTGTCAGCTATTTGCTCAGCAAACAAATATCTAGCATGTTTATGCCTGGTAACACAATATGGAAATGAGAACTAAAAATTAATTGGCTCAACAAATAATCTCTAAAAGGTTAAATAAAATTGAAGCTATTATAAGTTGTTAAAATAACGCTGTTAGTATAAATAGACTGTTAATTTTTCGGCGGCAAAATCCAAGATGGGTGATAAATGAAATGAGATGAGTCATGAAAATAAAAATTAAATAAAAATATATATTTGGAGTGATGCTTTGAAAATAATCTTTTGTTTCATAAAATAGAACTCTAATTTGCTTTCTATTACACTGTATATTTAGAATTGCATTACGAAAGCGGATTTCTTGTCAATATCTTATTGGTGCAAGCAAAAACCTCGCTTAACACTAAGTCTTTGGGTGCATGACTATCCGCTGTCATAAACTTTTTAAAACCAGTCTCATGGTTAACTCTCAGATTTATTTGCTTCTTAACCAAACATAAAATCAAGAGGATAGATCTTCAGTTATTATGCCGTTTCTATGCCACCGTGCTAAAACACATAAATTTGCAACGCGATTGGCTTCTAACTGACATTTACTTTTACGTCCAATGACTTGTATGTATAACAGACCTGTTCAGAACAAAAAAAATTGTTACTGTTACTGTTATAGCCACAGAGTATATTAAATTTATTTTATATGAGATATCGACGTATTTTTTTAATTTCTTGTAAATATACTTAGTAATTGTTACCTTTTTTATTTTTTATTTTTTTCGTGCGGAAATCCCTTCGGATACCCCCCCGCGTGCCAGCGGGGGCGGTTATGTCGGGCTTGAACCGACTAAAACCGCACGCCGTCTCGGGTCTACAGACGCCGGGGTGTAAGGTTGCCCATAGAGCATATCCCTCGCAAATTGTTACCTAGTGATTAAGGTGTGTTGAAGGTTGATTTAGGTAAGTAATTAGCTTTCTTTTACATATTTTACCGCTTATTGAGATTGACATATTATTAATCTATGGCACGGAGGCCCACTTGACCCCCAAAGTGAGACACAGTTTTTGTTCTGAAACACTTGTCTAGCACACATAGAAGTCATTCATTGTGTCACTATTTTCTGTCTGTGATAGTTTGGCAAGACTAGTTTGCAAATTAACGAGGTTTAAGGGCACATCTTCTTGATTTTATATCACGTGTTCTTAACCGCCATCGTACAAATTCCGTAATCAATGTCACTTTAAAATAGCAGTAAAATAGTAAAATCAATCTAAGCATTTCAAATTGCTTCTAAAATGTGCAATTTACTACAGAATTTGTACGACACAATTGAATGTATAAAATCCAATGTTCCACGAAACTAGTCTTTGAAAATCTAACAAGAGTCTAAATTCTAAAACATCACTACAAACAAGGTTTACAGGGCGATATTTTCATATATGCAACTGACCTGGCCGGGTTGTATTCTCGTGAAGTCCAGCGAACCCTGATTACTGATGCTTCTTTTTCCGGCTCTTATGTCTTTGACTCGTTTAATGGCTAGAAGTATTTTCTTTTGGTGACCGAGACGGACTATACCCATGTCTTCTAAATCCTGTAATTAAAAAAAAAAAAGTATTACGTGTACACACTATATAGCTAGAAAAGTTGACATACCCGGCGTCTTAAGACCCGAGACGGTGCGCGGTTTTAGTCGATTCAAGCCCGACATAACCACCCCCGCTGTCCGGCGGGGGGGTATCCGAAGGGAATTCCGCACGAAAAAAAAAAGATATGTGTCATCCATTTACTAAAAAACTACAAAATATGATACATATTCCCTGACGATTTAAGTACCCCTACATTTTCTGTAATTCCAAAAAAATCTTCAAATAGAATGAATAGAACTAAATGTATGCAATTAAAATTCTCACAGTATTTTAATACACGGTCATTTCAATTCTTTTTGCGTGCTGATACTGGGATCAATCAACGCGGGCGAAGCCATATAGTAGACGTATAAAGGTAACAATGAATGGCTTTATTTGTTGTCAGACGGAACATAGCTATAAAACCAAACACTACTCAATAAACAAGCGCTCCTTCAATATAGCTTCAATAAAAGGTAATAAAGCATCAAGTTCGCAGTTCTCACCTCCCAGGCTAGTTGCGTAACGTCGTGTACCGTACGGTACCCTTGAGCGACTAATGCTGGGCCATATTCTTCGAGCCTGAGGAGTCTCAACCATTCTTCTAGGGAACCCTGGAAAATGGAAAGCATAAACAAAAATCTGAATAATCAAAAACTGTGCTGAAGTTCTTGAAAACACCACTAGGGTATACTCATTGTCTGTGTGTATCTTTATAATGAAGAGTGGATGTCCTTATACACCCCTATAAGGCCCCACCAAGAACTTTGGGTTCCAAGTCTACCTGGGTACCTGCAAGCTGGTATATCTGGTTAGGTGGTCAGAAGATCCCATACAAGCCAAGAGAGATGTGTAAATTTGTTAGGATTAATTACTCGTTTTTCCCAAAGATGAAAATGCCCCATTCAAGAGAAAAGTGGTACAGAAATCGTTATGAATACAACGGAATAGGCAGATTTTTTGTGATAAAAACTGCTACATGATGGCGATAAATATATACAATAAACTAACTACCAATTCAATTTTGGGAACTAATGAATACATTTAATATGAAACTTTCATGTTGATAATTGATAATTATTTCAATTGAAATAAAACTATTTTTAACGGATTCTATCGCGGTTTATTTGATGTTATTTTATATTTTACATTATTTCAATTTCAAGGAATAGCATAAATTTATAAAAAGAAGTCTTTAGACATCTTATTTATGACTTGATACCTTTTATAATATAATTAAATTATTCATTTTGCTTTTTACTCAAATGAATCAAGTTCTTTTAATTGTTCCATAGTAATTTAGATTTCTAACTCTTAAAATTGTCAATAATAAATTTAATTCCAATGACATAATAAGCACATAATTAATAATAATAACATTTACAAATTTATTGACACTTACATTTTATTATTGACATTACATAGCATTATTGACATTATAATATCATTGACATTGCATGAAAGTATTTATTGTTCGAATTCCACTTGGTTTGCATGAGAATGAATTATGTAAAACTTTATTATGTCTGGAGTCTCACATACCAGCAATGGTGAATATGAGGACGCAATTGACTGTTACCTGCCAATGTATAACCATATTCTTGTGACTCAATAAATGATTTGATTTATTGATTGAGACCACAATGGAAGGAGAAGGCCTGTGACCACGGCCAATGCAACCTGGTCGGCATTTACCAATGCCATGATCGCCTTAATTCCCCTTAACATTATTATATGTCTTGAGAACAGTTACTGATATTGAAGTGTACCTACCGGTATATAATCAGGCAGGTTATCCGGCACATTTAGGTTGGCGAGTTCGGCCTTTAACCTCTTGCGATGATTGGGCTTTTTGATTCCGACGGCTGTGAGGTCCTCTGGTGTCATCCTAGTGACTGTTGGCAGGTCATATCCGGCTTCTATGAACAGTCTCGCGTACTCTTCCATTTGAAGGTCTGCTAAGCATGCATGGATGATGTCGGTGTCCTGAAAAAGTATTATTAGGCTTAGTGATATTATGGATACATGAGGATCCACCAAGATCTTCAGGGCCCAAGACATCCTTACCTGGAAGTCAGTGAACCTGCTGATTGAAAAACGATGTTTTGGTGCAGACTTACCGCTTGGGGTTGGCGGTTAGACGGCAGTCAGCCTAATTGCTTGTGTTAGGAGGGGTTTCACGTAAGAAGTGCAATGGCCTGGATTCGAACCCGCGACTTCTCGACCGTAAGGCCGACTTCTTAACCACTAAGCAATCGGCGTACGGGATAAAGGGATAAGTCTCGTTTGCTCAACCCAGGAATGGACCTGGGGTCCTGAAAGACAGCAGTGAGTGGTACAAGAGTCTACTAATACTTACAGGAAGCCCCTGTGCGATCATCGCCCGGACCCTGTCGGCGAGGTCGCCACAGTGGCAGGTGGCGTGGTGGTGGTGAGGCATGCGGCCAGATGCTCGCCCGCTGTCCAGGGACGCGGACGAGTGCCGGGAACCCGACCCGGCCGAGCCCGACGACGAGCCGGGGCTGTCCCGCCCAGGACTCTGGAACATTTGACAAAATGGTCTTAATATCCTCTTAACTACGATATACATCGCGGTCAATGATATACAAAAATATTACCAGAAATGAAGCAATCATGACATAGGTATAACATACCTTTGAATTGCCTGACGTTTCGACCAGGTTAGCCTGTTACCACGGCCACACGTGTATATTATTGACAATTGCTATTGACACAGGTATGCAAGTATGTATGTAAGTATAATATGCTATTCCCGTCATATTTATTTATTTATTTATTTATTTATTTATTTATTGGGACATAAAACAGTTACACGTTAGGTACATTGCTAGTTTAAAATTAGAGTAAGTTATAACTATTGCGTTAACGTATAACCCACAGCAATATCCGCGATGATTGAATATCTTCTGAATTCTTCAAGATATTCTTGTGTGAAATTGACTAAACTACATAATATCACGACGTCAGACTACGGTCTATTGTATTACGTTAAGAATCATTTATGTATTTTTTATACTTATTGATTGATTTCTCAATTTAGACATTGAAGCTGAGTCTCGTCAACACCTAATTACACATAGTGTGCAGTACGAAACTGTGTGTACCTTAAATAGCCGTTGACGAGAATTAACTTCAATTACTCAATTCAAAAACCGGCCAATTATGTGTCACACGCTTAATGTGAAACATTTATTCGTGAATTTAGCACATGAACCGGACTTTATTTGTGATTCCTTCCCAAATAAAATAATTTCAAAGTGTAAAAATCAAAATACCTGTGTCATATCAATTCCTTGGTCATCTGAAAGTGCCAGCTGATGATGGTAGTACACGGCCGCTTTGTGCGTGAGAGGCTGCGCAGGCGGCGGAAACGTGAACGTGCCACCACCTGCCGGGCTCTTGCCGAGACTGCCACTTGCACCGGAGACGCCGGACACGCCGGATACTGTGCTGCCGTAGTCTGAGTGGTCATCTGGAATCGTAAATAGATCTGGTTAGGTAAAGATTGAAATGAGTGTTTATTTTTCCACTCTGAGATGGTGCTATGGTCATCATAATGAGCGCAAATCCTGGTTGCATCCAAAGTTTCCACTTTGAAACCTACCTACCTTTTTTTTTTTTTTATCGTGCGGAAATCCCTTTGGATACCCCCCCGCCGGCCAGCGGGGGCGGTTATGTCGGGCTTGCACCGACTAAAACCGCACGCCGTCTCGGGTCTTCAGACGCCGGGGTGTAAGGTTACCCATAGAGCATATCCCTCGCACCCCGGCTGACCCTGGGCCATCTCACCACTAACAGCATCGCTCATCCTGTCTCCTCTGAAAGCAGAGGAGTACGGAGAGCGATGTGTTCCCGCCACGTTGGGTATTGGTCGACGATCAATGCCAACCCTATGAAGGGGTGAAGGGGAAGCCATTGACCGCCGCCCAGGGTGTACCGGCCGCTCCGATTCCGTTCCCCCCGGACTGCAGCGGGATCGGAATCGGAGCGACACTCGAGGAGGTTATCCAACACACACCCCTACCTACCTACCTCCTTTCTTTATGGATCGTTTTATCATGGCTTTTATAGGAGCGACTGCCGTCTGACACCCCGACCCCTAGAGGATAAGCCTAATCTGTCGATCAGCAGGTTTACTGGCTCGCAGCTGAGGTTGCCTTAGGCCTCGAAAATATTGGTGGGACCCCATACACCCATGCAAATAACTGTATGGATAAATGTGACCTATTTACATTGGTCCGGGCGTTTCTTTTTGTAAAATACATAGGTACGCAAACCCGAGGGGGCCATCTCGAAACCGGACATGGCCCAGGGTCAGTCAGGGTGCGAGGGATATGCTCTATGGGCAACCTGCACCCCGGCGTCTGACGACCCGAGACGGCGTGCAGTTTTAGTCTGTTCAAGCCCGACATAACCGCCCCCGCTGGCCGGCGGGGGGTATCCGAAGGGATTTCCGCACGGAAAAAAAAAGGTACGTATTTACAAAAAAGAAACTAAGTGCTAAAGTGTATATCCGCTTAAACAGCTTAGTGGCTTAACTTGAAGGTAAGGAGCTTAGTGGTGAAGAAGACGGGCAACAGCTATTATTTAGATAAAACAACAAATCTAACCTCTGGTATGTGAAGGCGTGTCTGGTGGCTGTGGATACGGCTGTTCCTCGCAAGACGCGTATCCCTGTGAACCGAAGCTGGAGCCGGAATGCCGGTGCTGTGGCGTGCCGAAGGCATCTCCGGGGACGGCAGGCGGCGGTACGCGCTTCGCGGTCGCCGTCTTACCAGCCCCGCTGCCGCCGCGGGACATCCCGCCCACTGGGAATATAAAGAAATATTATATTACAACTGATATAACCATATGATTTATTTGTAAACACATCATTGAAGGGAAGATTGAAGGGGAGAGGAAGAGGCAGGCCAAAAACTAACTTTACAGAACAGATCAAGGAGAAGATACAAGTCGGGTCGTATCAGGAGGTGAAAGGATTGGCGATTACTCCACCAACAAGAGCACTGCTAGAGACTTGGTGCAGATATCTCTCTAGGGTGTAACGAAATCACTCATTATATGTAAAAAAAAAAATGTAGGACACGTCAAAATGACATCGCGTCGAGGTCGCCACTACTGGCGGCCGGGGCCGGTCGGGGTCTCTGGGATATCCTTTCTAGGGGCACACCAGGTTCCCCGGCCACACAGGCCGATGTGATGAAACACCGTGCGGTTTTAGTTGGTTCTACTCCTACACGCCCACCTCACCGTTGGCTCCGGTGAGTTGAAGCCCGAGCCCGCACGAAAAAAAATTGAAAAAGAAAAACGGGCACGTCAATATGACTTCAACTTGCCTGATGGAAAGCTAAAGCTATAGGGGAAGTCTCAGGAATAAGGGTCATAACATACATAACATAAACTCACGCCTATATCCCCGAAGGGGTAGGCAGAGGTGCTAGCACCCACATTTCGCCAGTTTATGTTTAGGTCCCAATGTAATAGGTGGCGAGCCTATTGCCATTAACCGGGCACTTATAAACCTGCGATAAATACACACAACTTCGAAAAGCATCGAAAAGTCATTGGTGTGTGCCATGGTAATACCTGGGATCGAACCCGAGACCTCGTCTCAGCAGTCCTTTACCCATACCACTAGGCTACCGCGGTAATAAAATAATAAGGGTCATCATTGTAAATACAATTATTGCTACATTGGTGACCCTCAGCTTGACGGCCTCATCAATGCGTTTACACATCCCTCTTAAAACACCCGAAATAATATTGTACTCAAATGAAAAGATACAGTTAGTATTTATCTTTACAATATTTTACCAGATCGAAATCTCGTAACTACGACAAAAGGGTTCGCCCTTTACCTAACCTAATAAATATATTAAATAAGCAAATGAACCCTACTGTAAATTAAATGAATGAAACCTTTCCAATACTTTAAACACTGTTATCTGGTCTGAACACAACGTACCCGCAATTTCATAATGAGAACTTCCATCGTCATGTAAGCTGATAAGCCGTCGCTACGGTGGAGGCTGGAGGAAGGGGGAGGTTCGTTAATAAGGTAAAATCGTCATCAATCATGTTCGTCCCATCTCAGAGATCGGACGGCCCGGATCGGATCAGCCGCCTAATTGCTTGTACCGAATCGATAACGTTAACTAATGGGCGGTAAAAATCGACATAGAATTAATTGCGATGCAAAGGCCGGAGAGGGAATAAACTTTAAAGAATTTATGGCGCACGGTATTTTTTTTAAAAACAATTTCTCGCTTGAGTAATATTATTGGTTGTTTGGATAAATGTTCTTTGGTAAACAAAAACTACTAATTGAATGATATCTTTCTTCGGACACTAGGTATAAGGGACGTAACGAAGTACTTATTCCATTATGTTTTTATGTCTTGACAGATGCTTTGCACCCCGACCCACCCTGGGCCATCTCGAGACCGGAGATGGCCCTGGGTCAGTCGGGGTGCGAGGGATATGCTCTATGGGCAACCTTAAACCCCGACGTCTGTAGACCCGAGACGGCGTGCGCTTTTAGTCGGTTCAAGCCCGACATAACCGCCCCCTCTGGCCAGCGGGGGAGGGGGGGGGGGTATCCGAGGGGATTTCCGCCCAAAATAAAAAGGCAGGTACTTTTTTCAGCATTGTGTTAACTATTATATGGAAACATACAGTTTGCTAGTACATTATTGAATTATGCAAATGTATTAAGAATGTAAAAATATTTAAGGACAGCGTTTTTCGTATAGGTAAAGGTACATATTAATGTGTCAAAAATGAGTTGGTTCACCTGACAGATTCGAATATTCCCAGAATTCAGATTTAGCATAAAAAATAACACATTGTATGCTATCAAGGCTAGGCTAGGCTTCAATGTGGGTTATTGATTTTTTGCTTGTTTTGTTTTTAATATGGGTTATTACTGTAGTTACTATAGTTGGTTTTGTTAATATGGGTCGGTATTTCGGGAGTTTTCATGAATTTGCAGCCGTTTTTTTTTACTTTGCTTGCAAACCTATGCCATTTTCATTTCACATGCAAACACGTCTGATAAAATTTACCATACATCAGTATGTTATAATTTTACATCATTTATTAAGTCCAATTAACATGCCAAAGCACCTGGGCTCGTTAATTTTTGATGGATCATTTAAATACGGTCCAGATGACCGCAAAACCACATGAACGTGCAATTTTATGGTATAAAGTAAAAAATTTATTTACGATTTCGTTAACAGCTGAAAGCAGGTGTTATTTTTAACAGTTTCCAATGTTTCCATCTGCAATACGTGGACTTGCACAATTCCACTAGATATACTTAAAGCTAACTCTCATAACAGGACATTAAAGAAAAGGGTCTAACTTAAAGAGTTCAGAACAAAACAGATGGCTGGATTTCTAGCATAAGGTCAAACACTTAGGAAGTCATACATAAGGGTCGATACATAAGAGTCAAACTTACATAAGGTCAAACTCTCTAAAGTCAAACTCTCACAAAGTCAAACTGGCACAAAGTCAAACTTTATGCCAAAGTTGAACAAGCATTTTTATGAGTAATATAATAAGGTAATAAGGGCTCCCAGGAACGCATGGTATTAAAAAAATAAATAGAATGATGATTTTGATATGGCAATGTCAAATGTCTCCGTCAAATCAAAGTATAAAGTTGGTTGTACCGTTATGATACGTCTTCGTCTGTTGAAGAGCAAAAAATGCATATGCAGATTTTTCTGATCTTCACGTATATAAACGAATCTCTTTGCCAATTAGTACTTTATTTTCCTTTACCGACCACCGACTAAAACCACACGGTGTCTTACCCAAGCGTCCATTGCCGGGCACCCCGGGTACGCCCTCGAGAGGATAACTCCAGGGTTGTTAATTAGTATCGAATACTATGTATAAAAACTTATATGTACAGCATTATACGCCTTAAGCTATTACTTTAAGAGCTAAATTGCAATGTTACGTTAGCAGACAGTTAAACAGCGACATCTAGTCAGCTTATACAGACCTACGTATGTTGGAAGTATTGCCATTTAGCAAGATTAGGACTAATGAGACGTATCTTGGAAATTGAGCTATAACGTTAATGTCTATTGACATTCCCGAGGCAAGCTGACATTATTATTAATTATGCGGCGCCATCGTCATGCGTTTGTTTCTTTTTTAGTTATCGTGTTAAGTAGTTACTTGCTCGGTAATAAAACATAATTTTAAAGGCCTGATGAGTTTGATAAACTCTTAGAATCGTAATCACGAGACTTGAGGCATGCAATAAAGACACTAAAATCAAAATTGTTATGTTACTCGTATTTCTCACGGGAAATGTTAAAAATGACCTTGAATGTAGCAATAAAATTAAATAGTTGATAGGATCTGCAGTGAACCTATTAATATAGTATCAGAAGGAAATAAATTTTGTGACTATGTATTTATGTTTCATAAATTCGATCATGGTATGCATATATTAAGTAGTTTGTGAAATATTGAAATATGGTTTCCATAAATATGGTATGGCTAAATATGGTATGGAAGGCTATTATCGTAACTAAATACCGTCTTATTAAAGTCTCGATTTTATGAAATTCGTATTATTTACCTGAAACACATAAATGTGGGTAACCACTGGGCGCTATCGGATGTATAGGGCCACCCGTTGATTAAAGGACTAGGCTCTGGCCTGGGAGTTACTGTTGTCTGACCCCCCAGCCCCAAAAGGAAAGCCTGCACCAGAGCATGGTTGGTTAATCAGCAGGTGTACCGGCTTGCAGGCGAAGCCGGCTTGGGTCACGGAGATCTTATTTTGTGTCCCAATACACCTAGTAAGTTTTAAAAGTTAGTATTCAAGTACCTTTTTTTTTTTGTTATATAATAACAATATAATAATATAATAACATTTTGTAGTTGTAATTTATCAATGGTGAATATTTTAGTATTCATTTGCATTTTTAAATAAATAAATATTCTACGAAATTCTACACAGCGCTTTCTAGACCCAAAGTAAGCATAGTTTAATTAGCTTGTGTTATGAGTTCCAGAATACATATTATACATAGAAACACCCAGACCAATGCAAATAGACATATTCATGCATACAAATATTTGCACTGAGCGGGAATCGAACCCGCGCCCACTGACGTGGCAGTCGAATGCACTACCACTACGCCACAGAGGCCATCAATTTATAAGACCCGAGACGGCGTGCGGTTTTAGTCGGTTCAAGCCCGACATAACCGCCCCCGGGGCGGTTATGTCTCGGGTCTTATAAATTGACGGCCTCTGTGGCGTAGTGGTAGTGCATTCGACTGCCACGTCAGTGGGCGCGGGTTCGATTCTCGCTCAGTGCAAATATTTGTATGCATGAATATGTCTATTTGCATTGGTCTGGGTGTTTCTATGTATAATATGTATTCTGGAACCCATAACACAAGCTAATTAAACTATGCTTACTTTGGGTCTAGAAAGCGCTGTGTAGAATTTCGTAGAATATTTATTTATTTAAAAATGCAAATGAATACTAAAATATTCACCATTGATAAATTACAACTACAAAATGTTTTTATATATTATTATCATTGAGCTATTGACGAGTCAGTATTTACAATCACCATTAAATACGGTGTCATAAAGTTGGAAGTGATCTCGTATCCAATAGAACTGACGGTAGTTGTACTTAAAAGAGAAATTGAATAATATCATAAATCAATAACTTAATTAAATACAAATAACACTAATAGGAGGAAGCTAGAAATATTTATATTGGCAATAAACCTATTTACATTGGTTAATCTATGGTAAGTGGGAGAAGCCCAAGCAATTGAAGAAAGACGATTACATCGAGCTCAGTGTCAAGCTCGGTGACGAAGAAAGTTATTAATCTATTTAGATAAACACATCTTAATTTAGCTTAACATGAAAAATGGCGCTAATATGACATTTAGATTGTGCTAACACCATCTGGCTAGCTCGGACACATCGCAGACATGGCCAAGGACTGGGGAGTCGTATCTGCGCAGCGCTCCATGAAAGATCATTAAATGGACTGAGCTTCCGTGACATATCTTAGGTTCATCATGTCTGGATTTCGCTTTGACCCGCGTAACCACTTAGGAGACATTTGTCGAGCTGCATGTGCCATTTGGAATCATCAGGGGACATCGCCCCACGTCATCTGCTGTCTTTTGTCTGTCTACATAAGTTAAGTCATGTCGTGCGACATGTCGGACGAAGTTTGTCAATATTGTCTAATGTCTTCGGTGACACGTGTAGCGGTTAATAGATGTCAAAGACGGCGTCTCATCAGAATTTAGCAAACAAAATACTATTTAGCGCCGATCCCAGGCTCTTTTTAAGTGCCCAGGCAAGTGTAATAGTTAAGACGAAAACTAAATATTATAGTTTCTTAATGGGTGACGACGTTGTAAGAATGACTCTAGCATGACTTATAGAATATTTAAAGGCGTTGGCCGCCGTTGTGTAACCATTAACCTCCCACGTCGAATATGCGGTATTCAAAGGTAACGTCTGAATAATGACGCTTGGAGAATGTCAACCAATTCACTGGAACTCCTTTATAATTTTATTATAACTAGGTGCTTCCCGCAGCTTCACCTTTAATTGCGGATGATTGCTATTTTCTGAAATAAAAGTATCGTAAGCTTCTTCTTCAGGTTAGCTATATACATGTGCGTTTACAGTAAAGGAGTCTCCTTTCCTTCGGCTCCCTACTCTTCGGGACACACTACTGCCACTGCAGGACAACCTGATGAACCTATATACTTGGTATAGATGTTTGCTGCAAACTGAACAACAAAAACTACATCGAAAGCATCATCATTTTTTATTTTTATTTTAGCGTGTGGAAACCCCCACGGGTTTCCCCCATCGGTGCCGACGAAGGGGTGGGCGTGCCAGAATCGGACCGACTACAACCACACAGTGTCCTCCCCAAGGTGGCACCCAGGGTAAGCCCTCGAAAGGATAACGGCCTCGCGTAAACTTGGAGTTCTAAACAATGTGAGACGGTTTTTCACGACGGATCAGCGGTGTCTTCTGTTCAAGAAACAAATGATTTGGCGTGGAATACTGCTGTCATCTCTGGGATGACTTTGCCCAGTAGGTACTTACTAGATGGCAGATGCTCTCGACAGGTTGCAGCCACGTGCGGTCCGTATTATTGGGAGTCCTGAGGTCACCAATACCTTCGAGCCCTTGCAGTTGCATAGAGATATTGCCTCTTTGACAGTATTTTACTGCCTCTGCCATGGCGAGTGTTCCGATGAGCTTTTCCAATTAGTCCCACCCTCTCCTTGCCTATACAGAACAACACGTGCAAGACTGAGGTATTACCCTCACACGGTGCAAACAATTCCTTTACTTTTCCATCACGGTGCCAATAAAACCAAACGGTTCGGCGTCTCTTTTCTTTGCCGCACCATAGAGACTTGGAATTCTTTAGAAGCACACGATATTCCTTCTTCCTACAGTCCCGGGTCCTTTAAGCGGGGCGTGAATACGCATCTGGTGAGGCCGTCAACCTGAGGGCCCCCATTGTAGCATCATCGGTGTCTGTAATGACCTCCATTCCTGTGGCCTTAACTTTAGCTTATCATCAGGTGCGGTAAATATTGACGTGCCCAAGATAAAAAAAAACATCTTTGACAAATTTTAACGAAATCGGTTCAGCGGTATAAGCTTGTTATTTTTACAGACAGACAACCTTCCTTTCGCATTTATAATGTTAGGTTAATTTAGGCTATTCCCGCTTTGTCTGCTATACTGACGGCACAGAAACTCTGTGTTTACAGGGTCGGCAGCACGAGTGTGACTCCCCTGGTGTTGCACACATCCATAGGCCACGGTAACCACGTTCCATGGTGGTCCGTGTGCTTGTCTGCCACCTCAATAGTATATAAAAAAAATTGTATGTTTTTTTTTACTTTTTATATTTTTATATTTAGGACACGTCAATTTGACTTCACCTCGCCTGATGGTAAGCTGAAGGTAAAGTCTCAGGAAAGAGGGTCACCATTACATACACGTACCATGTTAACAATGGTGGCACTCAGCTTGACGGCCTCATCAGAAGAGGATTGTCGTCGCAGCACCGCGTGACACCCACCGGTCCCACTAGTACTGCGACCACAATCCCCCTGCCCGGCTATGCATTTGCTGACCCCTGAACGCAATCAAACCGAAATTGGATTACTATGGAGGGTTTTTCGCAATCGTGCACCCACGCCGGCCGACCACCTAGCCGGCCGAATTCTGTGACAAATTTGTGTCATCAAATTTCTACCACCAGTAATTATGATCCTCATAGCGTAGTTCCGCTACCGCTACCGAAGCTCGAGATCCGCTTACTCCTTCTCCTCCTTTAGATTTGGCTTATGTGGCTTTTATTGGAGCGACTGCCGTCTGACATTTCAATCTCGAGAGGAAAGCCTGTGCCGAAGCCTTACTCATTAATCAGCGAGGTTGGTTTGGGCCCCGAAAATCTTGGTCGGATCCCTGGTTATTTGGTGCTTGATGCAATCCCAACTTTTTCTGTAAAAGCAATATTTCCTTTCAGCTTAACTCCTTTTTAGGGTTCCGTCAGGAAGAAAAGGAACCATTACAGGATCACTTCGTTGTCCGTCTGTCTATCTGTCATGACCTTTTTCTCAACCAAATCCCCGAACCGGACCCAAATACCTGAAGCGAATTTTACCAAATGCTAGGGCATCAAAACCTATAGGGGTACTTCCCGTTGAGCTAGAATCATAAAATTTGGCAAGAAACAAGGTATTATAGATTTATAAAATTCGAAAACCGTAAATATGTAGGTACCCAGATCACAAAAAAGCAATCTGTATTTTTGTCTGTCAAGACCAGAAGCTATACAGCAACTTTAAGTTCGCCCCTCATTCCAGGTTTTTACGGAACACTCAGCGCGCGAGTACGACTCGCACTTGACCTGTTTTTTTTTCTAAATTTTAATACCATAGTACCTACTATAGACCAAAGGCTCGCCTCCCATAAAATGTGAATTTACAACAAACCACTGTGTACCTTAAAAACAGAACGATAACACCTGCTTTCAGGTACTAACTAAATCGTAAATAACTTTTTATTTTGCACTTACACATAAAATGGCGTATGACTCGGTCTGGACCCCGTTGAAACGATCCATCATAAAGTAAAGAGGCCAGGTGCAGGATAACTGCACTTAATAAATTACAAGGTACCGATAATGGTCAATATTATCGGATGTTTTTGCTCGCAAATTGAAAAAGCCAGTTTTCAACGTTTGTCGAGTTAAGTTTGATTTTCTCTCTTTAATCATCTTATTTTTTTTATTTTTTTTTACATTTGTTCCCTCAATTGACTGCACCCCGGTGGATGGTGAGAAGCTAGGGTGAAGTCCAGAAGATATGGGCCACCATCCCAGATGCTGACGATCCCAAAATGGTAGCCCCTACCTTGACGGCCTCAAAAGATGCTTTTTCACGCCCCGCTTGAAGAACCCGGGATTGTAAGAAGAAGGAAACACGTGCGCGGGCAGAGTATTCCAGCTCTTTATCGTGCGACAAAGAAAGGAAGCACCGAACCGCTGAGTTCGGGACTGTATGGTTTCCACCGTGTGCGGATGGCATCGCAGTCCAGCACGTGTTGGTCTGGATCGAAATGGAGAAGGTGGGATCAGTTGAAAGAGCTCGTCAGAACACTCGCCGTGGTAGTTTAGAAGGCTTACGTGGCGACCATCAGGAAGAGGAAAGTGGTGAACATATATATAGATGTACCGAAACGACCTGCTTTCAATAGATTATGTGATAGCGTGATTTACGCAAATTCGAAGAACTGGCTATACGGTTAGCAATAGGGTTGCCAAGTGGTCGGTTCTTTACAGTCATAACATAACATAACTTCACGCCTGTATCATGCCAAATATATAATATAACAAGTCTGGCCTGTCCACCTTTTGGTCAACTCTGCCACGCTAAAACCTACAGAAAGAACCGTGCAAGCGAATCACGTATGCCACAATAAAGGAAATACAAATGAAAGCTTTTGTTTTTACTTTTAAAAACCAATGTGTCAGTGTACCAGGGCGAAATATGAAGCTTAACATAAATATGTGTTTAGCTTTTCCTTATTTGGGTCCGGCATCCCACATAAAATTACCAAGCATATTATTTAAAAAAAAAATAGCTGTCACAGATATCACTATATTATGACTGACAAATGGATGATGGCCTAATGCTATTATTTTTGGTGTTTGTTTGTACCCTTTGGGGATACTGAACTCTAAAAAACTATTTAGTACCAACCAACTCAGTGTAAGTAGCTACATATTGTAGGTACCAGTACACGAGTACCCAACCTAAAAAGGAAATTCCAAAGGCATTTCAATGTTCTAGCCTAGCCTACAAAAAGCGTCGTAAACCTCCCTTGTTCGTGTCAAAGGAATTTACGCGTTCAGCCCACGGTCTGGTTATCAGGCCTTTGGCTAATTGACTGCTGAACAATACCGAGTGTGTAAAGATATTAGGACACGGACTTTCACTACGGTAACGACTTCGAAATCGTTTAGGAAAATTACTTACACCGTGTAAAATTCTTGGAACTCATTGATAACCGCGCCTTAACTGTTTAAGTAGTTTGAGGTTTGAACTTACGGTTTATTTTTGTCGATGAAAGAATATTGAATAAAAACAAATATTTAAGGGGGTGTAATAACGCAACCAAGATCTTCGGGGCCAAGGCCAACTTGACCTGCAAGCCGGTATAGACCTGCTTAAGTACTTTTTGCACTCATGCCATTTTTGGCACTCATTTTGATAATATTTCTAAGGTATCAAACATACACACGCGGTTATCCCGGTTTATGACATCAACAAATAAGTTATGACTAGACTAAAATTTATGTCTAACCAGAAATGAGTCCTAGGTATATTTAGTGCCAGTTAATGCCTAAAAGCACTAAAACAGTCTAGTTAGCTAAGTCAAGACGTCACTAAGATTTATAAGAAACCCAATTAACTATGTTTACCCATTAAAGACAAGATATTCTTTGCAATCTGATCAGTTTGTCTTCAATTAGCGATCAATTAAGAGCTTGGTAACAAAGTATACAGTATCTATAGCGTAAAAAACTGTTATTTTCTAAGTAAAAGGAGGTGCAGACACAATACATATAGACGACATGGTACATTCTAACCAACTTCTCAATTAAAATTAGGATGATTTTTCATTTCAATAGCCTCGCAGATTATCCTAGGTAGGAATAGGAAATAGTTTCGTAGATTAGATTTACCGGAGTTCAACGATTCAGTAGTAAGCTCTGCGCTTTACGCTTGTAAGGATACCTCCTCACAGGCGTAATCATGTGTTCTAGAACAAAGCGTTGTAACTTTGAAATAAAGGTAACAATAACAAGCTGAGGTAACACAGCTGTAAACACAAATTCGATTCCTTATTTGTTATGTTATTTACCGAGCCGCAATACAGACGGGTTGCATTCGGCGGCAACCATATTTGCACCAGAGTATATTTATACTGCTCTTCCTAAATAATGAAAGGAACCACGGAATATACATAAATACATACATATAGTCACGCCTCTTCCCCATTGGGGTAGCCAGACACAACCAAATACTGTATGTATTCGGTCGATGTCAGCAAGCCACTTTTAATAATTGTCCTGAGGCTAAACACATAATCAGGCACCAATGATGTCTTATATTTCTCCATATTCTGATATTGGATTTACGATGCACGACTAGAATGGACTTAAGATTAAGTACTTGTGCTTGTCGTAAAGTGTGATTTAAGTTTCTGTCACATAGCTAACTTACAAGCTAGTGTTTCTTTGTCTATGCCTAAGCAATAAGAGTTGTTAGAACTTACAGCTTTCTTAATGGGGCATTAAACTGAGATCTCAATGGTGTATGGAACCCCACCAAGACCTACGGGCTTAAGTCAACCTTACCTGCAAGCCGGTACATGATTGCCGGATGAGGTTGTGGCGCAGGCTTTAATCTCGGGTTGGTAGATCGAAAAAAAAAAGGGGAGAAGGAGTAAGTGAACGGGTCTCCAAGATGAAATCCTCGGATGCAACCCTGAGCAACGCTGAATCGATGATGATTAAATTGAGATCCCAATGAATGTCATCATCATCGTCTTAGTGATATCCCGGTTGCATCTGAGGTTTTCACCGGAGTCCGGAGTCCACTGATTCTTTTTTTTTTTTCACTGATCTTGGCTATACAGAGGCGACTGCCTCAGACTGGCGTCTGACCTCGCAATCCCGAGAGGAAAGGACGCCATCTTATTTCTCGGGAAGTTTTCTCAACGCTTTATTCTCATATTTTTAACGACCAGGAACATTTCTTACGAAACTTAAGATCTACATAAAATAAATAAAGAAATATTCTACAACATTCTACACAGCGCTATCTAGACCATATATATATATATATATAACTTAACTAGGTTGTTGAGCTGAGTGAGACGAAGTCGAGCGAAAGCTCCTCATACCAGACTTCAGGATTTTCTTTGTCACAGGTCTCCTCCTAAACTACTAATCCAATCAGAACCAAATTTGGCATGATTAAAGAGGTCAATCAGAGGAAGGTTTATGGATATATTTTGAAAAAATTAATGCTACCACAGAGGAATGATCACCGTTAAAAAAATTCCAGATGAAATTACATAATAACCGCTCGAGACACTGTGACCAAACTTTACACGCTCAGAAAGCATGTCCAGAGTTGTGACTTTCAATAAGAATTTTCAAAATCGGACTGAGGAATGATCACTGTTCAAAATTTTCAAAATCTGATTCACGATGTCTCACTCAGCTCAACATTGCAAGCAGCGATTCGCCTTGCAGACCTAGTTTTATGGGTTCTAGAATGCAGATGAACATAATTTGATACATTTCCTTTTAAAAATACATGCATATTATACATATAAACACCCAAACCAATGCATAACATAACATAACTTTTTTGGTGTGGTCCTGAAGACTCTTGGGGTGGGCCAAAGTTATCATTTCTACGCCTACACATACTTGGTGAGCTACTATGAGTGCCATTTAATTATACTAAACTGATTAATTTCCAATAATTATTCTATTAATCAAGCGCTCTTATCGCTCGCTTCTCAAAATTGGACCACGGCAATAAGTTTTAGTTATCTATAATGTCATTACTTACGAAACAATAAAGCTAAGCGTGGACAGAGCTGCTATCGATTTCGGTATTGACTATTGTTCAAAAGATTGAATTTCAAACTTGTAGGACATTCGCTGCGTAATACTGGTTTTTCATGAAAAGGATTATTGCTTACCATTTTATGTCGATGTAAATCAAATGGTGGCAACATTCATGACGTATTTATTATATCTCTATTTATAAGAATATTTCAAAATTTTACGTTTGCAATAAATATAGAGGTGGAGGTGTTGCCAAAAGGGTAAATGGTTTAGAACACTCAAAAGCGTAGGAAATTTGTCTTTTAGAATTTTCTGTAACTAGCTGTTGGCTTCACCCGCGTGGAATTCTGATCCCGTTCCCGCTCCTCAAAGGCCCCTATTCCACCACCACAACTTAACAACCTAAATAAGATACACAATTCCACAATACATCATTTTGTTATATCTCAAACTGTTTAGGCGGCGTTTGCGTTGAAAGCTCCCAGACGGCTTATTTTTTTCCGCCACCTTCAACAAATATCATTATATTTTAGCCAATGTATACAAAAACTTGATAAATTATATACTTGAATTTTCCTCGAGAACCACTCTATCCATTGGTAAAAACAGTATGAACATCAAGGATTTTGGGCTTATCACGAACAGACAGAAAGACGCAGCGGAGGACTTTATTTTATAATACACATGTAGGGATTAATTACAGATAAATTCTTAACTAGGAATTCAGTGCAGGGTGCGACTGAAATAAATTGAGCTGAGCGAGCAGGACTCTCACTTGAAAAATAAGGCATCTTACTACCGTCGCGCGCATAGCTAAGGCCGCGCGCTCGTGAAACTGTTTTTCGATGATTATTCCTCAATGGTACATTGTATTTGAACAGTTGACCCTCTCACTCAGCGGTGTCTACACTATCACCATGGCAAATTTGGTCAAGATCGGTATTGTGGTTCCGGAGGAGTACAGTCTCGACCAAACGGCTTAGCCACGTATAAAAGCTTCGCTTTGCTCAGCTCAAAAGAAGATTAGAAATATACGATATATACTATGAGAGAATAACAAGCCGAAAAAAATTGCTTCTAATGTCTTTGGATATCATTTATCTACTTTCACCTGTTAGTTCGATATTACATAAAACCCTTAACATAAACTATCTCAATTTACTGTTATTGTGATCAATCAAAGAAAGTGATCGTTTGTAATAATGTATTTGACGCATATATATAATTATCTACACACGACAGGTTAAGAAAGTGTTTTACCGTCTTAACAGTTCGTCAACCGATCAATCACTGGGAGTGATTGACTGTTTGATGTATTTTTGCTAAGTGACGTTATCTGGATTGTTGGATTGGGCAGGTTACATGTGCGTCTGCTTAAAAAACCGTCCAAGTGCGAGTCGGAATCGTGCCTGAAGAGTTCCGTACCATTATCTAAAAACCTGTAAGCACCAAATTTACCTCTGTTTTCAACTTTTTATTATTTGAAATGTATGCCTTTATTTGTGTTGTAAGACCTTGCTTTAACTGTAAGACCATTTGTGCGCGAGTCCAACTCACACTTGGCCGGTTTTGCTTATTTTGATTACTTGGCTACTTTTTATATCAATACTAGCTGACTCGGCATACTTCGTACTGCCTCAATCGATAACTACTTCCATACTTATTCACCTTTTAAACCTTCTCTGGACCTCCACAAATAATTCAAGACCAAAATTAGCCAAATCGGTCCAGCCGTTCTCGAGTTTTAGCGAGACTAACGAGCAGCAATTCATTTTTATATATAAAAAGATATAAAAAATGAGTCGCCGAAATGTATAACGACTGCACCAAATTGGATAATTCTTGTATTTGTCGTTATTGTCAGGACATCGTTTGTATGATAGAAAAAATTAGGAAAGTCCACGGGTAAGGTGCTATTAGGTATTGCGAAGCCAGGGCGCGCAGCTAGTATAATATAATACGGGTAGATATTTGTACGGCAAAATAACTTAATCAACATTGCTTTAAAAGAATAGGTAGGTGTCTCCCTCTAGAAACTGTCATGGCTCCAAATCCCGTTCTGGATGTAGATTTTTTCCGAATTAAATTAACCAAATGTTTTAAGTAAGTGTTCCATCAAATACGAGAAACTTCTTTAACTATAAAGAAGCCAAGCAAAGTCCATTAAAGTCATTATTTAGACCGAAACCAATTCAGTCCATAAAAAACACTTTGAACTAAACTGTCTAAAATAGTAAATTGCCGTCTAAACTCGCTTGGTATATCTGTTAAGTGAAAACAAAGGGCGCTATTATCGCTCATTAGGACAACAATTAGGGCGAGGGCATTGCACGGTAATAGCTTAACCGACGCCAATTCATTTCACTTGCCCAACACACTTCAAACTTAGCGTATGAACACGCTAATTTAAATTTCACGTTAAAATTTACACTTTCAGGGCAATACTTTTTATTGCACTAATAATTGCTCCGAGCTGTTGAATTGAAGGTTAACTAAATATTGAAATAAAACTATTTTAACGGATTCTATCGCGATTCATTTGATGTTATTTTGTTTTTCATTAAATCCGTAATCCGTATAATCCGTTAAAAATAGTTTTATTTCAATGTGGACATTCGCGTAAACTTCCGACAATATCAGGTTAACTAAATAGGTTGGCTGTACTTCAATAGTTTCCTTTGCTAAAATTAATTGTTTAACTGAGCTTTTAAAATAAAGTATAGCAAAATAGTGATAGAACTGACGCCCGTTTCCATTTTATCGTTTCTTTTTAGTTTTTAATCACTAATCAGCCACCCAAACACTAATAGTTTTTCAGTGGACAATTACGAGTTATGACGTCATGTAACTTTAAATTTCATGCATGTTTCTAGAACTTAGCGTTTTGGCGTTTTATAAACAGAATCTGATTTCACCTACCCTACATTCGCAACACTGTATGAATACGAAACAATATAAATTAAACGTACTTACAATTTTATTCATAAACCAAATACATATTTAAAAATAATATTTAATAAAATGCTGATTATCTGTCCATTTATGTTTTATTAAAACCTATTATAATTCGTTTCTTCTTCGGCACGGCAGCATTAATATGCAAAATACTTTCAATGGTCGATTAGCGCATGCTCCATTAGTGTTAAATTTTCAAAATTAATTCGTTCGCCATGTTTTTTATGACAATTTGTCATAATTCGAATATCAAGACATTCCATAGCATAAGCCGCACTAATTTATTTTCTAGTAAGCTCATAACTTATTTAACTTAGATATAATTTTAGTTTCTTTCCTTATAAATTACGATGTTGTCTTTATATTAAAGCAATTTAGACATACCATAAAAATATTTTCAAATAAATCATAGGTAGGTAATAACAAAAGGAAAAAGAAGAAAAAACGACGACTTATACATACCTACCATAGACTACAAGACAGGTGCTGTATGGAACCAAATTATATTTTTTTATTAAAATTCTTGTCTATTAGTATACAGAAGTATTTGGTAAAAAAATCATTTAATATTACTATTCAGTTATCATTTCAGGGGATATATAAAAAGATGTTATTTTTAAATCAATATTAAATTTTACTGACATTATCAATAATTTTGTAAGGAAAACCTTAAATAAGCAATACAAAAAGTATCAATACTTTTTGTATCCAGTCAAAATAAATAATGTACGGGCTGCAACAGAAGCCGGCGCCACGTTGGACAATGCCTACTTGTTGCTCTTCACCCATCACTCTATCCCATTAAACAAGACACTGTAAAACTTCTCTACAGCACCAGTATCGTCAACGGGAATACGTAAAACTTGGATCCGAACTCGACACATTTTGCGTATCAGTCCAATACCGTGGCTGCTACGCCACCAGTGACGTTATACTGCTAATCGAATTTAGACTTCACATTGCTACATACTTAACAACGCCATCTGTTGTTTAGAACTACAACAAACTAGACATTCTCTTGCTGAATTTTTAAATTTAATTTAATTATTTTTTTCAAATGTTGGTAATCTACAAAAAATTATTTTCAAATATATAGAAGACTAGCTGCCGCCCGCGGCTTCGCCCGAGTGGAAAACCTTTAATTATTGCAGAAAATTGACGTCTTGCAAAATATAATACCTAGGTACAGCTTAAAAATAAATTGGTCGCTCTACTACGCTACTCAAACCAAATATTGTAATTAGATTAAGTAAATAACCCATAAAAAGGGCGCTGGTTTATTTGCCGGAGTTTTCTCAGGAAGGGGTGTCGTATTGCGAACCGGTGTTTCAGTATAGTGAATATAACATAGTCAAATTTTTTTATTACTTTCACATTTTTAAAATGGCTGTTAATATAAACTATTTTATACAGAATAAACGATTTTTGAACTTAACTTGACTATATGCAAAATTTTAACAGAATCGGTTTAGTATGAAAATGTAACAAACATACAGAGTCACTTTCGCAATTATAATATTAGAATGCATAGCTAAACCGCTTCCCCTGGGTGGGTAAATATTAACATTTAAACGATCTTATAGTATCTAAATCTAGATAAACACAAATACCTACAATTCTTACATTCATGGCAAGTTTGTACACATTATATTAATCTGAATTTCAACCATAATTCCTTTAACGTAGTACATGGAAAGTTGTCCGGCTGTTGACCGATCTTGCCTATGTATTAACCACAGATTAAATATACCATAGAGATGAAATGAAATGTATCCACAACGCGTGAGTCGGCTATAAGGTCAAAAGTGATACCTAGACCGTAATTAGGACGCGGTGCTTGAGTGAACCACTACATTAAAATGACCCGCACACTTCATCCTAGTTTCTCACCATCCAGCGCGGTGCAGTCAGTTGACGGACTGAATATAGCAAAAAGCAGTTTTAACATTTGTCATTACCGGTACAGCTCAAAATTATCTGCTAGGTAAAATTTGCATTACCGTTTAATCTCGTGCGTCATCTTTGATTTAATATCAAGCGCGTGACACTGAGACTCGAATATATTGACGCGAAATGAATGTCTCTAGAATTAGATATCTTTGGTGTTAACGGTCTATCAATAACCGTGAGAGTGAGACATAATCGCGAAGGAAGTGAAACAAATCCAATCCGCCGCCGGATGCCGCGTCGGTTGAACATGAGACAAGGTATGCACTTTCCCTCTCTTTAATGCCCGGAGATATAATAAATAATATCTGGATAAATAGCCACACTTTACTGTGCTAGAGGTCTTTCGCTAATATCAGAATGATATATTTGGAATCTATAGTAGTTTAACGCTATGTAGAAAAAAACTGTCTAAAAGAGAAACTAATAATTTTCAAAATAGCGGCGACGTGGTTCGCAATACGTTAGGTCTCGTTTCCAGTTGGGGACAAACGTGGGCTAAGGTTTTTGATACTGTTTGAATTTATTCGAGAATTTATTCAGTGCGGTTACGATTTACTTTAATTCGTTATCAGCTAGCTGTTAACACAGAAAAGTTTCACTACAGGTAAACAGTGAAAAATCCATCTATATGCTACTAGACTGACCGTTCGGAACAAAAAAATTGGTATAGATTTTAGAACGCTACTGTACACAACTTTGGCGCCACCTTTTGTTGCTGTTTTATATGAGATCATCACCTGTAAACTGTGTGTGACATCTGTGATCCATTAGTGGTCTTTCGTGATACAAAATTTGTTGACCGTACAGCCAATAGAAGACATTTTTTCCACATAATACTGGCATTCAAGTTCCACTGTTCACGCACATCGGATGCTGTGTGTGACAGAAGTAAGTGAAGCGTATTTCATTTTACCGACATTATCCGTCATCTGGCTCTCTTGAATGCACGACGTGACGTGAACGTGACGGTAACTTCGAAGAATTCGCTACATGATTAGCATGTAGCCAATTCTTGAAACTTGCAACCCTTCAAAATACTTGTATTATTTTATTAAAATTGCCAGTTTAATAATTAGTTTTGATACTTGATGACTATCTATGCGTAGCCGATATTGATTGACATTGGACACTTATTTTTATACTGAAACAAATTTTGAAAAAAAAATAGGTTAAATGTGGTTTTTTGACGGCTTGTATGGTGGCGTGGCGGTGGTGTGTTCGACTGCTACGTCAGATGTTGCGGGTTCGATTCTCACTCAGTTAAAATATTTGTTTGCATGAATATGTCTCTTCGCATTAGTCTAGGTATTTATATGTACTTATAATCATTTATCTAAGTATCTAAAAATGTATTCGAATTCTAGAACCCATTTTATAAGTTATACTAAGTGTGAGTTCAGATGGCGCGGTGTAATAATTATGTCCCACAATATTCATTTATTTATTCAGCATTATTGCCATACTAATCTTAGAATAGACGATTATTTATGGTCCAGAATCCGTAAACCATTATAAAAAATGCTACTACAAAAATGCTTGCTAGAGTTACTAGTAATTAAAAACAAAACAACAATTCCGTTTAATTATCACAGGAATGAGTAACTAACAGAAATATATAAAAAATATTGATGATATGATTGTATGCTGTATGTAATTTATGATACAAATTAATATTCATAATATGTAGTCTCTTATAATTATTAATTATTGAGACAGACTTTTATGATGTACATTTATGGTAATCAACATGAATTATAAAAAGTCCGGTTATGTATTCATTAAAGTTACCGGTTTGAAGTAATTGAATAGAATAATTTTAGCGGCGAAAATGTTACCATTATTAAAATCCATAGCTAATTTCCATTAACATTCCCGTTGCATCCAAAATTTCAGAGTCATGGATCCGCTCTCCTATTCGTTCTATTGATTTGGCTTATCTTGGCTTTTGCGATAGCCAGTGCCATCTGAACTCCCGATCCCGAGAAGAAAGCCTGTGCCAGAGCCTCGTCCGTCAGTCAGCAGGTGTACCGGCTAGCAGGTGAGATTGACTTGAGCCCTCATACACTAAGCCAATTTCAATGTTGTTAGTAATTGCTTTTTGTTTGTTACTTTATAGATCAATGGAAACTGATCTTAAATGTATTCGGACCATGTGTTATTCAGTAACGAGCTGCGTTGTTAAGAAATTGTGGACGACAGCTCATGATAATTGGATGTCGCCTGACATTACACTCGATTTCACTACTCTCTTTGTATAAAAATACATAAGTATCTTTCCAAGTATATCACAAATCGCCGAAACGTAGGTAAATCATCAATATAAAAAAATGATTTCATTTTTATTTATTAGTAGGTAAGGTGGAAAATTGAATGTAGGGTAGGCAAAAAATTAGTATATAAAAGTCGTCTTCAGTAACGGGATTATTTCGAAGAAACGGCCATTGAAGCCCTTCGTTTCATCTCTAGTTGCTTCTGGGGAGCTGATGTTATTAAATTTGTGGATCCTTATATATTGATCTGAGTACGACGTTTTATGTAGACCTGTATATTATTGAAACATTGTTTTGTTTTATTTATTGCGCGGTGAGCTTACTTATTCACGTTTTCAGTACTTGTTAGAAGAACGGAGTATTATTATTGGCAACATTGTTTAGCTAATGTCAGTTGACATTTTATTTCATATTGTGACGTAACGAATATACCGTAATTCTTAAACAATTACCTACTATTGATTGCTGTTCAGTTAATTGAATGTTTGAAAGTATAATTAAATATTCCAATTACATAACACGTCTACTCTTAGTCTAGAGAATCTTAGTTACATCATAGACTGCAATTGTGTTTTCGAAACGAATATCATATTGCGATGCAATAAATAAAACAATTCACATAGTAATAAACCACATTGAAATATTGCTACAAGCAATTTCAGTAGACTAAAAATGCTCAATAAATAAATTAGGTACATCAGCGGAGGGGTGTGTGTTGGGTAACCTCCTCGAGTGTCGCTCCGATTCCGATCCCGCTGCAGTCCGGGGGGAACGGAATCGGAGCGGCCGGTACACCCTGGGCGGCGGTCAATGGCTTCCCCTTCACCCCTTCATAGGGTTGGCATTGATCGTCGGCCAATACCCAACGTGGCGGGAACACATCGCTCTCCGTACTCCTCTGCTTTCAGAGGAGACAGGATGAGCGATGCTGTTAGTGGTGAGATGGCCCAGGGTCAGCCGGGGTGCGAGGGATATGCTCTATGGGTAACCTTACACCCCGGCGTCTGAAGGCGTGCGGTTTTAGTCGGTGCAAGCCCGACATAACCGCCCCCGCTGGCCGGCGGGGGGGTATCCGAAGGGATTTCCGCACGATAAAAAAAAAAAAAAGGTACATCAGCGGACATAGCAGATGATGTTTTCACAGATTCCAAAATAAAAAAAAAGTAGATAAAAATGATTAATTATATTTTACTAAAAATTACAAATATGTTATAGAGTCCACTAGTATCCAGTAAAGCTTCATTTTCATTAAAAAAAAATATTTTTTTAGCTCGAAAACTAATTTAAAAATCAGAAAATGATCCTCCAATTTTGGTATTGGCTATACGATCGAGTAGAAGAACAAATATCAATTATTAAAGTTACAGTTTTGTTTGCTGTAGCCGCTCCCCTATCCCCTGAGGGAAGGCGGTGCCGAAAACGTGTTTTACATTCTACAACTAGTTAAAAACTCCGTGGTTGCTTGCTTATATTACAAAATACAAAGTAATAAATATGTATTGCTTATTTAAAGTTTAATAACTGGGAAAATTAATGTAAAGCCCAAATATAGATAAATAAAGAATTAGATTGAAACAAATATCTGGTCTTGCCGCCTCTGCTGGGCCCCGGTAGGAGGGGTTTACCCAATAAATGCTGGCTTGGCGTCGTAGAAGATAACACGAGTGCCAATAGCCTCACCGTCAGGGATGCCCCAGACCGTGCAAAGTGGAGGAGAAATAGCCGGAAAGGTTTTGTTGTGATGAAACCTCATGATGTGTTGACCATAATTTCGTTAAAAAAGACAACTCAACACTCACGCACAAATTTGTCCAGTTTTGTATTAGTAGAATAAAGCCGAATGTACAGGAAAAGTGACTTGCACGAGACTCTGGTTTTTGTTTGAAGATGTTATTGATAAATTTCTGTAATCTATTGGTTAGCTGTCTTAATAGTATTTTATTTTATTACTGCGAACAAACAAACATGCATACTATATTTGACTAACTACTAATTGCTTTTGGAGTTTTATATTAGAATTTAATTTGTGACTACAAACACGAAAATGAGTTCTGAACACACTACCCATACGTGTAATTTTATGGATTATTGCTCACGAAACGTGTTAATGGCATTTTAATGAACTTTTGGTACATTCGTTTCGTGTTAAAACAAATTAGTTGCTGAACAACTGTGCTAATTCGGAACGAGTCTTCAATTGTAGCATTAAATAGTACCCCACGGGTTACCCCTTATGGAATGGTAATTATTATCTGTTATGAGGATCTGGCATATCTACCAAGAACGTTCAAATTTTTGCTGATCCAAGTGACCTTTGGTGGATCAGTGTTACCAAAGCTCAAAAGAGGCCGTAGATATATTATATATATAAATATATAAATTTTAAGACAATAAAGGGAACCCGGCCGTTATTCCAATTATTTAAGACACTTTAAAGAGGTTGCACCCAATTAAAAGCCTTCACCGACAGTGATATCGAAAATTATTGATAAAAAAAGTTTCAAACCTCTGTACAGTAGACTTACGCATCCCATAACTACTTGTTAATATAATCTTGTAACAATATACGACAAAATTAAAATTGTAATTAAAATTACCGGTCGGCTACAGGGCGGGCCGACCTCATTAACTGGTCAGGTAATTAGCAATTTTGTAAATGAGCTTATTCATTATTTTGTGGCGGGAAAAATTAAGCGCGGTTGTAAAAATCCCGCCTGCTTCGACAGTACACTTGTTTTAATATTAAAGTAATTTGTACTTGTATTTATTTGAGATAACTGAATGTGGAGTGGGAAAAAAACTTGTGTCAAAAACCTCCAAAATATTGTTGCCAAGAGGCGTCACACGCGTGTTGCCACTTGCTGAGGGGAGACCCCTTCCCCGGCAGTGCCAACCCACTTAAAAAGGAAAACCATGATAATAACCCTTGATTGTGCACCTGTATCCCACAATATATGTGACTAATTTTACTCCAGAACAGTTTATATTTCCATTGTAAATCAATTTATTGGACCTCTGAGGTTATACAGTGTGATTGCCAAAATTCGAAATTTAAAATTGATGCCCTTCATAATGTTTTTCTGTTTTATTAACTAAGTTAACAAACCCACAGCACTTAACCAAGAGAATCGAATTGCAAATGATACAATCTGTTATAGCATGCTGACGTCACCAAATAAATACCAGTATCGAAACATATCCATTGTAGCTAATTAACACGGAAACATAAATTATTATTTTATGGCCAACACTGTGGCGATCACACGAATTATTATAGAAGACCGGCTATAAACAATGGTTAAATAATTTGCTCCTATTTAATTCAATGTAATCATTTTAGTGCAAAATAGATGTTAAATTTTTGCGGGTCCATTTACTTAAGCATTAATTGATCAAAATCGTAATTCATCGTAAAATTTATGAACCGGTCTATTATTTAATATTGTGCGTATACAAAAGTTACCAGTATCCGTAGAATATATTATAAAGACTTGGAATTCATTACCAACACACGTGTTTACTTCTTTTCCCACAATCCCGGTTCCTTTTTGCGGGGCGTGAAAAGGTATCTAATAAAACTGACAACCAAGCTGAAGATAATTATTGCTGCATTGTTGGTATATATAATTATGGCCTTAAATTCCTGAGACTTCACCTTCAGCTTACCGTTGGGTGAGGTGGAGTTATATTGGAAGGCCCTATATAAAAAGATAAATATTTAAAAAACTTAGCCATTCAGTTTCTGTAGAACTTGTAGTTAGTTTTGTGTGCCTGGCTGATGTAGGACTTACCTGAAAAAGAAAAAACAAACTATTACAATACATTCTCAATTTGAATAAAGTAAAACTATTAATGAATAAAGAATAAATTATAAAAAGTAATAAAGGTAATAACAATTACATATTCAATTTAAATTAAACACAAACATTGTGAAGTTTCGTTATTAACACATGTACCAATAAATCGCATAAAATTATTATAAAAATAAAATTTCAACGAGTCGTGCATCTATACGTGACGGCGGGTTCAGACTTAGACATCGTGACTAGCTAGTGGGTCAAGTCGATCTATTAAATAGTAATGGTTTACTGTTCGACAAGCACGTACTCGCAGCATTCGAGGAACAACAGATCAAATATGTCGAGGAGTCAGCGAAGACGACTGTCGCCTCTAATGGGCCCAGGTCCACTTTACAACGAAATGAGGAATAGTGTTGTTAGTACATCGTTTACTAGTAACCGTTTATTTACGTATGAAGGGTAGCAAATCATTGGTTTAAAGTTTGAACCAATAGTATTAATACTAATTATGTTTTTGGTTTTGATATGATGTGATCGCTGGATGAGATTGCTTTTGATGAAAACAATTGAGTTATTATTACTGAGTGAAGAGGAGCCATCGCATTTTTTTTTTATGTTTTGGACACGTCAATTTGACTTCACCTCGCCTGATGGTAAGCTGAATTTAAAGTCTCAGGAAAGAGGATCACCATTACATACACGTACCATCTTAACAATAGTGGCACTCAGCTTGACGGCCTCATCAGAAGAGGATTGTCGTCGCAGCACCGCGTGACGCCCACCGGTCCCGCTAGTGCTGCGACCACAATCCCCCTGTCCGGCTATGCACTTGCTGACCCCTGAACGCAATCAAACCGAAATTGGATTACTATGCAGGGTTTTTCGCAATCGTGCACGGTGGTACCTACCCGGCCGAATTTTGTGACAAATTTGTGTCATCAAATTTCTACTACCAGTGAAAATTTAATTAATTGTTTGCATTACGCTTTATGGCCACTGATACCTAACTCACTCAGTCTACGCATTTAAAACACTCGAGAAAACAAAATAATTGTAAAGAATTTTTTTCCTTCATCAGCCACAATCTGTCAAACTAAAGGTTAGGAATTTGGAATATCTGTTCTAGTACCGGGAAGTAAAAAAATCAAAAGTGTAGTACAAATCACACACCTTAATCTAAATACAACTAGTTGTTTGGCTAAACAAACGCATGCTATGTATATATCTGCATAATTGGTAGGTAAGATGAATTAATGCACTGTGAAAATTAAAAAACCGCGGTAGCCTAGTGGTATGGGTAAAGGACTGCTGAGACGAGGTCTCGGGTTCGATCCCAGGTATTACCATGGCACACACCAATGACTTTTCGATGCTTTTCGAAGTTATGTGTGTATTTATCGCAGGTTATAAGTGCCCGGTTAATGGCAATAGGCTCGCCACCTATTACATTGGGACCTAAAACATAAACTAGCGAAACGTGGGTGCTAGCACCTCTGCCTACCCCTTCGGGGATATGGGCGTGAGTTTAAGTTATGTATGTTATGTTATGTTATGAAAATTATACGCCTTTCTCGAGAGTGTAATGAAAATAAGTAGAACAGAAGTTTGTAAACGATAAGAGTGCTAGTCGCATGCATTTTATTTATGCAATAGGACAGCACTTAGGCAATGATACACTTAATCGCTATACATTGTATAAATAATTTTGTGCCGCTGGTGGCTGCTAATTCCACGTTTGTCTGAACACATCCTAACGCATATTACGTTAAAAGACAGTTATTCAATAACTCTTATGACCACTGCATAATTTGTTTTTACAACAGCTTCTCATATTTTTATTGCATTTCAAAACTAAATTAGATGTGGCTGTCAAATCTTGTCAAATATTGGCGCCGAGAAAGTGCGTTATATCGTCTCGACCCTGATTATGGCATTATGGATCTGTGTCATTGCTCGAAATGCGTTGTAAAAAAAGTGGCATTGACATCTTCACATATTTGAATGAACGTTCATCAATTAAAAAAAGAACGTTCAGAATACTAAAATTTAAAAGTGATAAGACTATAGTTATTATTATATATATTAACTTTCGTTCCTTCTTTAAAAAAAAAGAATATTAGTAACTGCAATAACTTCCTAATATTCCCCCTAACCCCGCCAGTTAAGCTTAATTGCTTGTGTTAGACGCGGGTTCATGTCGGTAGCACAGATTACATAATATTGTCGGTAGTGTCACTACACAGGCCTGGCCACTGCCAAGATTCGAACCTCGACCTCTCGATCGTAAGGCCGATTCCTTAAACACTAAGCTACCGACGGTTTCTATCAATTAATTATGCCATAAATTAAATATGTGACGTTAACATTTCTTCGTTTAATCCTATCCTACATTTTACGAGGAGTTTTCTGCAATATTTTAGTATTAAGAACACATGCATCAGAGCTGTTTTAAATTCACTCGACTTCTCAGATAAACGAAATCAGTCGTCACTGTCCTCTTCCTTCATAGTATTTTTTTTAAATTGGTAATTTTTAGTATCCTTTATAACAATTTACAAATTAGTATTGATGTTGGGGTATATTTTAGTAAAGAAAAAGATAACTTCAAATGTCGTTTGTCCGGTCTTCCAGCCGGTTTAATGGGTAAACGTGAATACTCATGACTTCTGAATGTTATAAATCCAAATTGAAAAGTCATTAGCGAGCTTGTATTTTAATCTGTATTCGGGTATGCCTTCAAGTTCTATTTGCGTCTTAAAGTTCGTTTACCCATGATGATGGATTGCATGGATTGTCGCTTACAATAATAAATTTAAAATTATGTTCTATAATTCAGATGCAGATGTGGTGAGGCATCCAATTATCGGCTGTTATTACAAACCTTTTTAATGACTTATGTAGTTACATTACTAAGTTTGTCGTACTCCGTTTTCCTTTTACTCACGCGTCATCTCCGTATGACATTTTGTTATATCTTTGACTGTCAGAGATAAATCTATAAAGATAAAATATACACCTGTATGAGGCGTAGCTCCCCACCATGAAGTTATCTTTCCTATTCTTATATTACCAGCTTTCATTGCACGGCACTGTTGCACTCTAGTTGCTTCATCAGTCGTTTTGATCATGTGACGGATTTTTCTGCTATTTCATCAGTCGAATATACTGGAGAGACCAGAGTTTAAGCCCAAGAGTCATCTGAATGAGACGTATGACCGCTTGCAATACCAGAGTTGTCCGCTACAGTGACGGCTGACCTCTTACTACTAGTATTTAGCTAATTACCTTATTGGTATTACAATAAAATAACACACAGACGAGACGTTAACCAGCCTTTTCACCCTAAATAAATTGAAGTTGTATCAAAATGCAAATGCGTCTAAACATAGCGATTTGTACGTCGTAGATTATAATCTAAGATAAATGTATCATTGTGTTCGGAACGAAGTACCTGAATAGTGCCAATTACCAACGCAGATTGGAACAATTTGTTTATGGAAACCAAGTTTGAGACAGGTTAGTGCAGTTTTTTTTTGATGCTTTAACTATAGTGTTTCCGAATTTTTTTAAGGCACAGATATCACACCATACAGCGTCAAATCGATTTCGCGGTAACAATGACGCAGACATCGTTCGATTACGATTTCCGTTTAGAAATTATTTTTCTAAAAAATTACATTCTCATGACATGACACATGAAGCTTCATGTGTGTCAGCTGCACACTAACCAGTTTTAGTCTGACATCATCTCATGTTTCCTTGTCCGTTCACGATCAACTCGCTACACATACTCGTAGGATGAAATAACTAACGAGTTTCGATACTACGAGGGTCAAACTGAAAGTTCTTAGAAAATCAAAAACTGATTACATTAGCCAGTTATTAGTTTTATTATATCTTTTCAAAATATTGTCCATTCACGTCAATACACCGCTGCATGCGATGGAACCACTGGGAAAAGCACTTTGCCCACTCGTCCTTAGGGGTCTCTTCAATGGCATCGCGATACGCAGCCACCGCTTCTTCAGCATTCATAAACCGCTTTCCTTTAAGTTTTTCTTTAATTTTTGGAAATAAATAAAAATCACAAGGCGCGAGGTCGGGGCTATACGGTGGGTGACCCAGTAATTCAAGGTTTGATGTCGCCAAATAGTCGATCGTTCGCTTGGCGGTGTGCGACGAGGCGTTGTCGTGGTGAAGGAGGATCCTACTGCGAGGTCGTTTCTCTCGAACTTTTTCCAAGACAAGTGGCAAACAATTGGTAGTGTACCATTCTGCAGAAACTGTTTTTTGATCCTCTAACACAATTGTTACGAAATGACCTATCCTTCCAAAGAACGAGGCCACAATTTTTTTTCCCGCACTTCGATCTCTCTTCACTTTAGTTGGCAACTCCTCGAAAGGAAACACCCACTGAGCAGATTGTCTTTTGGTTTCAGGATCATAACAGTAAATCCAGCTTTCGTCACCTGTTAGTATGTCGAACACAGCATTAGAGTCACCTCCGTTAAATCTTTCAATCATTTTACGGCACCAATCCACACGATGGAGTTTTTGAGCCTCAGTCAAATTATGAGGTATCCACCGGGCGCAAAGCTTCCTGACCGCTAAATGTTCGTGGAGGATTTTGTGCACTTGACTCATACCGATGCCTAAGCTTGTCCGAATCTGCTGATAGGTCACTCTTTTGTCAGTCTCTATCATACGCCGCACAACACAGATGTTATTTTCAGTCGTCGCCGTAGAAGGCCGTCCCTCACGTAAATCATCAGTGAGATTAGTGCGACCACGTTTAAACTCATTAAACCAGTTGTAAACAGTCGCACGAGATGGGGCTTCATCGTGAAAGGCCAATCGTAGTCTATCATAACTTTCTTGTTGACTTAAATGACATCGAAAGTCATAAAAAATCATTGCACGAAAATTTTCTCGTGTTAAATTTCATGTTAACGTGACACAGACAATTTTCAATTTGCCGCCAAATCGTAAAACAAATGATAAATGAATGAAATATATACTCAGTAATATTGGCAAAGAGTTCTATTTTCAAATTTTAGAATTATTTTTTTATTATATTGTTTATAAGTGGCAAGTTCTAAGAACTTTCAGTTTGACCCTCGTATTGTAAGGAGTAAATTAATAAATCAATAATTATGGTTTACATTCACCATTATAGAAAACCGTAAAAATCTAAAGAATTTCGCGTGAATTTAGACCACCCGGTTTCCATACTTACTTCTTATTGTTAAATTTAATTGCAGCTTTAAATTTTAAGGTAGCTATCCTGACGAGGACGCCGCAGACTCATCTACGCCCGGGACTACCGACCTCCATGATCGGGGCCTGAGGAGGGCAGTTGGCCGACTCGCCATCCTTACAGAAGCAGGCCGTGGCGGAGGCGTGGCGTGTGTGCCCTCACACGCCTGCCAACTCACCGAAGCGGGGTAAAACCCGACCCAACCAGGCGAGGCCGCGGTGGCGGCCAAAGTCCGCCAGTAACCCTGGGGTTATCCTTTCGAGGGCTTACCGTGCGGTTTTAGTCGATACACGACATAACCACCCCCGCTGGCCGGCGGGGGGGTATCCGAAGGGATTTCCGCACGTAAAAAAAAAGCTATCCTGAAGTGTTTAATAGCTTGATACTTATTATAATATCAATTGACATGATACACATTGATTTTGTTATGTCCTTTAATCAATCAATAAGATCATTACCAACGTTGATTTATGTTGAATGTTCCCTGTAATTTGTTAACGATATGTAGATAATGATACATTGCTTCCAGCTAGCTATTATAGTAATAGAGAGAAATTGTGAGTCTTATCGCTTCTCGGTAACAGTTTGAACGCGTTGAAATATTATGGCAATAGTTTAATTTAGATATTTTCACACACTCACATCGCTGGTCTCGGGCAATAAAGCGGTAAGAGACAATAAAGCTAGTTACGCCATTTTCATTGTTATTTGATTTTTTGCTTCTCCTATTATCTATCGATCACTCCTATTGTTTCATTTTTTTTATTGATATTTCATTAAAACTAGGAATTCAGTGCAGGGTGCGACTGAAATAATTTGAGCTGAGCGAGCAGGACTCTTACTTGAAAATAAGACATCTTACAACGGTCGCGCGCTTAGCTAAGGCCGCGCGCGTGTAACTGTTTTTCTGTGATTATTCCTCAATGGTACATCGGACGTGAACTATCTCGCTTCAAAACACTCCTCAGTGTCCACACTATATCACCGTGGTAAATTTGGTCAAGATCGCGCGAGTGGTTACGGAGGAGTTCAGCCACCAACAAACGTCTATAACGGGTAATTGTAAACAATCACAAGGAACCTTATTCTGTACAACTATTCAAACTTCCCTGAAGAAAGTGGTAATCGGCTGATAAAATTTCAAGTGGAAATTAATCATAATCATTTATAAAGTCGTTAATGATGTTACAATTGAAACGGAATCCTTTTTAATTTCTATTTGACATTTTTTTAATTATTTCACATTTGCCCAGAGCCAACGACATGTACCTACATATAAAAGCAGAAACTGACTGACTGATCAATCCACGCATAGCTGAAACCACTGGGTCTAGAATCATGAAATTTTGCACAAATATTCTTTTATTGACGTAGATGTGCACTAAGAAAGCATTTTTGTAAATTCAACCCCTAAGTGGGTGAAAACTGGTTGCAGTTTGTATGGAACAACGTGTTTTCTTGGTCTGATCAAATTCGAACTTGGCATTTATATTCTTTTAAAGATTCAATTATACACGTCTTTCATCGTTTTTTAATATTCAACCCCTAAAATGTTTTTTTTTTGGTCACATCTTCAGTTTTACTTAACCAATTGCAATCAGACATAGGGTAGATTTTGGGTCCAACTAAGACCTTTCTAATAGAAAAATCGCTTCAAAATCCGTTCAGTAGTTTTTGCGTCTATCGCGAAGAAACAGACAAACAGACAAGAATTCCAATATCTACAATATACAGATACGACTAAATTACAATTTTATAGTAGTAGGTACTAGTTGATGCCAGCGGTTATAGTTGGCAAAAGTTAGTTGATTTGATTAAAAATGTTACACGAGTTTATCAAAGGTTGAATTTCCTAAAATCGTTTCTTAGCACTTGCCTAGGCCATAAAATAAGTCTGTACTAATTTAGTAGTTCTAACTTCTAACATTGGTAGTTTAGCTCTGCGTTAATGAGTCAGAAAAAAGCTTCTTCTTTATAATGAATAATTCAAAATATAACGATGAAATAACTTAATACATATTGAGTTCGAGACTGCAGAACATACTCATACTCGTACCTTTTTTTTTTTTTTTTATCGTGCGGAAATCCCTTCGGATACCCCCCCGCCGGGCAGCGGGGGCGGTTATGTCGGGCTTGCACCGACTAAAACCGCACGCCGTCTCGGGTCTTCAGACGCCGTGTAAGGTTACCCATAGAGCATATCCCTCGCACCCCGGCTGACCCTGGGCCATCTCACCACTAACAGCATCGCCACAGAATAAATATGGCATCGCTCATCCTGTCTCTGAAAGCAGAGGAGTACGGAGAGCGATGTGTTCCCGCCACGTTGGGTATTGGCCGACGATCAATGCCAACCCTATGAAGGGGTGAAGGGGAAGCCATTGACCGCCGCCCAGGGTGTACCGGCCGCTCCGATTCCGTTCCCCCCGGACTGCAGCGGGATCGGAATCGGAGCGGCTCTCGAGGAGGTTACCCAACACACACCCCTACACACCCCTCGTACCTTGATCTATTCAGAATTTTACGAGGAGGAAGTCGTGGGATACAGCTAGTTCAATGTACAAATTTGAATTGTTAACTGAGCTATTTGGACGGGACTTAAACTCTTCCAATATATCTACCAATTTTTTATTTCATCAAATTCAAATATAAATGTATCAATCAATTACTTACCTACAAAGATGAAGTGAAGAAAAAAAAATCAGGCAAATTTGTCAACAAGTTTCCGCTTAGATCAATCTAAACGCATAGGCATAGGTTACATAGTCGTTAATATTTATGCGATGACAGCACCATATGCAGCCAAGCCAAGATAACCTTCACACAACTAACGACAACAATATTCTATCAAAAAGAAATTCCTTGTGTGAACAGCAACATTGTCCTTGTACTACATGCATATAGAGATCAAAGTTTTGTTCGCTAGATGGTTCAGAGGGGTCAAAAAGCTATCTGACAATCGTAAAACCAGATCGTCGTTAGTATCCTAACAAAGCATGGCTTGAGATGCAGTTTTGCATTACGAAAACAATATGCATTCAGTGTCGCGGTCTTCTGGGGCCTAAAACGTAGCATGGACAAGATTGTTCCATTTAAAGTTGATTCTGGCGAGTCGATTAAAATTATGATAGCCTTTTAGTAGATATTTCAGTATCCATACTATTTTGGCTAAAGTTACACAAGTGGTATTTGCGAAGTTCGTACACCTTAGATATAAAGTGTTTTGTAACTTATTGTAGCTGTAGCTTTTTTCACCCCATTTAAATATTGACTAGCTTAGTTTGAAAAATATAATCATGTTTATGACGAAACTGACGTGACGTTTAGAACCTTCGCGGTACGTAATTCACAAAATGATGTATGGATTTTTTTCTTCGAAGAGTAAGACGTAAATCCTAGTCAATCTCCTCGTAGGCCATTAAATGAATCGATTGTTATGGAGAAGGTAACAAAATGTCAATAAATCCGTTTGCAACTCTCACTAGTTTTACTTAGCTATGCCCGTACAAGGAAAACTCGCTGTGCCCTTTTTTATGGCGGTTTATAATCCTAGTACTGAATTTTAACTTACACCCAAAGGCGAATTAAATTCGTCGTAATTTTTTACAATTTATAATAAATATACAACTTCACTTATATGATATGTGTATGTACACATCCGTGTGAATATGAATGTATTCTGGGGCAAGATTTGATAGCTGAATTATTTTCGCGGCTTTTTATTTTTTAAGTGCATTCATACAGTTCTATTTGTCGCCGAATCCTGTGAGAATAATCGCGCGGTAAGATTTCGCAGTAAGAGCTTCGCAGGGACAGGTTCTTGAGGAGTACGATCATAAATACATTTTAACGTTCCCGCGGCGAATGTTAGCCACATTGTCCTGTGGTATTGGTCGATGTTAACCAATGTTATCGACTGACTCGGCGGCTGACATGGCCATTATTAATGATACCTCGGTAATATCTCGTAAATATTATGTACATGTTTTAGTTAAGATTTCAGGTAGATAATACCAATTGAAGACCTCTGTGGCGTAGCGATTGAGCAATCGCCTGCTAAGTCAGAAATCGCGGTTCGATTCCCGCTCATTGCAAATATGTATATTTGCTTTGGTCTGGGTGTTTCGATGTATAATATGTATTTATTTACAAAAAAAGTATCTAGGTATGTTTATCCGCATTCTAGAACCCATATGACAAGCTGTGCTCAGTTTGGGTCTAAATGGCGCTGTGAAATATGCCCTAGATTACTTAGTAGTTAATATTCCCCCTAACCTCTCCAGCTAAGCTTAATTGCTTATGTTAGGAGTGGGTTCACGTCGGTAGTGTAATGGCCAGGATTCGAACCCGAGACCTCTTGATCATAGGGTTGACTCCTTAACCACTAATCTACCGACGCTTTTAAATACTAGCTACTGCCCACGGCTCCGCCCGACTTTATCGCGCCAAACTTTTTTAAAGAGTACTAGTAACCGAAATTAAGTAATTGTTGCTTGTGTTGGGTTAACGTCAGTAGTTTAAAGGCTAGGATTCGAACCCAGGACCTCTCGATCGTAAGACCGACTCTGTTACCACCAAGCTATCAACGCTTTTGAGATTTTCTGACCATGCGAATCAATGCTTTATGCTCTAGTCATCTAGCGACTTGTAAAGTACAAAGATCCGAAATGCTAGCTATTTATGAAATTGCACCGCCGATTCACCGTTTTAGCTATCATCGAGATTTATTCTCAAGAAACTATAATACGTTATTTATATTTTGCATTTCAATCACATAAAAAAGGATTCTTATCACGGATCAAAAGATACGAGCACACTTCCTTAACCGCGATTCAATTTAAGATTGAGTTTTCAATGTGCCGTCAGAAGAAAGCGTTTGCAAAAAGACGAATTCTTCTTCCCGGCGTAGATTGAATGCGATCGTCTGTTTATGTGGTCCGACCATAAAACGCGTCACGTGATTGCTATCGGCATTCCTCTCCCTATCTGAGAGTATTTACAGCGAAATTTTATCACTCAACAATCCGGTATGAAAGGCTTGAAAGAGGGACAGGTTTTTGGGGACGTGGGACGAACTGGATGACGGAGTCCTCTTGTTGGAGTCAGGTACTGAGTATTTGAATATTAAGTCAAAATTGTTTAGTTTTAAGGCCGTATAACTCTTCTTATGTTTTATGCAGATGGTAATAATATAGCGTAGGTACCTTTAAAGATGTCGGGGTGCGAGGGATATGCTCTATGGGCACCTCGGCGTCTGAAGACCCGAGGCGGGGTGCGGTTTTAGTCGGTTCAAGCCCGAAATAAGCATCGCTGGCCGGCGGGCACGAAAACAAAAAGGTACCTTTAAAGAGTTGGCGAAAGGTATACTTACACTCTGCCTACCCTAAAGACATAAAGACGTATGTGTATATGTTTCAACTATGAAGTCATCTCTTTCATATACATGCAAATATTGTTGAGCTGAGCGAGCAAAGCTCTTATACGCGGCATAGCCGTTTGTTGGTGGCTGAACTCCTCCGTAACCACTCGCGCGATCTTGACCCAATTTACCACGGTGATAGTGTGGACAATGAGGAGTGTTTTGAAGCGAGATGGTTCATGTCCGATGTACCATTGAGGAATAATCACCGAAAAACAGTTTCACGAGCGCGCGGCCTTAGCTAAGCGCGCGACCGTAGTAAGATGTCTTATTTTCAAGTAAGAGTCCTGCTCGCTCAGCTCAATTTATTTCAGTCGCATCCTGCACTGAATTCCTAGTATGAGGGTACACGTTTTATCAAAATGTTCAATTACATAGCGGTTACTAATGACGCAGGTGCTGGGCTAAAGAAGCATTTGTAAACACGCATTAATTACATACGTATTGTATCGCCAAGTACATTCAATAACGTAGGGCTTTTTTTTAATATTAGGTGTTACATATGACCTGGGGTCCTGGGGCCGCTCCTGTGGATCGGTCCTGGGGCCGCTCCTGTGGAACATCGGATACGACTGGGTGCTTCGCGGTGAGCTCGTAGGCGGTGCCGCCGTCACGTGCTACGCGGACGACACGCTCGTGACGGCGTGCGGGGCGACGTACCGCGAAGCGACCCGAAAGGCCACGACCGCGGTTGCCCAAGTCGTTAGGCGGATCCGGCGGCTGGGTCTCGAGGTGGCCCTGCACAAAACCGAGGCCCTGTTCTTCCATGGGCCTCGGAGCAAGCCACCCGAGGGATCCAGTCTCATCGTGGGAGGAAATCGCATCGGCATCAAGCCCCAAATGAAATATTTGGGGCTCGTGCTCGACGGCCGATGGGACTTCGGAGAGCACATCCGAAGTCTGGCCCCCAAATTGAAGGGCACAGCTCTTGCTCTGGCTCGGCTGTTGCCCAACATGAGGGGGCCCGATGACTCCTGCAGGAGACTCTACGCGGGGATTGTGCGGTCCATGGCCCTGTATGGGTGCCCAATATGGGCGGAGGCCCTGAGGACCAGAACTGTGCGGATGCTGCGCGCTCCGCAGCGAGTTCTGGCCATCAGGGTCATCCGAGGGTACCGCACGATCTCCTTCGAGGCGGCGAGTCTCCTTGCCAGAACTCCGCCATGGGACCTGGAAGCGAGAGCCCTTTCGCAACTGTACCAGTGGCGAAAGGAGGCGCGGGAGCAGGGATGGAACCCCGAGCCTCGAGAAATCGAGGCCGTGCAGTCCCAGCTCCGCCAGGCCATCGTGGTGGAGTGGAAGGAACGACTTGGGCAACCAAGCGCAGGGCACGCCGCAATAGCGGCGGTAAGGCCCATCATGGAGGATTGGCTGGAGAGGCGACACGGAAGCCTCTCCTACCGACTGACGCAGGTGATCTCAGGGAAGGGGTGCTTCGGGGACCACCTGCATCGGATCAGGAAGGAGCCAACGCCTGAGTGTCATCACTGCGACGCGAGCGAGGACTCAGGGCTGCACACGCTGGCGGACTGCCCGGCGTGGGAGGCGCCGAGGCGTGACCTCGTGGCAGCCATCGGGGTGGGAGTCCTCTCGCTCGGCAGCATGATTGCGGCAATGGTGCGGAGCGCGAGCGCGTGGGCCGCCGCCGCCTCCTACTGCGAGCATGTAATGCTCGCGAAGGAGGTGGCGGAGCGCGCCCGGGAGAGACTTAGGACTCTCCCGGTCCGCCGAGCCCGCAACTTGCTCGCCGCGCGTCGCAGGCAACTCAGGCGCCGGAGGTCGCTTAACGACCTCCGTCCTCCATGAGCGCAGGCCTGGGGGTGGCGGGTGAGGCCACCTGTCACCCCAGCAGAAGCAGGCCGGGACGGTGGGGCGACTAGCGCCCCTCCCCCAAACCGGGGCAAGACGGGGACACCGTGGTTCCCAAACCCGAGGGGGCCATCTCGAAACCGGAGATGGCCCAGGGTCAGTCGGGGTGCGAGGGATATGCTCTATGGGCAACCTTACACCTCGGCGTCTGTAGACCCGAGACGGCGTGCGGTTTTAGTCGGTTCAAGCCCGACATAACCGCCCCCGCTGGCACGCGGGGGGGTATCCGAAGGGATTTCCGCACGATAAAAAAAAAAAAAAAAAAAAGGTGTTACATATGAGCTCGCGAAGGAGGTGGCGGAGCGCGCCCGGGAGAGACTTAGAACTCTCCCGGTCCGCCGAGCCCGCAACTTGCTCGCCGCGCGTCGCAGGCAACTCAGGCGCCGGAGGTCGCTTAACGACCTCCGTCCTCCATGAGCGCAGACCTGGGGGTGGCGGGTGAGGCCACCTGTCACCCCAGCAGAAGCAGGCCGGGACGGTGGGGCGACTAGCGCCCCTCCCCCAAACCGGGGCAAGACGGGGACACACATCTCGAAACCGGAGATGGCCCAGGGTCAGTCGGGGTGCGAGGGATATGCTCTATGGGCAACCATACACCCCGGCGTCTGTAGACCCAAGACGGCGTGCGGTTTTAGTCGGTTCAAGCCCGACATAACCGCCCCCGCTGGCACGCGGGGGGGTATCCGAAGGGATTTCCGCACGATAAAAAAAAAAAAAAAAGGTGAAAATGCCGTTTTTCTTGAAGAAATTGGAGTAAAACCCAATTTTCAGTACTAACATTTTTTGCATTTTTTTTTAGGAATGACAAATCAAATTATTATGATTTTTTTGTGTATGAATGAGACAACATTAAGCTAACAAACAGCAACTTTTATTACATTTTTGAAAGCGACAGCTGTTAAGTAATACGAAATTTATTATTAATTTTTCGAAATTTATATTTAAATTTATTATTATTAAGTACTGTTTTTGAAGATCGAATTAATTTATCAAGCGGCCAATGAAAACAAAATTTAATATAGAGTTGTAAAATCTTGAAATCAACTTCCAAACAAAATATAAATAATGGAAATAGCTATTAAATTACAGGAATAACAAACTCATGAATTTGTAAGAAAATTTCGGCAATTTCATTGGTAAAGACCTATTATTTGTCACGTCAATATGACTTTACCTCACCTACGAGGGTCAAACTGAAAGTTCTTAGAACTGGCCACTTATAAACAATATAATAAAAAAATAATTCTAAAATTTGAAAATAGAACTCTTTGCCAATATTACTGAGTATATATTTCATTCATTTATCATTTGTTTTACGATTTGGCGGCAAATTGAAAATTGTCTGTGTCACGTTAACATGAATTTAACACGAGAAAATTTTCGTGCAATGATTTTTTATGACTTTCGATGTCATTTAAGTCAACAAGAAAGTTATGATAGACTACGATTGGCCTTTCACGATGAAGCCCCATCTCGTGCGACTGTTTACAACTGGTTTAATGAGTTTAAACGTGGTCGCACTAATCTCACTGATGATTTACGTGAGGGACGGCCTTCTACGGCGACGACTGAAAATAACATCTGTGTTGTGCGGCGTATGATAGAGACTGACAAAAGAGTGACCTATCAGCAGATTCGGACAAGCTTAGGCATCGGTATGAGTCAAGTGCACAAAATCCTCCACGAATGTTTAGCGGTCAGGAAGCTTTGCGCCCGGTGGATACCTCATAATTTGACTGAGGCTCAAAAACTCCATCGTGTGGATTGGTGCCGTAAAATGATTGAAAGATTTAACGGAGGTGACTCTAATGCTGTGTTCGACATACTAACAGGTGACGAAAGCTGGTTTTACTGTTATGATCCTGAAACCAAAAGACAATCTGCTCAGTGGGTGTTTCCTTTCGAGGAGTTGCCAACTAAAGTGAAGAGAGATCGAAGTGCGGGAAAAAAAATGGTGGCCTCGTTCTTTGGAAGGATAGGTCATTTCGTAACAATTGTGTTAGAGGATCAAAAAACAGTTTCTGCAGAATGGTACACTACCAATTGTTTGCCACTTGTCTTGGAAAAAGTTCGAGAGAAACGACCTCGCAGTAGGATCCTCCTTCACTACGACAACGCCTCGTCGCACACCGCCAAGCGAACGATCGACTATTTGGCGACATCAAACGTTGAATTACTGGGTCACCCGCCGTATAGCCCCGACCTCGCACCTTGTGATTTTTATTTATTTCCAAAAATTAAAGAAAAACTTAAAGGAAAGCGGTTTATGAATGCTGAAGAAGCGGTGGCTGCGTATCGCGATGCCATTGAAGAGACCCCTAAGGACGAGTGGGCAAAGTGCTTTTCCCAGTGGTTTCATCGCATGCAGCGGTGTATTGACGTGAATGAAGAATTCCAAATCTTGATGGTGTGGCAAAGAAAAGAGGTGCCGAACCGCTTGGTTCTTGATGGAATTGTTTACACCGTGTGAGGGTGATACCTCAGTCTTGCACGTATTGTCCTGTATAGGAAAGGAGAGTGTGGAACTAATTGGAAGAGCTCATCGGAACACTCGCCATGGTAGAGGCGGTAAAATACTGCTTCGGAGGCAAAATCCCCCACAACTGCAAGGGCCCAAGGGCGTTGGTGACTTCAGGAGTCCCAATAATTCGGACCGCACGTCGCTGCAACCTGTCTAGAGCCTCTATTAAATACCGAGCAGAGTCATCCCAGAGATAAGCGCAGTATTTCCCGCTAGAACGGATTTGTGTCCTGTATAGAAGACACCGCTGCTCTGGCGTGAAAAACTATCTCACCTTGTTCAGGACTCCGAGTTTACGCGAGGCTGTTTTGATGATGCTCTCGATGTAGTTTTTGTTGTTCAGTTTGCAGCAAACATCCATACCGAGTATATTAAGATTGTCCTGCAGTTGTTTATTAACTTGGCTTATCAATAAACTCCTCTGGTGAAATACGAATCTCTTTATGTCCACTGTGAAGTCGAATCTGATTAATTTGTCGGTACCCACTGGTTTTCATTTGCTAGATTTTGTACTCAATTACTATCTTTGTAGCATTAGTAGCGTAACAAAGTTATCAAAAACTCGCACATTTGGTTGTTAATTTAGTTATCGGGTATATTTATAGAACGAGTCTTGTTACAGGTTTCAAATCAACTAAAGAATTAAGCGAGTCACCAAAGTAAATATGTAGCGGGAAATGTAATAATTCTGACAAATTAGCGTACAGGCGCCATATTTCAACGTGTCTCTTTAGAGCGGTACCTGTGTCTTGTTAGCGCGCTTGAGCGACGAGCATGAATTTTTCAAAAAGATGGCGAAGTATTTATATAAGTTACCTTTTGGCGCCAACTCATTTGATAAATGAAGTTCTATATAAATATGTTATTACTCCTTTAAATTAATCTTCATTAAAACTGAAGTAGGTAGGTACTTTGGTATTATGTCGGTTCAAGCTAGACATAACCGCCCCCGCTGGCCGGCGGGGGGGTATCCGAAGGAATTTCCGCACGAAAAACAAAAAGAAAGAAGGTACTTTGGTACCTATTAAAATTTAAAGTTTTCACTTTATGTTAGTACCTCGCTGTTCAAAAATATCCAATATTAACGTGTATACCACGGTATTGAAATTAAACTTTTTTTTTATTACTTTCTCTGTCCATTCTCTAAAGTTGAGCCAAAGTCGTTAGAACCGTAGTTATTTTTGTAATTAACATATTTTCAAGCCACCAAAATGTGTGATATACCTAATAACAGTTTAATTTAAAAAAATGTTTTCTTAAGAAACCTTTGCTGAGATCGATCAATATTGCTTTTTTTTAATTTACGAAACTAGAGTAGGCTCCTAAGGGATACGTATGCCTAAGTGATTTATTGTCAGTTTCACTGCGGTTTGCGTGGGAGTCATATCTCTTTAGATAAAGTAATTCTTGCCATCTAAGTTCCGAGTTGCAGTTCAATCTCGAGCAAGCATCTCTCAATCTAATGGCTTACCGTTTCATGATATATGGTTTGTTTATTCAGAGAAAGTTGTGGTTTAGACTGAATGACGTATCTATTTGATTATAAGTAGGTATATATGTTTGTTTAGTACCACATTTTGCAGATTGATTTTAGTTTTGTACAAGAAAGTTAGTGTATAACTTGCGTATTGCCTTACCAGAAGAGCTTTAGTGACATTGACATTACAAACAACACATAAGTCCATAACGGTATTTCTGCTATAGGTACTGAAGTTTTAGTCGGTTCAAGCCCGACATAACCGCCCCCGCTGGCACGCGGGGGGGTATCCGAAGGGATTTCCGCACGAAAAAAAAAAAAAAAAAAAAAAAAGGTACTGAACGAAATGCCTTATGGGCAAACCTTACACCCCGGCGTCTGAAGACAAGCCCGACTAAAACCCCCCGACTAAAACCGACGCGGAGGGTATCCGAGGGGATTTCCGCACGAAAAAAAAGGTAATGAACATCAACGCATGAGTTATATTACGCTTATCGGTGTTTTATCCGATAAATTTCGGGGAGCGTGTGCTGGAATTGCATAACTTAATTACTTTTAAATCTCGCATCATCGAACGGACACGTACGGCGAAACGCTGATGTTATATGGCGGATATTGTGCTCATACGCACCAAATAGCAATACGTTCATTGTGTAGTGTTTGGAACTTCTTGCCTGTGTCTTTCTCTTGTGAGTCTTCAAGTATAGAGTGAATTGGTCACTGTTAGGCAAGCGTTTTTTATCGTCGACCACAAAACATCATCACTTACCAGTTGGAAAAACGCTGGCCTATTAAAAAATAGTTGGCGATATTTTTGCAACCCCTTTCAGTTGCAAAAATCTCCCACCAATTTCGGTTGCAAAAAATCTCTTACCCATTTCGGTTGCAAAAATCTTTCACCCATTTCGGTTGCAAAAGTCTCCCATTTTTATTAATAGGTCCCCGTTTGGCCACTGTCTCACTTGCTGGTAAGTGATGATGTGGTCAACGTTGCAACACACGTGTTTAGAAGTAATCTCTTAATTATAGGCTTCAAGACTCCCAGATACAGATCTAGAAGCACAGACTCGGGCAAGGAGTGGTCAATTCAGCAATTCCAAACTCAAACTGGTAATATTTTTTTAAGTGTGTTAACATGTTATAAATTATCTAAATCACAAGCTGTGCATACATTTTCCTAATGATTATCTGGTCCTGATTATGTTATATCCGTACAGGGGACACACATGTCTGTCGAGAACTAGGCGGATGGCAATTATACCTTACCGGCTGACGGAGAGTGGAAGGTGTGTCTATAATTCTCGCAGCTGAATGTATGTACGCGATGTTAAGAATTTTTTTACCGTACTGTTTATGCAAATGAGTTAATTAGAACACCTGATGTCAACACTTCGATATCGGTGTTGATTTAATGTTTTTCTTATGTACATTTACATATATGTATGGTAAGTGTACTAGTCGATATAAATACCTAACTTACGGCCAGTCTCAATAATCTACCTACAGTTAAAGGTAGAAGCTATCCTAGATAAACATGTCAACATTGATCTATCTGTAACTGCGGTTTCAATATTATCAAAGTCATTTTCTGCTTAGCTTTGTTTATTGAAACAGAAAAAATCCCCGATAGATACTAATGGTAGCTATTTTAACTGCTGGTAAAGGATAGATGGATTATTGAAACCGGCCGTAAATGAATCAAATTTTGAAGCATTTAGGTACTAATCTATGCCTCTTCTAATTTAAGAAATTATAAGTATTCTCAAGTAGGTAGGTATAAAAAAGTGTACCTACCCATTGTAAATATTGTTTTTGAAATTTCTCGAAAAAAAAATCATGAAATTACGAGCAATTTCTGTGTACATTAGTAATCTTTCGCGATAAACAATAGGTATCGCGAAAGATTACTAATGGACTGCGATTGACCACGAACAATACGCAACCAAAAAATGGTTAAGTAGAATCTTCAAGGCGCGCGTGACCCACTTCAGTTGTAGCAAACATCCATAGGCTTTCCATCATTTGTATTATAAGTTTATTAACGTATTTTTCTGATTAAAACGTATAGACACAAATTTTAACTAAACCGTCTGAACGAACGGCCGGCTCAGTTCCTAGAGTAATTTAATTTCCAGAAAACGTAAGTTTACGCCAAATAACCGACTAGAGTAATAACATGCTCACAATTAAGCAATTGGAACACGTAACCGGGTAATAAACCCTTCGATCCACTTCCAGCTATAATTACGCGAGCGAGCATTGTAAATCGTCATCGATAGAAATCGCTCGAAAACATTGTATTTGTAGCGGTTGTAATTGAGCTGTTATTGAGCTGTTAGGCAAAATAGGCTTGATAAATACATTTAGTTCGTAATATCTTTAAATTTCAGACTATTAACTGCTTAATTAAGCATTTTCGATACAATTTAAACGTTTTCGCTTAAAAGTAATATAGTTCAGTGCATATTTCCCTTAGTGAGTTATTGTGTAAGCTATATAATAATTTTCTGTTGTTTCAACAATTCATATGTAGCCGGATTGGAATATTTCTGAAGATATGTTTGCTACATAGGTACTTAATACCATATAACCAAGGACTTCTACGCATAAATCGTAGAAAAAAAAGAATGTCGTAGAATATAGAATACTGGGCTGGCGGTATGAAAAAAAAATGATTTGATTTTTGGACGCTACTGTACACAACATTGGCACCACTTGTTACCGTCATAGCCACAGAGTATATTAGATTTATTTTATACGATTTTATATAAGATCATCACCTGATATCTGTAAAGTAGTTAGTGTATAGTACTTATAGTTTCTTAAGGGTGGCAAAGGAATTTCCGCACGTAAAAAAAAAATCGTGGCAAAATTATAAATTTATGGTGGGGCGTCCCGTACCCCTGCCCCGTTCCTGCTCACCCCCGAAGTGTGACACACTTTTTGTTCTGAACTGCTTGTCTAGTACACATAGAAGTCATTGCATATAACATTTAAAAGGATCTAGGTACATCTCAATGATAATCACAAATTTAAAATTACGACATTTCGATAAAATTAAACGTATCGACTTTTCGATTATGTTATCGAAATTTAAATAAAGAATACTAAACGAGCAGAAAACCTTTCATATTACCGGTTGGGTAAACGGGTGAATGAATAATTAAAAAAATGAATAGCAAAGGAATTGACAATCTCGTCTTAGCGAGGGCACTGTCATGCCCCCAGATTACGATTTTGACGCCTTACCTCGTTACTTCATACACATTTCTAAAGACCTTATCGTTTATGCGTTTAGTAAAAAAAACTGATTCATCTTTACACTTTTTTTTATACGTGCCCCACGGGCTTCACCCCATCGGTGCCGAAACTAACTATAAGTACTATTCTCGAAATTCTTATGTGTCGAATTCTCGTTTTCAAATTAGAACATCATATTTTTTTATATCAAATCCTGAAAGAGCATTCGAATTTCAATACCACGAAGAAGTTGCCATAACAGATTTATATTGGCGCGAATTCAATTTATCTTCGTCAAAAATAAAAGCAATAAAAGTTGGTTTCATACCTAGAGTTCAAAAGAGGTTTATATAAATCTCTGAAGCAGTTCTTACAATTTCGTCATGTTTCTCCATCTGTTACACTTATAACTTCGAGTTAGTGTCGGTGCGTTATATTACATAGTACCATCACACACTTCTATGTATAGGTAGTGAGTTCAGAACGAAGATTGTGTCACAGACTCAAACTCATGATAAAAATAAATAAAGTAAAATTTATATAAGAGTTAATAATTAAAAAAAAAATATCCTCCTAATAAGTGCAAAAAAATTGAACTTACAAGTAACGTAAGTGGCTGAATTTTTTAAATGTTGCAGTATTCACAAGAAGATCCTGGACCGACCGCGGGACCAGATCAGAACTACCATTATATTTCAATCAACTCATCCATTAGCACAAGGCGCTGAATGCCAAAACATGAACTTTGAAAAAATTCGTGAGACAGGAATTGCTCTGCTAATACCAGAAATAAAAATAAGCTTGCAGTGCCAAAACTCAGACTTCATAAAGTTGATAATTCGTTTGTGGGCAAATGTCTAAAAATATTTAATAAAATCCCTCAGGATTTGGTTGACCTACCAGTTAATAAATTTAAAATAGAAGTGAAAAAAGGTTTAATGAAAAAAGGTTATTATAAAGTAGATGAATATCTTAATGATAAAAATGCATGGTCAACCTAATTAATCTCTTGCTCTCGCACATATTTATTATAAATAAAACAAAACTACATATTAAAAAATAAATAAAAAAGAAAGGATAACAATGATCTGCCTGAGTTTCTTGCTGGTCTCTTCTCAGTAGATCCAACTACCGAACCAGCGAAAAAATCATTTTCATATGATTTATTTACATCTTTTTGATATTTTTGACAAACGCAATTGTAAAACTTTGACATTCATATGTGCTCTTATGTGCCTAAACTGAATAAACGAAATTGATTCTTTGATTGAATCTTTGATTCTTTGAGAGCTATTACAACGCATTTTTTTTTGTTGCACATAGCCGGTCTCGGCTAGTAGTACCATAGATCTGCACTACAGACATTCAAGTAGATACAGTAAGTTTCAAATTGAATCGATTAAATTTGACACTTTACTTGTGTACTTTAATGTCTGTAGAACAGAGATGCTCTGTGTGTGTGAGGTGTGAGTAGTAACTACAAATAGATGTTTTGCAGTAAATTATGTCAGTCTGACTCTGATACTTTTCTATTCGGTACACTGAGAACTGGACTGGTAGAATTAAACCCATTGAAATCTAAAGCAAAATAAAGTTTTAACTAGCATGTACAAAGACTACTAAGTATCTTTTTATCAGTCAGACTAAGCGGACTTTACTCTCAATTTAGAGTGTTTCGTACGAAAGTCAGTAAATTGGCACTCATGAAATCAATGCAGTGTTTGCTGTTAGTTTTATCTGTTCTACTTTTTCCGTAGCATATAATATTATAATTTTGACAGTAACATTTATTTAATAAAAAGCCTAATTCTATAACATAGTAATTTCCTATAGTTTATTTATTTATTTATTTAATAGGTTTATCCACAGCAAATGCATTACAAATTGGTATATAATACATGTTTAGCGAGTAATGTGGCTGATACATTTGCCAATGTTTAACAGAGCTTATTAATTACAGGATATTTATTGAAGAGCGGTAAAATTGCTCTTATTTTATCGTTTCAATAATTTTAAAACATCCACCCTAACAATAACGAAGTTTAACAATATACCACGTTATTGTCAAATAATTTACTTTTGACGTGAAAACTTCTTTAGCGGCGTTGTGCACGTTTTTAGTAATGGGTAAAAAATATTTAACTCGCGTCAGTAAACATGTCACTTGATCGTAAGACAACAAATATAGAAGCGGTAATTTCACTCTGTACCTTTTTCAACCTTGGTGGCACGTTCGTCTAATGAGTGGTCGTTGACTTCGTCAAGACTGAGATCGATTTCGACCGAGGCCCAAGAAACACTTCTTGTCATCATATAACTTTTTGTAATATTTATTCTATTTTGTGCCATAAATCTATTGACATAAAATGGAAATTAAACAAAGTGCATCTATTAATGAAAAAAGTGACGAAGAAATTGCGAAAGAAAATGAGTGAGTACTTTATAAATATATTGGCGATGATGGTTCTGGTAATAATTATGGTGAAAAAGTCGTTGAAATTTTGGATGGAAGTTGATTTTTCTGAGAGATAAACTTTTTAATGTAAAATAATTGTAATAATTCTGAAGTGTTAAATTTTTAATGTAACATAAATTGTCATGTTTGTGAACGATAGCGCAATAAATAAATATTGTATGTTACCACATAAATTATAGTACTTTTATACTGGTAATTAAAGCAATTCGTGCAAATTTATTCCCTAACCATTCCAAAATATCAAAATACACAACGTTAATATTCAAGTTTTCACTTCTGCCAGCACTCCCGGAGTGCAACCCGTCGTTTTTTTCAAGAACTTACCATTCTGACTTTATAATAAAAAGAAACCGATTTGAATTGACAGTCAACTACCCTGTTGTATTATCCAAGTAGGTATATACATACTTGCTTGCACTATTCGGTAAAATATTACAAATATTACTTATTGGATTCTTCTCGCGGCGGTTACAGCCAGAGCTAGTGGCATATCAGAGTACCGGTCACAATTAGTTAGTGCTTTACTTGAACCAATAGGTTATATGCCAACCGTGGATCCGAATAAACTCGCGAACAATTTGCTACATGTTAGTTTAGCATTCGAGCGAGTAAACGTCAAAGCTGCCATTTTACAGTTACACAATTAGGGAGCTTGTTAGCAATTAAGTGTAATGTCGTGAGTTCTCTTTCCATCGACAATGGCCGCCACATGTTTCGCGGCCAACCAGTTTGCTAACACGTAATGAACAGTAAAAATAATTGGGATCGCTTCGTTAAGGGTTCGATTTTAATTCAAATTTAGAGGTTCTGAGCGGTAAGCATTCTACTATGAATAATTTTATTATGAATTATTAACTTCCTATTAATCCCCTTGTCAAAGAAAATCGCTATGTTCCGAAATAAAAAGTATCCTATGTTCTATTTCGAGTTATAAGGTATCTAATTTTTTTTTAAGGTAAACGGTTCGGCAGTCCAGTTTTTAAAAGGTAACAGTCAGACAAAGATACAAAGTTCGTGTCGCATTTGTGTTATTCACAGCGACAAGCTGTAAGCGCTCCAAGTTCAAATGTTGCTGTGATTGTTTTGATTGATATATGTAAACCAAACTACTAAATTCGATATTTCGCCCCCAAACCCCACCCCGAACTGCCACATAATGTCTCTGTACTGAACAACTCGACTCAAATAAGAGTGTTTGATATAAACTGCTAAATGGTTCAATGCGTTTCTGTAGTTTATAGACTTGAATTCCCTGATAAGATTGATTAAATTCGGTCGGATACAACCCGAGATACGGCTTGACCTATTTAGGATACGGTATATATATTTATATACATAACGCTTCGTGTCTGCCCTGTAAATTCATAATCATAACATAAGGGCAGGCACACACTTGTAGCGAGTAATTGAGGCGTAAAGCCACGATTACATCGGCGCGGGTGGCGTTGTCTCGACACGGAGCCGCGTATCTTAATTGATTGGACCGTGCACATTACACACCATTGACTTTCGGCTCATTTAGGGTTGCTCTCAACATTTTGAGATATTCGATATAATGTATAATTTTGCAATTCCTATATTTAATCGAATGACCTAATATTTAGGATTATCATAGTGACTCATAAACCAGGATCGTAGGATGTGGTCTTCGTAGCAAGAAGTGTGGCTGTATGCACATATAGGTATGTATATTAAACTAAATGTTAAAGGGTCTCAATATGATTAAATTTGATTTCATGACGACATTTCAATCGACGAACAACGATCGCAGTCTTATAGGTAGACGATGTATGCTCACTACCATTGGAGAAAACGAACAAAGTCAGCGTCAAAATTTTAGGCTGTTAATTAAACACAAATGTTAAACGAAAAACCTTTGCTTTAGATACATATTAGTTTTTTTTTCTACATTTTTGGTAGATTAACAGTCTAAAATTTTCATCAGTATTCTTACTATCTGCGTCATATGCGTGGGTTCTCCAAAGGCTCTTAAGGTTTGTCAGCGAAATCACCTTTATGCCTTGAACAAACAACGTAATCTTACCTACGTGTATTGTCTGATCGACGAAACATTTAAATGTCTCTTGAAATATGCATATTTCGCTTCTTCTATTTTCATACATGATAACCGGTTGCGGGCTCGATGGTGCCATACCTTTGTCCTCGATCTGATATTACACCTACGTCGATGACGACCCTTATCACATTACTAAATCATTAGTTGGTAAATAAAATAAATTTATTTAAATCGTAGGAGACAATCGCACGGCAGGTAGCCCTTATAAACTAGGGTTGGCCCATTAATTTCTGTGCGTCGTGTGTCCGTATCTAACAGTGTGTTACATCGTGCGTAATTTTATTAAGACGTTATTCCGTCGTTGTCAGTTGCCGTTGATAAAGGCGAAATATTAATAGGACACTTTCGCTCTAAGTATGTAATAAAAATCGATTAGTATTGTGAAAGTAAATCGTTAGTTACACCACCTGTAATTTTCCTTATTATAATTATTGGTAGTTGGGGAAATTATATTATTGCTACATAATTGAGAAATTTTCTAAGTCTATAAACTTGTGCGAGTAATGAAGTATTCTAAGTTAAACACGAGAACCGGTATAGGAATATCCGATATCCGTTTTAAATTTCAAATAACTAGTTTCTCTCGGATATTACTTGCGACTGTTCAAATGTGTACTAATAGTGCTTTTATGGGTATTTTATAGGTACAGTCATGGTATTAGTAAGATGCTAAATCAAGCATTTTACCTGTCCCTTTTTCGATTCAATCAGATCATTGTTGTTATCCCTTTTCCCTTTATTAACTATGTGCAAAGTCGGCAACCAGGGTTTCAAGGTAACTGTTTCTTCTGCAATCACTTTTTCTGATTGTCTAACTTAGTTTTATATAAATAGGAGGCGAAAATATTAAGCATAAATATACATGCATTTTTACAGATTAATGACTTAGCTGCATCTTACAGGGCTGAACATAATTACGAAATCTGGTCTTACCTGAAAAGAAAGAGAAAAAATAATATTAGTAAGTATTTAATGGTAGTATAAGTATGTATTGTATAGTATTTATAAATGGGTGGGTTTAAAATATTTTTAGGGTGAAAAAACCGGGCTATTTTTTAAGGTCTTAAGAGTGTTCAGATTATAATTATAACCCTAGTGCTAGTTGGTGGTACGGTAACATAAATTCATATTTCATAGTTAAATGATCTAACAAAATAATTATAACCACTGATTCGAAGAAAAAGAAGTTGAAAATTTTAGAGCTGAAGTGATCGGTAAATTGGAATGTGTTAAGACATTTTAGTTACCCGCAAAACCTAACAAAAATGTATAAACATTAAACATGTTTATACATAAATTATTTACATACATTAATTACATTATTATATACATTATTATATTACATTACATATACATTAATTCTACAAAGTCTTTTCTTTTATGACGAAGTCATTATAACGTACAACAAACATCCACACAAAAATAACGATTTGTTAGAAACCGGTAACTTCAACTGAACACGGTAATGGCATCCAATAAAAGTCTTTAATTTCTTCACAAACAGCATCACACGCCACTGGAAACCTTTTTGACATGTCCAATTACAACATATTTCATTGAATTGCGAACAAAATTACAAGTAACTACATCTTGAATGCCTTCTGTCCCAAATATCGACACGGTTGTTAATAACGGCATAATAACATACAACCTGGGGCCCGATTCATTAACGCCGCGATTTTGAAACGCGTAATTTCAATTCGATTATGAACCTAAAAATACTTTGGTATTCTGTATAATCGGTCAAAACATAACTTATCTACGTTTTTGTGAGGTCATTTTATAAGAAGTTTTTAAATCACGTGTTTTAAAAACGTCATCATCCTCCAAACCGTCTCCCAACTCAATTGGGGTCGGCTTTTCAGTCTAACTAAGAAGCGGCTAAACATAGATATTTTCCGACAAGCGGCTGCCATCTGACCCTCACACCCTATGAGCGATATCGAAATTCTGTCGTCAGACCCTTTGTCGGACATTTTAGGGCTGCAACTACCCGTAACGACTGCCATAGATGTTTGTATGGCACCGGGAGCGACGGCTTAACGTGCTCTCTGAAGCACAGAGACGAAAACACATAAAACATAAACATAAACGCACGCCTATGTCCCCGAAGGGGTAGGCAGAGGTGCTAGCACCCACATTTCGCCAGTTTATGTTTAGGTCCCAATGTAATAGGTGGCGAGCCTATTGCCATTAACCGGGCACTTATAAACCTGCGATAAATACACACATAACTTCGAAAAGCATCGACAAGTCATTGGTGTGTGCCATGGTAAAACCTGGGATCGAACCCGAGACCTCGTCTCAGCAATCCATTACCCATACCACTAGGCTACCGCGGTTTTTTACTAAACGTAATTTTACTAAATGCCCGATTTAGTGAAATTACGTTTTAGTCTCTATACCTATATCAGATAAAAGTAAGATGGAGATACTCCAATGAGAATGTTAAATTATCTAAATAAAATAATAGCTATTACACTAAACACGTTCTTTTTACAAAAAAGTGGTCCTGCTTAATCGTTTAACCAATGAGAAAAGCTAAGCGATGGGTGTGCGTTTACCTTTAGTTCTTTGATATCTCACAAAATAAAAGTGAATAAATTTTATCACCTACTAGCTGATTCCCGCGGCTGCGTCTGCGCGGAGTTCGGTTATCATTTTATGTCATATCTCCGGTTCTACTTAACCAAGTGCAATCAAACATACGGCAGATTTTAAGTGCGACCAAAATCTTTCTAATAGAAAAAAACCACATCAAAATGCATTCAGTAGGTTTTGTGTCCATTGCAAACAGACAGACAAATATACAAGAATTCCAAAAAAAATAGTTTTGTGTCTAGAATCGTTCATTTAAGATAACCCAAATATATATTTTTAAATATCTCCAATGTACAGGCCCAACTGATTTACAATTTTATAATAGTTAGATAGAAATTAAATTAACTTAAAAGAATTGTCTTAAATAAACTATATTTTAGACGTAATATAAACAAATATAAATATAATTCCAAAACCGATTCAGAAGCCCAACTACAGTTACAGATTGTATAACATAAAGTTTTGTATTGACGTTACTGAAAAAGTTTAAAATTCGAATATTACGCAACATACATCTCAGTTCACGGTCTCGTTAAAATAATATAACATGTTACAAGGTATAACAAATCAAAACGTAACATGTAACAAAGTGTAACAAATCATATTGCGGTGTATATTATCCTGTCGTTCCCCACAAGTCTGAGGCCCGCGGGCCGATTCGCCGAAGTATTTGTAACTTTTTTTTAGTACTGAAAGGTTTATATTATATTGGGGTATGTTGATTGCCCGTAATTTGGTAGGCATTTGGAGGGTTAAGTCCATTGAGCCCGTGCCATTGATGTATGTAAATTAAATTATTTTAGACTTTTTAATCGTTAACGGTCTTATTACAAAACACGGTCTAATTGTAAAACCAGGTTTAAATCGTCTTTAGACCTTGGTCTAAATAAAGTCATATTACAAAAAGCGTTTTAGGAGTAAACCATAGATTATCTTTGGTCTAAAGATAAACCTGCGTGACCCCTAGTTTAACGTTGGTTTAAAGTGTAATCACAATAGTCACATACGTCAGTTGTCATTTAAGAATCCTATTATTTAGGTTGTTATTATTCGTACATATTTTTGCTCGTAATGGATATTAACGCAGTTGATGAAATGGATATCGAAGATATTGGACATACCACGCTTACCTAACAGACATCGTATTAGAGTGAACCCCTTTGTGGAACTATCTGAGGCAGCTTTTAGGCAGTATAGATTTTCCAAACGTTTTGCTATGAGAATTGTTGATTTAATTATGGATGAATTGGCTCAGGATCCTCGGGGATACCCGGTATCTCCTTTTCTTTTGTTGTTCCACTTTATAATTAATTTTACTATGCAACATACAACTTACGGTAGGTATAAAGTTTCGTAATTCGTTTCGAAGTCGAACAACGCGGGAAAACTTCTTTCCGTTTAACATCCATAGATCTTCCAATATTTTAAAACAATGATTGCTAAATAAAGGCATGATAGTGATATTTTATTACTAAATAAAGAATAACTATTATCCATAAAGTTGAATTTAATGAAAATATATGTTGTAAATATATTTTTCACCAATCTTAGTAAATATTATTTATCAATGACTTCAGAAAACTTTTGCTTTTGGAGGGTATGGAACGTTGCGATCGAATGGTGTCATAATGAACGAACAATACTTGTAGTTATCTGTGGTTTTTATTGAAGCCAAGGTTTAAATCATGGTACTAAGTAGTCTACGGTTTATTCAGTTTTTGTAATAAGAAGAAGTTGGTCTTGAGTTTAAGCTTAGACTTTATAGTTCGGGTTTAAACCAGACTTTATTCCGTTTTTTGTAATAAGACCGTAAACGTTCAATTATATGGCGCCTTGTGTAGTTCGAATGCTACGTTCCCGCTTAGTGCAAATGAATGAATGAATAGATTGGTTTGGGTGTTTTTATACCCATGTATTTTATCACAAAGAAGAACGTATTTAAGTAAGTGTTCACAGTGCAAAGCTATGGTCAGTTTGGATCTGGATAGAGTTGTGTGGTACGTTCGAATATAATTACTATTATCATTATGTTTAACAAATATTATTTGATCTATATATTGGACTCAAATTAAACACAATACTATTATTTTCTAAATTAGAATAAAAGGATCGGTGGGAGGTACCGTTTTTTTTTTTGTGCGGAAATCCCTTCGGATCCCCGCCGGCTAGCGGGGGCGGTTATGTCGGGCTTGAACCGACTAAAACCGCACGCCGTCTCGGGTCTACAGACGCCGGGGTGTAAGGTTACTCATTGAGCATATCCCTCGCACTCCGACTGACCCTGGGCCATTCGCAGTGTCCCCTCTGATAACAGCAGAGGGGTACCTGGAGCGACCACGCCCCCCCGCGGGCCTTGCAGGCCCGCCATACCCCGACCCCCTCGTGCAATGGGGTCAGCTGGCCCTGAAAAGGGCCGGTTGGTCAGACTCTTGGCCGTTGACGTTGACGCCAGCTACTCCAGAGGAGCAATCAATGATGCGTCATCGCCCACGTTGCCCAGGGTGCACCAAACTTGGAGGTGATCCAACCAGTCGCACCCCCCGGTGGGAGGTACCTACCTATTATTATATTATTTACCAAATAAGTTTCTAAAAAGTCGAATAAGCTTCGAAGCCAACAGTGGCTTCTTTATAACAGGGCTCTTCTAAAAGCAACGATAGGCTGCCATCTCTGTCTACCCAGACACAGGGAAAGGTTACCGGCCAAGGAAATTAGTATACACTTTTACATACACCTTCACATGTACAGGTGTGTATTTATTCCTTGGCCATGTGTCAGGTACACATAGCCAAGGAATATTACTTATTTGCCGTTGAAAGAGCCTATATGCAGGCTGTTTAAGTATGCAGCCATCGTAACACAGAACCATGCTTCTAAGAAAACACACAACCTAATAAACCCACTCGAGACCTCATCTCCACCGTTGTCTGCGACAAATCGGCTCATCTCAAAAGCATCACGTAGTCCTTTATGCATCATTGTGCAGCAGGGATGGCACATGCAGAATTCATAATAACGCTTGTCGCGAATAAATGAAATGTGATAGATAACTCTTATTGTACCAACAAATTAACAGTAGGTAAGTACATACATAAATAAGTAGTATTGAAGAATGTACTAGTTGAATGTACAATGGGCCTTTATCACTGAAAGCGATTTCTTTCAGGCAATAAAGGCAAGATGGATAGGAATGTGACAAAACATAATGTGGTGTAGGTATGATATAAATAAAATAAATATATAGTTTTGTAGAACGTATATACAACTATTATAAATAAATATAGCCTACTCAAGAGGGGTCGAGCTATACTCTATGGATGTGACCAAAAATATATTAACGTTACAGTAAATGGTCGTGAATAATTGGGAAGAAATATTTCCGCGTAGACGAATATAGATGGGAGACTAATCGCAATTTAAAATTCGAAATTTAAAATTAAATCCAGTTAGCCGAGTCCACACTAAGCGAAGGAAGGTAAAGTATAACGTCTCGGCGAAAGCAAGCAAGTGCGAAACGTAATGTTACTACAGGCTGTTGACTATTCGTCGAATCAGTAGCTTGTTGCGGTTCTGTATCTATCATGAAAGGCTCTCGAGTCTGACTTTCTGAGTTATTACTTTTCACTTACAATTCTTAGCGTAAAGCTGTACCTCGTTCTTAATTTACCAACTTTTAATCAGAAAGTGCTTGGTTGATAGTGATAGGCAAGTCCTCTTAAGTTAAGTGTAACGGAAAACATGCTTGACGAAATGTGGGCGATTATATATCTACACTCACCCCTTTGGATTTATAGGGTAGAGTATAAATACATCTAAATAATTCTCCATTCTTAAATTAATTTTATTTTTATACAGTTTTCATAATCTCCGTTTTGAGATTGTGACACCCCTACAAGGTTAGAAGCAGCTTGGATGTCATCTTGTTTCATTGCGTTTAATTCGCAAGTTAAATATTTCTTCGAAGTTGGAAACAGGTTTTGTTGTTTGAAGAAGTTTTCACATTATCATTTTTAACATGAGTCAGTTTAATCTGTCATTTATTAGAATTAATAACAACAAAAGGTATGTCCCTAGAGGGGTTGGCAAAGGTATAATAATATTATACAGAGGTATAAAAAGCAGAGGGTTAAAATGTGCTCAAATACGTTTTATGCTACTAATCTGGTAAACAGGCACACGGCTCACCAGATGCTTAACGTGTCTCATGAACACATGCAACACCAGGCGCAGACCTGGTGGTCTGCGCCTGGTGGAGGTGGGGTAAGTAGTAGAAGAAAAATAGAAAGGAAAAAGAGTAAGAGAATGGGAAAATGGAAAGAAATGATTAATTACATACTACTACTACTAATTAGTTTAAGGGGGTGAAATATGAAATTTTTCCGTGCAAAGCGGGGTTGTGCCGCTAGTTTAATATATTTTACAAACTTGATATTAATCTTTAGGCCCGTTAACCCGTGCAACGTCATTGCCGTGGGCGTTACAAATTTATGTGTCGCGCCGAAATCAAGACGTGCTCTCATGATGCACAATATATGCAATAATATTCTACGCGCATATGCACAATATGTCACTTATATAATGTCACATGCAAAAAAACTTAAAAAACCTTACGATGCGTCTCAGTGTACATTTTATTTAATATAACAAGTCATTATCACCGCGTGGTTCACCCCGAAATTTAATACAAGTGCCATCCTATCACTTACTGTGGTACAGGGTATACCTTGTACGGAACTTCTACACTTGATAATACCTGTAAAAGTGCCCGGTTGACTGCAATAGGCTCTTTAACAAAACCAATAATGATAATAACATGATAATAAAAAATGCTCATGATAATATCCTGTCTGCGTTACAGTGTTTTCTTATCCTTGATGGTTTCCTTCAATCAAAAACTTATTTCATGAACCAACGTTCGAAAAAGGCATAAAATTTGGCATAAACCAAAAGTCGAACCTAATCAATATGGAAATATAGTCATATTATTTATTCATTCTCACAATGAATTTAATGACGAAGCGTCTCCCCACGACGCGTTATGACTTTAAATGACTTGAAACTTTTATAAATAGACTTTATCGAGACATTCGATTGTTTAAAACGTCATATTTTAAGATTCAATAAAATAAGGAAGCATTTTGTGTCATTATTGCCGATACTAATATTCTATTCACCTTGCGTTAAGAACGTCATTAAATTTAAGATTCTAATCTAAGTACCGTACTTAAACTAAATATTTAACTAGTAATATTTAGTTCACACATATTTAGTACACACCTCTGACTTTTCGTAGTTATGTGTGCATTAATAATAAATGTTAATTATCGCTCGCTTAATAATGTGCTCGGTAGATGGCAATAGGCGCGCCCCCTATTACATTGGGACTTTAACATATCTGGCGAATCGTGGGTTTGTAATACACCTCTGCCTACCCCTTCGGGGATACAGGCGTGAAGTAATGTTATGTTATGTTAAAATAATTGGTACTAGTTATGGTATATAATTATCGTAAATATATTATTACATTAACTTTGAAAATGAATATATGTTTTAGAAATAAGGGCCACTGTATTTTAATTCTTCGAAACATTTCGATATTCTATTCTGTATTATTTTTGTTAACATTGTAATCTCGTCCAACCATATCTAAATCGAAACTATAACCACAGATTACCTAATAGCTATCACGTCTTACAGCAAGATTGTCATTACAAACTTTTTTATTTAATTCACACTGTTTGTGTGTATGTTATCTGTCAAAATTTGCAAACCATTTTTCGACCATTTCTTGAAATCCGATTGAGCTGAAATTTTGCATACACGTTTAGTTTGGATGACAATGTATTATTTAGTAACATGGACCTGGTCTGATGATGGAGTAGGAAGGTGACCACTGGACTTCTAAATTAAACAAGATTTATTTATTTTTATTTTATTTTTATTTATTTATTTCTATTTAGTTTGGGCTCAATTTGTTGTCTTAGCAAATTCTCTGGTGTTACATGGTAGTCAGAGTCAGAAGAGAAGGACGGTGGCCATAGGAACTCCTAAACTAAATAAGCACAGCCCTTGCATAAAATTATTATTTTGTTGTAAGTAAGCTTGTTCTGAAATCCTTTTTTTTTCTAATTATTTATTCTTTTTTGATGCAAACAATTACAGCAAGAGAGAGATCAGTAAAAGTCAAGTTGAAATTCAACAATTTCAATTTCGGATGTTTATACTAATTTCGTATATATGGATACGTCTTCAAAAATGATATTGAGGTTTCTAATATAATTTTTTTTCTAAACTGAATAGTTTGCTCGAGAGACACTTCCAAAGTGGTAAAATGTGTCCCTCCCCCCCATGTAACTTCTAAAATAAGAGAATGATAAAACCTAAAAAAATGTATGATGTACATTACCATGTAAACTTCCAACGATAATTGGTTTCAACGAGATCTAGTAAGTAGTATTTTTTAATACGTCATAAATAGTAAACTGCAATTTACCTTTCATTCAATCAACTCAAATATAAAAATTAAATAAAAAACATTATTATGTTACTTGCTGCTACGGAACCCTCAATGGGCAAGTCCGACTCGCACTTGGCCGCTTTTTTTTTACCTACATCATCGCTAGTAAACCCACGCAAAGGAAACAGTTATTCCATCCAACTCAATTATAGGATGCCACCTACCGCACGCGTGTCAAAGAATCTTATGAATAAACAAAAAATAATAAAACCGCGCAGGAACCATAATGAAATGGCATCGTGAGCAGTATTTCCTTTTCGGCTGACATGTCAACCATATTTTGGAATTAAAATTCAATGTTATGCTTGGCATGTATGAAGATGCGGAAATGAATATGGGTTTGTTTGATTTCAGACAGTTGGCTTAGAGTCGTTTGTATGTTAAGGGGTTTAATTTTACCGGCTATCTGTTTGGATTTTAAAATAATATATGTATTAAACAGGTGTTAAATATCGATGTGACGTTTTCCTATTTTGATTAATTAATTTGGACGTCGTTTTATCAAAAAGTGGATAAAATGTTAATTCATTGAAATTTATATTCTCTTTAACTTCAAAGAACCCTTTTAATTTTTTTAAGAATGATGGATCGTCTAGTCGTTAGGTATGTAATAACTACATTTAAGATGCCATCGTGTTATTAAAAAAAAAGCTAATGAAATGTCGTAAAAACTTTCTTGTCACGCCTTGTTTAAACGACTTCCCTTAACCGTTAAAATGTTGTGACTGCTGATACATTAATAGCATAATACCGTTAATAGCATAACACTAGTTAAGATATAACAGCTAATTATTACTCTTCTAAATTCTAAAACCACCATTGAGATTTAATCACGCTATAAGCTTTGTCTATTTTCTGTGTAATTGTTAATGTCAAAAATCTAGTGGGACGGAAATCAACAGTGATTGTCAAACTTCGGGCCAAACTTAGATATTTTTGTTGCAGTATTTTTATTCAAAATTACAGACCTTAGGCTTTATGCATATTATTCGACGCGTTTATATTTCAGTTTCTTTCAGAGTCTGGTTGTTTTATGTAAATATACAATATACGTATTGTCATTGTCACTCAAATGTCAAAGTCAAATACGCGCTACTCTGATAACTCGAAAGAAACTCACTTGTAAAAGTTTTTTAGGGACTATTTGTATGGTAGGTACCCGAAACCTTGAACGTACAAACCCTAAATCTAATCAGTTCTTCCCATTAACCAAACAAGATGATTGACGAAAGAATTTTTTAAATCGGATAAGTGGATCTTGAGTTATTGCGTAAACAGACATCCAGACATCCAGACATCCAGACATCCAGACCAACAGACAGACCGACACAAAATTTTTTTTTGCTTAATTAGACTTAGAATCATGTGAAACGTCGAGAAAAGTGATAAAAAGTGGGTGTAAGATTTTGATTTTTTTTGCGTGATTTTAAGACTTCGGTGTCCACCTGGTTGGTGGCCCGAAGTAATAACCGTTATAATGTTTATGTTGCGATTTTTGTTATATTTATGTACAGGCAATGAATGAAAAAGTTATGAAACATTGATGTCTCTATTATTGTTTTATGATTTCCTTTATTAAACTGGGTGTCAGTAGCTCGAGGTTATTTGTATATTAAATTCATCGTTGTAAAGTTAATATTTGTAATAAGCAGGTTTTAAAATTAACGTAAAGTAAATATTAAATAAGTCATCGATTCGTTTGGTTGAGTTAAACAAAACTATTTATGTGCCTAAGTACCTACTTAGTCAATGGCAGATAAAGCCTAACTACATGAAAACATTAACAACGCATAGAAAACTTAACTACGTATAGATAAATAAAGTATTTTTATTTATTTTATTTCGGTTCACATATAGATTTTATTATTGTTTCGATAAAATGTATCATTGCAATACAAGTGAAAAGAGTGAAAAGTTTAAAATTAAAAACAGAACATAATATTATGTCAATTATTTTTCTAAAAAGTTTCAAAAGTTATTTTCCATAGCAAATGAGTTGAAATCGTGCAGTTTAGGCGTTCGTGTCACGTCCCCTGTCACATGTCGTCAGACAATGGAGTATAAATTACTGCATTAGTACGCCACCACGGGGCTCCGTGTAATTCACCATAGCAGAGGTCGCGGCGTGCCTTCGCCCATAGAATTTTATGCGAGAAATCTTGTTCAACACGAATTATTTAAAACTATGAAAATATGGTGAAAGTTTCATTGATCTTGTGTTCGTGATTTACTTAGTTTCAACTTTAGCACAAACTAACAGAAAAACACTGTTCTGTTGTCATAATAAAGTTTGCTAAACTAATTAAGATACAGAATGAATCTTTTATAATTCGTTTGTTAATTCATTGAGAATGTGAGCTTATAATAATTTAACAATTAGCTTTATTAAATTATGAGGTCGTTAAATAACGATTATTTCGGCACTAGCTACCTTTATTAAAAGCAGAAAAATTATGAGTAAATCTAGAGCTTCAAATTAAGAAATAAATATTGTTTAATTGTGGAAACGTTTGAAAGGCTGATTTGAATGGCTGTTATAAATAAAATCTTTTATTTCTCAGTTTTTTTTTCATCGTGTAATGCATCCTGTGATCCGTTCCTTACTTTAATTACTAATAAAATTTGCATGAAACATCGTAAATAGCCGTAAATTTGTCACATTTAATTACTGTCACTTGTTAAACATTCAATTAGTATTTTTTTACCGTTTTTATACTAGACTCACGTAATTGAAGTCGTTTAATCGTTGTCGTCGAGTTTTTTCATTAATCGAACTGGAACTATTTCCTTCCTCGTGTGCGTTTCGATAGATACGAGGGATATGGTGCGGAGCGCGAGCGCGTGGGCCGCCGCCACCTCCTTCTGCGAGCATGTGATGCTCGCGAAGGAGATGGCGGAGCGCGCCCGGGAGAGGTTAAGAACCCTCCCGGCCCGCCGAGCCCGCAACATGCTCGCCGCGCGTCGCAGGCGACTCAGGCGCCGGAGGTCGCTTAACGACCTCCGTCCTCCATAGCGCAGGCCTGGGGGTGGCAGGTGAGGCCGCCTGTCACCCCAGCAGAAGCAGGCCGTAACGGTGGGGCGACTAGCGCCCCTCCCCCAAACCGGGGCAAGACGGGGACACCGTGGTTCCCAAACCCGAGGGGGCCATCTCGAAACCGGAGATGGCCCAGGGTCAGTCGGGGTGCGAGGGATATGCTTTATGGGCAACCTTACACCCCGGCGTCTGCAGACCCGAGACGGCGTGCGGTTTTAGTCGGTTCAAGCCCGACATAACCGCCCCCGCTGGCCGGCGGGGGGGTATACGAGGGGATTTCCGTACGAAAAAAAAAAAAAAAAAAGATACGAGGGATATGCTCTATGGGCAAACCTTACACCCCGGCGTATTAAGACTCGAGAATAAAGTAATTGTTGTTTTTTTATACATATTTGTTATATTCTGATTATAAACTATTATCCATAAATAATTTTATAAATGAATATATTTCTACATTTATCCATCATGGATTTCTTTCATTCCCATAAAGGTAAATAATTTTCTGCATCATTTTCTTTATCCTAACGCCTATCCCGGTTACATCCAAAGTTTGTATTTTGGTGCCCGGAGTACGCTCTCCACTCTCCTACTTTTATTTTAGCTTTTGTTGGAGCGACTGCCGTCTGATTCCGAACTCCGAGAGGAAAGTCTCCGCTAGAACTACAAACGAGGTTCATTATGTGCATCAGCAGGTTGGTGTACCGGGTTGTAGGTGAAGTTGGCTTGGGCCACATCACCAATTAATATATCCTACATGTTTGATTGTAAAATGTTCGATTTAATTACCAACAGATGTCACTATTAACAAAAAATAAAGATGCTAAAATGGCGTCTATCCTCATATGGATTGAATAAAGACATAAAAATTTATGAATCCGTCGACCGTTTGATTTATTTGTATTCCTTTTATGATTTTTATGGCTCAGAAGATATATTACAATATGGCTATACACTAGTTTGTTTTTCTTCCTATTTGGCGCAGGTTAAGTGGGTACCATTGGAACACATGCGACTTTCTAAAGACTTAGAAGTATGTTTAATATACTATCAGTGAAATTTATTAGTTCTACTTTCAGACTTACTAAATAATATAGAGACGTACGTTCTCTTTAATAATGTAGGTAAAGGTTGCAATGTGCAGGGAAAACTAACGAGTTTGTAAAACAGTTTGCGAATTCTTAAAAACTGACGAATAAGTAAACTGACAACTTAGGTAATCTGATAAATTAAGGAAAGTGACAAGTTGGTAAAATTGCCAATTAAGAAAATTAACCTATCCCAGCATTAATTAGTATAACCCTACGTATTTAGTTATTTGTGTTCAGTGGTACTTACCAAAAAAATATACTGTCTATCATATTCAACTCTAGTTCATCAACATCCAGTAGTTATTAATAAAAATGCTTTAAAAAAACTTCCTAATTTATGAATCATTTATAATGCGACTTAATGTCATTTTATATCGTTAAGCGGATATCAATAAAAATAGTACAATTTTAGTTAATCTTCCAAATTAGTTATCACTAATTTTACGATCGATTTGACATCAAATATGTAGTAGCGAGTGTCGTGACTACTGTTTGAAGGTAATATTAATAAATTACGTCGGTAATTTAATTACAAATCACGACACGAATTTATAAAATCACTTTTCTAGCATTTGGTTTATTAACGAGTGAACGTAACGTTTATGATATTGCTCATTTACGAAGTCGATATTCAGTCCACACAGTTTAGACTCGTCTACGCCCGGGACTATCGACCTCCATGACCGGGGCCTGAGGACGGCAGTCGGCCGACTCGCCGTCCTTACCTTACAGAAGCAAGCCGTGGCGGAGGCGTGTCGTGTGTGTCCCACACGCCTGCCAACTCACCGACGCGGGATAAAACCCGGCCCCACCAGGCGGGGCCGCGGTGGCGGCCAAAGTCCGCCGGTAACCCTGGGGTAATCCTTTCAAGGGGCTTACCCGGGGTGCCCGGCAATGGACACTTGGGGAGGACGCCGTGTGGTTTTAGTCGGTAAGATTCCGACACGCACACCCCATCGTCGGCACCGATGGGGTGAAACCCCACGGGCTTCACGGGTTTCCACAAGCTAAAAAAAAAGCCCACACTGTTTACAAAAAATAGGTGGGGTAGGATTCCTCGGGGATCTTTGGGGCCCAAGCCAACCTCACCTGCAAGCTAGCAATTCCTCTTTTTATTAGCAAGTTCGATTTCTGGCTAGGAATATTGTTTTCTTTTTATATTCAATGATGCAGTTTTTGTTTTTTTTAATTTGGCCTTAGACTTCGTTGAGCTTTTTTCGCTATTCCTCATAGTTTCAGATTTGAACATCCACGCCCAGTTGAAAAGAATTCACTCTGTAGAGGCACTAATTAATAATATGTATGAAATTGCCAAAATTTTCTTACAAATTCATGAGTTCGTTATTCCTGTAATTTAATAGCTATTTCCATTATTTATATTTTGTTTGAAAGTTGATTTCAAGATTTTACAACTCAGTACTAAATTTTGTTTGGCCGCTTGATAAATTAATTCGATCTTCAAAAACAGTACTTCCTAAATGATATTGGATTTGTCATTCCTAAAAAAAAAGCAAAAATGTTAGTACCTTTTTTTTTTTCGTGCGGAAAGCCCTTCGGATACCCTCCCGCTGGCCAGCGGGGGCGGTTATGTCGGGCTTGAGCCGACTAAAACCGCACGCCGTCTCGGGTCTACAGACGCCGGGGTGTAAGGTTGCCTATAGAGCATATCCCTCGCACCCCGACTGACCCTGGGCCCTCTCCGGTTTCGAGATGACTCCCTCGGGTTTGGGAGCCACGATGTCCCCGTTTTGCCCCGGTTTGGGGGAGGGGCGCTAGTCGCCCCACCGTCCCGGCCTGCTTCTGCTGGGGTGACATGCGGCCTCACCCGCCACCCTCAGGCCTGCGCTCATGGAGGACGGAGGTCGTTAAGTGACCTCCGGCGCCTGAGTCGCCTGCGACGCGCGGCGAGCAAGTTGCGGGCTCGGCGGGCCGGAAGAGTTCTAAATCTCTCCCGCGCGCGCTCCGCACCCTTGCCGCAATCATGCTGCCGAGCGAGAGGACTCCCACCCCGATGGCTGTCACGAGGTCACGCCTCGGCGCCTCCCACGCCGGGCAGTCCGCCAGCGTGTGCAGCCCTGAGTCCTCGCTCGCGTCGCAGTGATGACACTCAAGCGTTGGCTCCTTCCTGATCCGATGCAGGTGGTGCCCGAAGCACCCCTTCCCGGAGACCACCTGCGTCAGTCGGTACGAGAGGCTTCCGTGTCGCCTCTCTAGCAAATCCTCCATGATGGGCCTTACCGCCGCTATTGCGGCGTGCCCTGCGCTTGGTCGCCCAAGTCGTTCCTTCCATTCCACCACGATGACTTGGCGGAGCTGGGACTGCACGGCCTCGATTTCTCGAGGCTCAGGGTTCCATCCCTGCTCCCGCGCCTCCTTTCGCCACTGGTACAGTTGCGAAAGGGCTCTCGCCTCCAGGTCCCATGGCGGAGTTCCGGCAAGGAGACTCGCCGCCTCGAAGGAGATCGTGCGGTACCCGCGGATGACCCTGATGGCCATAACTCGCTGCGGAGCGCGCAGCATCCGTACAGTTCTGGTCCTCAGGGCCTGCGCCCATTTTGGGCACCCATACATGGCCATGGACCGCACGATCCCCGCGTAGTCTCCAAAATGTTAGTACCTACTGAAAATTGGGTTTCCTCCAATTTCTTCAAGAAAAACGGCAATTTCATATGTAACGACCTAATATTATAAGCATGTACTTAAGATTCTCACCATACAACATAAAACATATCATATTTATAAATACGTAAGCAGCTACCTATATTCCCTTAAGTAATATTTAAAGAGCATAATTTGTCAAATTACTTTAAATATTTATCACAGTGCATCCATCGTCTGCATCGACGTAGATATTACAAGACGTAGGCAGAAATGTGTTCTGTCATTTTCAAAACTCAATGCGGAGGCGTCGCAGGTTACTTGGGGTCAAATCTGTCCAGGCATCATTTATATTTTAGACTAGATCGTTTCGTAAATTACTTATAATTACTACCGTTCATTTATATTTAACACGAAGAGTGTTAACCGGTTTTAGAATTAAATATCTTCATTTATTTGGGTCACGAAGTAGGCACCTAACACTTATTAACGTCAAGATCAATGCTTCTACATTAATAGCCAGATTCGCGAGGCCAAGCCAGTAAGTCATCATCATCTTAGGTAGATTGCAGCCACCGACGTCCTTGTGCGTTTGATCTCTACCGAGCACTATGCCCGCATCACCCGCACGCCGCACGTCAACGCAACGTAACTTACTTTTGAAGAATTATAAACATATACTTAATACAGCATAATATATATTAGACACTAGATCTTCACTATTACTGCTTCCTCTAGGCCAATAAAAATAGACGTTTCTTTAGCCAACTTCGCACTTCATTACCAATCCATTTTTTTTTATTCGAAGGTTTAGGATCACTTATTGAGTATAAGAACTCAAAATGCTGACAGATTCAAGTGGAGCTTTAGGCACCGTCTTGAAAACCAAACCTGAAACCTATAAGCAATCCGTCTGATTTACTAGCATATATTGAAGAGTTCCGTTGTCTAACTCAAAAACTTATCAGACCATTTCTATATTTTAATGAGACCATTTCGTGAAAACCTCTTTAATTTTTTTATATATCCTGAAAAATACAGCATTATGTTTTTTCAGATCATTAGTTTCTATATTAAACGAGAGAAACAGTTTTTTAATAGCCGATTATTCAATCGTGAGCCATTGTTATCGCCTTAATGAAATGTTCCGGCTTGCCGGTAAGGTTAGTTGGGTCCCGACAAACTTGGTGGGTACCGCAAAACACCTTGGGCAAAGCCTGTGATTATAACTGTAAATACACTTCTGGACTAGGGCTGCAGGAACGGAGAAGATCGTATTTCCATAAAGATAAGTATAAACTATTTCTCTACAGTGTTTCGCTCTAAAATACCTGCTTAGTTTACTTTTCACAAATATTTACTTTTACTATGACCGATAAGAGTAGAAAAATGATAGCGTTTAGCCGTTTTAAAATTAATTACGAAATCCTCGTATTTATTTGCACACTGACCTGGATAAAACCGCAACCTAACTGTAAACAGTTCGACCAGAATTTAGATCATGGATATAAAATACGTGTTTTGATGAGTTAAAATGAATCATATCTATGTAATACCAGATTGAGCAAACTAAACTATAATTTCATTTTCACGATAAGGTATATTTTGGCTGCACAACGTTCAGAGTGGCGCAGGGTGGTGCAAAGACGAGTAAGCGATTTCGAAGAACAGCGAAATGCAGACCTCGACGCTAAACGCGATGAGCTGAAAGCCCGCCCACCCGCTGTCATTCAGTACCATTACGTAGCTGGTGTTCTCACGTGCCCTCAGTGTACACGAAAGTTAGCCATCTTCGAGCGCATCAGCGCCGAGCCGACTAGGAGTCGAAGTGGTCGCCATGGCCGAAATCAGTCGGAGGCATCATATTTTACCCCAGCTGGGGTGCGAGGGATATGCTCTATAGGCAATCTTACACCCCGGCCTCTGAAGACCCGAGACGGCGTGCAGTTTTAGTCGGTTCAAGCCCGACATAACCGCCCCCGCTGACCGGCGGGGGGTATCCGAAGGGATTTCCGCACGAAAAAAAGAGAGTACTACATAAAAAAAGCTGATCTGAAATAGTGACGACTACAAAACTTCCCTTCTGCCTTTGTATCCCATTAGTAATAATTATCAACCCACGGGTCGTAAAGTTAAGGGCATTAAGGTTTATTGTGTACGTAGGCGAAGTAGCTTTCACTCAGTGTTATATAACTGAACCTTGAGGCTTAGATATACATAAAATATTTAGCTTTAATTATTTGATTATAGTTTTATGATTCATAAATATAATAATTGGTTTTGGTATACGGCAATAGGCTCGCACCCTATTACGTGCAATCGAGAAAAATGTTGAGAAAACGTGGGAGTCAAGACTTCTTTGCCTATTTCCTCCAGAGAGAGACCTACAGGCCTACTGCAGACGAGATAAAATCAAATATTAAGATGAATGTACTGACAAGCTTTTTTTTTTCTTGTTTTTTTTTTAAATTTCTTTATTAGGTTTACTTTACCTGAAAAGAAAAGAAAAAAATTATTTATTTAATATTCTTCCACTATCTTGACAGGGTATCCCCCAAAATAATAATGGACTTACATCTAACACACACATAAGCAATTAAATAATAAAACAATAAGGTACAAAAACTTACAACTAAACACACCAAGAAATAACAAAAACACAAAAATACTTACACACTATGAACCAATGAAACATATAATGAAACCCTAGCGAGCTCACTCCATTGGCCAGAGAAAATGTAAATTCTGTCTCCAATTTCATTGATCATTTCTTAATGATGTGATTTATTATATATTATATTAGTCATCACGTCAGATTAACTATTACTAACAATAGGTGCTGAAAAAATGTACATCCAGTGCAATATCAATTAATCGAAAGGCGGGCCATTGCCATTTGCCATTTACTGATTGCTTGTTCTATGGTGCCGATGCAGTAGTGGACCTGAGAGTACCAAACGGTCAGGAAAGAATTCCAAGTCGCTTCACCCCCCAGTATATGTCATAATATTATCATTAATTAATTCAAAGCACACGTGAGAAATACATTAGGGCTAGAACATTAATATTAATACTAAGACCTGTATTGTTTGATTCCTAGATCCGAAAAAATGCTTGGTATTCAAGTAGTAAACTCATGCATATAGAGTCCGCATAGAATTTTGCGCCTAAAATAAAACGTAATTTACTTCTGTTATATAAGAGCTTGAATGAGGAATTGAAACAAAAGAGGATCTTCGTCTAAATTAAAATAAAAGAGTTTATTTTTTAAATTAGAAGCTATTTATTGTAAGCGTCACAATAGCGTCTAAGAGAAGAGTACTCGCTGAGATATTACTTCGTCAGAGGGTCTCGCGTTTTGACATGTAATGAAAGAAAAATTACACGCTCCCAGTCTTTGGTACAGTCGCGACTTTCATTTCGACGAAATTAACTTTTGGAATGCTCTGTACTTTACTATAGAACTGGGCGATTCGACATCTTCATACTTTTGTGAAAGTGAGTTGCTCTAGTACGTCTTTCAAAAATTAAATTAAAAACGTTTCATGTTAAGAGTTCTTTGAAATTATGTTGGTACGACTTGTGACTGCGACTCCGTAACGAATATGCTGACTTAATTAGTTTATATCTGTCTGAGAGTGTAGTGTGGTCCAATAATTGCCACGCGCAGCAGACCATAAAATTAGTTTTTGCATTTTAGCAAAATAAATGATTTTGATGTAAGAGGCTCGGCAAGTTAATAGCTACAAAACAATCTAACTATACTCGTTCAATACACCAAGAATTGATAATAAACTCTTAGCAAACAGAACAGAACAAATAAGTCGTTTAATGAAGAGGAGTTAGCGTTAGCGTTGAAACAAAATGGCTGTTTTATTTTGGACACTAATTAGAAAATACTTGTTATTCAGATTTTAAAATTAATACTTAATGATTGTTGTATCAATATTTTAATCGGCGAAGAAAATCAAGAGGGAAGCTATTACTCGATGGTTTTTAAGATGTTCTTGATTTGACAAATCATCATTTGCTTCAATTTTCGAATACTTTTTCTATTAATTGTTTCTTCATAATCTGCTCGTATTCAATTTCATATTAATATAGTTATTTAATAGTGGGTTGAACGTTGATGAGCAAATAAATATCAATAAAGAATTTTACTACATACATAATAAGAAAACATGTAATTTATTTTAACCCACTCAGCGTTATGATGTTACTTTAATTTATTCATATAAGTAATCATATTTGAGATATAGGCTATTTACGAACTTATTTTGAATGGATTACCGTAGAGTAATAATCAATAATACTATGTAAATTATTTACTCGTTCGTCATACATAATACCCAAAAAGGTTATTTTTGGAAATTGAAAATTCATTGTGCATTTTTAACACTTCAATGAAAGTGATTGTTTGCCATAGACATAAATCTTTACACACGTTTTAGATAGAATAAAAATATGTTGGTTTTCTCGTTTATAATGTTCGTTTGACTTACTGATGGTCATCACTCACACTATCACAATCCGAAAGGAGAAAAGATTTGAAAGAAAGAAAGAATAGTTTATACAGAAAGCTTTTTGTTTGTTGTCGATACAATCTGAAACTACTGAACCAATTTCTAAACTACTTTCAGGGATAATGTACCATTAGAATGCTACATTATCCCTGAGTAACATAGGCTACTTTTTATCCCGATATTCTCACGGGATCAGAACTCCACGCGGGCGAAACCGCGGGCAACACTAGTATTAAATACATCTCAATTCCGTCAAACCATAAATTCACTTAATTATTCCTAACATCTTCTAAAGGAATTGCCAGGTCAAGTTACTCTTACTTCATCACACGTACATACCCCGACCGACCGATACCACGACAGTTGCTCATTTTATGACTTCATCACTAGGATTCCGTTTATCCTACAAACTCTATCCTTATGTTTTGTGAAATCTCGTTACTTTGCAACCATCTTAGTTAGTATCAATTCTTTCTATCTTTCTTCACGGTTTATCTCAAAGAAATTGGTTCCAATACTTCGATTTCTAGTGAAATAATGATGAGTACTTTATAGCAGGAGACCAAACCATTTTCGAAACTATGTCCGAACGTTATTTTTGCAAATAAAATTAAATTGAAAATGTAATCTGACTGGAATGACACTCCGATTCCAATCTCACAGATTCACACTTCATAAAGCATAATAGATGCTCAGCATTATTAGAAACACCAATTTATTTTACTAAATAATTCATTCGCTGGATGGATAATTCACAAAGCGTTGCGTCTTCTCCCCTGACGTAATTTGAGCGACGTTGCAAAGGAATAAGACAGTGAATAGATCTTCTCCGCAGCAAACGCACTAATAAGATTTTGAATGTGAAATTGTGTCTAAATGAACTCGGTCACATTGACATCACGGGGAGTTATGTTTGCCAACGTATATATTTTAATTAAGGGGCTCCATTCGACGCTTTGTTTCAATAAATTATTGTGATGATTGCGCGTGAGCGTCATACGTCACACACTTTCGTTTAGCACCCACTGCTTCTAGTTTAAATTAGATATTTGGATATTGGCCTATTGTACCAGCTGGTGGACCGAAAAATTATAATTTGAATGTGTGACAATAAACCTAATGAACACTTTTTCCTTCTTTTGATATTTGGCTTAGCACATCAAATATTAATAATGTTAAATGGCAAATGAAAATTTCAATTGCCATAAAAAATACATTGGTTGTTTGATAAACGCGTAAATAATTTACCTACATAATGGTACATCACAGTAATTAATTAACATGAGTTCGTTAACAGCCTATTAATATATGTATACATACTGACAACATCGTAACGCAGAGCGGTTAACATACATTAGTTATAGCTAAAATAAATTATTGTCCTATTAGGTAAATACCAACTCAAATTCTGAATTATGTTCATAACGCTATTTCATTTGCTATTCAATTGAAGACATATGCACTGAAGCAATACTTTCGTCATCAATTATCAACATTCTATTGTGATTAAATGACAGTAGCAGCGAAGGTCTAGAAATTACCCAATAGACGATATTAGGCTTATCCCCTAATAAGTGGAATTAGCAAATATAGCTAGGAAAATATAACAATGCCTCTGCCTGACTTCCTGATTACTCAAAAATATACATACATACATACATACAGTATACCCAAGGACTTCTATGTAATCTACCTCCTACTGGCTGTACTGGAACAAATTTATCAAATCATTTATTTTTCTTTTGTGAATCTGGGATTGCAATTAGTTTATGGTTTGGTACTTCTATAGAATTCTAACAGCTCTATTATTTTAGCATATAATGAGGATTTATCTTCTGATGTTGTCGTTTGCTTAGTTTAAAAATTTACAATTTAAAAAATAGATCGTCTAATCGTTTCATTGAACGAAAAAAGTTTAGAGCACCTTTTTGGCATAATGGAAAATCGAGTAAGTTTTAAAGCAAAGTCAAATTTTCCATATCAAAGTCACAAAATCTAAACTCATATTTTTTTAAAGTCTTTATTGTATATACAGCGTGAATACAACACGGGTAAGTCAGCTGATGAAATCGTCGTTCAAACAAGCGGTCGGGGACCGTGAATAATTTATACAGAGTAAAAGAGTAGTCCCTCCCCTGTTTACGTTCTCTTGTTGATTTTCCATGGGGGTTCTTCTAATGCGGCCTCTAAAATATCTGCATCTCTTTCCGTCCATCCGTGAAGCGGGATGCAAGATATTTGTTGTGTATCGAACCTAGATTGAAAAGGATTTCATAATTTCAGCGGAATAAAGGTACATTTAGATGAATGTCGGAGAGTGAAATAAACATTTTGTAGTCAAAATTTATTTCAGAGGATTATACGTACTTTTTTAATGTATTTTTTATATTAGTTAAAGTACCAAACTAACATACGTTCGACCTGATGTATACACCCTGAGGTATTCTATGTAAAGATATAGAATACCTTTTTTTTGTTAAACAATCAAAAAGATTGATCGTTTAAGTAATTATAGCATAGTATTGTTGTATTAACCACTGGCTGTCCTAATAAACAAATAAATAAAGTAAATTATGACTATAATTCTAGTTCATACAATGATGTTAAGTAAAGAATAAAAGTCAAAATATTATATCTAAATCTCAAACGAATACTTCTGTAACCAATAAATATGACCTAGGCAGTTCTCTAGTGCTCAAAAGCAATGAAAATCGCCTTTGGGTTGATCATTATCAGTTTGCATAAAGCGCACAATCCAGTACACCTCGTTGCGTGAATATTACATCAGAACTAAGTAAGTGGGAGGTAAGGAGTTGTTCGAAATACCTGATACACCTTATAATTTTTTTTTTGATAACAATGAAAGTTAAACTCTGTTGTTCTCGCCAAACTGTGAGAAATCGTACCGACACCCGACGTTTAAGAAGGTTATTGAATTCAGACCGGATAGCTACGCGAATTTTTTTAATGACACGTGTAGTTCCAGAGTTTAGCGCACAAACAAACACAATTCAGTTTTATTATTAGTAATGATATAGACATACCCACCTCATCGCTGGCAACGGTGGGGTAAAGCTACGTAGAAAAAAAAACTTTATATTTTTATGTAAAAATAAACTTCTTTGAAGCCTTTGTTATTATTTCCTTGGTCCCTATTTCCAGAATGGCATTTATTTTTATAAAAAATAACATCGTACTCTCAGTTCATTTAACCTTTTTGAAACTATAAGTAATAAAGTAACAACCTGTAAAAACCTGAAGTACAAAAATAAAGGAAACCTTTTATATTAGCTACGGCTTATTTTCCAAGAAAGTTAATCTGACAAGCGTAAAAACCTCGTAAATATTTAAAATACAAAACCTATGTAAGTACGCGACTCCTACGCACTCGACTATTAGCGTTTCTGAGAATAGTCGGCGAAACTCTACTTTAGCGTATAAGCACTGGCTTTTCGATGTTCCTGTAGAGGCTATGATGTTCATATTCATGCCAATTGGCAGATAAACTATCTAATCGGTAATCTAAAATTTAGTGACGAGTCAGTAGTATATATGTGCTTAAAAATAAAGCTGAACAATTTCTTAGCGCTAATATCTGGAACTAAGTACATGTACGATTCGAACAAATATTTTTGCATTTAACAGTCCAGTTCTTCTGGAAGGTTATAGGCTATATAACGCTACGATCCTTAGGAGCAAGTTGAAAAAAAGATGAGAAAGATGCAGACGGGTGGGCGTTGCGACGCGGTAAAACCAAGTACGGCAACTGGTAAGAGAAAACGCGCGGCGGCACACAGGTACGTGAAAAAGTGAAAAACCAGTCAAGTGCGAGTCGGAATCGCAGACGAAGGGTTCCGCGCCATTATCTATAAAACAGTAAACAAAACACGTTTGTTGTATGGGAGCCCCCCCCCCCCCATAAATATTTGTTTTATTTTAAGTATTTATTTTTCAAGCGAATATATAACTAAATGTTCTGTGAAATTTCAAGCGTCTTCCTGTTGCCGTTATCAATATTGAGCGAAAACGAGCAAAAGAAACATCGTTTCACGTTTTTTTTATGGGTTTTTAGGTTTTTGTTGTTATAGCGGCAATAGAAATACCTACATGATCTGTGAAAATTTCAACTGGTTTACTATCACGGTTCATGAGATACAGCCTGGTGACAGACGGACGGAAAGCGGAGTCTTAGTAATAGGGTCCCATTTTATCCTTTGGGTACGGAACCCTAATAAACAATTTCATTATAACATTTATTTTAATACTTGCAGTCCTTAAAAAATGCCTTTCTTACTTTTTTTCATAAAGCAAAACGGCCAGAAAAAATAAAATATACGATGAAGTTTACTATCGGCCAGTGTTGCTCTTGCATTATTAAAGAACACCTACGCATTGTTGCACGGATTATAATATTTTAAGGTCACGGCTTTGGAGGTAATAATATGCAATAAGTTACAACTCTTTTTGGATGAAATCTTCGAAAATTACTGCCCTGAGTAAGGTTATTGTCGAAATGAGCAAGGAAATTGGTCGTTATAGTGATGTTGGTGTTAATCTTACAGATTTTTGTACACTTAGGTGGAAAACGAATACATTTAGCCTGATATTAAATAGTTACATGCGTCTAAACATAACACTGGCAGTAGCAGATTGTCAACAAGTTCCCTCCCCAATAAGCTTAGAACACATAAAAAAAAAAACAAAAGGCTCAAAATGTCTAAGGGATTCCATTCCACGGCCTAAATTGACATTTTGATCTATCTATGCATATCTTTGTTATCGAGTAGTAATGAGACTTATGAGACTAAATATCCTATATAACTAGTCTGGCCATAAATACTGGTTACATCAAAACTTTTCTTTCTTTTTCAACTTTGGAATTATCTTTTTGGAACACGTATATTATTTTAAAAACTTCTTTCGATTTCGCGCCATTTCACATATTTTTTCGTGTTCATTATCGAATTACAATATGGAAGAAAATAGGATCGCAGTGATCGCCTTGCACAAAGTGAGTATGGAGCCGTCGGTCATATTCCAGATACTTCAAAAACCTGGTATCAGCCGTATGTTCGTATATCGTACTATCAATAGATCTCAATGCTAAATATAGTATTTTTTCTGTGTACTTTTCAAACATGAAACACCTAAAACAACCTCGTTCGATTGCTTTTACTGAAATACTTCGCCCCTACCACCGATTTTCATTCCCTCTCGTCTTATAATTCACCTGCGACTTTACAAGGGGCACATTTTTGCCGTTTTACACTCACACAATGCGCGTTCTCTTTAATTTAACCTTTTGAATCTCATGTACAGTTCCCCGAACGGCATGTAAACGGTTTTCCTCGTTTCGTTTCGATTTTACGAGTCAACAGTGAGTTTTAGAATTGCTTTTATGGGTTTGTAGTACCGCCCTTGCCTATGTCTGAATTATTAAATCAAATTTTGCACAAGAACGTATCGTGCCATGAGTATATAGTTTTGTTGGGCTATTATTTATTCATTTAAATGCATGTAGACAAGAGAATTGAAGATGCGAGATAGTTCCAAAGAGTTTATGATTGCAAGAGGTCGTATGAAAGGGCACGCGACGAATAATTTAGCATACATTAAAGTTTATAATTTTATTTAGTTCGATAAGACTCATAGGCCTAAGGTATCTAGACTTACATGAATTGATTTCATTTTTTTTCTTGTAGATTTAGAGGAAGATTGCTCCAGATTGTGGTACTTACCTGAAAATAAAATAACATAATTAGCATACGATTAAATCTAATTGAGGTAAGATAAAAGACTATAATGGTCGTAGGGACTTAGATGACTAAACGACGATGTGTAACTCAAAGGCACGTATTTGTTTTCTTATCACGCTAGCTAGAGCCCACAAACAGTGCCCCATTAATTTCGACGATATTATCCACCATAAATTTATATTCAGACGTATAATTAGCTGCCCACGCGCAAAGGAAAAAGCGTATAGAATTTCACAATCCTTATGCCCACGCACCGCTCGAGCCTTTAAAATAAGCGGAGTATTTACATGAAAACGGACTTTTCTAAGATTAAAATGTTGTCGGATTTGCATTGAGGCGATAAGAGTATAATGAGGCGGGCGGTGTGCCGGCGCCAATAGATCACGCTGCAGTCCTCTAGACGGCGCCACTAAGACGCGCTTACGCAACGCCGCATGCGGTACTTCGCGCTCGATCAAAGATTAGATCGTTAAGATACGCAAGGAATTTTGCAAAAGCACAAAAATGCCGATATTTTATCGTAATAATTTTACGCTTCTTATGTGTTTATGAAAAGTCCATCGAATATGACAAAACTTTGACCACTTATAGTGGGTCCTTGATGATTGTGGTGGCTTTGACCACTTTCGGTGGTGCTGCAATCGAATCTAAAGCGTCGGTAGCTTAGTGGTTAAGGAGTCGGCCATACGATCAAGATGTTCCGAGTTCGAATCCTGGCTTATACACTACCGAAGTGAACCCACTCCTAAAAGCCGAAGCCGGACGCCGAAAAGTTTTGCTTCAGTTAATTATGAATAAATTAAAATGTTTTAAAACTGAAGTTACCTCGTAGTAACCTCGGGCACCTTTATATTTTATGACGTTTTCATAGTTGTAATGTGTGTGTTGTAGTGTGTGTATATGTAAAGATTTTTTTACACAATACTGCTAACAATATTATGAACGTGAATTTCACCCATTTTAATAACACTGTGGATACGTAACAATGGGCAAAAATACAATAACAAAATGCCAGGGAGCCATTATAAGTAAACTTACCCACTAACCTATACTATATACTAGCATAGTTGTAGGTTTTCTTCGATTTTAATCTTAGTTTTGGCCAAAATAGTACAGAAATAGGATAGTAACATATATTAATAGAGTACATTGTATCGGAATTATTTTGTGTAGTCGTTGCCGCATGGTGCCAACATCGCCCGGATCGAAGGACCATTTTGTAGGTTATGTAGACGAAAGTCGAGTAATTTAACACAACGGCTGAGATTAAGCACTTTAAATAAAGCAAAAATATTACACTAAAACAATGGACTGAATGAATTGAGCGCATGACAAAAGTAAAAGACTACCTGATGCTAGATACCGACAATAAGACGCGTAAATCCATGGGAACCTTCACTCTGCAATAATTGCACAAAACAATAACACGATCTATTTGATGGTGATCGGTTACGGTGGCCTAGCAGTACTAGAGATGTCACCCACATGCAGAGGATCCTGCGGACCTTTCCATGAGACCTGGAAGCGAGGGTCGATGTGGCTCTGTACAATGGCGCAAGAAGAAATAAAGTTCCTCGCGACAAATCTAAAGACAGCGCTCCCGTATCCTAGAAAAAAAGGAAGATAAGGCCTCCGGCTGTTTCACTAACAGCAGCATACAGCTACTTAGCGTTCAAATATAAAGTGGGAGGGGGATAGTTCTACGATTTAGCTAATCCATTCGTGTTGAGGAAAGCATGTGGATTGTTGTTTCGTTTTTGTAACCGAGAGTTAGGTAACAGTGTTGCTTTTGTTCAATTTTTGATTGATTAACGCGGCTCTGGCGCAGGTTTTCCTTACGGGATTGGGGTTCAAACGGCAGTGGCTTTTATACAAGCTAGAATAAACCAAATAATGAAAAAGGTGGATTAAGAGAGCGAACCTCGGTCTCCAAATAGAAAGCTTTGATGCATTCGTGATTGACGTTCGGATGATGATGATAATGACGTTGTGCATTTTTGATATTTTGGAATGCTTAGAGAATAATTTTGCACGAATTGCTTTAGTTATCAGTATAAAAGTACTATCATTTATTGGGTAACATACAGTATTCATTTATTCGCTATCGTACACAAACATGACAATTTATTTATATTACATTAAAAATTTAACACTTCAGAACTATTACAATTATTTGACATTAAAAAGTTACTCTCAGAAAAATACATCCATCCATCTTCCATCCATAAATTCAACGACTTTTTACCATCATTATTACCAGAACCAACATCGCCAATATATTTTATAAAGTACTCACTCATTTTCTTTCGCTATTTCTTCGTCGCTTTTTTCATTAATAGATGCACTTTGTTTAATTTAAAATGGAAATTGAAATGGAATATCAACAGATTTATGGCACAAAATAGAATAAATATTACAAAAAGTTATATGATGACAAAAAGTGTTTCTTTCTTTTCGGAATCGATCTCCGTCTTGACGAAGTTAACGACCACTCATTAAACGAACGCGCCACCAAGGTTGTTAAGTACAGTGTGAAATTAGTGCTTCTATATTTGACTGCAATCTTCTTACCAAATTTCGATCAGGTCACGTGTCCTGACGCGAGTTTAACCTTTTTACCCATTACAAAAACACAAGTGCACAACGCCGCTAACGAAGTTTTCACTTCAAAAAATTGCTACATATTTTTATTTTGGGCAAAAACCCAGTTTCACTATATATTACCTAATCTATGCCTATTTAGCGTTGCATTTAATAGACGCTCTCTTCAGTGGCTCGCAAAGCATGACGATAAATCGGCTCTTATTAGACGCTGATACTGCTCGACGATTACTATACGTTTACATACCGTTTAACTTCATACTAACACGTACATCTCGTAGAATTAGGTAATTAGTTACCTCATATCCGTTTATCTTCGTAACTTCACGTTTCTTGAGAATTTTCACCGTATGGATTAGAATTTCAATTAAGACGTGTGCCACAAGCTTGTGCTAGTAGTAAGTTTAAAAGATCACAAGAAAAATTGATTTTATTAAGAATATAAAGAGAGTGAGAGAATAATTTTATTTTCAAAATTTCGCATTAATGTTCTAAAACTAAAGGGTAACCAACGTTGTTATGTTAATAAGACTCTTAATAAGATTAGGTAAGCTGCATTTTCATCTTTCAACGGGCTGTAATCTCATAAAGTTCTATAGGACAAGTGATATTTTAATATAAACAACTTTAATATAACTTAAATAAATTGTAGATATATGAATTTTGAAAACTAGTAAAATTAAGTGATAAAGTACTCCTGAAAAATCGCAGGCACGGCAAGTAACATCATAGGTTTTTTTTTATTTTAAAATGCTGAAGTAAGTTATTGAAAATTGAAAATCGAAGGTCCGCCATTATTTGCCAAAAGTCATCAAAAATTTACAAGTTTAACCATTAATTATTATAATAATGCTATGGCGTCAATTGGTAGAGAACATAGGACCGAAAGCTCATAGGAATTGGAGATTGCAAGCTGAGGTTATATTGCACAAATAGCCGCTAATTACTAGATGCTTTCTACAATATCCGTGGAAAGCGATATGGTCCCCTTGATGGATTTCCACATCGTTAAAAGAACGAATCAGCAGAACAGCACTATTTTCATTATCTCATCTATTTTCTAAAGATTAACACCAAACCAATACTTTATTTGGATTCTGCATAATACACAAAAGCGATTTCAATCGACAGAAAGTTTAGAAGTCAAATTTAGCCATTGCGTCTGCCAGTACGAGTCAAAATTGAGACATAATAAAGTTCTTGCATTGTGTTGTTCCCATACTTTAAGAGACCGTAGTTCACGACTCCGTACTACTGCTGCTTATATTACAAATGCCATATAAAGGAAGGTAATTGGATTGGATTGATGAAATAGGCGTCTGGCAAAAGCTGGGAGCTAATAAGCTCGTAAAGACTATAGGATGCATTAAACTAAGGTTAATTGCTCGTAAAAATCTGCATGGTCGTTCGTTTAAATTTCAATTATGTTTGTATTTTTCATAAGTTATGTTGTTATGTTTTCACAAGAAAAATATCTACTGCCCAAGAGCTTATCGAACCTATGTCCCTTGTCTTGAAAGCGGTAGAGCTATGCTTTTCAAGCATGAATAGGGGAGCCCTATCAAGAAAGTAATATCCTTACGTTTCGCTCCCGTTTTTTCCTATGCTCCTCTTACAGAGTGTAAAGCCCTTTACAATAATACAATCTTAGGGACAATGCATAAGTGGCACAAAATTTTGCCACCATTATACCTTTAATAATGTTGAGATTGAAGGCCAATATAATGTGATTTACGTTAATCTAAGAATATTTGAGACAGGCGGGTCGGCGTGGGCGAAATCCGTGACCTACACTAGCGACAGACAAAATCAGCAATTTACATTGGCTCTGAAGAAAATTTATCGTCATCATAATTTAAAAACGTATAAATCTTTCTTTTGAATTCGTTTAACGTTTATATGAGTAGGTACATTAGGCATACTAACAACAAAATAAAATTTGTCTTTACGATTTAGACCCAATTTTTGCCTGAACAAATTCATCATCATCATCCGAACATCAATCCTAGTTACATACATAGATTGCACTTTGGAGCTCGGCATCCGTTCTACTACTCCTTTCCGTATCGTTTATCATGGCTTTTACAGAAGAGACTGCCGTCTAACTGACCCCCGAACCCCGAGAGGAAAACCTACGCCAGAGCCTCGTCCATCAATCACCAGGTGTACCCGTTTGCAAGTGAGGTTGACTAAGGTTGATATTCAAAAGCGCAATGAGTTGTAGCAATTTTCCCAAGATTAGTGATATCATCACGAAACTCGAGCACAACTTACTATAAATCACAATCGTCCGGTTTAATTACGACTAGGCTGTATCTAGGATTCGACATTCGTTGCATATCGTCGGGGTTTGTCGCACCCACGACGCTAGGCGCCGGCTAGGCAACGTGGGCGACAGTGAAAGGAATCGGTGGTATTTATAGAAAAACCTGCACTAAGTTCACCTGTTCATTTGCAATGCCTACAGCCAAATGACGTAATTTGAGAGGACTGCTTTGAATTTAGCGACATTCCAAATTTAAACAAAGACTTGAATTGAGGATATGGAAATGGTCTATTGTTTAAATGTAGCATGTGGAATTAGGTTAATTGTTATGATTTGCATAGATAAAAAATATTCCAATAGAAGGGACCTTCAACTCTTAGATAGTTAAAAGTTGAAGGTCTCATAATTATAATTTTATAAATGTATCATTTTTATATACTCACCTGTATATCCCTGAAGGGGTAGGCAGAGGTGTGTCTACATCATAGAACGTCCCATGTACGTTTTTGTTGTTGACAAATTAGCACTAAATTAGACTCCATGCTATTGAGAATTGCTCAACAAGAATCTCATTAACAATTTTGCCTGACCCGGGATCTCATACATAGCAGTCCCACTAGCTTTCACTGCTCCACTGAGTGATACAAAAATAGAAGATGGGTGGAAGTCGTAGAGAAAATTGAGATGCTTAAAGATCGACAGCGAACTACGAGTATAATAAAATTGTTCTACGAACATTAATGTTTTAAATTGGAATTCAACCAGTATTGTTTATGGTCCAACTTTAACCCACCATTTATGATATCACCATTATTCATGACGAACCAAAACGCTTGTTACAGTAAAGTAATTCGATCCTACCATAAATTAAATAGGACACCAACAATTTTATTACTTACGACTAAATATAATAACTCCAAAACCAATAGAATTTCAAAATTTATGAAACATACTACCACACAGAAAGTAAAAAACAATTTTATTTAGAGCCCAAGTAAAACAGCTCTGAACAACTTGATTAAGAGCACAGTCTCGTTACAGATATCAAGCTAGAGTGGTTAATCTACGTAAGGATGTTACATCTAATAAACATAAAATGTATGAACATTCAAATATCGAATAGATAAACAAGTGACGTTATTTACGTCATATTTGACCATTTTATTTTATATACTGTTTGTACAAAAATGAGTTTTATTTTATAAGGTATTAGGTTTATGAAGTATGTAACTATGAATATGTTGTGATAAATGTTTAGTGTCTCAGGGTTCACTCTCACGACTGTTGCGCCTACACGTCGGGTTGGGCTAGGACCAAGCAAAAGCGCACTAATGCAATATACAATTTGTTTAATGGTGGACTCAAATATGAGATTACCGACTAACCCTTCTCACCTACATTACGATATTAAATTTAACGTGGTTACAATATCAGTGTACTAATCGACTGCGCGTTGCCATCTACAGATGAGACAGTAGAGGGAATAGAGAAGCGCGTCTGCTTAATACTGAGAAAACCATGAATCTGCCAAAAAATATTTAAAAAAATTAATTGCCAGCACCTCGAAATTCATTCATCTTGTCTATGAAATTCTTACAGTAATTCGGTAAACAAAAAACCAAATGGACCTACTGATACCTATATCAAATATGGTAAAGAACTCTCTCAATTTCATCGGTTCTGCCATTTCAGTGCTAAAACTCCATACCTAGTCGGAACACAGGCACAATCGTCAAATTAAAAAAAAAACATAATTTTGGTGCCGGATTTTTAAAATCCGTTAGTCGCCTGTGGATTAGGAAAAAGCCGGTGCGGCGTTCCAACAATACAACAAAATTCAATCAATCGATTCTGGATAACAATTATCAATATCGGATTCATAATTTCCTTCAATATTTATTTAACTATTTATTTAAAATTAAAATGGATAATAATTGGATTAATAATAATCCGTGTTATTAATACTTCGGTGATATATTTAATGTTTTTGCGTATTTAGTATGGCTTTGTAGCCATTTTGGAACTAATTGTGCGCCTTCAATTTATTAGATTAGAAGTGCCTTCCTCTGTAGTTGAAGTGACTGCTTGGCATTATGTCCCAGGTTCGACTCATGAGTCCACGAAAGTTAAAAAAATACTGTCTATTACGAGAATACGTACCCTAGTTGATATGAATGTTAATACAACTCTGCCTAGTTCGACGGTAGCACGGTATGACGTCATAACTTGTTATGGAACAAATGGAACTAACCGTTTTGAAAATTAATAAAAGTACTTGACTGATTTGACTGACAGTCAACCACCCTCTTGCCTTTTATTCGATTAAAAGTTCTTTATTCAAATTTATGTCTATCTCAGTCCTCGTAATCAAGATAGACACTCTCTGTCTATCTTGATACAACTCCTATAAACCCATCCCTTTCTCTTTTTTTTGTATAGCGTGTGGGCACCCCCACGGGCTTCACCCCATCGGTGTCAACGATGGGATCGGACCGACTAAAACCACACGGTGTCCTCCTCAAGTGTCCATTGCCGGGCACCCCGGGTAAGCCCTCGAAAGGATAACAACAGGGAAACTCATTACCCTTTTTTTTTTGTGCGGAAATCCCTTCGGATACGCCCCCCCCCCCGCCAGCCAGCGGGGGCGGTTATGTCGGGCTTGAACCGACTAAAACCGCACGCCGTCTCGGGTCTACAGACGCCGGGGTGTAAGGTTACCCATAGAGCATATCCCTCGCACTCCGACTGACCCTGGGCCATCTCCGGTTTCGAGATGGCCCCCTTACTTGCTCTCCACTGTGCCATCTGCTAATCAAAGGGGCAACGTGGAAAGCTTCCGAACAGCCCTCAACAGGGCCGTTCTCGCCTCGGTCGGAGTTGGCCGTAGGCGGCAGCGTCTCTCCCGCCCTAGGAGAGAGGCGCTGCTGTCTCCGTTGCCCAGGGTGCACCGCGTGGAGGTCCCCAACCAAGCACCCCTGAATTAGGTACCTGTGTTGAATGGTGTAAGTATAATTGAAATGGTCTTTAAAAAATTTTTTCAAGTTTCTGAAGTCTTGGTATGCATTAACTGACAGATTTTTCTTTTTCAGTGTTTTTCACGCAGTCTAGATTTCATGCATACCTTTTTTTTTTTTTTTTTTTTTTTTTTTATCGTGCGGAAATCCCTTCGGATACCCCCCCGCCGGCCAGCGGGGGCGGTTATGTCGGGCTTGCACCGACTAAAACCGCACGCCGTCTCGGGTCTTCAGACACCGGGGTGTAAGGTTACCCATAGAGCATATCCCTCGCACCCCGGCTGACCCTGGGCCATCTCACCACTAACAGCATCGCTCATCCTGTCTCCTCTGAAAGCAGAGGAGTACGGAGAGCGATGTGTTCCCGCCACGTTGGGTATTGGCCGACGATCAATGCCAACCCTATGAAGGGGTGAAGGGGAAGCCATTGACCGCCGCCCAGGGTGTACCGGCCGCTCCGATTCCGTTCCCCCCGGACTGCAGCGGGATCGGAATCGGAGCGACACTCGAGGAGGTTACCCAACACACACCCCAGATTTCATGCATACCTACTCAATTGAAAAAAAAAAATTATACATGAATTTTTAATTTGGCAGATGCAAGTATGACATAATGCTCAAAATGTTCACATTTTATTCTGAATTTTAAGCATAATATACAAATTATTACCTCTTTCATAAGCTTGAAGGCAGTAATTAACCCTCAAAAACTTCATTAACTATGAATGTAATGTCTGTCACAGGATATAATTAATGTAACATAACTAAATAATCTGTTGAAGAGATTAGTGGGGTTTCAAATAACTTAAAACGATGGATTACATAATGGGTGGAGTCATAAAGTCAGCGACACGCGTCCGCTAGGTGACTTTGAAGTCGCCCAATTTATGTACACTGCATTTCTTCAGAATTTACATTAATGCTACTTTTCCGGTGATAACATACTTCTAAGTTTTATTGCACAGTTCTTTTCTCAGAACTTTTCCCTATTGTATTGCGAAGTATGCAGTAAACGCATATTTTTCATTTGTATTACTTCGTGACCTAAATTAATAAAAGCTTTTAGATTTTAATGGTTGGCAATCACTTTTTTTTAGTCCACTGGTCTAAAAAACGTTGAAGTATTTCATAACGTGAGAAGCTATACCTACCGTCTAAACCTGCCAACCTCTAAAAATGCCATGTATTTATTATTTCACCTTTCCATTTGTGGTCTTAGAGACACAGAAAACGTAGGTACAATAAAGTATAAAATAAATAAATAAATCAGTGTCAGATCTTTAAGCCTTTAAAGCTCTTGCATGTTAACGTCCTTTGACCTGCAAAATACGTAGATGGAGGCCTTCCTTTTTAGTAACTATGCATATTTCCTTATGCGGATTCACAAAGTTGTTCAAAAAATTTGTTTGCACCATACAAAGTGGTTATGGACCGACATCACTGTCGTTGAAAATTTATTTTGAACACGTTCCTTTTCCTTTCTTCATACGCTCACTTCGTGGCCCTTGTCATACTTTGTGAGAACGTCGCGTGAAATACTGGATCGCTTTTGTTATTACATTCAAAGTTATTAAGAGCAATGCTCTGTGAAAGTCACGTTAGATTTATATGCGTAAAAGCATCTCGCGTGGGAAGAAAGTGGACATGTATTGTTGCTGTGATCAGAACATTTTGAAATCGGTTTTCGGAGAATTTTGCATTCGCCACATAAGGATTTATGTAGCTAGTTTCCTGTAACAATGTTGTATGTGTCATTCAGACCAAAATGTTGTAGATTAAAAGAGATAACTATATAAGCTGAGCTACCAACACCATCAAGTTTTCATTTAATAAACACTAAATGAAGGGACTACGTAAGGGCAATTAACTTCTACTTATTCCTAGACGAGTACATAAACACAAACGCACTTATTGAATTGAAATACATTACATAAACGTTATCATATGTAAAGAAGCCTATAGATAGATACTCCAGTATATTTCCATGTGTAAGATGAACGGAGAATAATGTTTAGAATTACAATTTAGCGTTCGCTCCGTTCCCAGTGAGTGACATATGACACATTGCTCAACGTTCGTCGCCCATTGTCGACTTTGGAGACCCAGTAGCCGAATGCCGTAAGTATAAAACTTAAAGCGTGTTTTATCTCAAAGAAAAGTGAATCTAGAGATTTTAGTAAAACTAGCGGGTTATTTTATTTATTTGGTAAAATGTTAACAGTGTTTGAATTATTATGTCAGCAGCGCAACAAACTCATTTTTATTCGAAACTACAAAATGCAAACTAGTTGATCATGTAGGTAACAATGTAACACTTATTATGATGGTTAGAGTTTGTGTACATTATTTTCAGGACCAGTATGATAACATCATTAGCCATAATGTAAAGCATCTCAAAGATTTACGAGATATAATAAAAAGGCGTTTTTATAAATAATAAATAAATCGCATTTTTGATACAAGGATTGCTCGTTTAACAGTATAAGATAGAAATACATCAAATGCAACAGGTAGAGCTGTGAGATGAGAGCCAAACTCATCCCACGTCACTCTTTTTTAGTCGCCAAATTCCAATGTAAGGTTTTACAAACAAGGAAAAAGTAAGGAGCTATAACCACACATTGAAAGAATAAACTGAGAAAGCTGGGACATTTGTAACAAAAAAGGTAAAATATAATCACTTATGGTATCTGCCGCTTTCTAAGTAATACACTACCCTGAAACCCTGTACCATTTCCGCTGTAGCTTAAATCATTAACTTGAACCACACCCACAAAACGCGGTAACGAGTCAGGTGGACGTTGGACCGCGGGACGGACTGCACGCATAATTACTTTACTTATTTGGACGTTTGTGGCATGCATTATCATAATTTCAACGCTCTTTGGGTTCGGTCAATAATGAATTTAATGTACTAGTTGTCTGCACCTCACCAACTGGGTTTTCATTTATTTTTTGTTGTACTTAAAATACAAAATATGCATGCAAGGGTGCAATTTGATTACCCATTCATTAATGGTATACTTATTTACGATAAATTTATACCTATTATAAACCTTCCGTAAAAATTACCTAAATGTCAGTAAAAACGGTATCAAAATCCGTTGAGTGGTTTAGGAGTAAGCGGACAGACGCGTAAAAGTGGCTTTGTTATAAACCGTGTCAATGTGTCATAAGGAAATATCTAGTATGTAGGGGTGTGTATGGAACCCTATTAAAATGTTCAGAACCCAAACCATTCCACCTGCCAACTCCCAACCTCGAGAGGAAAGTCGGTAATCAGCAGGTGTAGGTACCGCCTAAAAGATGTTAGTCAGAGTTAGTTTGGGCCCCAAGAATATTTTGCCGGGGCGTGAGTATTACATTTTAGGAAACCTTTTCAAAATTCAAAGATCATTCTTCAATCTAATATCATTTTAAAGCAGAAAATCCTTTCCTATAACCCGGGATATTAGCCATCAAGACACGGGGAAACGGCGGCTGCTGATTGGATAAGTCGCTCGTTACGGTGTAAAGCGCGCCCGCCGGCATACACACCGACCGATTATGCAAATGTGGGCTGAATTGTCCTGTCGCTGTAGTGTGACTTGCTATACCTTCGATAGTTAATAAGTTTTTGAATCAACTTGGATATACGTAGACCTGAATCTATTCACTCATAGTTTGAGCTCGCCAATTTCAAAAAAGAATACTATAAGGTAGCACAAACATCCTTTTCAGCACGAATACGCCATCTGGGCCAATTACTTAAATGTATACTACTAGAGTCTATTACCTGTCTACTACACGATTTGTCTACTAACTAGACAAATCGTGTAGAACAAAAATGGTGTGGCGGTTCCTGGCTGAGGTGGAAATGAATTAAAAATTAGGGGTGCGAGGGATATGCTCTATGGGCAACCTTACACCCCGGCGTCTGTAGACCCGAGACGGCGTGCGGTTTTAGTCGGTTCAAGCCCGACATAACCGCCCCCTGAAGATGTTCCTAAATGCAGGTCTAAAGTGATTATATTACGTATAGCAAAGCAAATAGCAGTTAGAAAATAACGTTATTAAGTTATTTCGTAGTAGCACTACTAAGTAGTATGAAAATAACGTTATTAAGTTATTTCGTAGTAGCACTACTACGAAATAACTTAATAACGTTATTTTCTAACTGCTATTTGCTTTGCTATACCTAATATAATCACTTTTAGAGCTGTATTTAGGAACATATTCAACACCGGTGCTTCCCGCAAATTACTCGCAGCTGTTACGATATGTAGGTACTTTCAAGGCGTTATGAAAAGCAAAATTTTACCAACATCCGCTTATATTGAGATGATATAACATCTGGCGACAGGTATATTTACCTAAACGATCAGACCTAAAAGAATGACCAGGTAGGTAATTTTAGAAATATGAAAATTATTTTAATTTTTATTGTTTCGTATTAAGAGCGCATGAATATCACCGCGCGAGATGAATATCACCGCGGTAGCCTAGTGGTATGGGTAAAGGACTGCTGAGACGAGGTCTCGGGTTCGATCCCAGGTATTACCATGGCACACACCAATGACTTTTTGATGCTTTTCGAAGTTATGTGTGTATTTATCGCAGGTTTATAAGTGCCCGGTTAATGGCAATAGGCTCGCCACCTATTCATTGGGACCTAAAACATAAACTGGCGAAACGTGGGTGCTAGCACCTCTGCCTACCCCTTCGGGGATATAGGCGTGAGTTTATGTTATGTTATGTTATGTTCGTATTAAGAGGAAATCAATCTGCTATCAGGATCATCCTTGCGCAAATCCCGGGGTCCACTCTCCTACTACTCCATTATTTGTTTATCTTACCTTTTACGGGAACGACTGCCATCTGCATGGCTTCCGTGGTAAAGTTATCCGAGTGGAAACCTTGTGTCAGAGCTTCGTTTGTTAATAAGCAGATGTACAGGTTCGCAGGTGAGGTATAGCATGGCCTCCAAAGAACTTGGTCCGATAAAACAATAACACAAAAATGCTGAACGCTCACATAATTTCATATGTCTCGGGGTGCGAGGGATATGCGTTGGGGTACGAGTGATTTGCTCTATGGACAACCTTACACCCGTCTGTGGACCCGAGACGGCGTGCGGTTTTAGTTGGTTCAAGCCCGACATAACCGACCCCGCTGGCCGAAGTGGGGGTAACCGAGGGGATTTCCACACGAAGAAAAGGTACTTAATTCAATTTTAATCACAATCAAGTCGTTTGCAGGTCTTTAATTAGTCAAATTATGTTACAATTTCATTGGTCACAAATCCATTCTAATTACGACACGGTCGCGTTCACTAGCATGAACTTGGCTATGCAACATATCGTATTAGCATAATATACACCGCTGGAGTAACCATCTATGGTGTATAGCTAGGAATATCCAGTTAACTAGCTGATATCCCGTCATTTGCATAATGGTCGTTGTATGAAACCACCTCGTGCCTCGTGTCACAAGCAGTTGCATCGATTTGTCGATAGTTCTAGTTTAGTAGCAGATGATATAACGGTTGATTAAAAAGCATGCTATTTTCGTAAAATGGCATGCTCTATCGTATTTAAGGTACTCTTTATAACCAATGACTTCTATCTTGTATATCTTTTATAACTTTAACTTTTTTAATTCTATCTTTTATAACTGTCATACAAATGCAATGAAAGGAATTAATTATCTCATTTATCTAGTGTTTCTACGTCCCGTTCCAAATTCGAATTCAAAATTCATTCGCACCTCACCCAGCGTGACACAATTTTTTTGTTCGAAACAGCTTGTCTAGTTTACATGGAAGTCATTGTACATCACGTTATTTTGCAGACTATGTTTCAATAAATTAGCTGATGTAAAATAGCACACTAGTCATTGTGTTGCCTAGATCGATTCGATTTTAGTGTTAATTTTAAAAGCGAGACGAGCAACGTTACTTTTTTTTTCAAAATAACTATCATACAAGTGTTCTTCAAATAGAGGTTTGTAGGTAAACGCGTGAGAAACTGAATTCTATTTTAACGTACAAACTATAATGGAGGGAATGTTCACATCGTCAATTACACGAAATTTTACGAAACAATGTATGTCTACCACGATTTTTAGGGTTCCGTTGCCAAATGGCAAAAAACGGAACCCTTATAGATTCGTCATGTCTGTCTGTCTGTCCGTCCGTATGTCACAGCCACTTTTTTCCGAAACTAAAAGAACTATGCTGTTGAAACTTGGTAAGTAGATGTATTCTGTGAACCGCATTAAGATTTTCACACAGAAATAGAAAAAAACCATTAAATTTTGGGGGTCCCCATACTTAGAACTGAACCTCAAAAATTTTTTTTTCATCGAAGTCATATGTGTGAGGTATCTATGGATAGATCTTCAAAAATGATATTGAGATTTCTAATATCATTTTTTTCTAATCTGAATAGTTTGCGCGGGAGACACTCCCAAAGTGGTAAGTGTGTCCCCCCCCCCTGTAACTTCTAAAATAAGAGAATGATAAAACTAAAAAAAATATATGATGTACATTACCATGTAAACTTCCAACGATAATTGGTTTAGACGAGATCTAGTAAGTAGTTTTTTTTAATATGTCATAAATCGTAAACCGCAATTTACCTTTCATTCAATCAACTCAAATATAAAATTTAAAAAAAAACATTATTATGTTACTTGCTGCTACGGAACCCTTAATGGGCGACTCCGACTCGCACTTAACCGCTTTTTTTATTAAACAAAATCCTGTTTTGATTATGTGACATCTTTAAGAGTGCCTGTCTCATAGACGATACCACAATTGAAGCCTAGGGGTATATTCTGGCTTTACGAGTCAGAGGGATTACTAGTTCAAGAATTTATAACCAGTAACCCCTCCCCACCCCCTAGTATTTCTAAGTTGGAATACAGCTTATCCATTACAACGGCGATAATGACTTTTATTTTATGGTATAGTTATTATTATAAATCTTGAAAGAATTAAAATGTGCCGCTTTAAGCTATTTTTTTTTGCTGAGTGTACAAAATAGCTTTAATATTTTGATAGATTCCGAAATGTCAGTAAAAAAATCGAAATGTAAACGTTCGTCAGTTCGGCTAAGTGTCTGAATCGTCTGCTAATAATCTTCGATCTTTAAAATCAGCATAGAGCTGTAAAATTGAAACAACAAGTGAAAATTTGCTTTAGTCTAATATTTATTTCTTTTTTATACACTTTATTGTACACCAAGTAAACATAATATACCTACATAAGTATTATAAATTTAGAGAAGGAAGCAGTACAATGGGCGGCCTTATCGCTTGAAGCGATTTCTACCAGGCAACCTTTGGATGGTAATGTGTTGGTAGGATTGAGCGGTAGACGTTTGGCGTACTAATTGTAGTCCAATATAACAGAAACATAATACACATAAATATTAATACCTAAATTATATTATATACATTTATCTATATACATACAAACAAATAATGTATACCTACATATATTATAATATATACTTGTATATAAAATATACTACACCTAGTTACCTAAAACGACTAATACTAAGAAGTCTTAGACTAGGGGAGGGAGGTTAAGACTTTATTAGTCGCTGACTGACTGAAGACCCTGCGGTTATCCTTTCGAGGGCTTCCCCGAGGAGTCCGGTAATGGACACTCGGGGAGGACACCGTGTAGTTTTAATCAGTTCCAATCCGACACATACATCTCATCGTTGACACCGATAGGATGGAGCCCATGGGGATCTCCACACGTAAGAAAAATGGGGAGGGAGGTTGCGAGCTTTCTTAGTCGCTGCCAAATATATGCTTTTGATGTGACCCTTACAAATTGAGATAACAAGACCACGAAAACGACCAGTGCAATTATTCTCGACCAATTCTAAGACAACTTAGATTTTCCTGAATTAAGACTATCTTGAAAGTGGCTTTTCTCATAATTCGAGAAAAACGACAAAGTTTTATAATATCCATCTACTTATTTCAACACAGTGATACTGCTTTATAAATCAAACGATTCATAATTTTATTGGGTTTCAACTGGTTCAGTAGTAAGAATAGGCTCCGATTACAACAAGTTTCTCCCGCCCATCTGGTCTTATTGTCCAATATTTGCTACCGATTACAAGATGTTGCCTCACCGGCGAAGTATAGCGAGTAGCGATTTCGGCAAGTTTGAAGTGAACCGTTTGCATATATTTAGCAGTTTCATCTCCAGCTTTACTAAGGAGGGACTTAAATTCATTATATTCAAGTCTTCCAATTTACTTCTGATTAAATTGGTTGCAAGTTTCAAGACATTTGAACTATCCCTGTGATAAGCTTAGTGTCATGTTCAGCGTTCGAGGGTATCTAGTATTGATCCTGGGGGAAATGGGTGAGTAGGTAATGGCAGGGTGAACAGAATTAGTTTGTAATACTAAGGCTTTCTATAACAGACTGATCAGGGTTGGGAGGTCTGACGACCGTCGCTCCCGGAAAAGTCGACATACCAATTATAAACAATAAGCGGACCTCGCAACTGGGAATTGGACTGGACTGGCATGACATGAGGATGATGACAATCAGTAACATTTAGATGCAATTTGTAGGTCCGTTTACTTTATAAAATTTACCAGCTGACCCGGCAAACTTCGTTCTGCCTTAGAATCAATTTATGATGGTTACCTTATCAGCTGGGTTTCCTTCGTGAATGTCTCGTATTCCTAACTAGCTGTTGTCCGCGGCTTCATCCGCGTAGAGTTCTGATACCGTGGGAATATTTGAGCTCTCTCGAAGCCGTAGATGGCCCAGGGTCGGACGCGGTACGAGGCAATTGTCTAAATTGGACACCTGGGTGCAACCCAGCATTAGAGATCCGAGACAGCGTGCGGTTTCAGTCGGTTCAAGACCGATATAACCCGGTCATGTAAAATAAAATAAAAAAATGAAAAAAAAAACCACACCAGCGACCAGCGTCACGTGACGCGACGAGCACACGTGACGCTGGTCGCGATTTAGTTTCGCGGATTGGTATCGCGGATATTATCCTCGCAGTATTCTCCAAGCGGATGTGTGGGAAGTCACGTGTTTTTGTTTTGTTTTTGTGCATTTTTTTTACCCGATATTTTTTTTTTGTTTCAAATACAAATTTTGTCGATACCAAGTCATCTCACCAAATTCAGAGACCAAATTTTGTGACATCTTATATATATATATAGTAAGTAACTAAAGGGGGTTATTTGTGTTTATATATTAAAATTATTATTTTAAAATTGTATTTACATGCTTGCTCAATTTACTGTTGCAATTTCAAAATGTTATACTTTTTCGTGTACTTGATCGTGTGATCAAGGAAATAAGCATACCTACGTACTGTGTAAAGGTGTATCTATATGTACTTATTACCTTGACCGGGCTTAAAACGTGCACATGTTGTAATACAGTTTTCTGAATGTAGTTATTCTGACTGGAAATAGACTTATCTACGATTATATAATTAACCTGCCAGGAAATATATTATTTAAAGTTTTGAAACTCAGACGAAACTAATTCTAAACTAAAATTTCTCGTCAATTAGAAAACTTAATCCAGTATTCCATGCATCGTGCAATAACATTATAAATTAACCCTCACGATTTTAGTCTGAAATCTCATATTAACACTCCAGTAATATTTAGTAGCCTGCTCATAGTTCACCTGTTCCATGTGCCGCCTTAATATCAAAACTTGTAACCCAGCGGGATGGGGCCCATAACCGGGGCCCCTGTGACGCACAATGGGGCGTCATTATCGCTACACCACAATATGAGATATAAATAATTTAATATACTTACGTATACGCTGTTTAAGTTGGTAATGAACTTTCTTGTTGGCAAAAAGTGATGTTGCAATACAGCTAGGGATTCCGGTACTGAGGAGGAATACAGAATTTCCCGGTACCAGTATTAAGCCAGTACCGGGAGTCCCGAAAAAATCAAATAAATCGAGTAATTCGGTACCCAATAAAAACTAAAGGTTTCATTCATTGATGATTTGATGTTAAAATGATAGTGCTTTGGGCGATTCTTGCTAGTTATGACGTTTAACATCTACTTAGCTTTAGTATTAGAGTCAACGGGTGTTGTTTTGAGTATCCGATATTGCGGCACTATTGCAAGCGCCATGATCACGGAGGAGGATCGAGGCGCTACTTAGCTCTTCTGAACGCATCTGTTTGTAAGGAAGCGGCATTGCAAAAATTAGTTTCCCACGTATCCTACAAAACGTACATACCGCGGCCGCACAGCACCAGCGAAGGCGACTCTCCGGCATTTTATCTGCGATGTCAAAGATATGGAGACTACCGCGGATGCGGGAGTTCCTCACACAATTTTTACGCTGGCCTCCACACACCCACAACAGCATATTCTATCTGATTATGGTTTCATAGACCTACCCATTCAACCTAATAGGCTGGCATTTTGTAGTCACAAATGACACCAACCACAGGCCAATTAGCTCACGCGGCAGCGATACATGCTTGACGTTGCAATCGGTGTCACCAGTTGCGTGGTGTAAGATCCCAGGTACTTAGCCTGGTCCGTGCGCTCGACCAAGTCATCGCCTATGCGGACGGATGTGGGATCTGTAGTTAGTTAAAATTAAGAACTCAGTATCTGCCATATTTAAGCCTGGGACCGCCGTTCTCAAGTCCTCCTTCCACGTATTTACACGTCGCACCAATCTGCTGTTGTCTGCGTACACCAGTGCGATATTATCAGCATACATGAGAAATCTTGGGAAATGTTATCAGTACCGACACTAGATAAAAAGTGAAGATTACCGGGAATTCCCGGGAGTAATCCTTAAATACAGCCGTTAACGCATAAAGCTATACATACACTAGAGATTTTTAGGGTTCCGTTGCCAAATGGCAAAAAACAGAACCCTTATAGATTCGTCATGTCTGTCTGTCTGTCCGTCCGTATGTCACAGCCACTTTTTTCCGAAACTATAAGAGCTATACTGTTGAAATTTGGTAAGTAGATGTATTCTGTGAACCGCATTATGATTTTCACAGAAAAATAGAAAAAAAACCAATAAATTTTGGGGGCTCCCCATACTTACAACTGAAACTCGAATTTTTTTTTTCATCTAACCCATACGTGTGTGTGGTATAGGTCTTCAAAAATGATATTGAGGTTTCTAATGTAATTTTTCTCTGAACTGAATAGTTTGCGCGAGAGATACTTCTAAAGTGCAGTGCGAGAAACAAGGATTAACACGTCATAAACCGTAAAACGTAATTTACCTTCAACTCAAATATCAAATTAAAAAAAAAAGCATTATTATGTTTCTGTTACTGCTACGGAACCCTTCATGGGCGAGTCCGACTCGCACTTGCCCGGTTTTTTGGACTTGGTGTAATTAGTATTCTAAAAATAAGGTAACGTGTTGGGAATGGAATGAAGGTATGAGCGAATGATTGACAGTAATGAACGAGTGAGCAGACGTTTTGAAAAAGGCAGATTACCGTCTTCTGTCAAGTGCAATTTATTGCAATTTTTATGCGAACCAAAGATATTCCAACAAACATACTTCGTTTCTGTATGCTCTAAATCCCACTTAATTCATTTTCTTTATTTAAATCAATATAACTTTATTTAAAGTGTTGTAATATATCCATTCATTTCAATAAAAACACTTGTGAAAATAGTTTTCTTCCCGAACGATATACTCGTTCGGGAAGAAAAATAACACATTTCAAACACCTCGGCACTTGGAGCAACGCGGCTACCGGAGGAGACCCTACGTTTCATCCCAGGACGTCATTAAGGGAAGTTTGGAATCAGGTGTAAGATAATAAATCGATAACAATAACTATGAAAATATCGACTTTTCCCGATAATAATAAACAGTTAGTAAATGATAGTATTACGCCATGAATTCTATGTTTTTTTTGGTGCCTAGTTGTGGCGTTTTTCGGCCGTTCGGAGGTGAGGGTAGATACCGAGTTAATGAATTATGGCACCTACCTGTATGACCGTAGCGATACTTTTTGTAGTGTAGATAACACTGACAGCTATAAAAAGGTGCTGGACAGCAACTAAGTCACCAATATATTTTATTTTAGAACCTATAATACAAGCTAGTTCAACTATACTTACTTTCGGTATAGATAAGGCTGTGTAGAGTGTTATTGATTATTTTTGTTCCGTACAGCTAGTCTAGAAGTGTGCATACATATAAAGAAAAAATACCGACCCCCTGATAATTGAAAGTTTAAAAGTTAGTATTAACTATGTTTATTGAAAATTAAAATACGATGTGGGAGAATGGTAGTTTGATTACGTTACTCGATTATATTTATCGATACTAAATCTAATCGAATTCAATATTCGATGTTCAAACCGATAAAATTGATGAGCAGTGAATCAAACTACCTGCCATTGACAAAAGACATTTGAAACCTCGTAAAATATTTTATAAAATAACGGTTTTACTATATTCGAAATACTGTATACGAATGAAAACCGTTCGGTTACAGGTAAGCAAGTAGATAATAAATAAGCAGTTCTAGAGTATAAAGGTTGGACCTGCTTGCGTGGGTGTGGACTGGTTCTCACTTCTTTTATTTTTAATTCTCGTTTCGCTAATAACGCGGTGCGCGAGCGCATCTCTCGAGTTCAATACACCGATCTTAAACTTTTTTGTACAGACCGCGCAGGAGTGATTGTAATTCTAAAACATTTAAAGCTATTTTATGAGGCGTTTAATGATTTTATTGTAGTTCTTAGAATTTTATTGTTTTAAATAAACTTGGATGATGTTTGTGGAGTTTGCGCTGTGATTAAGTAGGTAGGTACTTAAACCGCCCCCGCTGGCCGGCGGGGGGGTATCCGAGGGGACTTCCGCACGAAAAAAAAAAAAAAAAGGTACTTACCTAATAGAAAAATAAGAATATTCTACGACATACTTACTAGTCCAGACACAAAGTAAGCATAGCTTAACTAGCTTACTGCTACATAAATATTACTTTCTTTTATGAATACGTACCTTTTTTTTTCGTGCGGAAATCCCTTAGGAAACCCCCCGCCGGCCAGTGGAGGCGGTTATGTCGGGTTTGAACCGACTAAAACCGCACGCCGTCTCGGGTCTTCAGACGCCGGGGTGTAAGGTTGCCCATAGTGCATATCCCTCGCACCCCGATACGTACCTACCTACATAATTTTGATACTTCATAAGAAAACAGTGACAATGGAATTGCTGTAACACTTGCACATTTTCTCACGCACTGAAGGTCAAAATATACATTTAAACGAATAAAACACAAGCTTTTATTATAGTAATCACTACATAGTATAAAACAAAGTCGCTTTCTCTGTCCCATTTCCCTATGAATGCCTAAATCTTTAAAACTACGCAACGCATCATCAATATAACTTTAAGATTTAAAGTACAAATTGTAAACGCCTGAAATTTTTTATTGACCTTGTTCAACGTTTATTTTATTTTTATTCTTTTATCGTTTCTACTTATTAGATTAGTGAATAAACCGTGCCATAATGAATATATGGGAACTACAAAAGTACAAATTGTGAACACATGCCGAATTTTTTTTACGTTTTTATTTATTTTTATGTCATTTTATAGATTAAGTGATGCAGATATCATATAAATTTAAAGTTTTGTAATATCTTTAAAAATTAAGAAACAATTGGCTGGATACACCAAACATTTCCACACTATATACTGACTGGCTGTACGGTACGAATATTTAGTATCGCAATAGTCATCAACCAACCATAATTACTGAAAGGCGTGAAATGCCTTTCTGACAAATAAGCGTCAAAATTCATTAAATCATCTCCCCTAGTCTCACCGCTTTTGTTTTAAATGGCTGCTCTAAAACTAGAAGTATGTAGACATAGAAGTCATTGGTATATAAAACGCGTATATATACGACTTCAAATACCATAATAAGACTTGGCAATTTTAAGTGCTCAAGCAGTAAAGCGCACTTAGTTTCACGACATTAATACTACCAATAACTGTGCGCACCTGGTCTTATATTGGTCAATAACTGCCCTGTTTTATTCCTGGCAACCCTGGATTATAATGTCAACAATATCATAGGTAGTTTCAATACGGAGTAAAGTTTAGTTAGTTAAATGTATGTACATGAATTTTGCATAAACTAACTTCCAATATTACCTATAGTTTTGTTAAATAATAGTTCTTTATTATAGGGAATGTTACTATGTAGTCTATATCTAACGGAATCTCCTGTGAAATCTATGCGACTCATGTAATGCGGTTATCAGTGGCGAATGCAGCAGCATAATAAAGAAAGCTGTCGGGATAAGTGTAAATATTAAAATGACACCAAATAAATCGCTATAGAATTCGTTAAAAATAGTATAATTTTCAATGTGTAATTAGTTCCGACAATATCATAATTCATAACTCACCTCTATAAGCTTACTTAATCTCTGGCTCTATTATTCTGAATCAACAGATAACGTAATAAAAAATATAAAATAACTTTTATGTTATTTATTAGCACCAAAATATGGAGATTCTGCTTATCTTAAATAGCCGTTCCATAACAATGACCATAAGCATAATAGCGCGAATATTTTGACTTTTTTACTAAATAAAAAAAATCATGAATGTAATTTATTTCTTCGACTATTTATTCGATAGTGATTGGGTTGTTCACAGCAGGGGCCGATCAATGCCGCACCTAATGGCGCCAACATACTTAATTATATTGATATTTGTTGTCTATTCAACAGTTTGTTAGCACTATTATTTTATGTAGGTGTTAATTGAATAGGTGACGAAAATTTTCGAAGAGAATCACGTAAACGATACGAGAATGTTTGAAAATGTTTTAGCATCAGTATAAAGACGTTTGTTTAATATTGAATTAATGAAACCACTTTTAACAACTTTTGTGTATTTTAACAACCCAGCTTCAGATTTTAACCTTTCCTTATTCCTGTAGCATGCTACCGATAAAATCAACCTCTATGTAATGTTAACCTTTCCATAACATTTGGCTTCGTTTGATTTGTACATATTTTATAATACGCAAACTACTTTCGGTCACGTACAAATTGCATCGATGCAGTTATAAAATATTTGCCTATACTAAATACATCTACATATTATGTCAATGATGTGCATACGTGATACCATAAACTAGAAGTTTAGAGTTGCGCTAAACACAACATTAACACAAAAAAATAGCAAAGTTTTAAGAACGTTTTGTAGTAATAAAAAATCACGTACACGAAATATTAGGAAATAGCTTACCTGGGAATAGATTTGTTGCTAGTTGCCAGTCTGATATATTAACCCTGGTATCGTTATGAACCAGTTTACCTCATGTACCGGCCATTGCCATCTAAGGATGTGGATCTATATAATTTACATCTTACATACATGCCGTATGTTCGTAGTTATATAATGTGACAGAATAGTGATCGGTAATTTTTTTGTACTGTTCTTTTTTCAAAAATTTTTGAAGAATTAAATGTTTAGCTAGAACTTATTAATCATTCGTTGATCAAGGTATGTCATAGTCATTTTAATTTCATGTCCATTTGGAAAACTATTTTTTTATTTAGTTGTCATTATTGTAATTTTTCAATTAAATGATTTTTTGATACAACTATGATCATTTTAATTTTGAGATCGTTTTGTAAACCTTTTTTTTAATAGAGTACCTAGTTATGTATCTTTTTACGGTGTTCTATAGAAGAGACCGCTAGTCTATGGTTACTTTGACATTAGATACTTCAGACTTTTGATATACGAGGTGCTCTACAAAAAAAAAGTGACTATAAAGGTCAACTCTTAAAGACACCGCCCTAATAGTTTCCTGAGAAATTAACACTGCTTATCTTAATGATAGCGTTTATGAGTTTTATCTTCGAGGAAACAAGATGTTTACACTTTTTGTTTTAGACGAGCCGCGGAGAATACAAAAACTTTGATTATTTTATAAACTGAAGAAATTTTTGTAAAGTTCATTAGGGTTATTAAAAGTAAAGGAAGGCTGAGCAAATAATATTTCACTACAATATTGTTGTTGAGTTCTTAGGAATATTAGTGATCAATAAAAATCAGCTCATAAGTTTTCCTTTCGCTTGTGGCAGGCTTAGCTAAAGAAATAAATAAATTAACCCAAGTAGCCTGGTGGTAGCAAAAGTACTATAGAAGTTACCTAATAATAACCAGAGACTGACCAAAAAAACCAACGATTAGTAGATGAAACAAGAAGTTAAATTAAGAAGAAAAGAAGATTAATTTTGGTTCCAGCTTGAAAAAAAGATAAGGTACTTATAGTACCTAAGAAAATGAAACAAAGAAATCAAACTAAGAACCTTTTCGAAATTGTTTAAAAACCCTACAAGATGAAACCTTATTTTGTTTGGGAGCAATAACAGATAAGGTTCGTGATAGATTGCTGTGTAGATCTGTATCGCGTTGATAAGTACCCAATATTGTGCGAGTGACCCACTTACTACTGATAAGTGATAACAGCTGCATTTTATGTACGACACACACGCTAACTAACTGTGAGTTTGGACACAGTTTTGGTTAAGCTGAATAATATCTCCAGGATATATTAAGTACTAGATGATGCCGTGTAGTTTTCCCGTTCATACAAGAACTTGTTCCCGGGTTTAAAACTATCCATAATTAATTCAGGAAATGGTCAATTCATATGCCAATTTTAATCCCAATTTGTTCAAAGGTTTACGCGAGATTGAGTAACAAACATCCAAACATCTTCATATACCGTGACATTATAATATTAGTAGAATTAGTAGAATGATTCATGATTATATTCTAATTTCAGTAATCTTGATACAGATACTAAAGAAAAGAATATCTTCGCTACAGAAATAAGCAGTTCTATTAGACTTGTACTTTTTGCAACAAGGTGAAAAAGCATATGCAATGATTGCCTTCAAAGGCAACCATTGCTGCATATTGGTATCTATAATGGTTCTTCTCGTTCATAAGATGTCACCTTTAGTTTATCATCACGCGATGTAGTCATACTGGCGTGCCCTACTTTATAGAGGGGCTTCAGAGCCAGATTTTGAGAATATCCGATACATTCCGATACAGACCCTAATCAATGCACTACAATAAGTGCTTGCCTTAAGACAAGACACATCAAGGTCTTGGTATAAAAAAAGTAAAACAGGAGCGGCGTCCAGTACTCATTATCTACGTCGCGTCGGATGGCTCTCCTCGTAACTTTTTTCTCGGTGAGAGTATGAGGTTATGTTGGACTTGAATTGAATAAAATCGCAGTATTTCGCCACAGAGGATTATGACCAGGACTGTAGATACTATTTCAGACCATTTTTTAAGCAACAGACCTACATCCGACAGAAGTTAAAGTCTCTGGAGAAAGTTGATATAAGTCAGTATACACACATGTCCGCACACATGCACACACGCACTCACATACCTAGATATACAGAAACACACTAGAACGATAACAAACACACACATCTACCAATTCTAACATGTAATCTTAGTTACTCTTATCCAATTTTTAAATAAAATAATAAATTATATTAAGTATCGCTCCATTTATTCTTTATTTAATTTTTTATTGCATTTTTATAACTTCAATTTATTTAAGATTTACATTAATTTAAATTGTTTTATAATCAATTTGAACTGGAAGAAGACACTAGAAATACAGGTTTACATTACTTACCTAGTTGTAAGTCAGGGCCATGTATTATTTATTTAAGTTTACGCAAATAAATAATACTTCTACCGAAATTCTCTGATACGGTCCTTCTAGAGACATTCCATTTATCGCAATAATTTTAATCGCACCAGAATTATTCCATACAGCTATGGGATCATTTTGGTGAGTCCCGTACGATTCGAATTGGTGCTATTTAAACTGCATGCTTCCAGTGCGTTCAATCGCATGTCCGCATTCGTCGCTACACTTATGCCTAATTCGTAATATACTCGTACTTATTGTTATAGCAGGTTTAGTAGTGGGTAAAATGGTGTGGAAGCGAGACGGATGGCATTGGGTGACCTCTCTTGAAAACAATGCTGGTTTGACCTGTTCTCCACGTCCTTCATAATAAACAAACGAATGCAGACTGGGCGAGAACTTCGTTTTTCTTTCGTTTCGTTTCGTTTACGGTGATGCTATATATTTTTGCGAACACAAATTGTACTAGTTTAAGTAGGTACTTTGAGTATTATATTTGCTAGGGATGTCAAATTTTAATATTTTAAGATGAAATTGGTAATAAGAAATTCTTGTTGGTGTAGGATCAAGAAATATAATGTTACTTTTTTTAATATCAAACCAAATTATAGTAGTTAAAGAAAATAATTAGGTTTGAGTTATGTTTGAACGGAATAAAGTTAATTAAAAAAAAAACAGTTTTGTTTAAAATTACCAAGCTAAAGCAGAAAAGCGAAAATATTATAACATATTTTTTACATAAACAACTGCATCAATTCCTTGTGAATACATACTTTTTTTTTCACCCCCTAAGTACCTTTTTTTTTTCGTGCGGAAATGCCTTCGGATACCCCCCCGCCGGCCAGCGGGGGCGGTTATGTCGGGCTTGGACCGACTAAAACCGCACGCCGTATATATGCGTGAAAGACACCGAACTATCCCTGGTGACCGACACAGGATGTTCTAATAACCCTAGTATTTAGGATAATCCTACATTATGGTTCTATCACGTAATTTAACCGAGCAAACCGGTGACTTAGCAACTTTACTAAACTTTATATTCCTTTCCGTCTCACACTTTAAAGTGACAAGACTTGAGTATCATATACGTAACGGTGCCAGTTCAATTTAATCTTTATAATCTCCAACTTTGTTGTCCATATTGAGCAATATTGAGCCATTAAGGAAAAGTAGAAATACAAAGAGTTCCAAATTTGTATCGGGCGACGAAAACAGCGGTGCGATTCGTCGGTGATAACCGAATGTGTATTATGCATTCCTTTGCTGATTAATGTTCTTTTTAAAATCAGATAACGCTACCCTCTTTGAAAATAAAAAAAAATCTGTGCAAATATAAACCTAATCAAATTTTCAAGCTGACAGATTATGTAACAATATTAAGTTACAGTGTTTAATAATGACGAAGTTCATGTTTTAGTAGATATTACATAATAAATAGTGAGTAAACTTTATCCATTGCGGTTTTTCATCTATCTGTAAACACTAAAGATAATGTGCAGACTACTTAGAAGACCTTCCATGAAGGAAGCATACCTTTTTACCACGATGGCAACGAAACCATCAATATGTGCATTATTTATAGAAAAACCAGTGCATGTAGAGAAGAGGAGAATATTGATATGGACGTGGGCTTGTGATGTCGTCTCATACCTATAAATAGAAATGGATTGCGTAACTTAGAGGATTGACACCCGTGACGGTCATTATCCTCCTGCTCTTATCCCAAATCGACGAAATTATTTATCATGAATGAAAGGCTGAAAGAGCTTAAAATATCTAGGAATAGTGTTAAACAGGAGTCAATGCAGAGACAAGACGTAAAATAGAAATTAAATGAGATACTAGGTAAGAGGTAAGAACATGATTATAAAAAAGTCTAAGATTTTTACAATACTGTCTTGTACGTATATACGTACGTATACGGCAGCCGGATGATTGGACGAACCGAGCTAATTCCCAATTAGTGAATTCCTACTATATTGTAAACACGGCCAAGGAAATAAGTATACACCTTTATATGTGAAGGTGTATCTAAAGGTATATACTTATTTCCTTGGCCATATGTACATTGCTATTAAGCTTGACTTCACAGGTTTCATTCATCCGCTAGCTTTACAGCCCGAATTCAGTTTGGAAAGTGTGAAATAGTATATAAACAGGTACTAGACATGCCATTACATTAACTTACGAGAGAGGTATACATGTTATTATAACTATAAAATGTTACTACTCAGTTGACCGTTGACCGCAGGAGACCGACCGACAATTTCATGTTTATAGCCCTTTAATGGCGATTCCGTTCGTCACACGCCATGGTCATTCGGTAACATATCGTGAGAGAGGTGACAACCATTGGTACAATCGTGTTGTGGACATTATTAAGTTGTATCTGACGTTATAGTACCAATAGCGCAGCAGGATGAAATGGATTACCTCAAATGGGTCTCAAATGAAATTGGTTTCTGAGATTCGTTCAATGTAATATAGGACACTTTTGAAGATATTCTATACTATGCCTATGAAACATTTAATAAATGTTCGTTGCTTACTACCTGAGGACAATGGGAAGTAAAGAGAGAGGGAGACTTAAAAATTGGTAAAGAACCAAGGCCATGGTTTGTGGGTGTAACTGTGTTATCACGTTTCCCTCAAATTCATTGACTCAGTTTAATTTAACTTGGGCGCAATTAATTTCACTGGTGAAATGTAGCCTAAAGCAATTAGAATCATGACCAATTTTAACCAAAGTTTTTCATAGTACATGTTCATGAGTTAGAATTTTACTACTACGTGATGACTACTATAATGATTGGCTGACAATATTACTGATAGTACAAAAACAACTAGTAATCTTTAAAATTGCTTTGGCAAAATTCATCGAAAAGCTTCAAAGGAACATCAAAACTAAGTTCGCATACATCAAAGAACTCTACAGTCACAAGTTGATCATAACATTGTCCATTCAATTCGCACTTATAGTTTAACGTTTACACTTTCGTTCTTTGAAACGAACCGCTTTTCAACCAACAATGTCGCTTCCGTGCAGTGAACGTAAACTATCTAATTCTGAACATTTACTTTGCACTTCAATGTTTAGAATGGAAATTACATGGAGGGCGTCTTTATAGATTCTCCGTAAAAAGACATCGTCCATGTAATTTCCATCGTTGGGAAGGGATCGATGCGACTAGGTAAAGAAGTATGATGAAAGTTAACATTAAAAAGGTTAGAGCATAGGCGACTTAGTGAACATGATGATGATGGTAATACGATTGTATACGAGCAAACTTCTAAGAATCGTATTCCGTTTCTTGTAGTTAGAAAATAATTTATTTTTCGAAATATAGGATTCAAAGTCGAAGTCGAAATCATTTATTTACTTAGATCAAAAATAAATAATAATAATAAATAAATAATAATAAATATTGTACGACATTCTACACAGCGCTTTCTAGACCCAAAGTAAGCATAGTTTAACTAGCTTGTGTTATGGGTTCCAGAATGCGGATAAACATACTTATATACTTTTTTTTGTAAATACCTATTATACATAGAAACTACCAGACCAATGCAAATACACATATTTATGCATACAAATATTTGCACTGAGCGGGAATCGAACCCGCGCCCCCTGTCGTAGCAGTCGAATGCACTACCGCTACGCCACAGAGGCCGTCATGCTCATTTGCACTAATCGAGTAGATTTTTCATTTATAGCTAGTTTAGAAAATTTACAAGCACTCTATCAACCATAAGGAAATTATGTAGATCTTTATTTTATTCTTTAATATTCCACTAGGAGTCATTCCTCGAACTGGAAATGCAGGGTAAATGTACGACTAAATTGTGGCAAAAAAAAGTAGCAAGTAGCGACCGTTTACGAGTTGGTAGGTATTTATGACGCAGGATTCAGTCATCGATTCCCTCGCCCTATTCAAGGAAAAAAAGCAACCTGGCCCTCGAAATCATCACAAGTAATTATATTTTAGTAGGCATGATGATTATAAACAGAATATGTAGATGCCACAAAATGTATCAGTGACAGACCTAAATACAAGATTAAAAGTACCTATCATATTATAGTTGAATTATCCAACCACATTGTCTCCTAAAGGGCCAATTTATCGCAGCAATATTTATAAACAACGTCACATTGTATTCACTGAAGCTTGGATTGAATTACACTGATCGCAATCACGTACAAATCAGCTGTCAGAATGCAACCGAACACAATAGAGCATTACTTATTTATGCGGCAAGAAAGTCACGTGCACAAAACCCTTGTGTTGGAGACCTGGTTGTCCTCTAACCCACTTTAGGACAATGCCAACTAACCAACGAACTCTTTAAATGATGAACACGTTAATTTCCTTCGACGTAGCAATTACTCAAGTATCAATATAAAGATAAATCTTCGTCGGTCGAAGACACCTTTGTGTTCAAACATTAGCATTGCAATTCCGCAGGCCTTGTCTCTCAACAAGAGTTATGGCTTTTTGCCGCTATTGAATACTATAAGGCATCGTTGTAATGAATGATATCTGAATAAGGAATTGGTTTGTTGAGTTGACACTAGCGAGGAAACGGTACAGTGGATTACAAACCTATCTGGGCTTTACCTATACGCCGTTATGGATAATTTGGGCTTGGTTCCCACGTTGTTGTTTGTCACGTTTTTATGTCACCTACAAATAGATTTTAAGTGATTACTAGGTCTGTAAAAAGAATTAGGATGCTGTACTGTAAACGAAAAATATTTTTGGATTCATTGGTGAAAGGACAGGCTTGAATAAAATCTGTAATAGTTAATATTCGCGCAATGAGACAGCAACAGTTTTAATAGCGCCGAAATATGATCGTTTAATACCATAATTATTTTAATAATACCAATGTTTTTGTAACTTACCAATCGTAAATACGTTACGTTGTCATCTACTAGCTTATTTGTGCTTATTTGTTAAATCCAAAGTGAGTCACTTTAAGGTACTTAAAAATCAAAGCAGTATCTTCGTAAAAAGCAATAATATAACATTTTCTAGAGTACTTTCGTCCCAAGGATTTTGCCTTGTGAGACCGTGTCGAACACCAGTGTAAGTACAATAAATATTGAATGTATGAATTAACTACATCAGTCAATTCAATACAACTACACTTATAATGCAGTGGCTTAAATCCTATAAGGGACAATTATTTTTGCCATTTGCAGATAATGTTCTGGATCTAGGTGACCTTTGTATCCATTATTTTCGATGATGATATATATATCAAAGAAAGTTATTGCCTATATATATCATCATGCCATAAACCAAGAGACAGGTCAATAAACATTCAAACACTCATAGTGTATCATGTCTGTATATGTGTGTATCATTTCTAATTAAGATAACTCTAATAAAATGACATTTATGCAGTGTCCGACTGCCCTATAGCCGACGTGGTATATCGTACCTACTAGCTGGTACCTACATTTCAAATCATTCATACATATGTAGAAATTAAACAGAATAATTTAAAAAATGGTTGACCCTAAGCCCATCTCTAAAACGGACCGCTATTTTCCAGGTCAAAGTGCACAAGCTTATTTTCTGGTCATATTTGAGCTTCTGTGCTGTGTAAGCTGAGTACCCCATTTTATCCACTATTATGATGGTTTTCAGTCTTTAGTCTTCACTTAGAGCCTTAACTATCTAGCGAAGTAATTTTGATAAGTCCTATATATCAAAGGACGTATAATACGCATTTGTCTACCGCTCACATATACAACGTGAATATGTACGTTTATATTTGAACTTCAGACAAAGAAAACATTGTAGACAAGCCGTTTATTGGTTATCATTGCCTATATAAACATTAAACGCAAGTATTTGCTCGACATAAATAGTTTACCGAGTCCTGCAATGTTTATTATTGTTCGTATATGTTTGCAAAGGCTACAAGAAATATTAATTCATGGTTGTGCTTTGTGTACTGTTATATTTCGTGGATACCGCTTTACAATATTGCATAGGTTCAAACTGCACGAGTTGGAAGCGAGCAGCGCTTTGTTTTTCATTTTGTTAGTTAAACAATATTTAATTTGCGTTATGATTACAGATACAGCTCTCGGACTAGCCTTAAACCAAGAGGGCGTGCCCAGGTGGCAGATACAGGAATGCCCCCGTCAGTAGTCATTCCGGCTAGAAGCCGGGTAGAAGCCATATAAAATCCCGCGGACGAGAGAGACAACTCCGTTGACAAACTCAACCCAGGATGTCCGATGTACTCGATCACAAATGGTCTCGACTGTTCGACTTTTACAAAAGCTGAACTCACTTGTATTTTAAAACCAAATTTAGAATAGTTAAATTTAAATAGATTTAAATTCAGTAGATAAAATACTACCGTGTATTACGTCAGATATGCATCTATCAAGTTTTTGCCGTCATACAAAATTTTACTTGTATTTAAAGTTATTATAGCAAGCAGGTTACCTACATCAGGATGTTTCGCGCCAAACCAGTTTGTGTTCATTCATGAACCATTCTATTTTTTCTAAACATAACCGGACAATGATCTGTTCCATACAGCCTTGAGACTGAACAATCCACGAACAATCCGAACAGAGAAATTATGAAAAGCTATAATTAAAAAAATAGACCTGTCAGATTCATCACTATGAACTCGGATTTGAATTAGCATTATTGTAACAACAATTGAGAATTCGTTTCACAAAACCGTTTGTATTAAATTATGCGTATTATGTATTAGGTTGTCAATTAAACAAAATTAAAACAACAAATACACAATCTATAAATACTAGTTGAACAGGCAAACTCGTTCCGCCTTAGAATCAAGTTATGTTGGTTACTTTATCAGCTGAATTCATTTCGTGCCGAGGGGGCCATCTCAAAGCCGTAGATGGCCCAGGATCGGCCAGGGTGCGAGGGAATTGCCTTATTTGGCCACCTTACACCCCGATATTAAAGACCCGAGACGGTTTTAGTCGGTTCAAGTCCGACATATCTATCCCTACTGGCCGGCAGTGGGGGTAAACGTGGGTATTTCGGCAAAAAAAATCCACTAAACGGCACAGTATAGGCGGAGATCCGAATATACTGCGGATTTATTTTCTGTAATTTCTTACTACATTATTTTTCGACGTTTTCTTAGCATTTCGCCAGACATGGTCCACGAGTTCCCGCGACCGAATCCCGCTATTTTAGTTTCAATTCAAAAAGCAACATTTGCGATACTAAAAGTACTTGGTAAGTTTTTAATTTACTACACACTCAGGTACATACCAGTATCTAAGTATAATCAAATTGACCACTGACAAAATGATAAAATAAAATATACGTTTTTAAAAGACGATGGAGATTTTATCGAACTGAAGATCCAAGCTATATAGGTACGAGTACGAGCATTAAGGCAGGGATACAAAGATAAAACCTCAACAAATCGAATGTCAGGAACATGCTATATTTGGCATATCCCTCCATGGACATTCACCGTTATGCATTCGCAACTTTACTACGGTATTATACGACATTCAAGTAATATTAAGCTTTATTATCCCGAGATAGGATTTAATATAAACTACAGTTTAGTCTCAACACCACAACGGTGAGACATGAAAGGCGACAAATTGAGTATGCTGGTGTGACGGCTAAGGAGGTTGATAATAGCGGCTCGAATTGACCGAAACATTTTTACATATTAATTGTAATCAATATCTTTTAATACATGGACATTTTTGGATTGTTTTACAATAAGGAAAAGGAAAACTGGTCGTGAAATGCGAGTTCAATCTGTTCAAATATAGAAGGCCTCGTCACGAGTCATATTTTGCTTTTGAAACTTACATTTCATAATTTTAATTTTGTTGTCATGTGTTCAAACCTACTATTTATAATAATATAAAATGTGAAATTTGTGAAGATGTTTGTATGTTTGGCCGATTGTTACTCAATCACGCTCTAACGGCTGAACGGATCTGGCTGAAATTTTGTACATTGATTATAGTTCGCAATAACACATAGGCTACTTTTAATGCCTATAATAGGTTATTATGGGTAGCGGGAACGATAACAGAATTCTATGCGGGCGAAGCCGCAGGCGATAACTAGTTACTTTATAAAATAAATCGAAAGCATGAAATATAGGTCGTTTTTATAAACCAGTAATCCTTTCACTCCTCCTGGAAGTCTTGAAAAATCTGAAAATCAAACTCACAGTTACCCTAGGTAAATATATTCCTAAGGTCAGTGAGACTACCGATGGCCTTTCCTTCTTTCATTTGCTTTTCCCTACAGTCTTTCTCTATTTCTATTTTTTTTTGCAAATGTAGTTAATTGGTACGCGAGGAATTCACTCCATTTTTATCAACATGACGACGCCGGTTACACACTTTACATTTTAAAAATTCCTATATTATTGGCAAAGGCTGGCCTTTTCCGTTAAGCATGAGTCACTCAAACATCAAAACATCTTCCAACTTGGCGATATGACATTTAAACTTAGTGCCACGTACCGAAGACACATCAAACTACTTCGAAACTACTGATCCTACATGACAATATGAAAGTTTTCAACCTGATTAACATTACGGACTGGTTGGTGGATGTTCTCTCTATGTTGGCGTCGTTCGTCGACAATCTCAATCTCAGCTCAGGTTTTATTACAGAAATTTAATTCTCGTTGCACTGTGTAAAGACAAGATCGTGACTATAGTCATGTTCGACCTCAAGACCTGTCAAATTTATCTCATAATTAACTGTAACAAGTTAACAACTACTGTCACGCGTAATTATCTTCTTATGCATCATGCACTCGTCATAATAAAGCAAGTTATCGTTATCTACGTCACGTTTTTATTAGTGAAAACATTTGACCTTGACAAAATGCACTTTAGAGCCATTCATACCAGTGCAGTGAGACCCTGATATTTTGTTAACGTTATCTAAAGATTTCTAACAGTGAACAACAATAAAATTTTATGATATTTTAAAGTAATTGGTATTCTAATTTTTCCTATAAATTTAGATCGGAAAAAGTCAACATGGTTGCCCCCAAGAGGTATGTATAGGTGAATTTCGAATATCCAGGACATGTCTAGGTAGCTCAGTTGGTTAGAGTATTCCACCTGAAAGGAACTGGTCGCGTGTTCAAGTCCCTTGTTGACCTTTTTGATCTCAATTTATAAATAGCTATATTTATAAACATGCATGTTTGTTTGTTCACTGTACAATGTACATTCCTATGCTATTCATACAATTGCAATGAAATGTTGGTACGTTGTTGTGCGCATACCTGGAAACAATGCTGATTACAAAAAAAACATCGCGATGTACGCCAAGCAAAAACTAGATATTGATGAAAATTTTAGCGAATATTTTTAGGTTTTTAGAATAACATTTCAATTTCATCGTTTTCCAAAAAGTGTAAGTATGTGTTTTATTATTCTGTTACGTACGTTTGTTATGCGCGTAAAATTGCATATTATTTGGAAGTAGCAGTAGATGACAATAGTTCAATAAAATTATAAAGATTATGCTCGTGATGTAAATATATACTTATAATGTTATTTTTAATTCATGTCTCTTCAATGATTGGACGGAAACTGCGACGTAATAAATAAAATCAGTAAGGCACTTCCTAACATAATAAGGATAGCAGAAGTGCCTTATGTTAAAATACCTATTTTGAACTAATTACTAATTAGTAAACAGTGTTGGTGACTGATACGGATGTCGTCACGGGCCACTCCGGTCAAACCGCCAATGTATTGGAGCAATCTGCTGCAATAAAAAATGACGTGAGTGTCTGCTGGTACATCTCGGAACGGTTGTAAAACTATTTAATGTGATTTCCTTGTAATGTTTTCCGTAAGGACAGAAGCAGATGGCGGCTGTGGTCTCTGCCTACCCTAGGTGGAAAAACGCGTAAGTATATTGTTGTGTTATGTTTTATGCAAGTTTTTGAGACATAAATGAAAACTTGTATTATAATAACTTAAGATATTTCTTTATATTTTACAAGATTTTATATTTTACATTGAATATTTCTACAACTCACTGATAAACGTGTAGATGTTGACTTGAAACTTACCTGAAACAAAAAAATAAATAATTTTAGTACTTGGTTGAGTTGTATACAAAAATAAGTGTAACTGACCCACAATGAATGCCACATATAATAAATAATAATAAATATTGTACGACAAAGTACACAACGCCATCTAGACCCAAACTAAGCAGAGCTTGTCATATGGGTTCTAGAATGCGGATAAACTTACTTAAATACTTTTTTTTTGTAAATAAATACATATTATACATAGAAACACCCAGACCAATGCAAGTATATATATTTGCACTGAGCGGGAATCGAACCCGCGACCTTTGGCTTAGCAGTCGAATGCACTACCGCTACGCCACAGAGGTCGTCATTGTTCGTATGTCATCCGGTTCCGACGACTTAGCGAGCTTTCCGAAGCACGAAGTTGTCTCAATGTGTTAAGAATGGTCACCCATCATAAGGCTGACCTAACTAGTATTGCTTAACCTTGCAATGTGCTAACCTACTAGGTTACCACTTAGCCATCAATCATCAGCAATCATTTCATACTTCTACAGTATAATCATGATATATTCTAAAATTCAATGCAAGAGAAAGTCAAGCATAGATACAAATTAATTTGCATCAGAACTAAAGCACAAAAAAAATGATGTTAAATGAAGACCGAGATCTAACTGAACCGAACGAATGAAACTTAGAATTAGACATCTCAGAATATGACGTGCCCCGTTATTGCAAAAAGTGATATCTCGAGTTACTTTTATTGTAGCTCGCGGCGTACATACGTAGCCGCAAAAATGACATCTGGCTAGCAGTACCCATAAAAACATCAAATACTGCAATAATCTGCGAAATATTGAAGACAGCCTTAGGGGTTGTGAAGACCAGAAGTAATAGTTAGGTTTAAACAACAATGAATGAAAACAACTGAATTTAATGAACGAATGAATGAATGAAAAATAAATTTTGATTTTAGTAATGAATATATTTTTGAAGCATTTATATGCAGACTTTTTCTTTTAAATTTAAATCGAAGACATAAGATTGTTTCGGTTATCAAGGACTGATGAAGGCAGATCATTTCGCAGAGTATTCCCCCTAGAAAAGTCCCGGATTCAAGTCCCATCCTGAAGGTTGCCTCTTTCAGATTTAAATTTATATTCATATAAGATATTGGCATAATTAACATACAGCTAAGATAACTACTGTCCGATGCTAAATTTATCGAAGTATATGGCAGAGTTTATAACAGCAATCCGTATAATTCGCTGACAAAATCCAATAAAGCCTCAACATTACAAAAATAACGACAGTTTTGATTTGAGTCTATTCGACAGGAGCATACCATGTCAACTCGACGTTAGACCCGTTTATTATTCAATTGCTTTATTTACGATGTTACGTTCCCGTTTTAGGCAAATTGATGTTGTTAAAGCTAAGCTTGGTTGTGTTTTACTTCCGTTCTGCCGAAAGAAAATACTTTGTTTTATGACCCGCGTTTGGGAATAATTAGTCAGACTTTTTCGTAATTCGTTATTAGTATTAATGATTTTTATGTAACTTGTATAACAGACGGTGGAGTTAGTCCATGAACTAAAAGTCACGCAGTGGGTTATTGAGCGAGTTACACTTGGAGTCTCTTTGAGAAAGAAAATTCGTAATGAGGTCATCTGATAAAGAACTAAAATCAATGTTTGGCTGATTTATGGTAAGACCATAACCTATAATTTCAGCTTATTTAGATTTTTACCGAGATGGCTAGTCTATAAATAGAGCCTATATTTAGAGTGAACGACAAGGCCATGATATAAAACCGATACAGTATCGTGGAGCTCTTATGCTATTATTTAAGTTTTAATGGGAGCGACTGCCGTCTGACCTCCTCACAGACGAAAACCTGCGCCAGAGCCTTGTCAGTCAATCAGCAGGTGTGCGCAAAAGCACCTAAATTCGTGTCTCGTCTATATAATATCTTAGGGGACCCGGACACTTCGGGAGGACACCGTGCGGTTTTAGTCGAGACACGACATAACCACCCCCGCTGGCCGGCGGGGGAGTATCCGAAGGGATTTCCGCACGTAAAAAAAGAAAAGAAAAAGGGGATCTGTCACGTGTGTCCCTACAGACGCCTGCCTACTCACCGACGCGGGATAAAACCCGACCCCACCAGGCGAGGCCGCGCTGGCGGTCAAGGTCCGCCGGTAACCCTGGGGTTATCCTTTCGAGGGCTTACCCGGGGTGCCCGGCAATGGACACTTGTGCAGGACACCGTGCGGTTTTAGTCCATGCACGACTTAACCGCCCCGCTGGCCGGCGGGGGGGTATCCGAAGGGAATTCCGCACGTAAAAAAAAAGAAACAAAAAAGGGGGAGCTGTCACGGGTTCAAGTTCCGTCCTGAATGTTGACTACTTCCGATTTAAATTTATAAGAAAAGTTAGTAATTGCTTAAAAAGTAATTCAAATTACCAATATTTCTAAGCAAAACAACCTAACTATATTTTCCTCTCTACCTCTTAAACTAAACGTTCATCGAACTTAGTTAATTCAGTGCTACTAAAATCGCTACCGCTTTCTTATCTACCTCCCATACTTAGCTAAAACCCTTTAGTAAGCTAAAGCGTAGGTAATTAGACAGAAATATTTGCAGCCGGACTCGAACGGGCTATCTGCCGACATCGCGGCGTCGACCGACATTGTACTCGCCAGGATTTTTTAGAACAACAAAAGGTATAGAATGTTTAGTAGATTATAAAAGGCTGGTCCTGTTGAATTATCGTGGATTTTTATTTTAGTTTTGTTTAAGCGTTATGGAATTTTTATTAGTTTCTGGACGAGTCTTCTTGAAGAGAGACTTCTCAGTGCCAGGGATGCCCAAGACCGTGCCAAACGGAGGAGGAAAAGCCGGAAGGTGGACTTCAGGCTCCGAGGTGAAGGCCTTGTAGCTTAGTGGTTAAGGAGACGAACTTACGTACAAGAGGTCCCGGGTTCAAATGGTGGCCATTACACTACCGATGTGAACCCACTCCTAACACAAGTAATTTAGCTTAACTAGAGAGGTAAGTGAAAATACTAATAATTTCGGCAACTAGCACTATTTGAGAAAAAAAAAATTACAACCGGACACAATGGTGTGATGATGATGACTTCTTGAAGCGCTTCTTTTAGTCTTACTTACTTGAGACCACATAAAGTTAAGCCGAAAAGCCACGAGCTTCGTGAGAAGAGAAAATCGAGTGTAATGGGGGGGAGGGGGGACTGTTTTTTTTTTATTTCAAATACATATTTTGTCGATACCAAATCATCTCACCAAATTCAGAGACCTAATTTTGTGACACCTTATATATGCTAGTATACATAGAATACATTGCATCGCTAACATTCAGAACTGGCTGCACAGAACAATATTTTTTTTTAGATTGTTGGAGGCTACAGAACAAAATTTTGGCGCCACTTGTTGCTATCAAAGCCACAGAGTAGGTATATTAGATTTATTTTATAAGATTTTATATGAGATCATCTGTCATCTGTAAAGTAGTGTAAGGGCCGTCAAAATTATTAATCTATGGTAAGTATTAGTGAGAAGTCCCGTACCCCTGCCCCGTTCCCGCCGCACCCCCGAAGGCTGACACATTTTTTGTTCTGAACTGCTTGTCTAGTATACCTAGAAGTCATTGAAGCGATAACACCTAAGTGTACTACAAAATCCACTTAGACAATCCTATTAACAGCAACACGTAACAAATGCGAGTAATCGACAATGAAACTGTTCACTATTGAAAAAAAAAGGAGATTAACTCAAAGACATTCTTTATATTAAAGTGAAAGGCGTTTCTTTGAAGAGTGGTACTTGTGTGTTGTAAGATATTGATATAGTTAACCAATGTTACTGTTATTTTTGAAAGTGATAATATTTACGTATTTCTAGTCGTTAGAAGTTTTACCATACACACAGACACCTGTATATCCCAGAGGTATCTTTCCTCTCAGGATTTTGCTTTGGCAGTCGCTCCCGTGAAAACCAAGATGAGCCAAATTTAGAGAAAAAGTTGGAAACGGAAGTTTTTTTTCGTGATACCGCCCAGTCGGACCCAGTCCGATCTACCACTGGGGGAGATTATGTCGGACTTGAACCGACTAAAACCGCACGCCGTCTCGGGTCTTCAGACGACGGGGTGTAAGGTCACCCCATAAGGTATTTCCCCCTCACCCCGGCTGACCAGAAACACCTGAGCTTATAAATCTAAATCCCAGAGGACGAAGTCGCGGGCACAGCTAGTCCTACAATAAAATACACTACTTAGTCAAATGTGCATTCCGTTAGTAAAATCGTGAATGACTAAGCAGACATTAGACGCTTTTGGGCCCACACCGATAGGAATGCGCTACAACGCTGCGCGAACAACAAATTATAACTCGAATAATGTCTATATTCATCATTATCTACTAATGGTGATTACATATTCACTGCAATTTAATCGCTAACGTGTAAGGCCGGTCGGAGTCCTAGGGCGCACATGGTTCCCCGCAAATATGGCTGATGCGAGTGGCTGTGCGATTTTAGTCTGTTTGATTAGGATAAGCTAATAAGCTGAAATAATAACATAACATCCATGATCGGGGCCTGATAACGGCAGCCTGCCAATTCGCCGTCTTTACAGAAGCAGGCCAAGACGGAGCCGTGTCTACACACGCCTGCCAACTCACCGACGCGGGATCATACCCGACCCCAAGAGTGAGGCCACGATGGCGGCCGAAGTCCGCCGGGAACCCTGGGCTTATCGTTTCGAGGACGTACCCAGGGTGCCCTACAATGGACGCTTGGGAAGGACACCGTGTGGTTTTAGTCGTTTCGATTCCAACATACCAACCTCTTCGCTGGCACCGGTGGGGTGAAGCCCGTGGGGGTTTCCACACGTAACAGAAAAAAAGGCTTAGCACAGTGCCGCTTAGACGGAGATCGTGCGATACCGCGGTCCTGGACGTGGACGTTCTCTCGTTGGAGACCATGGTGAGGGCCGTGGTCTCCGACGGGAGCAAGTGGCACGCCGCCACCTCTTTCTGCGAGCAGGTAATGCTCGCGGAAGAGACGGCGGAGAGGGAGCGGGAGAGAACCCTGCCCCCCGAGTTCCGCAGGACGGCGCAGACTCGTCTACGCCCGGGACTACCGACCTCGATCGGGGCCTGAGGACGGCAGTTGGCCGACTCACCGTCCTTACAGAAGCAGGCCGTGGCGGAGGCGTGTCGTGTGTGTCCTACACACGCCTGGCTACTCACCGACGCGGGATAAAACCCGACCCCAACAGGCGAGGCCGCGCTGGCGGCCAAGGTCCGCCGGTAACCCTGGGGTTATCCTTTCGAGGGCTTACCGGGGTGCCCGGCAATGGACACTTGGGCAGGACACCGTGCGGTTTTAGTCGATGCACGACATAACCGGGGTATCCGAAGGGATTTCCGCACGTAAAAAAAAAAAGTCTTAGCACAGTACAAACCAGTGGAGCGCAATCCGATTTTTACTCCTCCAACAGAGGTTAAGCACACTGACTTTACAGACTGTTATTTATAAATCTACTACTAAAGTAGCAAACAAGGAACAGCCCATCTGAGGGTACGCCATTACCACTTTATACTAAAGTAACTGAACTCTTTATGCATAAAAAATAATATCCACTTTTTCATAGAAGGCTTAAAGGTTTTCAAGTGGCCGGATAACGACGGCAGAGGTTTTAAAGGGAATCGAATATTTAATATTTCCCTCAAGTTTCTGAGGCGTTGGGATAAAGTTTCCTTTTTGTAAGCACTTGAGCTGTTTAAATCCCTTCAGAAAAAGTATCATTGGAACTATTACTTGTCTTTCTTCGATAGGTAAGGGTTGGCTCAAATATGTTGTGTATATTATTGTGGTACGATAAGTAATGCAATGATGGCTCATCTACCAGTAAATTTATTTTGCAAGAAGCAATAATTCATTTCCATTTTTGTTTTCAATAAGGAAGTAGGTACCTACTTCGCCGGTTAAAATGCTACGATAAATCAACAAAATATTTACCAAGTTCTAACTTATTAACACCTATTGTCATATATCAATGCTAAAATAATGCCGGTTTCGTCTATTGTCTAATAATATTCGCTACCATGCGAAACAACAAAATGTAAATATACCAAATTTTAATAACATATTTACAACATACAAATACATTTAACAAAGACTGAACTGGTGGTAACTAAACCACTATATATTAGTTCAGTCTTTGTTAAATCTTTTGAAAGATCGTATTAAATATTCAAAGATCATTTGAACATTCTAAAGAAAACTAGAAATAATCTCGATACCAAATATAATATGGAACTTTAATGAGCAGCAATTCAAGGAGTTGGTTGCCGTTACAGTATTTCTATCATCCTCTTCCTGGCCCCAGCACTCTTGTCATCCGGATGTCTCGTGTTTCAGTTTCAAATCAGGTCAGGTTCTGGTCAACTGGCACAGGTATTGTTTACCTCAAAGCTGGCCTTAAGAAAATCTTAAAAATACTGTATGTTGCCGAAATAAAGAATTTTAAATTTGAATTTGAAATCGATTCGACAAAAATTAAAAGTTGTTTAAATACCAATATTTGTTTACGTACGTAATTAGTTGATATGATAATTAGTTACAGGTGTGTAAAATGTGTGTCAAAATGATAGCCAATTTGGTTGATAAAAAGATAAAAAGCATAATAAATAGTATTAATGGTTGTCAAGTACATACTAAATATTACGGAGCAAAAGCTAAAACTTCCGTTTACATATAATAGAAAAACAGTTTAAAACAAAAATTGTGTCACCACTCGAGGGCGGAGTGATAAAATAGATAAATAGAAAACATGTAAAAAGATTATTGATTTCATAAAAACTTCAATTAGTGTGTTAACTTTTCAAACACACTATCACTAGCTTTACACAAATTACGGGAGAATAATTTTAGGCATATATTATGGAACTTTCATAAAATACGTCACACAGATGACAGCTAAAGAAATTCGAGGTGACTTGAATTAACAACTAACGTAAACTAGTAACCTAATTATGGATCCCTACAACTGGTCTACTGCATGCATTGTGTGAAAGACTGTCTTTATAACGCCGTAATGCTCTCTCAATTGTCTCTAAACAGGAAGCTTCACTTATTGGCTATAATGCGATCCGCGCAGGATGTAAATACAAGGTTGATATTAAATAATGGTAACACTAGATTCTAGTTTATTGATATTTTATTACTAGCAACACAGGCACGCCATTATAATGGCTTGAAACTTGACTGTACTTCCCGGAAAGCAGAATATGACTATGTTATATTGATCTGGTAGACGAAGCTTGTTGGATTGTTTTAATAAAAAACCGTTTACTGAATCGGGCCTCGTCAGATTTAAACTCTAAACGAAGGAAGCAGATAATTAAACTCAACTTTATCTTAAGTGACGAAACACCGTGCATAAAATCATGACCTCGTTCAAAGAAGTTAGTATAATTTTAATGGTAGTAAACAGAATTGATCTGTTTCGTTCAAGCTTTAGCGCTACAAAAGTTACGTGAGACGATTGCTAACCATTGCTTCGTGAACTGAATTCTCCCTTCATCTTTCTGGTTCGAAATCACTTTAGAACGCGTATTGACGTTCAGGTGTCGTAAAAAAGAGACTATTTTATTGTACAGTCAACGACAAAAGTTGCTAAACACTAAAATAGTTACGAAATAAATTTACTTAGCTCGTGGCTAAATGGCGACAAAGTTAAGCAATACTAGCCAGGTCAGTCTTAGGATGGATGACTATTCTTAACACATTTAAACCTATCAGTACCTCGAAGCGCACGTTAAGTCGTCGGTCCCGGTTTCTATACGAACATTTATAGCCTAGTGGTATGGGTAATGGACTGCTGAGTCGAGGTCTCAGGTTCGATCCCAGGTTTTACCATGGCACACACCAATGACTTTTCGATGCTTTTCGAAGTTATGTGTGTATTTATCGCAGGTTTATAAGTGCCCGGTTAATGGCAATAGGCTCGCCACCTATTACATTGGGACCTAAACATAAACTGGCGAAATGTGGGTGCTAGCACCTCTGCCTACCCCTTCGGGGATATAGGCGTGAGTTTATGTTATGTTTATGGCAGTCATTACGGGTGGATGGAGCACTAAAAAGTTTGACAACTGATCTAACTACAGAACTACGATGTGCCCAATGTGGTTGTGGAGGTCAGATGGCAGATGCTTCACGAAAAATATTGAAGTTTAGCCGTTTCGTAGTTAGATCGAAAACCCGACCCCAACTGAGTTGGGAATAAAGTTCAGAGGATTGTGGAGGAACAGGATGTGATGTTCCTCCAACACAAAGGGAGGAGATCCTCCGACCAGGCAAGGTGATCACGCCTGGCGGGCCGCGGCCCAACGGTTGTCGTTGGGATATTGTATATATGTTACTCAGCGCGCGAACTACATTTTCGCGATGCAGGATTGTGACGTAGGAATCACGTGGTAGTTGTGACATAGTCGACGGTTGTAATTCTGCTTGTTGTTTTTCATGTGGTATCGCCCCAGGATGATGACATGTGCACTTACCAATAATTTTGTATGTTCTCATAGTTTTATAAAATTTAACTGAGATTATTAAATTTATTATCGTTTTATTCATTTTTAAACGGTTTTATTTTTCATCCACCCAACAACAACTAAAAGTAAATTATTTGATATTAAAGAAGTTTTTTGTTACATACAAGATTCCTTAGAATATATAGATATATAGAACATATATATATATAGAATATATAATACCGTCTTGATGATATTGTCGGAAGTTTACGCGAATGTCACACATTGAAATAAAACTATTTTTAACGGATTCTATCGCAATTTATTTGATGTTATTTTATATTTCAAATTGATCCCGACGTTTCGGTTGCTTTTCAACAGCCATGGTCACGTGGAACCTATAAATACGGGGAATCTATGAAATAGATTGTGACTGTGGGCTCTTATATATTGGTCAAACCGAGCGAAGCCTTGGCACTCGCGTCAAAGAACACAGCTGATATAAACCACCAACGCTCAAAAAGTCTGCTCCACGAAGCTATTGAAATTAAAAAACATCCTAATTTTAATAGACAAGATGGTTGGAATGTACCACCAGCTTGGGACCCAGTCATTCACTTAATTAATTCCAAGAAAAATCAAAATACAACAATACTTCATGACACTGTGAGCTCATTCTGCGTAAATAGTAACACCAACAATTCAACATAGTTCGGGTACTTTGAAATAACTTACACTTCAAACTACAAGACAACAAACATCTTTAGTCTCCCCGTCCATGGCTGCTGAAAAGCAACCGAAACGTCGGGATCAATGTAAAATAAAAAATAACATGAAATAAATCGCGATAGAATACGTTAAAAATAATTTTATTTCGAAATACCGTCTTGATGTTGAGTAAAAAGTAACTAATTTGGCTTGACAGTCAAGTAGTTACAAAATTAATTTAGTGGTTGCATAATCCCTACAGAGTAAATTTAATAATATTTCATTTTTTGTTTATTAATTTATGAAAGATGTAAGAGCTAAGGTTTATTAATAAATTAGAATTTGTAAAGCTGCTTCTGTCGTTGACTGTACAGACCGAAATGTTTTATTGAGAGTCGTAAAACAAAAAGGCTGTAAAATTCACGCATTGTGTTCCGTACAAGTTATATTTATGACTACCGTACACACTATGCCTGGAATTATCTATATACTATACCGAAATGTCATCTGCTTTTTTTCTAATGTGAGCGAAGTTAGAATGTTTCTGACACTGAAGCACTTGGCAAATCGCTTCGAAGCAAATGTGTTTCTTCGATGATTATAACAATAATATTAAAAATCACTTTTTTCGAGATAGAAAGACCCAATTAAATTTCGTTAAAGTCGCGTTAACGATTATGTCAATCCCATACATTAACTAAACGTTTCCATTGACGTTATTGCTAATAGGATGTCACTTTGTTTAGAGGCCCTGCAATAGTAACGAAACTTGTAACCATGGAAGGAATACCAGTAGGTATAGATTAATCATTTATTTAACTGAGCTTATTAAATAAAGAATAGTAAAAAAGCGGTAAAACTTACAACAGATCTTATTTTATAGTTTTAATTCATTTTAATCATCCACCCAACCACTAATAGTAAATTAACAAGAACGTAAACAAGAACGAAGTGTGACGTCATACTTTTTTATATAATACAAATTTCTGTATCAATAAACTGACTTGCATGAAAAACAGTTGTCATATTATTTGTGGGATGCATATGGGATAAAAACAAAACAAAATGGTAATCGGTTCATCCGTTTGGGAGCTACGATGTAACAGACAGACACACACTTATAACACCCGTCGTCGTCCATTCCCCTTTTACGTCAGGGTTTTAAATTTAGAACAAAAAACAAACAATTTGTTTTATTAAACTTTTGTCTGATCACATATATTATCTAATACAAAAGTTGACGGCCCCAACGAGTCGCCAATGGCCGTCAGTAATTGAGTCTCTGGAGCCTTATAATTGGCACATTTTTATTTAATAGCAGCCTTCATAATTGTTGTGACCAGACTTCGACGTGACTGGTTAATGAAAAATGGGGAAATAATTGTACCGTGCGTATTATTGATTATGTTATTTATCCTTCATTGGTAGCACAAAGCGCGGCAAATTGACCGTTACTATATATATTGTAATGACTTCACAATTATTGTGAAGGCATTAAAACCTATTTATTGGTACAGTCGCAATCGATATCAGCTTAACACATTCTAATTTACCACCACAGCTCTAAAACTTTACATAAAATAACAAACAAATATTGAAAAACGTTAAACTTGACCTCTTATACATACATTATTTTTTTCAATGTTAAGATCGTTTGGGAATTTGTATTCAGTAACTTCTGAGGGTGACTGTACCTTTCGGATACCAAGACCCCCCCCCCACCCCTCCGCCCGCCAGCGGGTGCGGGACGGCACGCCGTCTCGAGTCTACAGTCGCCGGGGTGTAAGGTTGCCCCATAGAGCATATCCCTCGCACCCCGACTGACCCTGGGCCATCTCCGGTTTCGAGATGGCCCCCTCGGGACTGTACCAGGGTGACTGTACCTATACAATATTCTGACATTTCAAGCCACAGCCTCGTCCGCTGTTTAGCAGATGTGCCGGCTTGCAGGTGTGGTTAGCATGGGCCCCGAAGATATTAGTGGAGCCCCAATAAGAAGTAATTATATGTAGATTATGCCACTAGAGAAATAAAACTAGAAATGAGTCGTGGTTTGTTATTTGGTAGAGAAATATAACAATATGGCGAATGGGGATGCAACGGGGTTAGGCGCTTGAATGAAAAAGACTTGTAATTATGAAGTCAAATGTAAATCTAGTGGGGCGGAAATCACGCAGTGATTGTCAAACTTTGGGCCAAACTTAGATATTTTTGTTTCAGTATTTTTATTCAAAATTACAGACCTTAGGGTTTATGCATATTATTCGACGCGTCTTTATATATTGAGCAATAAATATGAAGAAAATGAAATCAAATCAAACATCGTCGACGTTAAAAACACAAAAAAATGATTTTTTAGGGACAATTTGTATGGTAGGTACCCGAAACCTTGAACGTACAAACCCCAGAATCTAATCCGTTCTTCCCATTAACCAAACAAGATGATTGGCGAAAGAATTTTTTTAATCGGATAAGTGGTTCTTGAGTTATTGCGTAAACAGACATCCAGACATCAAGACATCCAGACATCCAGACCAACAGACAGACCGACACAAAAATTTTTTTTGCTTAATTAGACTTAGAATCATGTGAAACGCCGAGAAAAGTGATAAAAAGTGGGTGTAAGGTTTTGATTTTTTTTGCGTGATTTTAAGACTTCGGTGTCCACCTGGTTGGTGGCCCGAAGTAATATATATAATTAATTTCTCATGTTTTTTTCAAACATTTCAAGTAACGTGTTAAAAATAAAACGTGCCGAAAATAATACTATGGCTGAACATACAAAATATTAAATTAAACTGAACGCAATGAGAACCTCTCCCTTTGTTAGAATTAAAAAGAAAGTTGCATCAACAACTTTTTCAGTGTAAAACATAATGAAGGAAGCTCACCAACATCATATATTATAATAGCTCGAGAAAAATCTCATAATTGCTTATTTCCCATTAGAACGGTGGCCATAGCGCCTTCCGACATGATTGATACGGCGAGACGCGTATGATGGCGACTGTCTGGCCGTCTACAAAGAAAAAAATCTCGTAAGTACCGACTAGAGTGAAACAATTATAACTCAATGTTGTGACGTAGTTGGGTTAAAAAACTAAATTATGCAATGTCATTAACAGTACCATGGTATTTGTTGTATAGGGCCTCACTAAACTTTCGAGGCCAAGCCGAGACGAGACATCAATAGAATGAAGGTTGAGGTTCTGGTGACTTTCTTCTCGGGGCTAGCCGGTTAGACGGTAGTCGCTCTCTTAAAAGTCAAAACGAAACCAATGAGTGGTTATAATATATTATGTGAGAGTTTGGTGCGATTTTATATCTGTGCATGGTAGACTACCTCGCCCAGACTAACACGTGAGATTTAGGTGGTAATATCGCTATCGGAAGGATCTATGACCCTGGTACCCTAGGCAAGGAGCACGGAGAGCCCTATCTCACTAAGAAAAAAAAACTCAGTATTCACCAATAAACCAAAATAAATCAATTTATTACTATCCTTGTATCATATTTTATAAAAATCGAGCTAGTCGTAAAGCACAAATTTATTACAACATAAATATATCATGCAAAGCTATAAGAAATGAAAACTATTTATTCATTTAACTACGAAACAAGAGTTCCTAGGAATTGATTGATTTAAATGAACATTTGGATTGGTTTTAGATGAAAATATATGCGTTCAGGCTGACGAGTGCAACGGCGCCGGTGAGACGATAGTGTGGGATGAACTACCTGCGCCTGAGTCGAATAATTTAACTTGTAATGTGACTGCCGCGAGCTATGTCAGGTTAGCTGTCCAGTTGCGATAAATGCTTTTATTATTTATAACTGGATACCAGTGAATGCAGTGAGTTCAAGGGCAGAACGTCAACAACGTCAAGTGCGCAAATTTTGATGTAATGACCAAAAATATTTTCTTCTTATGAAAACATTAAACCACGGGTGTGCTAACACTGCTAAAAATCGAGATATTCTAGAGGGTATCACTTAACGGTATCTTAAAGAATTCGCGAGATCTTTTCACGACTCATCATAAGCAAGTGCTTAGCGCGGCGACCGACCCTGCCCGAACAGAATTTTTCCATGCGCGCTCAAAGTTACGAGTAGAACTCAATTCTCAAAATGGCAAATTCTCTAAAAGCCTAAATTTCTGAATGGCCCAATATCTAAAAGTCAAATTCACCGAATGACCAAACTCTCTCACAGCCTAATTCTCTGCATGACAAATTCTCTAAAAGCTTAATTCTCCGAAAGGACAATTCCCTCAAGTTCACCGGTCCATTCAGTACTGCCATTATTGAAGATTCACTTAACGCTAGCTCGTAGCTTGGAGTGTAGACTGTCTTCTAATAGGGTGACTTCCAGAGCTGGCAACATATCTTCAGTAGAGGCTCTACTATACTCGTAAGTGCATGGTGGGCAAATCCAGATGAATCCATTTGTGGCGAGCTCAGGGCGGGATTAAGACAAAATAACTGTCAGTTGACCTTACTTATTATGCATAATACCTCACTTAAATATGCAATCTATATTCCAATGCTTATGTTATTGTAGCAGCCGCCACTTCACCGATGGTCGAGATTGATAAGTTGGAATTATAATATAATTGATTAACAGACATAAGTATACTAACTGAATAGGCATAGATTTTGTTGAATAAATTTCAAGTCATAAATCAATGTAGTCATGGCGCCATGGTCTAGTTATAATAGTAGAAGTTATATTTAGATTTTAGTCAGGTATATTTATTTCCACGAGGTGGCTACCAAGGACACGTAAGTAAGCAAATCTATTTACTCCACTGTGCCAGAAGGAGAGTTATGTTTTTCGAAAGTATGTATGTATAATTGTTTGGCACGTTCTGCGGCCTAAATGGCTCGATGGATTTCAGCTTGAGAGGCGTCGTTAGATAGGTACGTATTTACTGTGAGAGTTCTTTTTTTTTGGTATATTTGTTTTAGTGCGTCTTTAGTGATTTTTTGACGCTAAAATGTATATTGTTAAAAAATATTTTCACTCTAAATTATTCCAGTAGGGTATCAAAATGAAGAGCTTTAAAGTATGATTTCAAAAATGTATATATCATAACTAAAAAGTATATAACAAAGGCAATTAATGAGTCCCGCCTGCTATCTTGTTTCGGTCTTTTTATGGCATTCGGGTTTTTGATTTTTTTATTAATTATTGCCTATATACATACACACTTCTGTACATCCCCGAAAGGTGTATGTTTCTTCTTCATCAGAGAGCCAATCTCAGTCGCACCCAAAGCTTGCACTCTGGAGCCCGGGGTCCGCTCTTCTCCTTCATTCCACAATTTTGTTCGGTTTTTTCGGCTTTAAGGTAACGACTCCAGATGCTGAGAGGAAAGCCTGCGCCAGACCCTCGTACGTCAATCAGCATGTACCGGCTTGCAGTTGTGGTTTGCTTGGCCCCAACGGTCTTGGTGGGGCCTCATACACCCACCGCAAAAGAAATATAACTTTAAAAATCCACAAGTTAATAATTCATGGAAAATGTGTTAAAATTTAATTTATTAACAGTTTTATCGATACGTGACCGACATATTGTGATTTGAACGTTTTTATTAGCATAAAATGTGTTATAAAATTAAAGATTTTGCTTGTAACAGTATCGTAAACCCAGATTGGTTGCTTCGTGTCGTTAGTAGGCGTTTACAGCGACCAGAAATTGTTTACTACGTTTAGCAAATCGATCGGTTTTACGACTTGTAACCTCGTAAAGTGGATCGTGGATCTAGAGTAATTTGTTTGAATTCGGATTGATTATTAAACGACTTGTGTACTATTATTTACACTTATAAACGTTGTCACCTATCCAATGTACTTATGAAGTATCTTATTTTATTTATTAGCTGACTGATTACCGCGGCTCCGCCCGCGCGGAGGTCGGTTATCGTTTTTTGTTCATATGTTCGGGTTTTCGTAACTAATGGCAATCAAATATACAGAAGATTTTAAGTGTGAACAAAACCTTTCTAATACAAAAAACCACATCAAAATCGGATCAGTAAATTTTGCGTCAGGCAAGAATACCAAAAAAAAAATTGTGTTTAAGTCGTTCATTTAACGTACTTACCCCAAGTATTTTTCTTTAAATACCTTTTATATACAGACACAACTAATTTACAATTTTATAATAGTGTAGATAGATCTATATCTATGATATTGTTCATAAATGCATGTTGAATTATGATGTGTACTTACTCTAAAAGTACGGTTAAATATCTTAGAGTATATTATCAGTGTATTGTACCAGAGAGTACAGTATCAGTTGCATCTAAGGCATATTATCATATTTCTTTACCATTTTGCCTCTGTAATCCTCTACTCTCTAGCTATGATGAACTCTTGTTTTAAACTGCTTGTGTAGCAGTATACATTCGAAAAGTATTTGATATTCACTCAAAAATACTCTAAACACCAAAACGAATAAGAAATCTAATGTTGAAAAGTCGTGTACGTTTTATTGCCAGTGAAAATAATACAGCCTTATCAAGGCATTCCGAATTTTGGGCACGTAGACCGTTTACACCGGCTTGTTTATTTTAAATAAGGTTTTTGTTAAGTAAAAGCAAACCCGAGGGATGCGAACCCCACTGAGCTGAATGAAAAATTAAGGAAAATATTCTGATTATTCTCCGCTGTTCGGAATTCAAAATATGTGGCACCCTGGCAAAACACGTTCGTAATTTGAATTGAATTGGCTTGCTTTATTTTGTTGGGTTTTTCATAAATTCAACATTGTTAAAACTGTCAAGAAGTTTAGAGGCTTATTTTCTTTCAATTTCAATGTTTTTTTGTTTGTTTTTAATAACAAATACTTACAATGACTGAGACATCAATTTCTTTCATGAATTCTTCATTTGACCGAAATTGATGTCTCACTCACTTAGTTCAGAAATTAGTGGCGCCAAACTCTCAAAATGTTTTGATTCTACTGCAGATGCCATTAAGGTAACTAAAAGAAGAAGAACAAGTTCAAAGTTATTAACTTATAACTAATCACGACACACAAATCTGTGACGTGATTGTAATGAATTGAAATGATTGAAATTGAAATGAAAACTTCTATAATATATGTAAAATACTAGAAGCGGCGATAGCCCAGTGGCGTACGTAACGGACTGCTGAGACAAAGTCTCGAGTTCGATCCCCAGTCGCCCCGGGCACACACCTCTGACTTTTCGTAGTTATGTGTGCATTAATAAAATGTTAATTATCGCTGGCTTAATAATGTGCCCGGTAGATGGCAATAGGCTTGCCCCCTATTACATTGGGACCTTTACATAACTGGCGAATCGTGGGTGTGTAATACACCTCTGCCTATCCCTTCGGGGGAGGCCTGAAGTTATGTTATGTTATGTTATGTTAAATACTAGCGCATGAATCTAGTAGACTGTACTAAGTGTACTGTAAGACTAACTGTAAGACTGACCGCAAGGCGAAAGACTTGACCAGTAACAATAACTTTTTGTAGCTGGTCAATGACTTCTATGTATACTACACTGACTATTCAGAACAAAAAAAAACGACGGGTTGCACTCCGGGAGTGCCGGTAGAAGTGAAAACTTGAATATTAACGTTGTGCATTTTTGATATTTTGGAATGGTTAGGGAATAATTGTGCACGAATTGCTTTAATTATCAGTATAAAAGTACTATCATTTATGTGGTAACATACAATATTCATTTATTGCGCTATCGTACACAAACATGACAATTTATATTACATTAAAAATGTAACACTTCAGAACTATTACAATTATTTTACATTAAAAATTTATCTCTCAGAAAAATCAACTTCCATCCATAATTTCAACGACTTTTTCACCATCATTATTACCAGAACCATCATCGCCAATATATTTATAAAGCACTCACTCATTTTCTTTCGCTATTTCTTCGTCACTTTTTTCATTAATAGATGCACTTTGTTTAATTTCCATTTTATATCAATAGATTTATGATACAAAATAGAATAAATATTACAAAAAGTTATATGATGACAAAAAGTGTTTCTTGGGCCTCGGTCGGAATCGATCTCAGTCTTGATGAAGTCAACGACCACTCATTAGACGAACGCGCCACCAAGGTTGTTAAGTACAGTGTGAAATTAGCGCTTCTATATTTGCTGTCTTACGATTTCTTTCGATCAGGTCACGTGTTTACTGACGCGAGTTTAACCTTTTATACCCATTAAAAAAAAAGTGCACAACGCCGCTAAAGAAGTTTTCACTTCAAAAAATTGGTATACTTTTTGGATGTTACAGGACACAACTTTGGCGCCACTGTTTGTTGCTGTGATTGTGGACAAAAAATTATTAATCTATGTGTGAGGCGCCCCGTCCCTGCCCGTACTCAACCCCGAAGTGTGGCACACTTTTTGTTCCGAACTGCTTGTCTAGTATACTTAAAAGTCATTGTACCTGGCATTTAGATGACATTAAAAAGGCGCGCTATGCCTATCTAGGTAGGTGTCAAAATTTAACAACTCATTTATCTAGTCTTGTCCTGGACCGAATCGTAATTCAAAATTCACTCTCGCCTCATCCTTTTTTTACCAGCTGGCCAGCGGGTGTGGTAATGTCAGTCTCAAACAGACTATAACCACACGCCGCCTTGGGTCTCTAAAGCCGTGTGTAAGGTGGCCCCATAAGGCAATTCCTTTGACCCTGAGCCATCTACGGCTTCGGAAGGAACCATGAGACAATTTGTGTTATGTCTGTCTTTTAGATTATATCTGAAACAGCTTGTCTAATAGTATCTTTATCATATAGAAGTTAATACGTGATTGGTTATAATTTTCAAAAGAGAACAAGCCTAAATGTAAATGTCAGTTAGCAGCCAATCGCGTAGTGAATTATGTTGAAAATCTTCATAGCATCGTGGGACACAAACGATAGTGCGGGATACCTATTACATATATTACGTTAATTATCGCTAGTTTAGTAATGTGCCCGGTAGATGTCAATAGGCTCGCCCCCTATTACATTGGGACCTAAACATAGCTGGCAAATCGTGGGTGTGTAATACACCTCTGCCTACCCCTTCGGGGACACAGGCGTGAAGTTATGTTATGTTAGTTATATATATAGCGATTCTATGATGATGTATGGAGATGGTCCATGGTCAGTCGGGGTGCGAGGGATATGCTCTATGGGCAACCTTACACCCCGGCGTGGAGAAGTTAAGACCCGAGACGGCGTGCGGTTTTAGTCGGTTCAAGCCCGACATAACCGCCCCCACTGGCCGGTGGGGGGGTAACCGAAGGGATTTCCGCACGAAAAAAAAAAGGTACTACTAGACAAACTGTTTGGAACTAAAATTGTGTCACAGTTCCGGGGGTGGCAGGACAAGATGAATGAAATAAATATTCACACCTATCCGTAAAGGCATGGCGCGCCTATTTGTAATTCGGTATGACAGCTACAAAAAGTTGCTCATCTTTGCTGGTTAAGTGCTGGTCTTTCGCGATATCAAATTGTTTTGTTTCGTACAGCCAGTCTAGTAGTACATATAATAGAAGTCATTGATATTCTGTTATACGCGACTAAGATGGTCGTAATCCAGAGTAAACCACTGAATTATACTGTTAAAATGATGACAGTATTATTGGTCAAAAATGGTCTTATTACAAAATACGGACTATAACTGTCAATCTAAGTTTAAAATAGACTTTATTCCGTTTTTGTAATAAGACCGATCTAGTCTGCACAAATTACTTAATTAAAATCAATTAATGATATAATCTGACGTCTGAAGGTGTTGACTTTCGAAATTCAACTCTAAACTTGATATCTATGAACGTAATTTTAATAAAACGATTTGTAGTAGATTTATTGTATGGTTGACATCTAATGGTCAGTACTTTCTAGAAAAAATGAATTAATCTACCTATACGTATATCTGTACTATAATAAAATGGTAAATTAGTTGTGTCTGTACATTGGAGATAACGATTTTCAAAACAAAAATTTTTTTTTTTTGGAATTCTTGTCTGTTAGAGTTAGATGCAAAAACTACTGAATGGATTTTGATGTGGTTTTTTCTATTAGAAAGGTCTTAGTAAGACTTATCTGCCGGAATTGGTTAAGTAGTACCGAAGATATATCCAAAAAACGATAACCGACCTCTGTGCGGGCGGAGCCGCGGTCCTCAGCTAGTTGACTATATTACTATTTGTCCTAACTCCTACTTCTTTATACAGTTTATACGATCTGGTAAAATTTTGGCTTTTACAAGAGTTTCTGATAAGACCCACCAAGATCTTCGGGATCCAAACCAACGTTACCTACTAGCTGTACTACTGTAACTGTATAATTCGATTTTCAAATTTACAGTTAGAAAAGTTTAATCTCAATTCAAACCATTCAAATAAAGAATTCTTAATTCAAAACTTATAAAAAAGCGAGGAAAAACAAACGAATAATAAATAGAGCCCAACTTTTGATGAAACAAAAACGGAAAAACCGTTTGCGCCAGTTCTCACGTTCAAAACGCGAGTTCTAAAGACTTTGCATTTTATATTAAGCAGAGATTTGCTAGTCCACCGACAAACAACGAGGTAAGGAAGACTTCTAAGAATACATTCCGAGGTATTCAAGACTTCTTCTCAAATCTAATCTACAAGGGGCTCAATAAAACGTAGAGAAATTTTAGTATTCAGTATGTGTTGCGCCACAGTCTGGTGGAAATACTAATTCAACCCTTTCAGACGTAACGTTTGCAATGGAACCGTTTATTTTCAAGTTATAACCGTGACAAAGTTGGCGTGATACTTGTTCACAAGCAATACGATAACACATTTTCCTTATGAAAATTATATGCTTGTATCTTTGTGTATTGTCAATAAAGTCCTCCTGTATGGTAATGGAAGAGTAATGCCTACTCCAGCACAAATGAGCCAACTTGATCAGCCCCTGTAGCGCGGCAGTTTTTAGACTCTTGCGTCTCGAGCGTCATGGTTAACAAAGACAATTTGCATTACATGCAATCTTATTATTTCGGTAATGTGACAAAGTTTTATGCAATTTCATTGCTCATTACTTAGTTAAGTCTACAATGGCGTGCTACGAGTGCAAAAAAGCACAACTTTCAAAAAATTTATCGTGGAACATCTAGATGAATCACGAAAACGTAACCGTAGCGTGGACCACCAAGGTAGACTGCGGATCACCTAGGTGTTCCATGAGTACATGTCCCCATTTATTTAATAAATACTTTACATTTAATTGATCGCTGAATGGCGCCCCAAGCATTATGGTGAACGATACAAAAGCACTCAATAATTTTGTATAATGACTTTATTTACTACAAAATTATATACAATTTTAATAATGTAGAATCTATAATTTTCTTCAGCAACTATAGCAAATACCACGGTGCCCTTTAGGAGGATATTAAAAGTTCAGACTGACGTCGTGTACAACTCGACAGATCGGGGAATGTGATAATAAAAATATATTTTACATCATTAAAATTTAAACTTTTGCGATATACGAGTACAATAATTATGTTCACGGGATTTACCCCAACATGGTATATGTGTACATACTGGGTACATACTATTTTCAACTACCTAAAGATTCGATCAGGTTGTCCGTGGACACATACTGACTGCTTTCGGAGAAGATAAAGTCATACATAAGTCCTTGGTACTCGTATAAGAGGAATTCGGATCTGCAGCTTGTAACTGAATTGCAAGACCATTACACCACCATTGATTCAATATATATTTTTTGGCTCTAATGCATTAAATTTATTATAAAATCTAAGTGATTTAAGGTCAGTAGGACCTGTTCTTAAAAGGGTCATAAAATTCGGATCGGATTTTCACCTGAAAGCATTCACTTTGTCAAAAGAAAGAGATAGCCAAATTGGCCGTGATACGATCGAGTTGTTTGTCGTGCTAATCTCCACCTGCCAGCGCTGATCGCTCAGTCTGACGCTTTTGGCTCCCCCAGAAACCTTATTAATTATTCAACACCGATTCCTGTGACTCAACGCCAAGTGTTCCCTTTCCCAAATTAGAATTATGAGTGGAGGAAACAATGCGGCGTGCAGACGTGATGATTTGATGCAGGCAACTTTAAACCAGATCCTGGCTAAGATTAATGTGCCGATCGAGAATTGGTTCAAGATTGTGTTATTATGCCAAATTACGTTTGGTTTTAAATAAAACCTGATTTCAGTCCGGACCTGAGTTGCGTTTACAACTCAATTACGTGTGCTACAGTTTTATAAAAATATTTACAGTTCCGATCACTTTAGATATTCTATTGTCTGTCTGTATATGCACGAACGCCTTCAAAAGTATAATGAGTACGAGAAGAAGGTTCTTGCCGAGATGATTATGACGAGATGGTACTTTTGCTCTAAGGTGGCAGGAGCAGTCAATCTCAGTAGTTTAAAATTAATTATCATTTATTACAAGTCCAAGATCACTTATATTGGTGATGGATTTCGAACTGGTCTTTGATAAGTGTTGCTATATATGGGTAGTGTTAACGTGCCTCTGTCTACCCGAGCGGCGATGTATATATATAAATATATGAAATTTTGAAGCAATTAGTACCTATGCTAACTTTTCGTATAGATTTAGCTCGGAAAAAGTAAACATCCAGGACGGGACTTGGACGCGACCAGTCCCTTCCTGGGAGAATACTCTGAATAAACTGAGCTTCCTGCACACGGCCTAGATATTCGAAATTTTTCAAGTCCTGTCCTGGAGTCAGGAGCCTGAAATTTGTCTCTTGATTCTCTGAAACTGTAAATTATAACTGGAAGTAACTAACTTTCTCAAGTTGAGTTTGAAACTCAATCTATAAGAAATAAAGAAAAGAAGAACAGAAGCAGAGCCATCAACTTCACAATAAATATTTATGCGAGTGAGTAAAAAACCCTGTTATTTATCTCCCCGGAAGGTTTCTTATTGCATAATAATGTACAGTTTACCTCGAGTTTGTCCAAAGCACGCTCGTCTTGCGGTGACATTGTAAAAACGTGGTTGAAGAAGCGATTTCCCTGAGGCACAAAAGAATCGATATCTATTGTGATTCTCCCTACGACATTAAATTATATGGGAGGGTGGTTTCTGAACTGAGAGACATCTGGCGAGTTTATCGGCTTTGCATTTTATCAATATTTGCCTGTTTGGTATTAGGCCGCGGTCTTATCAGCAGCGGAAGTGCGGGCCGACAGTGATGATGCCACGGCAGCACGATTGGTTTTTAGGAGGTAGGCCATACCGGAATCGCAGCTGCCAAACTTTGGCAGTAGGTACATCTATAAAACTGCTTAGTTAAATAATACTGTCTGCTTAGTGTTGTGTTCCTGATAGTGTCGGTTAGTGCTACTTTTGGTATCTAATTACTTATCATCAGTTATCATAATTATGGAAACACGCATACGCAGCACAAGCGTAGTTGCTGACTTTACAATATATACTAATATACTTTATAAAAGAGAAAATCGACATGATTCAACCCAAATAACTAATAATAATACTACAAACTTTTGAGGCTGGAGGCACTATATGGACATGTAGACTAAAAAATTGTGACAAATTGAAAATATATTCTGAAGCCGCTTTCGTTGTCTATCACCAGTCGCTGCCGGTGAGGACTCAGCCTAAGAGTGGGTGCTGCCGTGAGCACGATGTTGTCAGGCATCCGGTTATTTGATAAACGTTGTCAGTTTATTTGCATACAAAAATATAAAGTCAGTTATTTCCCTTTGAGGGAGAAGTGGGTGAAGCATTGGCTAAAGGACCAAATATTCGCGCATTAAGGAATGTAACTTTGACATGCCGGTTACGAGACGGGACATGCAAAAAAAAGGTAGTAAACTATAATTTTGTCAGTACACTATTATCTTAAGTAGAAGATTAAATTCCTTCCTTATTTCGTACACATATGAGTCCCGGTTGCATCCGAGGCTCTCATCTCCGAGTCCGGGGTGAGATGTGAGATCTTTCGATGATATTTGCCTATTATGTCGAACTGATGCATAAGTTTGGAATTTCATGATTTTCTAATTAAAATTTGAATATCCCACCCATTTGCCTAAGAAAAAAAAACATTTAAATCAGACGGCGAAAAAGATTCTCGTTGAACATGCCTTTTTTTTTCGTGCGGAAATCCCTTGCAATCCCCGCTGGCCAGCGGGAGCGGTTATGTCGGGCTTGAACCGACTAAAACCGCACGCCGTCTTGAGTCTACAGACGCCGGGGTGTTAGGTTGCCCATAGAGCATATCCCTCGCACCCCGACTGACCATTAAAAATATATTTCGACATATTTATATTTCTTCTCCTTTTTTGAAGTATGTTATAAGAAATTTAAAAATATATGTAGTCGTAAATACCTTTTTGTTCCTTTGATGTCTTATGATGGACACGTTTTAAATTATAAATGCCTTGACAAGAATCTTATCAAAGAAATTCCAAACATAATTTTATTTAAATATTCACAAAATGCGTGAACAAAATCCTTTTTTTTTGAGATGTAGATAAAGCACACGTATGAAAAATGTTTGATGCAAAGCTACACAACTATGTACCGCGCCGCTTAAGGGGAATAGAGTAAAGCCCGTCCCAGACATGAACGACATTAATATTTAATAAAAAAAAAATGATTTTGGCATTCGGAATTATATTATATATTCGGCATAAATGATCAAGTTTCTGTTATCAACACTAACAATGATTATCATATAATATATACTAGTTTTAAGTGAGTTATTGCAGTTGTGTTCTTCAAGAAATTTAGATTACATTTGAATCCAGTGAACTCCAAATGTCTATAGCATACGATAACACCTTACTATGGCAGCCATATGCTTGTTATCGCATATACACAAACAAGATCTTAAAGTTATGCTTCCCAAACCAAAAAATAATTAAATTGTCAACCGCCCGCAACTATACTTATTAGATTTTCGCATAATTATTTTAATTTGCTTTATATTTCAAAACTTGATTTAAGTAAGAGTAACCCTTTTTATGATCATTAAAAAACCGGCCACGTGCGAGTCGGACTCGCCTATGAAGGGTTCCGTAGCGGCAAGTAACATTTTTATATTTGAGTTGATTGAATGAAAGGTAAATTGCGGTTTACGATTTATAACGTATTCAAAAAACTACTTTCTAGATCTCGTTCAAACCAATTTTCGGTGGATGTTTACATGGTAATGTACATCATATATTTTTTTTAGTTTTATCATATCATTTATCAGGGTCATTTATAATTTATCACATTTTACCACTTTTAAAAAAAATGATATTAGAAACCTCAATATCATTTTTGAAGACCTATCCACGTGTGGGTTTGATGAAAAAATTTTTTGAGTTTCAGTAAGAACTGAAACTTTTTTTTTTCTATTTTTGTGTTATAATCTTAATGCAGTTCACAGAATACATCTACTTATCAAGTTTCAACAGCATAGTTCTTATAGTTTCGGAAAAAAGTGGCTGGGGACATACGGACGGACAGACAAACAGACATGACGAATCTATAAGGGTTTCGTTTTTTGTCATTTGGTTACGGAACCCTAAAAAACAGTCATGAAGTTGTTAAGGATTATCTTTATAATTTATACCTCAAAACATCCCATTAGGTCATTCTGGCAGCCACTTACGCATTTCTATATACTGTATGGTAACTGAATCTGTCAGCGAAAATATCAATTACTGTTTTTTATTTATGAGACGTTCATTATATTTAATTAAGGCCTTTAGAAAAAACAAAGAAGTCATAATTTTGAGTATGTACGTAATTATCGAAGTGAATATTGATGTTTCCAGTGGTACGTCGTCGATAAAATTGCAATTATAGGGTCATAACTCACTGCATTCGGTTTTTATATAATTACTTGATGAGAAATCGGGCCGTGACTGGCTGAGGTCAAAAATTAAGTAGGTACAGGTAGCACCTGTTTTTAAAAAGTAGCGTCAGGCTATAAAAAACGATAGACTAAAGGTATTTGCTTAAAAAAACCATTTATTTAAAATGGGAAACTTACTCTATGTGTCATGCGGCCGTTGGCCGACTCGCCGTCCTTACAGAAGCAGGCCGTGGCGGAGGCGTGTCGTGTGTGCCCTACACACGCCTGCCAACTCACCGAAGCGGGACAAAACCCGACCCCACCAGGCGAGGCCGCGGTGGCGGCCAAAGTCCGCCGGCAACCCTGGGGTTATCCTTTCGAGGGCTTACCCGGGGTGCCCGGCAACGGACACTTGCGGAGGACACCGTGCGGTTTTAGTCGAGACACGACATAACCACGGGTATCCGAAGGGATTTCCGCACGTTAAAAAAAAAAAAAAAAAAAATGTGTCATGCGGTGTGGTCTGTATCAGTGCCACCGGCGTTACACTGAAATAGAAACATGGCAATACGCTGTCTCGTTTACAAAGCCCTGGGCGATTGACGGTGGCTGCAAAAATCTCTCCTCTGTAGTATATTCTTTCCCTGCATGCCTTGCAGGGAAGCCCGTTGCAGGTTCACCGCAAGCAACTTTTCATATTCACTTGCAATTGCAACGCACCGCGTCTTTGTAATTTGAACGGTTGCAACATAAAAGTGAATATTAATTAACCAGTCTTTTGATTACAAAAACGATAACATTTAAATTAAAAAAGCAAAGGAAGTAACCAATGAATTATTATTATTTAGTAAAACAGCATGTGGCGAAAGCTAAAAATCGAAACGTTATTACGCATAACTTGGACCACACAACTCTTAATCCATGATTCTCTAGCAGAAGTCTATCTGTACTATGTCCAACTGTCAATAGGATTGAGGTCACTTTCGTTTAATTGACTTAGTCTGGCACAGGCCCCGTCAGCAGACGGAGTGTCGTTCATTCCACCGTGTATAGCTGACTGTATTTCAGATTGATCGATTTCAATAAAATATTTTATTATTTTTCTATGGTTGGGACTACCGACCTCCATGATCGGGGCCTGAGGACGGCAGTTGGCCGACTCGCCGTCCTTACAGAAGCAGGCCGTGGCGGAGGCGTGTCGTGTGTGCCCTACACATGCCTGCCAACTCACCGAAGCGGGATAAAACCCGACCCCACCAGGCGAGGCCGCGGTGGCGGCCAAAGTCCGCCGGCAACCCTGGGGTTATCCTTTCGAGGGCTTACCCGGGGTGCCCGGCAACGGACACTTGGGGAGGACACCGTGCGGTTTTAGTCGAGACACGACATAACCACCCCCGCTGGCCGGCGGGGGGGTATCCGAAGGGATTTCCGCACGTTAAAAAAAAAAAAAAAAAAAAAAAATATGGTTGAAATGTTTCAGTTGAAATTTTTATAGTTTGAGTTAAACTCATAAATTATTAATTGGAGTTTATGTTAGGGTTAGACCAACCTATTCTAGATTATCTCGAATACGCTTTTTTTCAGTAGGTATAATATTTTTGTTTTTTTTTTATTAAGAAGAGGTTGGATCTCACCGAGAAATACAAACGTGCTTAGCACAAGTTAAAGTGCAATAGCACATTTTATTTATTACATTTCAATAAGTAAAACGTAAAAACTCTGATAAGCTAAACGAATTATCACTGGTTAAATCCATCCTTATCCTGTCTTTTGTATTTGAAGTTTCATCATTCAGCATTCAAAGAGAACAAATAAAGGCGCAGAAGGGAATCTAAAGATTGTCGTACAGTTTTATCTTAACTATACCAATACAAGGGCATGGAGTTATCGGAAATTAAGCTTAAAACTGCACAGTAAACGTTAAATTAAGAGATAAACCTGCCAAAATCGTGATGGACAACCGTCAAGGCACAATTAACATGTCGCAATAAGTTGCGTACTTCGAAAGATATTCTATATTTGGAGAACTTTTCGTTTCTCATAATTAAATGCATGGTAACTGCCCGTAATGTGCTTTTTATTAATGTAGAAATCGGCAGGGTAAACGCTGTTTTTGGTGTGATTGTGAAATTTAGAAAATAATTGATCAAGAGTTTGATGTCAATGTGAATGAAAAGGGGGTGATATAAATCCAGTGTATCACTAAATATCATCTATTTCCTTCTAGAAAAGAGGTAATTCGATCAAGGAAGTATTGACTAGGTATCTTAATACTTTATAAAGTTGTCAAGTGATTGAGTGACCATCCTAGGCATTTAAACCGCTTTTCAGGCGCTCGATGTAGCGACTAAAGCTACAAAGGTGCCAGCCGCAGCGAACGCCTGATAGAACATAGAGACAGTATCCCCAAAAACGCTAAATGTCGCGATTTAAAAACAGTTATCAAAGGCAAGAAGCAGGCCGTGGCGGAGGTGTGTCGTGTGTGTCCTACACACGCCTGCCTACTCACCGACGCGGGATAAAACCCGACCCCACCAGGCGAGGCCGCGCTGGCGGCCAAGGTCCGCCGGTAACCCTGGGGTTATCCTTTCGAGGGCTTACCCGGGGTGCCCGGCAATGGACACTTGGGCAGGACACCGTGCGGTTTTAGTCGATGCACGACATAACCACCCCCGCTGGCCGGCGGCGGGGTTTCCAAAGGGATTTCCGCACGTAAAAAAAAAGGCACAAAGCGTCAAAACGCGATGTAGTATCGATATTACCGTAAAATCGCCGGTCTGTTATGCTATGTTTCGTGCTTTGGCCCTTACTGTAGCGTTAACAATCGTAGGGTCGGCACTTTCATAATCAAAGGAACCCTGCATTCTACAGAGACCGGCCCTTACATGCTTAAAAGAGTATTACAGACGAATAATAAGAATATACCCAAAAATTTACGACATCGTTCGGTAACTTGGGACATACTGAAAAAGGACAATAATGAACATTACGCCATATCCTTAAGTGCTTACAAGTGTTAAAGAATTCTGAAGTAATGGTTGCAATGTGGCATTTAATTTTTAGCGGAAAATCTTTTAACACCTCCCATATTTGATCATTATGAGCATAAGAGCAAAAGAAAGATGTTTCATTACGTTTAAAAACACGAGTGCGATGTCGATTTTGGAAGTTTTATAGGTCATTTCTGTTCGTAAAATTGGCCCGCACGTGTCTTTGGGATTTCTTCTGAATAGAACAATGATTTGACGACCTCCGTGGCGTTGCGTAGAGCGTTCTACTGCCATGTCGGGGGTCGCGAGACCGATTCCCTTTCAGTGCAAATATTTACAAAAAAAATGTATTTAAGTATGTTTATTCGCAGTCTAGAACCCCATAACACAAGCTACTTAAGCTATGCTTACTTCGGGTCTAGATAGCGTTGTGTAGAATGTTCTAGAATATTACTTTATTTAGACTATTTTATTGGTCTAAGTATAAATACACTTTTGTAGAATATTATATTTGAACGCATTTAGTGGTTTGTTAGTTGAATAAATTTGATTTCGCAATTTGAATTATTGGTAAATAGAAAGTGCAGTACTTATATTTAGATGAGATATTGTCAATTTTTCAGTTGCGGAATGGCGCTATCTTTATTGAAGCTGCAAGGTAATCTTTTCAAAAAAGTTGTGCGTGATATCAGTAGGCAATTCTGCGTTTTAGGCATGCATTAGTGTGCGAGTTATATTCTACTGTAATTTAAATGAATATACATTGTACTCAGATAGTCTGAGACAATGTGCTACTGTGTGTACCCGCGTACTGAAGGGTCAATTTGCATAAAATGATTCACATAATCTCTTTTTCAAATTTTCTAATAACATGGTCCACAAATTCAACTAGACCAGTACTGTTTAATGGATTATACAGCACATTTGTGATATACACAAAACGAGAAATGCAACATTAAAGCGATGAAACGGCACTCGGGACTTTGATTAAAAACTAGTCCACTTTACCGCTTCTAAGTTCGCTTATAATCTTTCCAGATTTCTACGTACTAATTGGTCATAAGATCATCAGGCCTTATCAGCTGTGACCGCAAATTTGTTTGTGGTGGACCTCGACAGGGAGCGACTTTCTCTTAATAATTTCTCACACTTGGTTCCTCTCAATGTAAGATTTTCACCGACTTTCAAAGCAATATTCTGCAAACTTCGTAGTTTGTGTTAAAACTGTTTTCTTGCCATTTGGTAGATATGTTTCAAATACCTTTCCTAATATATGAAGACAACAATAAATTCACGCAAACATTTTTCCAGTGTTTCCTTCATTCTCGTTATTAGGGCACGGTTACACTTGCCAATATAGTTGTACTAGCAACGCCCTTCGGGTTAATCCGTTATTTATTTTTGTCTCTATTTAACTGGGATCCAACGAAAATAAATGTGTATTTATACAGAATATTTGTGATATCCATATATAGCTGCTATTTCGTTGTAAAAGAGTTAGGGCCTCGTCCACCATCCGCAAGTAAAGCGTTGATTAGTAACTTCTTAATTAACGATAACTGGTAATTAAAAGTTCTGAGTATCTTTCGCCAGTTTCACAAACGAAACCGATCCTTTGAGTAACACCTTAGGGGTTAAGTGAATGACACAGCAAAGTCATACACTCATTCGTTCAATTCTACGTTATTATTGTCATTTTCTTGTCAAGTCAAACACAAACAAAGAAGTTAATTGACGTCACGTGTTATTTGCTCATCAAGAATTTCGTTGTAATTTAATAAAATGGACAAAGTTAAACGGGAAAGGAGTGCCAACTTTACTTCACAAGTGAGGGACATTTTAGCCTCTCCTATTTTGAAATATCGAAACGTGATAGAAAATAAAAAGAGCGATGCTTCCACATGGAAGAAAAAAGAAGCTGCGTGGTTAAGCATTCAGGTCTTCATCTAAGTCAACAAAAAAATCTACACGAAATTTAAACACACGAATTCTCGGTAATCGTCGCATCGTAGAATGTTCTACATCTAATTCATCTAATTGCTGATCAATTACCTCGTACAAATCCATTATTTTGTTTGTTTTCACAAATATATGTTGTTAAGATACTCGTCACAAACACTGTTAACTACAGAATGACAGATCTCGTAAATGTCAAATGATGTTGTGATCTCTTACTCGTCAGCTAAAGTCGCTAAACAGCAGAAAGAGTAGTGAGTAAGTTAATCGTCAGTTTAACCGTTGAGTAGTGTTACTCAGACATTGTGAAATGCAAATATTCGGTTACCGGGGACTTTAAGTTATGATTAGCCTACTTGACACTTTAATCAGAGATGGTGAACGAGGCCCTTAGTCTTTTACTCGTTCAACGTTTTGCTGCACTACTAAGAAGCTTTAGTGATCTATAAACATTGAATATTACACACTAATCTGTAAACACTTAATCTGCAAAAACCTTACCGAGTATTTTTAAGTGAAATTGACTATGAATTTTAGAATTATTTTAAATGTATAGATTTAAAGCAGTAAAACTGGGTACTGACCAACGTTACGGGGCGAAAATCTAGTGGGGCGGAAATCACACAGTGATTGTCAAACTTCGGGCCAAACTTAGATATTTTTGTTGCAGTATTTTTATTCAAAATATAAACTTGTGAACAGACCTTAGGCTTTATGCATATTATTCGACGCGTCTTTATATATTGAGCAATAAATATGAAGAAAATGAAATCAAATCAAACGTCTTCGACGTCAAAAACACAAAAAAAAAATTTTTTAGGGACAATTTATATGGTAGGTACCCGAAACCTTTAACGTACAAACCCCAACATCTAATCAGTTCTTCCCATTAACCAAACAAGATGATTGGCGAAAGAATTTTTTAAATCGGATAAGTGGTTCTTGAGTTATTGCGTAAACAGACATCCAGACATCCAGACATCCAGACATCCAGACCAACAGACAGACCGACACAAAAATTTTTTTTGCTTAATTAGACTTAGAATCATGTGAAACGTCGAGAAAAGTGATAAAAAGTGGGTGTAAGATTTTGTTTTATTTGCGTGATTTTAAGACTTCGGTGTCCACCTGGTTGGTGGCCCGAAGTAATGATGAATGAAATGTTAACTGACGTTAATGAAACATTCACTGCAAGCATATCGTTACGCGTTTCCTAAAATCTATGTTGTATCCATACGGTTCGTTATTCCCTTATTGGCACATCCCAATAGCACGAATAGTCGCTTAGTAACAATGCATATGCCTTATAACGCCGATCAGTACTGAGTACATACCTTTACCTTCGCACAAGTGTGGCCGCACACCAAGAAAAACTGAAGATATATTTTGCCATCTATCCATTCATTACTAACTAGTCTTGCTGGATTACGTGTGTAGGAGAATTAAGGGCGCGCATCCTTTTTATAAGAGATTGGCTGGGATTACTCGTCATTAGGGCCAGGAGCAAACAAAGGGAGATGTTGTACGTTGTGTGTTTTATGTTGTGATATTGTGCCAGTAGGGCGTAGTAATAAACAAACTCGTTCGTATCATATTCTCTTTCGTTCAGAAACTTGTGTGACCTTTTATAACCATGATGACGTGTTAGTAGCCTATAGCAGATAGAAAAAATGATTTGTTTAATCAAACGTAACATTGCCAGCGGGGGTGGTTATGTCGTGTCTCGACTAAAACCGCACGGTGTCCTCCCCAAGTGTCCGTTGCCGGGCACCCCGGGTAAGCTCTCGAAAGGATACCCCCAGGATTGCCGGCGGACTTTGGCCGCCACCGCGGCCTCGCCTCGGATCAGGTTTAAGGTTTTTTAAATAAAGAACGTATGGTTTATACGTGGTCTTGGAATTAAAATGGACCGTTGCTTGAATTTATATCTCATTTTTGGTCTACACTAAAGATAAGCAAATTAAATTTTTAGATGTAACTAATGAGGTTGTCGATATATGGATTTGGCGATTATTGTTCCGATTGTTGTATCGGTCCACAGACCCCGATTCACTCAGCAAAGTGTCTCAGAGAGGTAGCTGGCATTGCCCGTGCAGGCAGTTATTCGCGTGCAAAGGCTTGCCTTAGCAATTCAGTGCGGGAATACAGGAAGCATTTCCGTGCATCTTGGGCCCCCTGCCTATAGGATACTAGTCTTTTAAACAAATTTTTGTGTTTTTCTTTAGTAATTGTAATAGAATTTACAATGTTTTTATAATACTTATTTTGAGCATCCCGAGTTCCTCAAATCGTAACTCGAACGTATCTCAATATAATCACTACTCTATCTCCGGTTATTTTCACTTTTCACTGTTATACATCGCACTATAACATACAATTACCGTGTCAATAGCAGCCCACATGTTCCATAAGTACCAAATTATACTAAGTACCACATCCGACGATCGATTTGAACCCGGAGCTACGAATCAAGAGCGTAGAGGTACCGACCACAGAGCAAAATAAATTATAGATATAAAATGTATCCACGCTGCCTGTTAAGGTTAAATGTGATAGATAGTATGGTAGGCTAATTAATTACCGCAGACCTTGAACTTTTTTTTTAAACGACGGTTTATGAAGTATCTAAATATCTGCAAAAACAGAATACAAACAATAGGTCACTATTGTCACAAATATCTATTACGCATTTCTACCAAAAATCACAAATTATCCAAAAGTTTGTTTATTTACCACGGTCAATACAGATCAATTGAACTGTTCATCATGTTTGCAATAACTTTCAATCTTGCGAACTTACCTCAGTTAAAAGTGGTCGACACTTTGCAATGAAAATTCTGTAAGCACTTATAATGAATTATTGTGTGATATCGTGACACGAATATTTCGGCGCGAATTGCATATCTCTAGAATTAGATATCCATGGCAATGAAAGTTACCGAATGCGTCAAAGTAAACATTTGTGAGCGTACAATGGATGTGTTTATCTTGCGAAATTTATCTTAGGGGCTCGTCATGGGCGGAGCGGGTAACTCTCAGTTTGGAGACCTCAAGCATGGTTTAAGTTATGAATGAAGAGCGATAATGGACTGTTGAGAATTCGATTAACAACAACACGAAGTATTCAGTTAAAGTCACAGTGAAATGAAATTGCTAATTAAATTCAAGTCAACAGGTGTTTGGAAAGAACAGGTTTTTCAGTAAACTTCTTAGTGTTCTTAGTACCTATGTTTAACTCAGTAATGAAACTAGTAAACGACCAGGTCTTAGAAGTTTTCATGAGGCGGTGAATAATATTATATAATAAAATTTTATCACGTTGATTGATAGAAAACGAGTACCCTCTGAGATGGTCCTATTTGGGGTTTACATTATGGGGTTCAAGAAAATGTCATGAAACTTTTAAATTTAATTAGTAAAGTACCTTTTTTTTTTCGTGCGGTACCCGCGGATGACCCTGATGGCCATCACTCGCTGCGGAGCGCGCAGCATCCGCACAGATCTGGTCCTCAGGGCCTCCGCCCATATTGGGCACCCATACAGGGCCATGGACCGCACGATACCCGTGTAAATTAGTAAAGTACCTTTTTTTTTTTTTTATCGTGCGGAAATCCCTTCGGATACCCCCCCGCCGGCCAGCGGGGGCGGTTATGTCGGGCTTACACCGACTAAAACCGCACGCCGTCTCGGGTCTTCAGACGCCGGGGTGTAAGGTTACCCATAGAGCATATCCCTCGCACCCCGGCTGACCCTGGGCCATCTCACCACTAACAGCATCGCTCATCCTGTCTCCTCTGAAAGCAGAGGAGTACGGAGAGCGATGTGTTCCCGCCACGTTGGGTATTGGCCGACGATCAATGCCAACCCAATGAAGGGGTGAAGGGGAAGCCATTGACCGCCGCCCAGGGTGTACCGGCCGCTCCGATTCCGTTCCCCCCGGACTGCAGCGGGATCGGAATCGGAGCGACACTCGAGGAGGTTACCCAACACACACCCCAATTAGTAAAGTACCTAGTGTGTAGAAAATTCATAGAATATGTAGAGGTGTTTTATTGTTTGAAATCGGTTGCTTCTTTTGTGTGACTATTAAATTTTTCCAAAGTAGACTCCGCTGTAGTATTGTATTTTTAATGTGTCTTTTCCGCTACCACTTATATCTTGTACCAATACTACCTATCCTATCCGGTGTCTCAATCTTCTATAAACTGTAGATGCAGCCGATACACTTTTGTGTATTTACAATAATTACAGCAATCACGTTCGGGTCAGGTGCCAGTGTTTGACGAGGTTCCAGCTGACAATCAGAACCTACATCTATAAGTAATTGTTTTTTGATTCACTTTCGATTAGTTAGCGGTTTTGTTTGCGGATGCTGGGGCGGATGTAATGTGTTATAATTACTAACTAAATAATATACGTGTCTGTTCCTGTCATTACAGCCATTTAAGTAGAAATCTCACTTCTTTATTAATGAAATGGAGAGTGGATTAGTACTTCTAGCGATATCCGTCTTAACAATTTAGATTATCATAGCGAATTTCATCAAATAACCAATCAAAGATTTTCACTGGTGAAAGCCGTTAGTTTCATTTCAATTTATAATATTTGCAAAACACATTCGAAAACATCGTGAGTTCATTCAAATTTAGTTTCAGTACTCATATTTTAGTTTCTGATTAAATACAGCTCATAAGTAAGTAGGTATAATCACCAACGTCCCTTTCAGAACAAATAATGACCATGAAATTAATTGTTGAAAAGTTTGAACTTCTTTAATAAATTATAAATCAGATACAAACCACCACCAACTTCTTCATTCTCCTCTCGAAAGTGTATAATGAGAGCAGCAGTACTTACCTGAAACAAAAACAGCAATAAATAAACAACGTGTACCCAAATACTTCGACAGTTAATAGCTTCATTTATCAAACTTCTCACTTCAATAGATCAAATTTTGTAAAGAAGGAAAGGGATGGAGAATGCGACCTAATCCATTGTAATCGCACGCACGTGTGCCGCGAAACTTCGGGTAATTCTACCTAATAACTGTGACAAAGGAAAATTTACTCTAATTGTAGTTCAATACAGTAGATATTAGGTTTTGTTTGTGTGCATAAAGGGGCCACTGAATCAAGAGGAGGTAAATCAAATATCGACTTTCAATTATATTTTTTTAATAATAAAAGTTATAAAGGTAGGTCTCTTAGACTCATAGGATCTTACCTACCTAGATAAAACTACATAAATATTGAAATAAAAATATACAATTATTAAAGTGTACTTTTAGAGTTCGAAGGACCGATTCACGCTCAGTGTAAATATTTTTATGCAGCAATAACTATATCTAATTAAATTGTTGTGTTTCTATATTTAATATATAGTACAATTGTTAGAAAAAATAAATTGTATGTTTATGCGTATTCTATAATCTATGTTACAAGCTATGTTTATTTTAGGTGTTAATTGTGCCGTGTGTCCTAAAATATTTATTCATTTGATTTCAAAATAAAACATATCACAAACTATGTTTTTAAAGTAGTGTAGTTTTATAGACTCTATTTTATTTGTAAACGATTTCCAATAAACGCAAAATTCAGTTAAGCGTTTTTGCACTGGTCGCAAGGGCTCGAGCGTATAGGGTCTGGCGACGAACAATGAGGGCCATTGAAGCCAGTCTGTAAAGGGCACATGCTTTCAAATAATAGCTTAGGGAATCCGAGACGACGCGATGTTACCTTCCTTAAGATTTTTTCTGAGGTCGGGCATTTTATACAATTCATGAAAGAAATCGTTTGATTTTTGGTCGAAAATTTGTTTTGTTAAGATTAAAAGTGATGTGGCTTGAACTTTGACATATGGTTTTTTATCGTTTTATTTTTTTACAAATAAACGTAATTCCTCAATTAAAACAGCAACGTTTTATCTAAAAATGACCTTGTAGCCAGGTTATCATCAGATAAGATAGATCGATTCTCCGAACACGTAAAATATTGTTTTAATTTTTTGAAGGAAACTCAATAGCAGTTCGGGGTCTGAAAACGTGCGTAGTAAACGGCCATATGCTCACACACGGTAAAGGTATGAGTATGACCCAAAAAAAAGACTGGCAAAAATTGGGTGACAAATAACAAAACTCTGCCTATTCCTTCAGAGATGCAAGGACAAGCGTGAGGATAAAGAACAACTTCCTACTTATATTAAAAGTAAGTGTGAACTTATGTCGTGGGGTAAACCTTTCACAGTGTATATTGTAACAGGTACCTACTAACTTAAAATTTTAATTGATGATTTCATCGGGCAATATCATTTTAGTCTTATCTGTTATACTTACTTCAAAATTAAAAATATTATTTATAATATAATAATTATTTTGGTAAAATTGTCGGTTCAGATAACCCAGTAGTTTATTTTAACATAATAATGCGCATTATCATATAGAAAGATAAACTGATGTACATCCAGAATAACGACACTAATGACAAAAATATAATTTATCTACACTCAAATCGAAAAATTCGAATCACGAATTCAAAGACGATTCTATACATACGCACTTTATAAACACATATACATAAAATTAAAAATTAAACTTATCCTAACCTAGTATGTACCGCCAACTGTATCATAAAACTCATTATAGCACCGCTATCTTTTTTTATTCATTAAACTAGTCTAAGGTTTTAGGCTGAATATGAAAAAAATCCGCACGCATGCGCAGTTCGAACTGTGAAAAAAATGGCGGTGTTTTAATACCCCTTCTTATATAGTTGCAGTATCAGTTGCATAAACTACTATGTTAGGTAAAGTGGAAATGTTTGTTATACACCACAGAAATACCTGCTGCGTTTCTTGTTCTTCCTGGGGTATTCTCAGGATGGTGCCGTGCCGTTGCCTCGACCTTTTACCCTATTTTGTGTCGTATTTTAAGTAAAAAAGTCACAGTCTACATAAATTGATATAGAGCGAGAAGGTGGCATTTCAGTCAAGCTAACTTATTCGAACTAGGAAAAGCAAAGCTCTAGTTCTAGCTCTACTTCCTTCATAAACCAGCAGTTCCTACAACCACGTAAAACCTGATCACGAACCACGGTATACTTAACCGCCTATTAAACCTATTACAGAGGAGAAATGATATTCACGCGCTGGGCTATCCATTAAATGCAAATATCCCTTGTTACTCCCTACAAGGGAGGGACAATCGTGCCGAGAGAAACGAAATCCTTAACTTTTTATAAATGTTGCACGAATGCTTTGTCCGATGTCTGGATTGCGAAGAGGGAATGTTTTTAGGACAAAAGCCGCGGATTTATTAAACGTTGACAACTTTTTTTTGTCGACCAGAATTTGCGACGAGACGTTCATTCTATTGTGATAAGTCAAAGTTTTGACATAATTATTAGTACGTCAATGGTGAATGTTTAGGAATTACTAGGAAGATATTCAGTGGAAATCGTATTTTTAATTAAGAAAAGAATAGATTAAGACAACAATAGGCGCTTTTGAAGTGTCGTAATTGATTTTCAGATATGTTTTAAGTTAGACAAGATTTTTTTTTTTTTTTTTTCAGGTAGAAAAGCAAACGGCCTACCTTCGTGGTCTATGGTACGCGGTAACCGTGGTCTAGAGAGGGCCTAAGAGGAGGAACATAGAAAAACAAATTGAATTCCTGAGACGAGCTCAGCCGAATACAAGGGATTTTCGATTTTGGTTTTTTTTTTTTTTGCGATTTTTTCTTTATCTTGCAATGGTTCACCCCAGCACGAATCTATTACCGAAAACAGCAACTCGATAGCTCATCTCCTTCATACCCAAAACCGTGACAGAAAATTGGCAACGACGACGTCGACGACAACTCGATAGCAATAGGACTTTTCTAAAGAAAATCCCTAAAAAGGAAGAAACGTAAAAAGTCCGATACTTTCATAAACTGTACGTAACAAATAGCACACAGGTATTTAAAGCACCTAAATAGTAGACGAGCTGAACAATTTGATCTGGTAAAAGAATGAACGAAGAAGAATTAAGCTATTCTTTATGTCTGTCTGTCTGTCTAATGTAGGTGTTACTTGTTGAAAATTGCCTCCAGCAAAATTGACTGTCCCGAATTATTGCAAAAATTGAACATCAACACACCGTCAAGGTAATCAGAAACTTAAAACCATTGTATGTACCCTTCTGTTCCACTAACTACAGACTGAACTCCTTTCTCAATCGTGCGAGCACTAGCTTTAACCCCATCTCAAAGGATCTTGATCTAGACCTATTTAATACTAGTATCCCCGTGGCAAGGCGACGCATCAGCGAAGGGCTTTTTTCATCTTAAGCTAATATAGGGCAGTGTTGACAGTGAGTTGTTACTAATATAGCAGAGTAATACAGATTTTGAAAATGTAACCAGATAATTGTATAATATCTCGTAAACTATTTTTAATGTACGCAACTTCAATTGTATTTCTATACGCGAGGACCTATAATTGGCTTAATAATATGTAATCTAATGTACTACTCTAGTTGAATAAGCTGTTGGACCTCCATAAATAAATAAATAAATGTCAACCTTTTAGCTCGGCTGGATCTAATATTAAAATCTTTTTCTGCCTGTCTTATGTCTTCACGAGATATAGAGAAAACTGTAGCCTACTGAAACTGTACGACAAACAAAATATCGTATGACACGATCACCAATTTTATCTAAAAATAGATAGCGAAACATAAATATACAATTGCCAAAAAAAAGAAACCATTCGATGAAAACAGCTTCGACCCGTTATTTCTTCTGATAACGCACCGGAAACTTTCCAAAATATATCGATGTTAAATCGTTACAAGTTATACCGTTATTTCATACACAGGTGTCAATTAAGCATAAAAAATATATTATATCTACGGCTAATAGACAAAACGCCATAAGCAACTTCGATTTTTAAAGCAAAAAGTAATAACATCAATAACGCGCTACAGTAAGGTATTTTCATATAACTGTAATTGTCGCTTAACCCCTTTTGAATTTCAACCATCGATATTATTAAACGTGTGTGTGAACAATAGGCTGATAATACACTGGGAGCTTCAGACTAATGTAATCGAGACTTCATCGTTTTAAAGAAAGAACTGGAGGGCGCAGTGGTGACTGCTATGTATGAGATCTAGGGTTTCCCTGGTTGGGCTCAAAGTTATTGGGTTTTTGTTAAGATATTCTTAGCGGAAGTTTGATATCTGGAAATGGCACCAATATCTTCGGGGCCCAAGTCAATTAAACCTATTGCTTAACGGACTAGGCTCTGGCGCAGGCTTTCCTCTCTGAGTTTCAGGTCAGAGGGCAGTTGATCCCGCAAAAGCCAAGATAAGTCAAATCAAGAGAAAGAGAGAGCGAATCCCGAGCTCCAAAGTACAAGCTTTGATGATGATGATTTACTTAATATGGAAACGTGACCACATGGTCTCTGGTTTTCCTGGTCTAGTGAAGTCTTATAGGATTTTCTGTTACCAAAGTTTTAGTAGCAGTTCAGTCTGTAAACAAGGTTATGTAGGTTCGTATACGAACAATAGGCGGATTCGGGGAGCTTTCGAGTTGCGTGCGGTTTTGAGCAAGGACTGCTAACAAGCTTTATTATTTCGAAGAACTCTATTTCGAACTACACAGGAAGGTTATGATAAACAGACAACGTTTGATGGTAAATCCCCGAATCGTTGTCAATAAACGCAATTTCGACTGCAAGTTAAGAGTTGTTAAATCGATTGATAAAATCTCAGTGAATATTTTTTATTGTTTGTCTTGTCTTGTGTGCAATAAAGTGTAGATTTCTACTACTCTTTATTGCACACAAGACAGGTACAAATAATGTATATGACATCTGTGACAACTAGTGGTATAATGGACAGTCGTATCGCAAACTGCGATCAATTCCAGACAACAGTTGACAGTTGACAGGGGATTTGCCGTTCGAATTTGGAATCGAACTGAGGGAATGGGTATTTTTTTATAGTGGTAATCATACAAACAGCCGGGCTGATGGAGAGCAGTTGCCAAAACATATGAACCCTCACTTTAGGCTCCTATCGATTTTCCAGTTGCGTACACTTTGGAGCTCATGGCCCGCTTATTATTTTTAATTGGTTTGTTGACTTTTGCGAGAGCGACTGCCGTCTGACCTTCCAACCTCGAGAGGAAAGCCAGCACCAGAGCCTCGTCTGTTGTTTAGTAGGTGCACCACCGACTCGGGGTGCTAGGGTTCTGGGTAACCTTACACGGTCTGTAGACCAGAGACGGCGTGCGGATTTAGTCGGTTCAAGCCCGACATAACCGCCCCCGTTGGCTGGCGGGGGGTATTCGAAGGGATTTCCGTCCGGAAAAAAAAAGGTGCCCCACCGACAAGCAGCAGAGGTTGTTGTGTGTGAGGGTGCTGGTAGAGCCCTGTACTGTACAGGTACACTCACATAATATCAATAATAATGTATTTTTTTAAAGATAAATCAAAAACAGCTGCGCAAGCGTCGCGTCCTTTTAAAGTAGGACACAGATATACATCTCAGGAGCAATGTATGGGAATGAAGGTACAATTTGAAAATGCTATGTTACATAAGATTTCGACTTCGATTTTAAATTTCAGCTTTTAATTTTTGGTAATGAGAACTGGTTCGGAGTGTCTCAATACATATTTTTTTTCGATTCGATGCCCATTTACTTAAGTACCTACTGGTTTGATTCGCGTTAAAACAATATTACGTAACATGGCTTGGTGACGGACTGGATATACCATAATTTTTTGTTTAATTATTTCACATTCGATATTTATAAAATAATATTTTTGGTGCGAGGTCTTGGACCCACCATAGAATAAACGATTTCCTTAGCCGTTCAGAGAACATGTTTATCTGTAATTAGTAATTGAAAAATTAAAAAAGTAACTGATATCAGTTGAAAATTATATCTCGAAACACCTGCCACTTTAAATATCACAATCAAATGCTGTATTCTAATATACATTTTAATATATTTTTATGTTAAACATGCTTTAAAATGATTCAAAATGTGATTGTGCTTCCATTTTTATAGTTAAAACTCCACCTACGCGGAGGTCGGTTTCGTTTTTAGGTCATATCTCCGGTTCTACTTAACCAATTGCAATCAAACATACGGCAGATTTAAAGTCTGACCAAGACCTTTCTAATAGAAAAACTGCATCAAAATCCATTCATTAGTTTTTGCGTCCATCGCGATCAGACAGACAAGAATTTCAAAAAAAAATATTTTTGTGTAAGTATCGTCCATTTAACATAGCCCAAGTGTTTTTTTCCAGACATGACTACTAAAATATATTAAAATAGTATAGATATAAAGTTTTATAGGACTTACATACAAAAATCTATTGTAAAGCTCGTAAACTACCCAATCCAATGTCGATCAATATTATTATGCAGGTTCTAGCTAAAGAACTTTATTTACGATTCCATTCAGTACGTATGAATACCTTCATGCAAACCAAAATCTAATAGCAGGTTACACAATTCAATGTAAATATAGCTGCTATATATATAACCATACGGTGCTATATAGCATTAACGAGATAGAGATTTATTGTTATTTGTCGTTATTACATGCTATTTAATGCTATTTATAGTTGATTGCCTTGTAATTGACATGGCATTGCTGGCTAGCAATTGGTCGAGTTATTGCCTGGAGTGCAAGCATATCGTAGCTATAATAAAACGTTGGGAAAATTGACCTCTTATTCATGCTTATTCTTAGATCTTACATAGGTACGTATACATTACATAAATTATTTTTATATTACATTTTATATTTCATATTTACATGATTTCCGCACGAAAAAAAAGGTACGTATACATTCGTATACGTTTTTAAAACACGAGACGGCGTGCGGTTTTAGTCGGTTCAAGCCCGACATAAACGCCCCCGCTGGCCGGCGGGGGGGTATCCGAAGGGATTTCCGCACGGAAAAAAAAAGTTACGTATACATTTACCTGTATTAATAGACAAAGACAAAGCTAAATTACCACCAGTTTTTTTGAATAGAGAGTGAGCTTACTACCATTAATAGAGTACTTCTCACTAGCTTTATGTTTTTTGTCGTATAAAGAAGATGATACAAGCCAACCTCACCTGCAAGTTGGTGCACCTGGTAAGCACCGGACGAGGCTCTGGCGCAGGCTTTCCTTTCAGGGTTGAGAGGTCAAGCGGCAGTCGCTCCCGCAAAAGCCGATATACCAATCAAAAACCACAAGCGGACCTCGGGCGCCAAAGCGCATACTTTTGACGCAAACGATGAGAGAAATTGATCATTAGAGGATTATTAAATGTTTTTCTCGCTTATTAGCGTTATTCTCGCTTTCATCGCATTAGTTACAGCCAATAAAAAAAAAATGATTAAAAAAAAATACCGATCTAAAAAAAATAGCTCTAGATCTAAAATAAACCCGAGGGGGGCATCTCGAAACCGGAGATGGCCCAGGGTCAGTCGGGATGCGACGGATATGCTTTATGGTTTATGGGCCCTTACACCCCGGCGTCTGAAGACCCGAGACGGCGTGCGGTTTTAGTCGGTTCAAGCCATCTTCAGTAGGTGCATCGCCTGTCCTCGTTTTCGGGAGCGTTTTTCTAACACCCAGTATAGAGTCAATTGGAGTCTGCCCGCCATTTTGAACAAGCCAATAAATAATACTATTATATCTACTCAAAATAAAATAATACTATTATATCTAACCAAAATAATCATTATAGCTACAATGTGCGTGTGTCTAATCTAATCTAATCTCTAAAATCTAATGTGTGTGTTTAATCTCCGCTAAAAATTAAACCAATTGGTACGAATAGATAGCTATCGCCGAGACTATTTAATGCTACTTTTAAATCTAGGGCCACAGGTCAAATTTTTATTCATACATCAAATAAATAGATTGAGCGAATAATATTCATATCCCATTGCAACATTTGTGTTCAACCACAGTCTGACAGGGTATATGTATGAAATTGATGGATTACCGTGAGAAGGGTGAGACATAGATCCATATAATTCATAAGGCAAATAAATAGCGGAATAAACCCTACCGTAACGATGTCGTTATTAATTGCAGCAGTTGGCGTCAATAATGCTATTAAACTATATTGCTAATTTGGTAAATATTTTGACCTAGTATTGCCATTTCAACGGTATGATTAATATTTTTAATAATTTTTCTCTATACAACATTAGTAACTAAGCTAGCTAGCTGCAATTAAGCTAAATGGCTTGTCTTAGGAGCTGATTCACGTAGATAGTATAATGGTCAGGATTCGAACCCGGGACCTCTCGATCGTCAGGTTCCTTGACTCCTTAATCACTAAGCTACCTTGTCAGATCTCTCTATTGTTTAGCGATTCTGATCAACACTTTAATATTTTAAGGAGTTTTGTAAGTTTTGTATATAGGGGGTAATCTTTGAAACTACTGATCTGATTTAGAAAATTCTTTCATTAAACAACAGCTACATTATTTTTATCCACCAAAATCCTCGCGGGTGAAGTCTCGGGCGGAAGCTAGGAAATAAATGTAGAAGTAATCTTGCCATTCATAAGCGTTACCTCTTGACCTAAATGATTATAGTATTTAATATACTTACTACAAATATATTTCATACATTTCCTGGTCTTCCATGATCACGTTCAATTACTAGCACGTTTATAACCGTAATATAAATATGAACGAGGCAAAGTGCAATCTTAGTGTCATTTGCACTGACCTTATAATCTGAGAGTAATCTTTACGCACTAGTTATGGTTCATTACTTGGTGGTAGTGCTGCCTTTATTGCAAGGAAATTAGTTAATAAAAAAAAAAAAAATACAACTTTAATGCGGTGTTTAACCCGAGTTAAAGTTACACAGCATTTTACCATACGTCTTGATACTAATAGTTTTTTCTACTACGAAAGTTGCAAATATGTACGTTTTTACCAAGCACGAAATTTTTTTTCCGCTTCTGCCAAAGTTTCGGCTTGCATAACATATCTTTGTTAACCCTATTTTTCTTAATCCTTTTTCGCCTCGAAAGTCACTGCAATAATTTAATTATTATTTATTCATGTTTTGCTTGCTAAGCTAAATATTCTCTAAAGAGTACTTCGTATAAATTATTTATACATTCCCTACTGCACTCCTTCCTTCGATGCAGATACAACAGTAACCATTGCCTGTGGTAACCGCTTACTTTCAGGTTATACAAAAAGTTAGATATCAGTAACTAAAATTTTAGGAAGAAATAACAATTTATTTACCACCTATGTCTGTGTTAAACTATTTCAGCTGCCGACTGTACATTGTTCAATAGCTTCACAGTGATTAATAGCCTATTCAAGCTCGGTACTGTTGGCAAATATTTAGCTTCAATGAACGATAAAGATGTTTTGATTGTATCGGTGAAAGTGTACCTACTTACTTAATTGTTTGAGATCTATTATTGCAAAATCCCTGCGTAATCAAATGTAGCGATAATAATATTGACAAATTAGTTCATGCTATATCGTTTATATCTAATAATACATGTGGGCCTATCTATATTCATGAAAATTAATGTTTCTTTGTTTATTATTTTAGTCTAATTTAAACATCTATTAACGGATGGCACTCGACCCATACAGGTTCCTGCGTGTTCCGAAATTCTTGTCAGTGAGCGGTCTATGTATGCGGTGTCTCGAACGCACATTATGTGGATTTAAAGTTCCTTGTATGGTGTTAATATCAAGAAAGCGGCGACATCAGTTCTGAACTCAAGCGATAACACTTCTATACCTATGATTGTTAGTTATGTTTTACGTTCCTCTAATATTCGATTAAGACGAGCGAAGAGGTGTAGGGATCCTACAGGGAGTATGCTGTCCGACTAACAACTTCAAGACCTTAACCAATCTCACCTGTTAGCAGCTGGTACACCTATCAACACCGATCAACAGATGAGGCCCTTGGGCAGTGTTTCCTTCCGGAGTTGGGGGGTTAGACGGCAGTCGCCCATATAGCCAAATGTACAACAAACCTGTAATTTTTTTAATCTGTAGGCCGTGATGAATAATATAACGTCTGATAAAAAGGAAGTAGCAAGGAAAAAGTATTTAGCTTAGTTGATGATGATGAGGAACAAGATCATAATATATGTGCAATCCTACGAGACAAAAGGTTTTATGGATAAATACCGGCCAATGGGGGTGATTACATCGGACTCGAACCGACCAAAACCGCATGCCGTCTCGGGTCTCTAATAGGTGTAAGGTGTCCCAATAAGGCAATTCCCTCGCATTCTGGCTGACCCTGGGCCATCTACGGCTTTGAGATGGCCCCCTCGAGTGTGGGAGGGGAAGGCGGGACGCGCGTCGCCCAGGCCTACTTCTGCTGGGGTGACAGGCGGCCTCACCTGCTACCCTAATACAGTTAGTACATATTATGTCTCTAAAACCTACTATTGTACGCTATTGTCACAATCTCCCTCTTCATTATAGTTTAACGGTGAATATTAATTAATAAACTAATATAGCAGCTTAGGATCTCAACTGCGACATTTGTAATTGATAGCGTTCCGTGAATTGATTTCTTGACAATCGAAATATAAATCACAACTTGACATCTGTAACGAACAATATACCTTTGATTTATTATAAGTGAACCTATGGTAGTGGCGCACCCACAGCCTGTCCTTAGAAGTTGCAGAAGCATAATCTACTCTTGAGAAAATTACAGATGGGTAGTGAGAAACTTGTAGAAGGGTAATCTATTCTTGAGAAACATGCAAAAGAAACGTACTGACGAGTGTGTGTCACCTCACCTAACCTAACCTCACCCGCTGGCTGTTAGTAGTACTGCCAGTGGTGTTTTACTCCCTAGGGTCGGTTCAAGTTCGACATACCCATCTTACCGTTAGCTCCGGTGGGTTGAAGCCCGTGGAGGATTCCGCACGTAAATAAAAGAGTTGTTTTGCTTGAGCTCCAAGGATCTAGGTGGGCCCTATACACCCGATTACGATTAAAAAGAGTAACGATGAGATTTTCTTCTTCTTTCAATGAGCGTTGTGCAAGATGACTAATGTTTGGAGAAAACAAAAAAAAAATGACGACAACAAACCGATAGATACGTCACTCATGTCTCGTTACATATTAGCGCTAATGGAAGGCGAACCAAAGCCCGTAATCTGACATACATTGTATAATTAATTTACGAGGCAATCGCGGACGACAGCAGATGTACAAACAAAAGCAATTTCGCTAAAACGCCCACAAGCTACCGTCGCGCGTCGGTTTGTCCAAACGTCTAAAATAGTCACAGACGAATCTGACAACCCTCAAACGCTGCGTAGGATATTGCGAAAGAGAATATCCAGTAATGAGATATTCACAAATACTTATTTAGATATTAGTTTGCTTTATTTTTATTACGTTAAGGGGAATTAAAAAGTTTGTGATTTGAAGAAGGTTGTAATTTAATTTGTTTTCTTAATTTTAATGTTTCTGAAATTCTTTTTAAAAATAAAAATGATTGAAGATCAAGATTTTGAATAAGGAACAAAATCTAAAAACTTTTATTTAAGTATACGTGTAAAATTTTTATTCTTATAACTTTCGGGACAAATTAAATGTCTGTAGGCGTGCTTATTCCCAATAGGTTCCGATTTGTTATACTATTCAGACAGTCAGTGAGATGAACTTTGACCTTACTCCTGCAATAGTGAAAAGACGTCTGTAGTCAGTTATCGGATTGTTTACAAACACGGCTGATATTATTATTACAATGAAACACGTACACTCATATCAATATGTAAATTAAACGACAGTTGTTTTACAAACCAACATTGTACCGTGAGACATATCAAGTGTCATATACAGCGCTCTCAAAGTCCTATTAATGATAGCTCATTAGACATAATCGGCCCGTTCCGTCTCTCGAGCGCCATGAAGAAATAGACATACAAACTGCTAAACGGCATAATCCTTTATTGCATCGCGCACTTGGTTGAATTTAAAAAATATTTTCGTAAAATATTTCTGATGTTATTTACATAAAAAGTTCCCGCATTTTTAAAGCTGCAAAATGATGTAGACAACATAATTTTTATTATATGCACGGGGTAGACATATTGATAGCCTATAACTGCCTAATATTCCTGGTGTAACTAAAAAGATAAAATATTCTATTGTTACGCAGTTAAATACGTTGATATTTATACTATGTGCGGACATGTTTTATTCAATTAAAGTGTTGTATAATTTATTATGTAACGTGTATATTTTTGAATTAAACAGATTTATAGCAAAATATAAAATAAGAATATAATACCTACTAACACAAAGTTTCCATAACAGCTCACCCTTATATTTTGAGGAAAACCAAGTTTATAATGTAAATAACTTGAAATTATTAGGCATATTTCTTTTGGTTAAATAAATAAAATAAAAAATACTAAAGTGGCAGATAAAACGAGAAAATACGAGCATCTGAATACATAAATGTATACAGATATAATTTCCTCGGGCGTAGGAATTACGTCCAACACATGTTCCGGCATCCTGTCAACCATAAACTACAGCATCTAGTGGTACTTAACCATGTTATTGTTCGACAAGGGCCTGCGAGACCAACGTAACGGAAAATTAAAAAGGCAATTTTCTTAATGAGACCACTCGCAGTGCGGGGTTAACACGGCTTATGCGACACTACACAAGATAACAGCGCTACACATGTTTAACACGCACAAGCTGTGTTTTCATTTGTGCGATGTAGGGATGTGCGTTGATTTAAGCGGAGCGGAGTATTTTCACAGTACATTGGAGTTGGAAACCATTATTTTGTATGCACATCCTCATAATTTGTATTTTTTAGCTTGACTTGGCAAATAAAATATACGAACAAGTATGTATTTTACTAACATAATAATTGTGCGAATAAAGATATGTGGTTATTGAAATTTGCAATACTTAGGATGATATGATATAACTAGTAATATCTAATAAAATAAAATCAAAGCTTCGAACTGATAACGAGCTTAAAAAATGTTTGACCCGATTAGACCCCTTCTTAATGCATACAGTTCGGGTTGTCAGAGTGGAAGAGGGCTTGCCTCTCTCCCTTTGTCTTCTTTTTCCTATCCTTTCCCTCTACAGGTGCCGTAGCCTTAGTAGTATGAAAATGTTAATTAAATCTTAATTTATCCTAGAAATAAAAAAAACCGCCAAATGCATCCAATTCCAGCCTACGACCACAATCTGTGTTACTACTAAGGCCGACGATTATTTTGAACACATCTCCGCTCCGTTATATTCGGACTCAACTGCCATAGTTCCATAATATCTGTTTGTATGCCCCACTTTGTTAGAATTAATCAGTAACAAAGCCACATCGTTTAACATAAATAAACTACATCATTCGTATTGACATACTTTTTTATTCACCGTAAACATTTTTTTGTCCTATGTAAGCAAGTAAATGAAATAGAACTGACAAAAAATACAACACAATTTCAAAATATATAAAGAAGCGATTTATACGATTATATTCGTCGATATTCATAATTTGCTATGTAGAGAAAACTCAAAATGCCATTTTAAATCACGCATGCGCTGTATACATTGGACGTAGGCGAAATAAGGGGGCGTGCAACCTCAATATGGACAGGATATTGGTACATTTATGTGATACCATACCAATAAATGTTTGTATAAGCCAAATTCAAGGCTAGTATAATTATAATTAGGTTTAAAACAGTTTAATATAAAATACGTTCACATTACTACCTACATTGCATCATCGGCAACACATACCAAAACGTTTAAAACATCAATCTCTTGTCCGTAATTTAAGGAAAATTTGTATATTGGGAGGTTAAACCGAGTCAGACGGCAGTCAAGAGCAAACCAAATGCCCTATACATACATACACCATCTAATATGTACAACAATGGTATTATGTAAGCGTTTAACAAGTATACAAACGGATGACGTCCATATTCATGCGGCTGATTTACGCACAAAAAAAAGAAAAACGGCTATAAGTTTTTTATCTTTATCATATTTATGAAAGCAGTTTAAGTGCTTACGTGAAGTAGTCTGTTCACTCTATATAAGACATAAAGAGCTTTGTGTAGTATTCTGTTAAGCGTTTTACGATAAATGAAGTAAACATTGAACTATTTTGCACGTGAACTGTCAAGGCTAACGGAAATTGTGTGCTAAAAACTTGCCACAGTTGATAATAAACAGATTGTTTAGAGCATAATATACTAGGTAAGTATCAGTATATCGCTGATAAATATCGATAAAGTACAAAGAGCATCTTTTTCAGCAGGTATGACTGACACTTGAACTCTGTATCAAGATCTTTGAGCCCAAGCCAGGCTTTCCTCTCTTCCTCTTGCTAAGGAGTTAAACGGCAGTGACTCCTGTAGAAATCTAGATAAGGCAAATCGAGAAAGCCACGCACTATGCTGACTATGCAGCAACTAAGGAGCCCAAAACCCCGAGATTTCTATTTTTAAAAAACCAGGTAAGGTCTGTCAGACCGACAAGTGTGAAAGTGCTTGTGCATCTTTGCTATATCAGAGTGGTGTGCAGTAGAATCAAAATCAATTAAATAAGCAATTATCAAAGGGCCAATATTTCAACAATGAACTTCACTCATTTTTAAAGGAATTATGTTAATAGAAAGAAATTAAATTTCACCGACACGTTTAGGGATGAGGAAGATTAATTTCCCAATTTGTTCTTTGAATATTGAATAACTTATAGAGCTGACGTGTGGCACTGTAGCGATAAATCACAATAAATTTTAATTAACCATCTACTTATATAATTATTCGGCTATTATGTCAGTCTTAATTAAGCCGTATCATTCACCAATAAAATATAGCCGCACTGTCTGATCCCCAGATTAATCACCACCCCGCTTAGTAACACAAACAATCGGTTAATTTACATAAAAGAAAGCGTTCAATTCGGTTAAGCTCTGCGGTTAATCACAGGTTCAAACTAACTAAGCTACCAGCGGTCATTTGTACCCGTCGCACCAATAATTAACTCAGACAACGCGCGGTAAATGGTTAACTACCATTTACATAATAGAATAATGCGAAAGAACTGGATTTGTAAAGGTTAAGAATTATGTTTACGAATTGGTTACGTTTTTAGATTCTGTTAATAGCAATGATTTCTATGTATATACTATAAGACAAGCTGTGTAGAACAAAAATTCGCACTGTCTGGGGTGAGGTGGAATTTGGGGAAGAGTACGTGATGCAGACACTAGATAAATTACTTTTAAAATTTGACACCTATCTGTATAGGTAATAGAAATAAGAGGCCTTTTTGTAAGCTATCTGTATCACAACTACAAAACAGTAAGTTGCACGTAGTTGATGATTGGCTGATGGCTGTTGCGGTACCAATTTTTTGTTCCGTACATCCAGTCTAGTAGTAAACATAGAAGTCATTGGTTAATAAATGGCGTTAATTAAAGTGTGGTGCTGCTTAGTGGTAAGATGTACAGAATTATGGAGCAAGCAGTTATACCACACATCTGGACTCACATAGTAAAAGATTCTTCCAGCTGCCGCCGAGGGCACGCAGACACCGGTGCAGTCGCGGCGCGGGGGTGGTCGGTGGTGCGCGGGGAGGTATCATTCTCACATCACCTTCGGAAGAACTCCTTCCTAACAGCGAAGAGCCTCTATCTCTGGATAAAGACCGACGCCTACCGAAAGGCGCACCTCGCACTGTCGCGAAATTCTCCTCACAAGTCACATTTAAAGTATCCAAAGGAATTGCTTCTGGCTCTTCCCTTCGGCTTCTTACAGAGAACGTTCTTCTAAATCCATTTGCGAAACCTTCCATAGTTTTCCTTTTAGGTTTTGAGACTTCTTCTGAGCTGATGACTGTTATGTCTTCCAAGTTTTGTTGGTCGTACATCCTGTAAGTTCTAATTTTCTCAATTCCAGTAAGGTCTTCTATACCTCCATGTCTATACTTTAACGGTTTAGCTCTGTCTATGTTTCCAAGTTCGTCATAACTGCGGTAGGTTGAAGATGCACGCCTAGGAGTTGGCGGTCGTCCTGCTTTGTCAATCGTCATTTTAAGCTGATGTCCAATCAGTGACCTGACGAAGAAACGTTCGATTTGAATTTGGATTCCAAAAAACTGGATCGTAACCCAGGCTTGCACGACTTTTTTTTTGTCGTGATTCTCGGTGTTATTGAATATGAGGGATATGTCGATCAAGCGACATGACGATGTCTAGTGAGGTGCTAGTAACATAATCAAGCATCGTGTAAGTGACTCGTCACGAATATGCTAATGATCACGTCTAAATATATCAGAAACACAAGCTACAAATTCATTAAGAGGCACATGTTAACAGCCAGACTATACGGAACTATACTATACGGAAAAGTTTCTTAAAATGTTATGTGAAAATTACGAAGGGGAAAATACAATCGGTTTTCAGAAATAAGTTTTCGCAGGCGTTGTAGTTTCGTTCTTGTAGTGATATAGTGTTAAGTGCGTGTAAGGCAGCAGTAGAACGAAATTCCGTGACTTATCCGACTTGTGAGGTAACCCGTAACATGCCCGTAAAATTTGTTTACCATCCCCAACGCCGGCCGTAGTAAACGCAAATCTATGGATGTGATCACGAAACGAAAATACGACTCATTGTATCCAGCCTTATTTTGATGAAAATAAAACTTTTTGTACAAACTTAACGGAGGTAATGTTCGCAGCAGTAATATTTTTTCGACTTTATGTTTTTTTTTTGTTTCAGGACATTTGAAACTGTCACATTTACGCTCGCTTTATTTGGATATACGTGCCGTGATAAACGAAAGTTCATTTTTTTACTAGCCCGACTTTATTACATAGAACGCCAACTTCGACCCAATACCGCAAACAAAATCAAAAGTTCCTCTAAATAACTTGCACAAACTATATAAATATTCTCAAATATTTAGTTTCGGGCATCGTCGAGTCGACAAGTAAACAGTGTGGAGTTTCCTAGTAACAAACACGGAGCAAGTAGTGCTCGCCGCCAATTCAAGTGGCTAATGACCGACACATAATTACGAACAATTGCACTCGACCACTCCTCCACCCGCTGTCCCGTGTTCTAGGAAGGACCTGATTAGTGAGACGGAATCCGAACAATTATCGAATTAGGAAACATTTCCTGCTGTTTCTATGAATTAGGTTCTGTTTAGTTCGTGTCTCGAATGAATAATGTTGATTAATTTAATCTGTTTGCAATTTAATTATGAAACACAAACAGGTTAGGTAGTTTTCTTTTGTTCTTTTTCTCACTTTGTCGATCCTTTTGGTATTTTGCATTTTCAAATGAATATTTACGAAAGTAACAAATGAAAAGTGACCTAAATAATCCAAAGATAGAAGAAAGTGTCAAGTCTTAATATTTCGACTTTCGAGGGACCCATTTTCAAACTAACTTTCTATGTTATGACGACGATGGCTGAATTAAGTCCATAGAACATACGATTATGTAAGTGAAATATAAATGATAGCCTTGCTACCAATTGGTCGCCCCAACAAGACAATCAAGCGACGGAATGGAGTGAAGTCAATTAGACTCATTAATGAATTCTTAACGATGGTGCTGTCTCTTTTTCATTTCAAATAGACTTGGCGGCTCCAATGAAGTAAATAATAATCCTGATTGTTAAACTATCGTCGAGTAATATTAGGATGAAGCTGAATAACTTTTACCATACACCTGAGAGTTTTGTTTCATTTGCCAACGACTGTTGATTTATAAAACATTCGTTCCAGATTTAATTGAACTATCTTTATCGCCAGTACGAACCAATTAATAACGAAAGCAAAGATAAGAGAGAGATTCAAATATTTATGTTTGGTTAATATCAACTGAAGAGTTCGTTCGTTTTACATAAAATATTTTGAATTTCGATCACAAATTCGTTTTATATCTGCGGCTCAGAAGTTAGAAGAATGAAATTTGAGTATAGTATATATAGTATATAGTATAAATCCAAGGAAGTTAAACACAAAACATGTAGATACCGCACTAGCGCGGCACTGCTGAAAACATATAATTTTCCCGCCTTAGAATCAAGTTATGTTGGTTACATTATCAGCTGAATTTATTTAGTGAATGTATTCTTAAACCCCGGTAATAAAGACCCGAGACGGCGTGAGGTTTTGGTCCTTTCGAGTCCGACATATATCCCCGCCGGTCATATATATGACCGGCGGGGGGTAACTGTGGCGATTAGCGCTTTTATTGTTCACTAGCTGATGCCCGCGGCTTCACCCGCGTGGAGGTCCATTATCGTTTTTTGATCATTTATCCTTATGCCCCAGCATCTGAAGACCCCAGACGACGTGCGATTTTAGCCGGTTGGAATCCGACATAACCTACCCCGCCGCGGATATTCGCAAGAAAGAAAATACGGAACCCTACAAACCGCATCAAAATCCGTTTATTAGTTTTGCGTCGATCGCGAACAAACAGACAGACAATAATTCCAAAAAAAAAAATTGTGATTAGTGTCGCTCATTTAACATAACCCTGGTTCTTTTTTTAATATCTCGAATGTACAGACACAACTAATTTACAGTTTTATAATAGTATATATATAGAAAGTATAGATGTGTCATTGCTTACTCCAATATAAACTAGCCGCTTTCTAATGAACGTAGCAGAATAATACACAGGCTTTAGTAACAAATAAACTAGAATGCCAGTTATATATTCACTGTTATTACGAGTATTATGTTCTTCGAGCGATTATTAGCAATAACAAGTTAAACATAATTATGAGGCAAATAGATAATATATTGTATAGATAACGAAATATGGGTCTAGTCCTGATTCTACAAATGACCGATTCTCAATTTGACTGATTCTATAAATGACCGATTCTTTAATTAACTGATTCTACAAATGACTGATTGTTAAGATATGTTTACAGTAAGTAATTTGATTAGAAATATAGTAAACAAAATGCAATGTAAGGAATAGCGAATCGTTTATATCAAACAGATTTTATATGAATCAATCACGTGGTCCTACGATACGCGAATAGATGGTGCTATTGCTGCACTAAAATATAACTGCAAAAATGCAACAGCGAAGCGAGCTCGTGGACACCGCGCGCCCCTACACGTATAGGTTAGAAGGGTTATTATATCCCTTCGTGTTAGGTCACTTGCGATAATGCACGTAGAAATAGGAGCCCCGCGAAGCGGGCTCCTTAGTAATCATTGGAACCACCTGATTGATTCATACAATGAAATCTGTTTGAAATAAATGATTCTCTATTCCTTACATTGCATTTTGTTTACTATATTTCTAATCAAATTACTTACTGTAAACAAATCTTACCAATCAGTCATTTGTAGAATCAGTTAATTAAAGAATCGGTCATTTATAGAATCAGTCAATTTGAGAATCGGTCATTTGTAGAATCAGTCATTTATATGATTGTACATTTCAAGAATTGGTCAATTATAGACTCTGTAGTCATTTCGCGAATCAGTCATTCCCGGACTAAACGAAAATATGGACTCCACTTAAATGTACTCGTATAATTATTTATAGCCAAAAATAAGTGAGCTAGAGGTCATTTGGCTCTATTTTAAAAATCTCTTAGGTATACACAAGTGGTCCAATTTAAGCGCCGGTTCAATATTGGCTATTATAATGTCTGTGTGATTAGGTATGAGTCCAACAACAAATATTTAATAAAATATTCTCAAGTGGAATGACCTTAGTAATAAAATCAGTGACCACAAAGTATTTATGTGAAATATAAGTATGATAGTATGAATTAAGTGAGATATGACAATGTACATTAGAGGTATATCGTCACGAGAACCTGTACACATTTATCATTATTAAACGAAGAGCAGATAAAAATTAAAAGATTGCATCACACGCCTATTCAGTCTGCCATTGCTGATACAATTCATCATGCTTTAACTGAATAATACCAGTTTTTTAAGCACCCATTCATCTTTACAATTGTTTCGTTTATCTGATAATGTCATGCTTTTGTTGATGATAATTGGATACTATATTTTGTCCTTAGGGATAATATATATAATGTGTCATCAAAAAATGGGAAACCATCGGCTAAATAAAATAGCATTAAGACTGGCAAATAGAGATAATTAATTGCTTGAAGCAACAGATGAGACAAATGTAAAAAAACAGTGTATTAAATTCGACAATTAACGGAAAAAACTAATTAAAATGATCTCTAAAACGGAGATCGAATTCATGTCATGTCCGTGTCATTTGTCAAACAAAACGTAAATAGTTAATAACTCAATGTTGATGTGAAATGTGCATATATATTGCATATATTTTTCAGGGATCGTAGTGACTTGATAGAGAAAGGGATGGTTAAATGATTTGGATACTTTGAAAGGATGGAATTACCAGAGTTAGGAGGTGAAAATGGCTGGGCAGTACGTATGTTCATCAGATCGAGAACTTTCTAAAGAAAGGCCAGGTCAAGATTATTGAGACCGGCGAGCATGTACAAAAACAATTATGAACGTTACAGAATCCAGGATTGGAGCAAGTTCCACTTGTATATGTGGCTTGTATACTCTGCCAGCAAATGGAAGAATGTATGTATTTCAGACTTGAGAGCCAATTCTCGTAATAAAAAGATGTTCAAAATTCAGTCTCAATCTAGTCACAAACTCCCAAATGTCGTAAAAGGTGTTCTCGGAACAAAATTTTATTGAAAATATTGTTTTTTTTTTTGAGAACACCGTTTATGGCGTTTGGGAGATCGAGACTAAATTGAGACTGAATCTTGAACATCTTTTTATTAAGAGAATTGACCCTCTAATAAGAAGTTACAATACTATGCTGATTCACCGTTTAAAGCTATTCCTTTCGATGGTACACCCAAATTTACACACTAAAGCACTCGAAAACAATTTGATATCAACAGAGTAAAATGCCTCTTAAAGTTTCCTTCGCTCTCAGACGCCTTAGGAAGTCAGTTATTATCTGTGAAACTTAACATAGGTACGGTCAGAATGTAACGTCGCGTAATCCAGAAAGTTGTTATATAAACCTCTAAAGTCTTTAAAATAATAAAATGTTTAGAAAGCTATTTGAAGAACTTTCACATACACATTGATTGCAGACGGCCAATAATTGAATATGATATTGCTGTTGTTACTTAATTAAATAGTAACGTAATGAAGAATTGCTAACTATCTAAAACATTTGGTGTACCGGAATATAACTAAACCTTCCTATATCCGCATCGTCATATAGTGTAACACACACGCGCACGGTGTATGAGACCAGAAGGGCTGACGATGGAGGGTGCAAGGAATGCAAAGGACGTGAACTCACTACTAATAAAAGCAGCTTAGCTGGAGGGGTAAAATGGCAATACTAGTAACTTCGGATACTAGTATCCTAACCATTTTTTTCATTGCTAGTGCATCACTGATTTCAACTTGATTGTAACTCTTGGAGCTACTACGATATTTAGTTTCATTCTCCATATTATTATAGGCCTTCGAATCCAATGCAAATATAATAATGTACTTATCTAATATTATTAATATTATATTATAGCGGCGATAGTCTAGTGGCATACGTAACGGACTGCTGAGACGAGGTCTCGAGTTCGATCCCAAGTCGCCCTGGACACACACCTCTGACTTTTCGTAGAGTTATGTGTGCATTAATATATGTTAATTATCGCATGCTTAATAATGTGCCCGGTAGATGGCAATAGGCTCGCACCCTATTACATTGGGCCCTTAACATAACTGGCGAATCGTGGGTGTGTAATACACCTCTGCCTACCCCTTCGGGGATACAGGCGTGAAGTTATGTATTGATTATTTTATTTGCATTTCAGGTTCTTATAAATTTTGTACTAGTCATGCACATATTTTTATTTCATAATGCGTTCATGAACTTTAACTTATTTTTGTATCATTGATAAGACCATTTTCATGAAACACATTCAAGAAAAAATTGGATGGATTGCGTGGAGTAACTAAGGAAAATATGGCCGTTTGGTATGTGACGTTTGGGCCCACTTCAGTTAAATTACTAAAACGCAATGAAACTGAGTGATTCTGAAGATTTAATAACCTCAAGAAAACATAAGTAGATTTTGTGTTGACAGATCACACTGAACACCAAAGATTTATTTTACGTTTTCCCTACTAATGGAACTGAAATCATGCATTTTGAAAACGGCATCAAGCTCCAGAAACGAAAGTATGGTAGAGAATGAAATAGCCGATCCGAAGTAATTGCGACAAGGTACTTAGATAGATATAATCTTTATTGTTCACCAACCTAAATAAAATAATTTGTAACAAACTTAAGTTATTGTATAATTGGCAGCATTATCGCGATATGCGATCTCTTCCGGGCAACGCACAATGGCAGCCAGATCATGATGATGATGGTGACATTATACTATTTCGACGGTCTAAAAATATCAAGGACGAATCAATTCACTTTATGCCAATCAAGTCGCCAAGGAACTCAAATTTCGTAAAGTTCATCCAATTTTATCTACACTTTATCTCAGCTATAGCCGTTGAAAAATATTTCACAATTAACAGAGTCGTTCGTGCGTAAAATAAATAGCCGACAGTTTTAATGGAAACAATAATATCGTTATGTAACTTGAATGCCAGTAATTCTGTTAATAAAAAAGATTGGAAATCGAGTGATGTCCGATTTTCAACCCCCGACGCAAAAACAACGTGGTGTTAAGTTTGACGTGTCTGTGTGTGTCTGTCTGTGACATCGTAGCTCCCGAACGGATGACCTCGGATGATTGTTGGGTTTTTCAATTTTCAAATTAATGTAATAATTTAAAAAAATTAACAATGTTAACCAGATTGTAAAGTATGTGCAAGTGTATAAAAATCATCATCATCATCTTAGCAATTTTTTGATTGCATGCAACTTGCATGCACTTTGGAATTTTTTTTCGCATGCACTTTTTTTTATTAATTTGTTGGTTATTACGAGAGCGACTCTCGTCTGACCCTGAGAGAGTAAAACCTGTGCCAGAGCCTTGTCTGTTGTATAGCAGGTGCATCCACTAGCAGGTGACTTGGATCACGAAGATCTCAGTAAGACCCGGTACAGCCACTGCTTGTTGTACCAGTTACATCACTAATGCGGCGTGTACTTTATCAGCCAGGATAAAACACTACCATTTTTTAAGGTTCCCCTTATAGATTCTTCATGTCTGTCTGTCTGTCCGTCCATATGTCACAAGTTCTAAACTGAATAGTTTGCGCGAGAGACACTTCCAAAGTGGTAAAATGTGTCCCCCCCCCCCTGTAACTTCTAAAATAAGAGAACGATAAAACTAAAAAAAATATATGATGCACATTACCATGTAAACTTCCAACGAAAATTGGTTTGAACGAGATCTAGTAAGTAGTTCTTTTTTAATACGTCAACCGCAATTTACCTTTCATTCAATCAACTCAAATATAAAAATTTAAAGAAAACATTATTATGTTACTTGCTGCTACCGAACCCTTCATGGGCGAGTCTCGCACTTGGCCGCTTTTTTATAGGATGGAGATATTTCCCTAGTCCTCTCAAATGAAAAGAATATAATTTTATACCTTGCCCGTTATTCAGGATAATCTCCACAACACGAAAGCTAGTTAACTTTAATTTGTTTTCATGAGAAGTAAGTGTTTAGTTTCAACGATAAGTGCACAAGTTGCATACGAGTACAGTGCTAATAAGAACTAATTGCAAGTTACGAACAATGTATTCGGTAGACTTATGAGCGACCTAGTAACCTTTAGCGTGTCATTCGTTGGGAATTGTATAAAATTATATTCACATGTGTTACTGTTTGGTGAGTAAGTTAGCAGTTATTGTAGCCGTATTCAGCATACGAGTAAATTTCCCAAAGTAGTGTTTGTACTGTTCTTTTAACAAATTGATATAAAACAATATTCTAATTAGAAAGGAAAAATTATTTCGTAACGTTTCCCAAGTAGCTATTTGATTCAGATATAGTGATAACGTTATTTGGAAAAGTAACGTTTCTATGAATTGAAAACTAAATGGATATCACAAAATTGGATATTAGAATAAATAACATTGTTGGTAGAGTAAACCAATTCCTATTTTTTAATAAGTATAAAACTAGAAAACCATATAAGTTAACAAAACTCAAAGTCGTTGACACCGAACAAACTAAAGCTGTAGTTTTAAAATAATAGAGTACTCGCTAAGTAAACTTAAGTTCACTTTTGTCAAACTAACATAATTAAACACAAAACATTATATTGTAACTACTACTTAAATATGTAAAAAACTTTATTTGAACAGTAATCTCAAGTAACGCGTTATTTATGAACCTAAAACAACGTTCTGTGGCTTTTTGAAAAAACTACTAGTGCATAAGCCACTAAGATCACTTGAAACGATTGCGTTAAAAATAGTTTGTAAAAGTGCCACTTAACTAAATTTATCTTGAAGCGTTTTAAAACAAAGACTTTGGCCGGAAACCATTGATTACAGAATTGAATATATACTTTTGTATACGCTTCTGTAAATTTGAACTGTGTTTACGTTGTGTAATGTAATGGATCTACATTTGTAACGGTGGGGCAAGAACAAAATAGTGTTGTGTTTACAAATACCATGTTGACTTTAAATGCAACGGTAAAATCTCATTCGAAACTAGTTATATCTTCACAAATCCATCAAAAGGTTTTATTGATATTTTGCTAAAAAAACGTTGCGTTACGTTTCTTTACTAAGATTGAAGTGTACGATAGTAGTTTTTTCATATTTTGGTTGTGAAATTCTAGAAGACAGTCTATACTTACTGCTAAACTTTTAAAAATTAAAACACTTGTACTCGCTCACTGCAACTTAAGTAGTGGTAATTCTCATGTTGTTTTAAAATGACGTGGATTTTTAGTTTTAAAACGTGACTACTGACTGCTGTACAGACTTCTTCAGAAGATTTTAACCAAGACCTTGGTATTGTAAGCTTTACTAGGTTACGGTGACCTCTAAGCATTAGCGAGTCGTGCTTATTTGCCAATGGGCCAAGAGAAAGGTCGCAGCTACATTAAAACCACTCTAAAGACATATCGTAAAACGTTAAATCGATGTTTTTCCATGTGATATTACCATCTATTACCACCCTATTTGTGAAATCATTCCTGTTCGTCCTAAGGTTCATCATCAACTTTTTAGTGTGGTTTCCGATTGCATCCGAGGGTTTCACCTTGGAGACTGTAGCTCCGCTTATTCTTTATTCTCCTTTAGATTTCTCTTATGCAGTTTTTTTTATATATTTAGTCGGTCAAATTGACTGCACCCCGCCTGATGGTAAGCTGAGGTGAAGTCCAAAAAGTAGTGGCCACCATTTCCAGAGATTGTCCCTAGAATGGTGGCCCCTACCTAGACGGCCTCGTCAGATGTTTTTTCACGCCCCGCTTAAAGAACCCAGGATTATAGGAAGAAGGGAACACGTGTGTGGGTAAAGCATTCCAGTTCTTTATGGTCCGACAAAAAAAAGGTGTCACCAAACCGCTTGGTTATGGTACGCTTGGTATGAGATTGATGGCCATCAGACCTATCAACTCGGAGATTATAGCCTACACTAGAGTCGTCCATCCATGAGCGGGTGTACCGGCTTTCAGGCGAAATTGGATCGAGTCCCAAAGATATTGATGGCCACCATACACCACTTTGTATATTTAACCTTATTAATAAATGTATAGTTTATAAATAAAGGATTATCTATCTATCCATCTAAAGACGTTTATTTGGTTTACGATAAAATTAAATCCAACCTCGAAAATGATATCCGTCCCCAGTAGTCCAAGGATAACGTGACATGCGGCTACCTGAGATTCTAATCGAAGAATTTTGATGTTCCCGTGTAGTGTATGTAAAATATATTATACTTAGTTGTTTATTTTAATATTAATATTTCTTGGTAGCTTGGAAGTTTATTAATATTAGTTTTTGTAACGGTTATGTTCGTTTGTATCGGATAAGGATAAGTGCATTCCGGTAAAATCTTGTTATTAATAAGTTTTTCGATTTGATATCATGACGTCTATGGGGTGTTTTTTATTATTAAATATCTAAATATTTACATTTCGTCAGCTGTATTTTTGGTCCCACGTCATAGACGGCGATTTTTTTAATAACTGTAAGTACCAATTTTTTCCCGTAGTTGCTTGGTTACAAAATTTTCTTAATAAGCACAATCTTAATGATATATGAAATGCAACACGTCCAGTGAATAGTGACATTCCATAAACCAGAACAAGATTATAAAAATCTTCATGCCAATTAAAAAGTAACTCTCAATTACAACAACACCCTTTATATTAAGCACCTTATATATTAAAACTACGTATATTCATAAGGCAAAATAACTTACGTATTCTTAATGAACTCGTCATAAAAGGTGGTGGGTTATCAGAAGAGAACGACATTCGGTTACAACACTCACAAGTATACATACAAACACATAATATTATAAAGTATTTAATGTGTACATTATGAGTACGTGTGAGTACACACTCTTTAATGTTACAATGCATGCAGGGAATTGTGTAATGTTACCCTAATATGGTGACAAGCACATAACAATTCTGTATGCGAAAAAGTATATAATAATATGCGTTGTGTCTACAGAATATTAAGTAGGTTCGGTGAAGGCAGTTATTGCACTTTTACAATATGTCATATGAAATACGCGTTCATTCTTTTCAAATCAGCTATTGACCCACAAAATTGTACCTGCCCTTTAAATATAGTAGGTACGATGTTTCAAATTTGATAACCACAAATAGAAATTGTAATCCGTATTTATAATATTTTTGTAGAAACAATTTTTAAATTTGATAATCCTTTTTATAATATTACGAAAATTACTTACGTACTGTACGTACTGTACGTATGTACTGTGTGGTGCCGGCCTAGAAGAGAATAGCACCAACCCAAGTCTTCCCGTGGGTGTCGTAAGAGGCGACTAAGGGACATATCCGGGGGCGGGCAGCAGCACCCCCGCAGAACAACCCCTCCAACAAACTGCGATCCCCAACCCGCCTGCCCAGCGTGGGGATTATGGGCACTACCCCCAAATGAAGGAAACAGCCAAAAGATGGCCCCCAGTTCCCGGCCGCCTCGCTATCCCTGGTCATGGTAGCGGCCATGGTAACGGCGGGGCAGGGGGTGCTAAGAATCCCCGGGCTACAATAGGCTACCAAACCCTTCACAAACTGACCCTGGCTACGTATAACGGACGCACTCTGAGGCTTGACCATCATCTAGCGCAGTTGGAAGTGGAGTTAGAGAACATTAAATGGCATGTTCTCGGGTTATGCGAAGTCCGTAGAGAGGGAGAGGACACCGTAACCCTTGACTCGGGCCATCTTCTCTACTTTCGCGAGGGTGATAAAACATCCCAGGGTGGCGTAGGTTTCCTCGTCAATAGGGCCCTCTCTAACAACGTTCAAGAAATCTCCATCGTGTCGAACAGGGTAGCGTACCTGATCCTTCGGCTATCCAAGCGGTATAGCATGAAGGTTATTCAGGTCTACGCACCGAACTCGGCACACTCGGATGATGAAGTGGAGGATATGTATGAAGACATATCCAAAGCCTTGCACAACACCACTAAGGCTCACTTCAACGTTGTTATGGGGGACTTTAACGGCAAGGTGGGTACCCAGTCTGGGTACGAATCCCGTATAGGCCCGCATGGTTATGGAGTTAGGAATCACAGGGGACAAATGCTTGTCAACTTCCTTGAGAAAGAGGGACTATTCTTAATGAATTCCTTCTTTAAGAAACAGCCTCAAAGGAAGTGGACATGGCAAAGCCCCGACGCTGTGACAAAAAATGAGATCGACTTCATCATGACGGATAGCAAGCACATATTCAGAGATGTCTCAGTGATCAACAGGTTTAATACCGGATCTGATCACCGACTGCTCCGAGGCTCTCTGAATATCAACCTAAAGCTTGAAAGAAACCGTTTGATGATGTCCACGCTCCGACCTAACCCAACCCAAATCACGGCGGGCACCGAGAAGTTCCAGCAGCTTCTCGGGGAAAGATTTGTTGCCTTGGAACCCACTGATGACGCTGACGAGACCCTACACAATCTGGTCGAAACGCTGAGAGACGAGGGCATCAAGTTCTGCAAAAAACAGCGCACTGGCAGGAAGTCCAAACTCTCGGATGAGACTCTGGGGCTGATGGCAAGAAGACGGGAAACCACCCAAGCGACTTCGTCAGACAGGTCACACCTAAACAAGGAAATTGCGAAGATGGTACGGCGCGACCTTCGGAGCTCCAACACACGCCTCATTGAAGAGGCGATAGAGCGAAACCGAGGGTCCAAAGTATTCACTCAGCAGCTTGGAAGGAGCCATCTGACGAAGCTCATAACGCATGATGGGAGGACCGTCTTATCGAAGCCGGAGATCTCCGCCGAGATAGAGGATTTCTATGGCCGTCTGTATACTGCACATGCTCCCCGTCCTCGACGAGACGACCATGATTCCAGAGCCACCCTGACACGCCACTATACCGACGAACTGCCTGATATCAGTCAAGACGAGATCGTGTTAGCTCTGAAGCAGCTTAAAAATGGAAAAGCCCCCGGTGAGGATGGAATTACTTCAGAGCTTCTGAAGGCAGGAGGAGCTCCTGTCATACAGGAGTTACAGAAGCTCTTTAACGCCGTCCTTCACAGTGGGAGAACTCCTAAGGCGTGGAGCGGGAGTTTGGTTGTTCTCTTTTTTAAGAAGGGTGATAAGACCCTCCTTAAAAACTACAGACCCATCACACTCCTGAGCCACGTCTATAAGCTATTTTCACGAGTGGTCACGAATCGTCTCGCCAGGAGACTCGACGAGTTCCAGCCACCGGAACAGGCTGGGTTCCGCGGAGGATATGGCACCATAGACCACATTCACACAGTGAGGCAGATTATACAGAAGTCCGAAGACACCATAGACCACATTCACACAGTGAGGCAGATTATACAGAAGTCCGAAGAGTATAATCAGCCCCTGTGTCTCGCTTTTGTGGACTATGAAAAGGCATTTGACTCCGTTGAAACTTGGGCTGTTCTGGAATCCTTACAGCGATGTCAAGTAGACTATCGTTATGTCGAGGTGCTGAGATGCCTTTACGAAGCCGCCACTATGAGTGTCCAAGTACAGGGTCAGCAGTCTAAACCCATCCAATTGCGCAGAGGAGTGAGACAGGGGGATATCATATCCCCGAAACTGTTCACGAGCGCATTGGAAGATATGTTTAAGACGCTGGACTGGAAAGGTAAGGGCATAAATATAAACGGCGACTACATCTCACACCTGCGATTCGCTGATGACATAGTCTTAATGGCGGAGTCGCTAGAGGAGCTAACCCAGATGCTGGACGGCCTAGCTTCAGCCTCGCGACGCATCGGTCTTGGCATGAATTTGGATAAAACCAAAGTCTTGATCAATGGCCACATTGATCCAGGACCGGTCGTCGTGGATGGCCACCTTCTTGAAATTGTTTCTGAGTACACTTACCTCGGGCAGATTGTGCAGTTGGGTAAAAACAATTTTGAGAAGGAGGCCAAGAGGAGGATCCAGCTAGGCTGGGCAGCGTTTGGGAAACTACGTCGGGTTTTCTCGTCATCCATAACGCAGTGTTTGAAAACGAAAGTTTTCAATCAGTGCGTCCTACCCGTAATGACCTACGGAGCTGAGACGTGGACACTCACGGTAGGGCTGGTCCACCAGTTCAAAGTCGCTCAGCGAGCTATGGAAAGAGCTATGCTCGGAGTTTCTCTGAAGGATAGGATTCGTAACGAATACATCCGACAGAGAACCAAGGTTATCGACATAGCTCAAAGAATAAGCAAGCTGAAGTGGCAGTGGGCCGGCCATATCTCGCGAAGAACCGACAACCGCTGGGGTAAACGTGTTCTAGAGTGGAGACCGCGACTCGGCAAACGTAGTGTAGGACGCCCTCCGGCCAGGTGGGATGACGATCTGCGAAAGACTGCGGGCAGATGCTGGATGCGGCAAGCTGAAGACAGGGCGCTATGGCGCTCATTAGGGGAGATCTATGTCCAGCAGTGGACTAGAATAGGTTGATGATGATGATGATGATGACATATATGAAATAATTAAAAAATCATGCAATTTTTTAATAATACTGTGTCAATTTTATGAGCAAAAAGAAGAAATAACAACAAATCCCTCCCTTCCATCATCTCAGTAGGGTAACTCGTTTTGTTCAACCCGAAAGTAGAAAAACATAAAAAGGTTTCACTTCCACTATTTGACATCAAACAGTTGAAACGATTCAATCATCACCAGTCGTTGACCTTTAGCACCCTGTTAAGGGCAGGGTTGTAAGTACTTAGTGCGTGTAGGTACTACTGATATTAAGAGCACTTTAATTACATCATAAGGTAGGGAACTGTTGACAAGTATTTATCATATAATTACATATAATTACAATCCAGTTTTTCAAACAGTTGAATAGCAAGCTAAATTTTCTTCAAAAATACTTTGACCTTTCTGATTGTCTACGAATCGGCTTTTAAACCGGATGATGGCAGCTATATAAATTTAGATTTCAAGATTCATTCTAAAGATACGTATACCTACGAAAATAATAAATATAGATAAAATATCTGACAAATTCAAGCTGATGGATCCGATCAGAATAAGCTTCAAGCTTAAATACAATCGTAACTTATTACAACTTTAATCTTACTTGATATCCATTAAGATAGCAACAAAATTTAGGTAGATATCTTGTATTCGTTGCAAAAGCCTCATTGTGATTGTTGAATGAATTTTCGTGATAACAATCAGTTGAAATATGATTACATAAATAATACTACAATTATTAGCAGGGGGTATTTGAAACTGACACGCGATTCAACTGTTCTTGATTGAAGCCTGCGGGTTAATTTTAATTAGAAAAGCTATCTCATAGTACAATACTAAATAGTAGAACAGGAAGTTCTGAATTTAAATAACTAGTTCTGAATTTGAATAACTTCTCGATTGTGTGTTACACCGCCGCACGCAACTTTCGTCCCTCGCGCCAAAAGTACGATAAATAAGATATTCTTACTTATCTGTGGTTGATTTATGATTTAGTATGGTCTTGATTACTCTAGAGATTTTGGTGCATCATAAAGACTTGGAATTCTTCACCAACATACGTTCTTTCTTCCAAAAAATCCGTGTCCTTTAAGCGGGGAAAAAGAATCAAGAAAATGCATCAAATTAGGTGGTCAAGCTACAGCCACCATTGTAGCATTATCTGTAAGATCATATCTGTGAGACTTCATATTTAGCTTACCACCAGGTGAGCAAGTGATGTAAATAGTATACTACTGTGATAGGAAACCATGTCTAAGCTAAGCAGCACGTTACGTTAAGCAGTATACGTTTCTCATTAATTTGAAAGTAGTTAAACAGCTTCGAGAAATTAGCAAGAAATGTACAGTGAAGTGGTTCCATATCTATTCTGATAAGGCTAGACAATAAAGCTATTGATGCAAGAGACCACGCACAGCTAATTTTACGTATAATGAAATGGGTAACGGCGATTCCAATCATAAAACAGAGGGCCAATTCTCGTAATAAAAATATGTTCAAAATTGAGTCTCAGTCTAGTCTCGATCTCATGTCGATCTCCTAAATGTCAAAAAAAGGTATTCTCGTAACAAAATTTTCAACGACGAACATTGACTGTAATGTATTTATATCAAAATGTGAGTGCAAATCCTTTGCAAATCGGTATTCTGCTAAACACTTCCCTAAAGATCTTGGTACAAGTAAATAAATTATATTCTATATAGATTTTTCGATGCTACTGTACACAACTTTGGTGCCACTTTTAGATGCTGTCATAGCCAAAGATTACATATTAAATGTATTTTATAATTTTATTTTGGAAGTGGTAGAGGAGTCAAGCAACAGTCATTTTGGCCGTTGCATGAATGAGCCGACTCGACCGGGGAAGCACCACCCTCTCACAGAATATCGACGCCAAGTAACAGTATTTGAACTGTTGCGTTCCGTTTGGTGAGTGAGAGTGCCGGAGCCCAAACTCCTTTCCCATCCCCTCCCAAACTCCTTTCCCATCCCCTCCCAAACTCCTTTACAGTGTCGGCAGCGCGAGTGTGACACCACTGGTGTTGCACACGTCCATAGGCCGCGGTAACCACTTCCCATGAGGTGGGCCGTGTGCTTGTCTGCCAAGTGGTAAAAAAAATAAAAAAATATACGATTTTATATGAGATCATCGCCTGTCATCTATAAAGTAGTGTAGGGGCGCCAAAATGATTAATCTAATCTATTATTATATATTCCCGTACCTCTTCATCCCGCGTCACCCCCGAAGCGGGACACACTTTTTGTTCTGAAAGGCTTGTCTAGTATACGTAGAAGTCATTGGTATCTTGTGTTTTTTTAAGATTTCTTCTAGTACTTAACCAAGTACTAGAAGTCTTTAGTTCATAAAAAAGCTTCAAGGGTTATCTTTGTCTCAAACGTACGAGACATCTGTTAGTACTACCGAGTCTAAGCGAGGAAGCCTTTCTCCATCAAGATAAGAGTACAATCTATTGGAATTAATGGTACCCATTAAGTAGACTGTTGTAAAGCTTGCCATACATTTTCCCTTTAAGTACGTACACTAATTAAAGGAAATTGCTTGTAATTAAACACCACACACTTCTTTATAAAGACGCGCTTACATGCATAATGTTATTTGTGGTTCACACTTCATAAAACCGGACACAGTCCAGCATTTTAAAATTGATATTATGTTATAATAATATAAAAGTGCATATTATTAGTAGTATGTGAACAAAGCATAAGAAGCGAAAGGTAGGCCAGGGTCATAGGAAGTGGAAACATGTTATCTATGTTTACCTCATTGGTCTTTACCAATGAAGTAAAGTCATAATGATGATATGTATGTATTTTTAGGTTGTAAAAGAAGTTGAAATGTGCTAATCCATCGTTTCAAAACACGTTCATAATTATGACGAAGGAAAGCTTGCTTTCACACGATTACTCCAGCCCAAATAAGGAGTGTAATGTTTTCAGGGTTTTGTTTAAGTGAGTTTATTTATTCCACCATAAACATTAAATGCCGGCAACCCTGGGGTTATCCTTTCGAGGGCTTACCCGGGGTGCCCGGCAACGGACACTTGGGGAGGACACCGTGCGGTTTTAGTCGAGACACGACATAACCACCCCCGCTGGCCGGCGGGGGGGTATCCGAAGGGATTTCCGCACGTTAAAAAAAAAAAAACCCTGAACAATTCTGGATATATACGGTATCGGTTATCCTTAGAATCTTTACATCAGTAAATTATCTTTTATTACCACCTGCTGTTTCGCAAATTCCAATTAAGTTTACGTTACATCAACGCTTGTGCACCGAGCAACAGGCACAAGCTGGTACAATAACCACCATGGTAAATGATTAAACAAATAGTAATGCCTAACGGTAAGAGCATGCTCGTTAAAACATTACGAGATTTGCGAATACAGATATCACGAATATTATGTTACATTCGAATTACCATGGTGGTTTTGGAGGAAATTATTTAAGTAAATAAAATTTAAAAGGATGTACAAAGTAAGTAAATTGTAAAGGGAGATCAAGGTATCAATGTAAAAGGTCTTAGCAGTTGAAAGCCCAGTTATCTTGTACTGACACATTGAAACGGTTAAAAAAAGAATACCTAGATATCTAGTTAATTAAAACACGGAGCGAATGCCGTGTGTCCCTTTAACCCCGAGAGGAAAGCCTGCGCCAAAACCGTCTATCATCAGGTATACCAACTTGCAGGTGAGGTTGCCTTAGCCCGAAGATCGTAGTGGTACATAAAGATAGCTTATAAACCGAAGAATAACAAAGGATACGTTTTAGAAATAGCAATCAACAGTAACAAACTTTAAAACAGCTGTTAATAAAATCAGCAACTACTAAAATTCAACCATTACTTCCAATCTATCCAGTTTCCTTTTTAGTGTAGTATAAAATTTAATTGGATAGCGTAAATGGGAGTTATTACGTTTCCTGATCAACAATCTCGGAGAAATCCACGAGCTGATAACACTAAATAACAGCCACTTTCGCGAGGTGACCATCGAGCGCTGTCACATTAGCACCAACAATACCTGACCCCGCCAGAGAAAGTGACTGCCCAATCGATTAATCTGTTCTGATCCGCCGGGCATTGGATACTAGGCAAATAGTAATAACAGATCAACATCAAAAGCGTAATTGTCAGACTGCACGACAAACCAATTGCGGGTTGCAAAAGTATTATTATAAATTCGATTTTTATGAATTTACTTCACAACTTATCATACACCAGTGTTGACACCTTAAGGATAGGGTTTTAAAATATAATTTCTTGTAAACAAGACAGCGAAAGCGATGAAAAGGAAGCGATTTGTGCCGCCCAATAGCACGTCATGAAGTGTGAAGGGACTTGGCCGGGTCATTCATCAGCAGTGAAAGCGGGGCCAACTGATTGTCCTAAAATACCCCAGGCCATGAGTAAGACCATCGCTACCCGGCCAGATATGAAGACTAGACATAATGTAGGAACCACATAAGAAATTACAAATCATTCGTCAAAATAGTAGACTACCTAACCTTGTAGAGTCATTGACATTGACGTAGACACTGGTTGCTGGACTTGACGAGATTGACGGCCAATGATTGCTTAATATTCATGGTGCGATGACATCCTGTACACCAAGAGTAGGGGGATAAACCAATCATACTGACTTCTAATTTCATCAATGCTAGTCAGCGATGCTCTTTTGAAGCATGAAAAGGAGTTTTACGTGTGAATACGGAAAATACCCTATTATTTAATCGAAATTACAGATCTAGAAGCTAAACCTAAGAGCTTTCCTTCTCAAAGTGATTAGCTGCTGCTACTGACCCTTTAAATCAGAATCTAAACAGTAGACAAGTTTTCTGTGGCTAAAAGTCTGTTTAACTTCATTTTCAGAAACGGATTGGAGCAGCGCAGCGTGGACGCAAATTGGGAATACCGGGCGTACCGGTACCAAAATGCGGTAGAATTTTGCCAATCTCTACCGTCTCGTTTGTATTTCCAGTGCACGGATGTTGCGAGGACCTTTATTTTATCTTTTTAGCGGACAGCTGTTTAAATAAAAGCCAGTTTTTGTGAATTCCTCTCAATTTTTTAACGAGATTTCTCTTGACAAAAACATGATAGCTCCGACAGTTATTTAAACCGTCTCGTGTTTTTTGTAAATGTATTGTATTTTTTTGTAGAAGGTCTGTACGTGAGGTCGTGAAAGGACCTCTCGAAAACCTGAAGATGTATTCTCTTGCTTGTTTTATTTTTAGTGTGATACTTGAAATTTTACGTGGACATCGTAATAACGGGGGCATTGCCGGTGATGTGTGAACGAGGGCTCGTTGACATTTGTAAGTACGGTGACGCTACACAGATCATCACTACGTAACGGCACTTTAAGCATAAGCGGTCGAGACATTATCGATTCGTATTTCCACGAACGCAGTTCAAGCCACGAATGATTATGCAGTTTCGAAATATCTGAAGCATCATGACATGCTCATAATTATTGTAACGATAAATCAGATAAACGCATGCGAGTGTAGATTCAAATGCAAAGCTCACGACAAAGCTTATATTAGAAAGCTGTATTCTTATCCCGTTAAAATGCGTTTGGTCGATCTGAATAGACTTTGTGAAAATATTTTGAAGTTGTATTAGAGTCGTTAGTAGTAATTGCATATCATGCAAAAACGGGTTCGGTAATAAAAAATTGAAACATTTTTGCTTCGAAGCTTCAATTGTACAAGATAGTGATTAATATCATTTTTATTTGCTTTGATTGTTCTTGTCTGCGGGTGTGATTCTCGTCTCGTTACCGAACGGACGTTGACATCGATAAAATAAAAACACTGATTGGACCGGAGGTAGTTTAACTGTACTCATAGTAACGTCCTATGATGGATTGGGCTGTCAAGTAACGTAATTACGTAAGCTCCGTTTGTATTGCACGGCTACCCATATTCTTAGCTAATATTTATTATGAGTTTCGATTAATAATCGTGTTTGAATATGCTCGCGATCGGAAAGTCATTATTGAAGATACTGTTGATAATTCTAATCGGAATATGTATCTGTTAAACTAATGCATAGTTCACTTATGAAATTTTAATATAATCATACTTTAAGTGTATTTATAAACTTTCGAAAAGAAGGTTTACAATAATTTCTTGCATATACTACAAAGGCGATAAGTTTTTACAAGCCATCCTTATAATTTTGATTATTATACCATCAAACTTTTAGTGCTTCGACGACTTTTGCTGAATAACTTCAGATGCTATGTAAGTTTTTCTTCGTTCTTACCTTAACGAACTCATGGTTTGTATCACAAAACAGAAAAGTGCATGGGGTCTGAATACAGTAGTTCAAAGGGATACCCAATCTCAGATCTCAGATATTTTAAACAATTTTCTTACCAGTTACCAGTCTCGTACACATGACACAGACAGATGGTGTATAGACAGTCAACTCCTAAAGTCTTAATCATAAAATGGCGGCGATGAAGGCTTAACAAGAACATAGATATTCCAACGGAATTTGTTCAGATGACAAATATACTGCTGACTAAAACCGAACGGACTGAAATCAATTTTATATCGGATGACAGATGGAGGTATCGGTTACAGCAGGCCAGTGATAGGCAACGTGATGATAATCACTGGTTAGGTGACACTATCATTGGAAATAAATTGAGTATTCATGGCAACACAGGTTGAATATAAATCAGCCGGAACACACATTGATGCGTTAGGCCTAGCTTACGTTGCATTATGCGTTGAAAATATTGAGTTCGGTTCGTTTTTGTTTTTGAAATTGGACAATAGACAATTTTGTTGTGTGGTTTTTTTTTTGTTTTCTTACTGTATGGTTTGTTTTATTGTTCTGTTCAGTGGTCAAGTTCACACAGTTTCTACAGGAAATACAAAACAAATGAAAACAAACATTTTATTTGTTGGTAATTAATTTGTTCATATTGTTCGGAGGTAAAAACGCGACGGTTGTAGCGGTTATACATTTTTTCTTGCCAGATCAAAAGGGTTTACAATTTTCTAAGGAAAACAAGAATTTGAAAACTTTAGCAATGCTTTCTCAAAGGTATTATTAGAAAATATTCACTTTGTTATGATACAATTCCTACTACACGTACAGTTTGTTTAGTTGCCAAAGGCGTAACGTAATCTAAATTTGTTTTTACCTTCACGTTGTCATTGTTTACGCTTCATAGACCTTATGGAGTCATTAAAACGGCTTTCTTAGACACATGAGCCCTTTGTTCAGCTGATAAGTCTATATTAATATGTTCTGGTACCGTTTCCTTTGTTTCGAACACTTTAATTAGTTTTTATGACGGTCCTGAACGAGCGAGAATCGGGGGTCAAGGATCGAACAAAGGCAGTCAATTGTGTCATTTGAGATGTTTTCAATTATAAAAATGTGAGTTCATATTTTAGTACTGGCTACTTATGCTTCTTGTTTATTAAGTATTAAAACTTGACTGATCTAAAATTCAAAATGACGTAATTTAAAGCATAATACGTATTCATATTTCGAATTTGGTATTTTCTTATGGACTCTAAAACGGCTGGACTGATTTTGATGAATATTCAGACAATCTTCATGTTAACCCTGCGGGTGATCCTATAAGTTTGTAGTGATCGGATCAACAGAAATTGCTGCCCATGCGGGGCGGGTTGCTTAAGCTTAGTTTTCATATGTGTGGATGTGTGAATAGTGTTCACTGCTTAGGCATCAATCACACTTACAAAATTAGGGCCAGGTGTCCGTGAGGAGCCTATCATTGCCCATTCGTTAGTTTTGTTTTAATACTTAACGATTGTAATGTTGGGGGGGGGGGGGTCAAAAGGATTTCCGCATGAAAAAAAAGAAAAAAGTAACCTTACCATACATAAAAATGACGTAGGTAGTATGCTATTACCGATGTATTATAAACAAAACGTACTGTTAAATCGTTTAAAAGCTCACACACACTTGTGAAACATAAAAATTGTTGTGTCACTGTGTAAAGTTTGATTTTCTTCTTCAATTGTACCTTTTTTTTTTCGTGCGGAAATCCCATCAATAATGATATCATTCGATTCTATTGGCAAAAAAATTACCATTACTATATCATTTTTCTGACTGTTACGACACTACACAACAACACTATATATTTTTCGTTAACAATGTGTTTGACAAAACCTTCTAAATAGCGCATGAGTAGCTATGATAAAAGTGACCGCTAAACGCCCAAGTAATCACTTGTTTAAGTAACAAACATTCCTTTATAAACAGTTTTTAGCGTGAAAACAAGCATTTTATACATCTAAATAGTCTCCATACATAATTAAAACAACACATCTACATAATTTAAAATATATATCGTGCATCGAACATGTAATCGATTCTCATTTAAATTCGACGACTGCACTTGATTCATTATTTTACTATTGACAAATGGTTTTGAGATCGTGTCTCGAATTTCGAAAGGTTGAAATAAAAACCGTGGGATACATTAATCGATTTTCGTCTGCATCGATAGAGTTAAGTGACAATTGGGATTTATGCGACTGCCAAGTCTTACGACTGTCAATATACGAGATTCAAATTAAATTCGTATCTATAGTAGACAGAATACAAACAATGACTTATATGCTTCTATGTATACCTACTGTTTAGAACAAAAATAGTGTCACAGTTACTAGGTGAGCCGGGAATGACCAAGGGGTACGGGACACAGGGACTAGGTAAATGAGTCTATCTATCTGTATTGATATAGCGAGCTGCAAAAACATTGCTCGTAGTTGATGGCTATTCCGAAAACATTGTTTTTGTTCCACCTAATAGTAATACTATAGCAGTTATTGAATACAAACTATTTATTTGATTATCATGCAAGCATTGTTCTACAGCTACAAACGCACAATAATTATTCAAAGTAAGTCAAACCAGCACCACACAGGCACAAACGGAACTAAAACAACTATCACTGTATTCAAAACGTATACACAAAAGAGTACATAATGACAGTTAATTGCAGAGCCGAATATGGTACAGAGATTACACCAAGTGTCTTTGGTATCGCTGTGCCAGGAATGGACACCTTGACTAATCGAGACACGCTTGTAGCAAGAACAAAATGGGTCGAAGTTCTCAACACGACAGATGCACTTTTGTAAACAGCTACGTGAGTGATCGCTGAGAATTTACACGCATATGTACCTTCACAAAACTCTTTAACACTGAAAAGACATTTAAAAGAATTAAAACATGCAAAACAACTCCAGAACGTGTCATGTTGTTGAATGAAAAAAGACGAAAGCAAATTCAGTGACTTTTATTATAAAACACTACGGTATTTGTGTTTAAATATTTTAAATTAGAACTTCGATATAACATACTTAATTTCCCTAAGAATACAAAGCATACGAAAGCATAGACTAATTGGACTAGACAATAAAACCGATGACACTCACAGACTAAAAATAAAGAGAAAATAAAATCCAAAAGAATAAAAATTTCGTGGTTCAGATTGTAATCAGCCATCAAACACCTCATCTTTCTTTATAATTTAGGTGCTATGCAAATGGACAAGCTTTTTATCTCGGATTTGATCATAAGAAATGTCTTCGGATTTAGCGTACGGATAAAATGTCTGAATGATGATACAAAATGTATTATTAGTGTCTGGTTGTTTGGAAAGAAAGCTATTTCATGATTATATTTATTTTGGTAACAATGGGAAGAATGTTGATCCATATGGCGGGGTTAATACCACTTAACTCTTCAGGTCGATGGCAATGTACAAAGTATAAACAACATTGATGTTACAATGGGTCGAATATTATATTATTTTCTAGAGTAAATAGTTAGCTGGTTTGATTGCTACAACAGAACAAATGACAAAAACAGATAGAGAACAAGTCATCCAACTAGTTTTTCGAAAGTCCAACAGGGGTCGCGATTTCAAAAATATCGTTTCAGTTTGTTTACGTTATACAAAGCAAAAAGTGAAAAACCCGCAGACGTAGCAGACTTGTTGCAAGCCCAGCTTGGCACAGTGCCAGGACATTAATCAGAGCCACCTGCAATTTACACTCATCCCGTCAGGTGTAGAAGCTGCGAGTTGACGCTTTGTGATCTGAGATACGTGGAATTTGTATCTAATATATCCCATTGAAGAAGTTAATATGATTTCACACACGAAAAGAATTCTTTTCTATTGTTTTATTTTGTATACTTAATAGTTTTACAATTATCAAAAGGAGTTATCGACACGATATTCCTGTAACATTCGTATTCATTGTTCCATTTGATAAAGTAAACATAACATAACATAACTTCACGCCTGTATCCCCGAAGGGGTAGGCAGAGGTGTCTTACACACCCACGATTCGCCAGTTATGTTGAGGTCCCAATGTAATAGGGGGCAAGCCTATTGCCATCTACCGGGCACATTATTGAGCGAGCGATAATCGGCGGAGTTGTCGTGCTTTGGGTTATAACTTTGTTAAAAAAGTGCTAAGTAACATTATTGACAACACAAACACGTTATCAAATTTATTCGTAACTTAAGAACCTTTTTTTTTTTTTTCGTGCGGAAATCCCTTCGGATACCCGCCCGCGTGCCAGCGGGGGCGGTTATGTCGGGCTTGAACCGACTAAAACCGCACGCCATCTCGGGTCTACCGACGCCGGGGTGTAAGGTTGCCCATAGAGCATATCCCTCGCACCCCGACGTAACTTAAGTACCTACTGCACAATAAGAATGATGATTAGACGATGGTGCCTAGAATCGTAATGAAGTCATCCTACTTCATACGAAAGAACATATATATATAACAACTAGCTAATGCCCGCGACTCCACCTGCGGTCATGACTCTAGTTCTACTTAGCCACTAGCAATCAAACATACGGCAGATTTTAAGTCTGCTCAAGACCTTTCTAATAGAAGAAAACGCATCAAAATCTGTTCAGTACTTTTGCGTCCATCGCGAACAAACAGACAAGAATTCAAAACAAATATTTTGTGTTCAGATTCGTTCATTAAACATAACCCAAGTATATTTTAATATTTCCAATGTACAAACAACTAATTTTCAATTTTATAATAGTTTGTGATGAGATGATATTCGCAATACACAACTGAAATCACTACGCAGATGTAACAATACCAGATGAATAAAAAACTAATTACAAATTCATCTGTGCTTGTAAAACATGAATTAGAATTCGTACAGTGTATGTTTTGTTTGAAAGGATATAGTAATGTATCTCTTTTTCATTGTTGTAAAATCGTAGCACATGTTGCATTGTGTCATTCAGTAATCATTGCACCATATGTATCATACGTCATAAGATATGCCTGCATAATAAAGATTCAAACCATGTTACAGGCACGAAATGGGATTAGCTGATATCCGTTCAAAGTCTGAGCGTATAGACTAAGCTATACAAACTAGACGAAAGACGTTTTCGTACGTAATACATTTCTTTTGGTTTGTCCTAAGTCAACATTAATATTTTGACGTAAATCTGTTCGTAATTTGTACAAAACAAAAAATGAAATAAAAACAAAAAGCACCCCAAACAGTCACAACACAAATAGAGGAAATTGAAAAAGTACCATCTGTTACGAGTACCCAATCAGAACTAATTCTGTACAACAGGATGGTAAAAAGCATAACCCTGTGGGAAAGTAACTATTAAAAAACACTCACATCCGCACCTCTAACTATATTTACGCGGATCGGAAGTAGAGTTTAGATGGTTGTAATAAAAAAAACAGGTCTCAAAGGCTACATGATGAATAAGTTAGAAGATGATAAATTAAAATGGAAGATGATGAAGCACAGTCTTAAAATACAGTTTACCGTAAATAAAATAAAGAACAATGAATTATCGTAAAAAGCATAAGTTGCTTTCAACATACACTGGCTGCAAACACAAGCTTTTTGCGATGATTTTTTACTTCATTCTAGTGTGGTTTTGTGAACTATGCTTCTTTCATTATTCTTAGAACTTATTGAATTTATATTAGTTTTTTGTTGAGTTTTTCAATTATTTTACCATCGGTTAAAGTATTAAGTGAAACTGTTAATATGTCACTTTTATTCATAAAGTATATATTCAACAGCCCTCAAGAAACGTTCAACAAGAAAAGACTTCAGAAGTTTCAGTATTTTTAATTAACCGATATCATTTATCAACACGTGTTGGATTTGGTAATCACTATGGGCCATTCAAATTGAAAATCAAAATTTTCTTTATGAAGAATGAGAGTGATTAATGATGTAATGTCACCGAGACCGCCCCTCGTCAAGCTATAATGTTCAAGTCACTGTATATAATAGCAATATTGTAATGCCTTGGCGTCAAGTAAATTACCTTCCGTGCTATAATTAACCGTTATTACATAATACTTTAAGTATACGACGTAATCGTAACTTCAAAACCCCATTATGAGGTTCTGAGATTTCATTCAGTACTCAATTGTGTTTAAACTTTGACTGTGACAGACAGTTAATAAGTTCACGAAATTGTAACATCAAAGTAAAAGATCCATTGATCAATTTGAGTGTTAATATAATGAGATATAAAATTAATGTAATTTGCATCAATTTTATGAAGGTTAGTCAATAAAATAAATGCATTTTTTTAACAATAGAGTAAGGTTTATGAAACCCCTAGTTAGGTCAAATCAAATCGCCTGAACAGTTCATAACATGAATTGGATACAATAGTTTTAAATGTATTATACTCTAAGAATACAAGTTTTGAAAATATTTCTTTGTGGTTTGTAGAAATGTTAGGTGAAACTTTCTTAGGGCATGAAATGATATGAAAATATTCAATACTTAGTGTTATAGCCACGTGCACTCAGCCAAACATATCACGGCACAGGATATGGTAATAGTGGCAGAGAAATGGAAGCCGTTGAATGTTCGACTATTTTAGTATAAGTTCGTTGTAAGGGCGATTTATTTTCAGCTCAATTTCCTTTCCAGACGGCATGGTTAAGATTTGTTACCCCTTTACTGGAGCTATGGACCGATTAACATCAATAGCGCGAAAATCTGTTAAATGAATTCACAAAAGTCATGTTTCCAATGGAACTATACAGTAATCAGTTTTTGAAAATCTCGGGAGCAAGTCGGTTTCAATAATATCAAACCCGAAAGGACGATTAAAGGTGGGGCGAGATTAATTATATTAGACTCAGTTCGTCTTCAGCACTTTCTGTTAAAAGGTCCCTTTTTGGATGCTTTACAAGCAATTCATTTTATAAATTAATTTATCAAGGTTCTTAAAGTAAATTAAGCTGGAATTAAAATTATGTTAGACTACGTGATAGAGATGGCAAGCGCTATGCAAAAGGTCAGATAATTTTTATATATTTTCTATCAATCTTTTACCATACTTGCGTTCTCTAAATTTAATATAGTTTTAGTGTTATTATTTTTGAAGTTTGCGGTTTGAATTTTACAAACAACGATTTTGTCATGTTTTCGTATTAACTTTCTTGGCTTTCTAAAAAATTATCTCAATTACCGATAGTCCCACCAATTCTCCAGCTACATCGATTATTGCAATTATAAAAACATGTTCTCCTGCTTTGGACTACTTTTCACTCGAGCGTTTCTAGTAAAACTCTCAAATTACTCGCGTGGTTTGCCCAAACATGGTTTGAAGACAGCTGTTTATACGAGGGGTGCGTAGCTCAGGGAGTAATTTTTCTCCGTCAGATGTAAATTCGTACAGCTGTCGGGCAGGTGGCGCAGAACGTGCCTGCTATTGTAGGATTACGTCTTCATCTGTTGCTTTGATTAACAAATCTATATAGGCTGTTGCGGTAGCTGCAGAGCTGTTCTTTAGTTGTTAGTTTCTTTGTTAGTTTAAAAAAAATCTAAAATCAATATTTTTTTGTGGAATTAATAAGTACTTCAATGTAACTATTTTGATGAAGAATGATGAGGAACAATAAATTATATAACAATTATATATCTTCCGTCTTATCCATTTTTCGCGGATTAATTTATTCATACTTCACGTCTTCAGATCGATATTAATACCTTTCCTTATTTTAAGAGCAAAGCATTCCATGTACGTTTTGAAACAAATGGCATCTGCAATTTCACATTTACACGTATTCCCTTTGTAGTATTAATATTCATATAACATTGTCGACGATTATTCCGAGTAGAGTTTACTCGATACGTTTTACTTAAGAAGTGTTAAGCTGTACAATGTGTTTGCCGTGCCGAGTTATAGCCAATACAGTAACGAACGGAGGTATTGTATTGCATTTTCCCACTTAAAAACTATGTTTGAGCTCGTTGCTACGAGTATGTTCTACTGATGCGTAAAATTGTTAAACTTTATTACTTTGGTCGTTTTCGCTTTAAAGAAACGTGTTATTACGAACAACAAAAACTTGAACTTGTCTATAGAAGCTTTTGTTTTTAGTATTTCTTTTTTGTTTCACATGTGTATAACGGCGGTGCTCTGTCTATTGATATATACTTCTTTAGAAATAGCTTCAACTGGACAAACACAATCTAGAAACTAGTCACAATGGTCATGGGTTTTCTAATAATGGGTATAATATCAAAGGCTATCTTCATTAAGTTGTTATAAATGGTATCCTCAATAGCCGCGGCTCGCATAAGGATAAAGAAATTATGAAAACACCTAGAGAGTCGATAGTTCACTTATGTAGTGATGGCGACTATCCCACAGTCGTCACTATTAGGTCGACGTGAACGCAAGCTGCCATATAAGGCGACGACGGTCCACAAGGTACAGGCGATCATAATCGATGGAAAAACTCTGTTTTCCTATAGCCGGACTTGACCTCTTTGGAACCTAGACTCCTATTTACTCCATGTTAACCTTACAAGATTTGATGAATGGATATCGAGTTATTCGGTGGCAATGTATTTAACATTAAAAAAAATTACATGTGGGCAGATCTTATTACCTTTTGTGAGATAAGATCGAGTCTGTTAAGAGCTTAACTACCAAATAATGGATCTTAAGTATCAGCTGCAAGCGAATTCATCGAGATTTTTTTTGTTGATTGCCAGATAAAGTATTGTATATATCGCAGACCAGCCTCGGGATGCGCTTGCACATCTGTCTGCCCACGTGCCGCCTTCGCGCTGGTTTCTCTTTATAACTTTTTATTTTCTCGCCGAATGCATTCATCATTTACACCAGATGCGTACGGTAATAATATTAATTAAATTTCATTCCCCTTTTGTTTTAATACCGCTGTGCAGGCATTCGATTTGTTTATTATTGAAACTATTAATATTTTTAAAACATCCCTACCATTAAAGGTGGTACATTGCGTTGTTAATGTGTGATGAGTTTGGCCTGAATTTCGGCGAGCCACATGTGTGGAACGGGGTCTGTTTTTTGTCTGTCGGCAACTGAGGTCTATGCCGTAACATGTGCAAATTTCACGTCCCTCACAAACAGGATGTTGGGGATTGTGAGGATTCTTAGTGTATTTTGCATGTGTCGCTCTTATAGCTTCATTATAACCAATATAGATATTGTTTATATCAAATACGAGCTGAAAATGTATGTCAATCAGGTGTTTATCTAGCCAGTCTCAAAGATCTGAGACATCATTCCCATTAATGATTAGTACCTATGCAACTACAAGCAAAAATTTGCTTCTCTCTTAAAAGCTTTGTTAGTTACTATTCAGAATATGTTATAAAGGGCTTCTCATCTACAGATCCGAGCCATGAGCATGCTTATAGCTTTATTGTGAAACTTCTATGGCGGTGATTAAATCTCACCATTATTATTAACTGGCTCCATTCAAACACCCACTGCCGTTCTAGGCGGTTCGGAACTATGCCGTCCTCCCACAGCGGCTGGTCCCGTAGGCGCACCAGGGTCACACACACTAGCCTTTATTCATATATCGACTCTAAACTCACTATGTTCGATTGTTCACGCTAACTCAAATTTACATTACGAGAGTCAATGTCGCCTGACAGACACAAGGTTCGCCATTGTTTTGGCCGTTTTGGTGGTCCGGATGGAGTGTAGTCGAATTCATTTGAATATTTCAATATTTAAACCCTGGCTTCTCGCCGAATCCTTTATCCCGTTTCAGATCTCCTGCGTGGTGCCACCGAGTACGTAATGTGTGTATGCAAATGGTTTGTGCGTCGTGCAAGCCAAGATCATCAGATCATCCAGGTAAATAACAGCATACAGTGAACATATCCATAAAATTTCATGCAAAACTAATCGGAAGTGTTTATTTACCATTAATTTTCATGTTACTATTCAAGAGGACCATCGGCTTGAGTTAACACAACTATGACATGAAATAAGTTTTGACACTATAAATACACATTCATCGTAATCGTACGTCACAAACACTGCAGATAATCCGATCCACTCGTGAGTAGACTGCACTAAGTTTGGTAACAAGTTCATAAGCACTCGTCTAGGAGTTGCGACAGCGAAACGCGCGTCCGTCCTCGCGCTTAGCTATCGGTAGACTGACCGGGTGGCGGGCACCGGGCGAGGGTGACGCGGCATGGCGCGAACGTGGAGCGGGCCGGGCGGCCGGGCCGGTGTTGCTGTTGCTGTGACGAGCGGTAGCTCCCCCCTCCCCGCATTGTCACCGAACACTGTACCCAACAAATCTGACGATGGCTTCACCAAACTATCATGTCTTGTCCGATAGATTAAGCCACTTTGTGTCTTTTCATTTTTACGCGTGCATTTGGTTTGAGTAAGTAGCGATTGACAGACAGGTATATAGGATATATTATAGTATACTAGCTGTGCCCGCGACTTCGTCCACGTGGATTAAGATTTTTATGGTTTTAGTTTTTTTTGCGCGGAACCCTAATTATTTTTTCTAAAATTAAAGTAGCCTAAGTTACTCCTTGTTATATTACCTATCTGCCAGTGAAAGTCCCGTCTAAATCGGTCCAGCCAATTCAGAGATTAGCCGCAACAAACAGACAGATAGACAGACAAACATTGTAAAAAATGTTATTTTGGTGTATGTACCTATATTATATTTATATTTCTTTTTTTTTTTTTAAGAATATTAGTAACCGAAATTACTAATATTCCCCCTAACCCCTCTAGCTAAGCTTAATTGCTTGTGTTAGGAGTGGGTTCACGTAGGTAGTGTAATGGCCAGGATTCGAACCCGGGACCTCTCGATCGTTGGGTCGACTCCTTAACCACTAAGCTACCGACGCTACAAAAATATATTCATATACATGTAGTAAAAAACGGTTATTTCAATATTACAAACAAACACTCCAATTTCATTTATATGTATGTATAGATGTAAGCGTTTGGATTGAACCGATATTTATTTACGCTACGATATAAAATATGCCGTTATCTAAACTGTGGCACTTCGCGATGCGATGGTAACCGCGACAGTCACACTCCGACATAGCATAGTGAGAGATGATCTCATGCATTACATTACAATGTGGACCACTTGTAGTCGTAGCACTAGATGATATTTTCCCAGATGTGAACGTTAAACAACACATCAGCGTGTATCAACATAAGTGACACACGGGCAGCTGTAAATGATTGATGAAAATATGGATAGCTATTTAAAAGTTTAAAGGTCCAATACAATCTATAGATCATTATGAAAATAAAGATCATCCATCTTAAATGCGTTGGTGATAATATCTAAATTAGTTACCAAAATAATATATATTAATGTAAAATAAAAGAAAGCCAAAAAAATGAAAATAATGACTTTTTAACAATTTTAGCACATACGGATAATGAGCTATCCCTCTATCTCTTAGAAATATTTTTGGTATTAAATCATAGCGTAGGTGACCCCATCCTATATTTTATTTGAATTTCTCAATTCACGCATTAATTCAGCGCGGAAGTCAAATAGTTAAATATTGGTGCATGGTGAAAATTGCATCAATATCCAACAATTTGACTTCCACGCTAAAATCAAATCTTTAATTTAACCAACTAGATGTATAATCCGATCTTAACGCACAGATCGATCGTACAGAAGCGATAAATGTTAAACTAGTTTGGGATACGAGCCCGTCTATCAGCTCGGGGCTTTACTTTTAATTTTATTTTCTGAATATGTTCTGGGAAGGTCGGCCCTCAAGGACGTCTGACGGGTCACGCCTCACGATTCCACGATGGTAAAGGCTCGTTATTACTAATATTATTTGATGGAAGCTGAATTGTAATATTAAAACTTTACATTTTGTAATAATTTACAGAAACAAGTTCTAATTAGTTCAAAAGTTGTGCTTCGAAAAAGTGAACTTTTATAACCAATCTAGAAACTTCTGACTGAAAATGGATCAAAGATAACTGAGAAATTGGTGATGTGCAAATTAAAAACGATTTTTTGGAAGTGTCGAGTAGTGTTATGTTTCGAAAACTGAAAATTAGCTAATAAAACCGGTATAGTGGTCATTGGTCTCGGTGAAACGAAAGGGACCGAGGCATGTGATACGAAAAATAAAGGTGGATCGAGAAATAAAGATTGGAACGAAGTTTTTGCAACTTGAGGCTACTTTCAAATTACATATTGCGCGGGTGAACGGGTAAAAAGTGAGGTAAAGAGCTTACAAAGAATTGCAAGTTTTCGTCATCATTCATAAAAAAAAAACAAAATATGGTTTAATGAGCGATTTAATTACGTCAAGAATTAAATTCATGTCATTCTGATATTTTTTGTTGAATTTCATTTTGCGATTGCCGAAATCGGTTGGTTCTTTACATTGATTCAAACGTAGATTTAGGGTATGCTTGTACATAAAATAGTATGAAAATCAAGCGTTTCATATTTTGTTTGCTACCACCGATGACGTCCGGAGAACTATTTAGTGATAATTCTCACCATTAACAGAACCGTTTCAATCGAAACGCTTCGGTGGTCACAATTTGGCAATTTCACTTTTTTTTTTAAAGAATATTAGTAACCCAAATTACTAGTATTCCCCCTAACCCCTCCAACTAAGCTAAATTGCTTGTGTTAGGATTGGGTCCACGTAGGTAGTGTAATAGCCAGGATTCGAACCCGTGACCTCACGATCGTAAGGCCGGCTCCCTAACCACTGAGCTACCGACGCTTCAATGTCATAAATCAGCCGGCAAGGTCGAATGAAGACTAATGACTGTGCACTGCTCAAATTTGGTGACACGCTGAGATGTGGGTACTCTGTACTGTACTCTAAATCTGTGGATACAAACGTGACTATTCTAACTGATGGTGTAAGATTTGCATTCACCACCATTTCTGGTTCATAAGTTCACAACAGCCTGCCTACGCTAACCTTGCTTGTTTAACGGCCACGCAGTCTTCAACTGTTCCTTGTTTCAAACCTACTCACCCACTAGACAATGTTTTGTTTCCTGAATCAATAATTTATAGTCTTTATTTACAAATAATTATTGTTCCCACTTGGCTCTTATAGTACTCAAGCAAACACGGCCTAAACTCGTTGACAAGTAACAGAGACGAAGGTGGGCTAAAAGGGGATTCAGTAAGAGAAAGGTAAAAGGTTTTGTACTTTTTAATGTTTTGTATATTTTTAGCAGTAATTTGAGTTTATTTTCAAACTTGTCCAGGTAGTTTCCAGCGTCTGTAGACCCGAGACGGCGTGCGGTTTTAGTCGGTTCAAGCCCGACATAACCGCCCCCGCTGGCCGGCGGGGGGGGGGGGGTATCGAAAGGGACTTCCGCACGAAAAAAAAAAAAAGAAAAAAAAGGGTACACGAACCATGTAACTGGCTCCACCCACTAGTAGGTCCGGGGGAACTTTCAGGTCAGTTTCCCGGTACACGCAGTCTCCTTTGGTGTGGACCACATACTGCGATTCTGCCATCCAACTTGTACTTTGGAGCCTTACAGGTGAAGTTTTTGGAGCCGAAGATGTTGGTGGGGTCCTTCTTTGGTAGCAGTATTCACAAAATGTTAGTAGGTAACGCACTATTGCACCATCACCGACGTTTGATTCATGTATCAATAAAAATATGCAGCGATTCATCATGCATCATGTTTTAATGTACATAATCCATAATAAAATACGTGATTAAATATCTAATTAATACAAATGGCGACGACAACTTCGTCGTATGTTAATTCTCGTAATCTTGTAATCAATAGAATTTATGTAAAACATAATCGTGTATTTAAAATTTACTCTTTAAGCCAGAAATGCAGCTATTAAAAAAAATGCCGTTACTTTTTCATATTATACCGTTGTGTTTCGCCTGGCTTGCTATAAACTTGTTGAATATATTAAGCACCGAAAAGGATCCATATAGACTAAAGTGCGACCTATCAATCCACTGCATCAGCCCCTCGTGGGAGTAGGGAAATGTCAGTTTCCCCGTATAACCTCTGTGCTGGCTAGAAATGCTAAAAGAATCATTATATTCTACTTCCTATAAATCGTACTAAGATTATAAACTCGATTTTTGCACACGTATTCTATCTAGGACTGATGACAATACAATAATTATTTATATATTAAAAGCGGCGATAGCCCAGTGGCGTACGTAACGGACTGCTGAGACGAGGTCTCGAGTTCGATCCCCAGTCGCCCCGGGCACACACACCTCTGACTTTTCGTAGTTATGTGTGCATTAATAAATATTAATTATCGCTCGCTTGATAATGTGCCCGGTAGATGTCAATAGGCTCGCCCCCTATTACATTGGGACCTTAACATAACTGGCGAATCGTGGGTGTGTAATACACCTCTGCCTACCCCTTCGGGGATACAGGCGTAAAGTTATGTTATGTTATGTTTAAAGAAAAGAAAATAGATCGCAAATTAAAATCTTGAAGAAGCTGAATTTTAAATTGAATTAATCCAATATGTTGGTAAGAAACGGGCCGAGGGATGAATGGGAGATAAAAAAAAAGAAAAAATAAATAACAGACACAAATACGCTTTGACTAAAAAGTTAAAAATATTGTAAAACGCCAATTGCTAGCGCTTCGTGTGGATGAAAAGACCCACTCCATACGTACCACTATTATTAATAAACAATTACTATTTCCGTCACCGAGAAAACAAACTGGATTAAGAAGAGTTGTTTGTATTATCGCAGTCAAAATTACCAGGTCAAAACCCCAAAAATTGCCACACGCAATAAATAAGCGCCAATTAGTCTTAAAAGCACGCGTTACAAGTTAAAACCAATATGGTAATAAACATGTCTTTCAGTATGTCTATGTTATCGATATAAATTAAATCTATACAGATAAATAAAATTGAAGTGTCTGTATATAATGTTAAAATACAGTTTTTGATGAATGCGTACTAATGTACCTCTACCTACCTACACGGTACTTACAACAAAAAAAAACTATTTAAAAAATGATTGTCTGTGTGTCTGTCTTTCTGTCTGGTTATTTGTTCAGGCCATTCTCCGAAGTGGATTTTCATTGGCGGATAGCTGATATTATAGGACGTAACTTTTATGTTAGAAAAATAATTAGGACTTTTGCTTAAAAATAATAAAGCCCAGAAGTTTGTGAACATATGTTCCACGCGGACGAAGTCGCGGGTGGCAGCTAGTAATAATAATTAAAACATCAACCTGCTCGATGGTAATATATGTACGACGCGGTGTGTTCATTAAAAACCTCTTTGACTACTTTTGTTTTTCGTTGACTTTTTAATTTATCTCTTGTTCGGCTGATTGTCCTTAATGGTTTAACATACAGTTTTATTTATTTAATTATCGCTACTTTGTGGTAATTGCAATATGTTGATGATGTTCGCGTTCATTCGCATTATTCTTCTTCTTCTCTTCTTTTATCTCCTCCTATCTTCTACCAACTTTTTACTTTAATGTGCGCGGGAGTTGACCACAAATATGCTAACTCGCACGCGCAAGCTATTTCCACGCGAGCTAGTTGTCGAATTAGTTTATTCTGTCTTCGGTTGCTTGTTAGGTACCTAACACTGGGGTGTGTGTTGGGTAACCTCCTCGAGTGTCGCTCCGATTCCGATCCCGCTGCAGTCCGGGGGGAACGGAATCGGAGCGGCCGGTACACCCTGGGCGGTGGTCAATGGCTTCCCCTTCATAGGGTTGGCATTGATCGTCGGCCAATACCCAACGTGGCGGGAACACATCGCTCTCCGTACTCCTCTGCTTTCAGAGGAGACAGGATGAGCGATGCTGTTAGTGGTGAGATGGCCCAGGGTCAGTCGGGGTGCGAGGGATATGCTCTATGGGTAACCTTACACCCCGGCGTCTGAAGATCCGAGACGGCGTGCGGTTTTAGTCGGTGCAAGCCCGACATAACCGCCCCCGCTGGCCGGCGGGGGGGTATCCGAAGGGATTTCCGAACGAAAAAAAAAAACAAAAAAAAAGGTACCTAACACTAGCAGCTTTTTCTGGTGCATTGACATCCTCATTAGGAACTTGTTTTTTGCAAGAATAGTGTTAAGTGTGACGACGACATGAACCTACATGGGTAGTGTAGTTATTAGTAATTTCCAGGATTCGAACCCGGCAGTAGGCACCACTCGATCGTAAGGCCGACTCCTTAACCACTAACATACTACCTAACTTCTCCATGTACTTCTTCTGTACCACTATATTCACCAATCATCAAATTGCAAATTAGCTCATTGCAATCCACTGCTGGACATTGCTCTCTGTCGAGGTGCACCAAGGCACCCGATCCACCGCTCGTCAGTCGTCTAACTCGTCAGTCCATATGGCCATCAGGCTTTTAACTTAATTAAGTCAGAATTTATGAAGTCGGAACTGTAGTTTTATATTTTTGAACGACTTTAGTTTTGTAGATAATTGTTTTCATACTGTAATATGAAACGGTAGGTAAACAGCGAAGGAGTTCAAAGAAATAATGAATCACCAAGATACGGGCCTTTTTAGGGTTCCGTTGCCAAATGGCAAAAAACGGAACCCTTATAGATTCGCCATGTCTGTCCGTCTGTCCATCCGTATGTCGCAGCCACTTTTTTCCGAAACTATAAGAACTATGCTGTTGAAACTTGGTAAGTAGATGTATTCTGTGAACCGCATTAAGATTTTCCCACAAAAATTGAAAAAAAAACAATAAATTGTGGGGGCCCCATACTTAGAACTGAAACTCAAAATTTTATTTTTCATCTAACCCATACGTGTGAGGTATCTATGGACAGGTCTTCAAAAATGATATTGAGGTTTCTAATATAATTTTTCTCTAAACTGAATAGTTTGCGCGAGAGATACTTCCAAAGTGGTAAAATGTGTCCCCTCCCTGTAACTTCTAAAATAAGAGAATGATGAAACTAAAAAAAATATATAATGTACATTACCATGTAAACTTCCACCGAAAATTGGTTTGAACGAGATCTAGTAAGTAGTTATTTTTTAATAGGTACATCATTTATAAATCGTAAACCTTTCAATTTACCTTTCATTCAATCAACTCAAATATAAAATTTTAAAAAAAGCATTTTTATGTTACTTGCTGCTACGGAACCCTTCATGGGCCGTTTTTTTCTGTTTCTTATATACTTAGGTAGATAAATATCTTATTGCGTATAACGAAGCTGTTTTATTTCTGTTATCGAACGAGGGCAACTTTAAGATGCTTTTTAGTAAGGTGTAATGTACAGATTCTACAGTCAGTGATAAAAGTAGCTTACACGTTAAAATTTACAAATCACTTTAGCTCTAAAACCTTTCATAAAATAATTAAATTACAAAGGTTGAATACTAGCAGGTAAAGCTACAGAGACAATAATCTTGACAGGTTTAGGTAAAGCAATAAAAAAATATATATGCACACACACAAGTTGTTCTAGACTTAAGTTATCAATAAAAATTTTGAACTTTGTTATCAAATTTTTCACAATATCATTAAACAGAGAAAGAGTTACTTATCGCTAGTGCTTCTTACACAAGCATGTAAAAACAAAACATTCCAAAGTAGCACTGATAACTTAGTGCCGCCGTCCCGTCTGCAAACAGTCCACTTTACTTCGTAGGTACCTTTAAATTGTGCAACGATACATATAATATCTGGCACTCCGTGATTGATTAATATTTACACTCGATACTTGCGTTATCAATGCAGTGATAACAGTACAACAAAACAATATCGATTATATATTTGGTTTGATATAGTAGGTACAATAGCACAGGTTAGGCACAAACTTGTGTAAGGTTGCCCATGGAGCATCGGCGTTTGTTGACCAGAGACGGCGTGCGGTTTTAGTCGGTTCAAGTCCGACATAACCGCCCCCACTGGATAGCGGAGGGGATTTCCGCACGAAAAAAATGTGTCTTTTTTATAAAACATAATGTAACTAACAGAAGGCACAACGGGATTAGTAACATATGTATACAACTAGACAAGCTGTTTAGAATAAAAAATTGTGTCATGGTTCCTGGGTAAGGCGAGAATGAATTTTGAACTTGGAACGGGACGCAGACCAGATAAATGAGTTAATGAATTTTGACACCATCTGTATAGGCATATCGCGTTTTATGTAATTTGTATCACATCTGCAAAAAAACTGGCTAAGTGCGAGTCGCATTCGCGCACGAAGGGTTTCGTAACATTAGCCCCCTTAAATTTATTTTATTTTCAATTTTATTATTTATTTCTGAAGTGAATATACAACTAAATATTCTATGAATGTTTCAAGCATCTACCTGTTTCCGTTATTAATATAGAGCAAAAAACGGCAAAAAATCACGTTTCTTGTAAGGGATCCCCTCTTAAATATTTATTTTATTCTGTTTTAAGTATTTCCTGTTATAGCAGCAACAGAAATACATCATCTGTGAAAATTTCAACTGTCTAGCGCCGTAAATAGGATAGGGCAATATAGAACAACATTATGCATTTACATAAATTCATACTGTACATCCTAACAAGCATAGCACACACTACACTTATATAGATCTGTTTAGACAAACAAAGGTAGACTGTAATTAGCTGACACACCCACAGGCCGAATACACCATCGAGCTGTGGACATAATGTAACATAATGAACCAGGGAAATAAACATCTTCTATTCTATTCTATTCTAGCTATCACGGGTCATGAGATACTGCCTTGTTTTTTCGCTGTTTTTTTTCTGTTGTTTTTTTCTAGTCTAGCTATCATGGTTCAGATACAGCCTGTTTGAGATACAGCCTGGTGACAGACGGACGCACGGACAGCGGAGCCTTAGTGTCCCGTTTTACCTTTTGCGTACGGAACAATAAAAATCGATCATTGTTGACGGTCAAGTCTTTCGCGAAACCAACTTTTTTGCGCCGTACAGCCTGCAGTCTCGTGCCTAAGTCATTGACATTGCCTGGTTGCTTTTCCTAGCTCACGCTCTCCATACGGCAGTTAATACATACATACAATCACGCCTTTATCCCTGGAGGGTTAGGCAAATGAATTAACACCCACATTTCACCAATAATAGCTACTTACCGAACTATTTAATATTGTTGAAGTTTACGCGAATGTCACACATTGAAATAAAACTATTTATCCCCGTGACCGTCTAATAATTTTGTAATAATGCGATTAACTGGAATGTTTTATCATTTAACTGCCATGAATTCAGAAAGAGTTCTTTTTGCTCTTCTAAAACAAGTTGCTTAATTAAATATTAATAATCAATTACTAGATACAAGATTAAACGTACTACTTTCTTCTTAGCATAAAAAGTAACATAATAAAATAATTCAATCATTGTTTTTTGCTTTGGTCAGTGCATATAAAAGCTGAAAGCTTTCATTTTTATATTATCACTAGCTGACCCGGCAAACGTTGTTTTGCCATGTACTCGTATATTATTTCTAGGAAACATTTATTTATTTAATACGATTTATTTAATGTTACATTAATTATTAATAAATGTACTTTATTCCCAAATAAATATCTATCGAATGTAATAAAATATTTATTAAAGTTGTCTTCAAAGAAATGTAATTATTAATAGTCAATAAATCCTTCTATCAGTGTATTGGTAACACAGTGACTTAATATTGTATTCGTTTGCTTATTATTTGCTTATTTTATACCTTTCACAATAATGAAACAGGTATATTTATTAAACACGTATACGTTTTCGTTTTGATTTAAAACTATTTCCAAAAAATGTTAAGTACAATATTATACACACCCCGGCGTCTGTAGACCCGAGACGGCGTGCGGTTTTAGTCGGTTCAAGCCCGACATAACCACCCCCGCTGGCACGCGGGGGAGTATCCGAAGGGATTTCCGCACGAAAAAAAAAAAGAGGTACGGTAATGGCCGTTACTGGCGGGAGATCACAACACGTGCTTATTTACATGAGATGACTTAATTAACTAATAGTTAAAACTGTCCTTATCAGTTATTAATAAGTTGTAAATAAATAATTATTGCACTGGAAATTAATAATAAATTTGCGATGAGAGTAAAATTAACATGATGGATGCACAGAAAAATTAAAATAATACGTATAACAGCGATCGTAGAGGGTTGAAAATTCAGGGTTGTATGTATTTTCTAATGCTGTATCATAAAATATAAAAAAAAATTAAAAAAATCTTAAAATAAAAAATAAATCTTAACATTTAGGGGGATGAAAAATAGATGTTGTCCGATTCTCAGACCTACCCAATATGCACACAAAATTTCATGAGAATCGGTCAAGCCGTTTCGGAGGAGTTTAACTACAAACACCGCGACCCGAGAATTTTATTTAGATTAACACATGAGCTTAATAAATTACCAGCAAATTATGCACAGCATAGTTGGTTATCATTTATGGTTACATGATTAAAAAACATCCTTTTCCAAAATGAAACCAATGACCTCTATTATACTACTAGACTGACTATACGGAACAAAAATTTTAATATCGCGAATATCAAATAAATCAAAAAAATATGATACAAAAATATGATATCAAATAAAAATAAAAATATAAAACGCAAGCAATAAGGTCACAAAGATATAATTAATAACATGTTTCACGCTACTCTGACATGCTGTTTATTATTTCAAGAACAAGCGATCCTCCCGTGACTTGGTTGATAAGTAAATATGTTTGTAGTACACAGAGGTGATGAGATAACGACAGGAATTATTGTCCTTTGTGTGGCGCATAACGATGCGCAATCTGCGCATAATTTATTTGTAAGTAACAATACGATACCGCCATCTCACCCCCCCCCCCCCTCCCCCCACTTAGCGGAAATCCCAGTGTTATCTAAACCTCGCACTTTGGAGCCCAGGGTATGCTATCCTTCTACAACATTTTATTGTTTTTTTTTTATATGGGAGTAACTGCCGCCTGACCTAACCCGAGAGGGGAGCCTGCACCAGAGTCTCGTTCGTCAATCCGCAAATGCATCGGCTTGCAGGTGAGGTTGGGCTCAGCTGTTGGTTAACGGACGAGGCCTTTTTTTTAGCGTTTGGAAACCCCCACGGGCTTCACCCCATCGGTGCCGACGTTGGGGTGGGCGTGTCGTAATTGGACCGACTAAAACCACACGGTGTCCTTCCCAAGTGTCCATTGCCGGACACCCCAGGTAAGCCCTCGAAAGGATAACCCCAGGGTTACCGACGGACTTCAGCCGCCACGCCGGCCTCGCCTGGTGGGGTCGGGTTTTATCCCGCGTCGGTGAGTTGGCAGGCGTGTGTAGGGCCACACACGACACGCCTCCGCCACGGCCTACTTCTGTAAGGGCGGCGAGTCGGCCAACTGCCGTCCTCAGGCCCGGATCATGGAGGTCGGTAATCCTGGGCGTAGATGAGTCTACGGCGTCCTCGCCGCATTCAGACGCAGTCGCTTCCTTAAAAGTCAACATCAACTAAATGAGAAAGGAGGAGAATGGATCCCGGGCTCTAAAGTACAATTGTTTCACCGAAATTGGCGACATTTTAAATCATCTTTAGCGTGTTTGGTTACGTAGTGAACATCATAGTGTTCATCTATCTGTGCCTTCAGGTTCATAAGGTCTAAAGTATTAACATGTCCATAGTATCAAAATAGGTAATGCAAGCATCATTTCCCTTGGATTACTTTCATGAGCTACGCACATTACGGCTTCAGCTACCTCGTTTCCAAGAGTTCACAGCCGCCTAAGGAAATCCGTTCCACAAAATTGAAATTTCACGAAACAAAACTAAGGATAATCGGTAAATCGGTAACTAAATAAACGTCCGTTTCAAATGTTCAAATGTGAATTTCCTCGACGTTATCCTATACTGCAACAGTAAACAGTAACAATATTTCGTGTCAATTGACACAAAAACTCGTGTAATTCGATACTGAGTTTCCCGCGCTTGCTAATTGTTGGTTCGTTTCAGTATAGGATTACCGGAGTAGGGTGACAATGATTTTTTTTATAATAAAGATGTGAATTGGCTTTGCAAAGTAGTGCGGCAGTTTACATTTCACTAGCTCTGCGGCTTCGCCCGTGGCATACTTCGCCTCCGTGGCACCCATTTATCCCATATATCCATATATACATGCCCGTAATTTATTAGTATTATGAAAATTTGCCCGATTTGTTGACATTTATGATTAGTGCACCGCTCTCTACTACCAAAGAGAGCGGAGCAGTAATCATAAATGTCGTCGTGATGATATATAGCCTATAACCCTCCCCGATAAATGGGCTGCTCAACACATAAAGATTTTTTAATTCCAAATAGTTCCCGAGATTAGCGCGTTCAACCAAATAAACTCTTCAGCTTGATAAATATTATAATTACAGATATATATTATCAAGAAATGATGTATGAACTATCAAATACCTTTAAACGAGCAATTCTTGTAAATATATGTATCATCATCATCATCATCATCAACCTATTCTAGTCCACTGCTGGACATAGGTCTCCCCTAATGAGCGCCATAGCGCCCTGTCTTTAGCTTGCCGCATCCAGCATCTGCCCGCAGTCTTTCGCAGGTCGTTATCCCACCTGGCCGGAGGGCGTCCTACACTACGTTTGCCGAGTCGCGGTCTCCACTCAAGAACACGATTACCCCAGCGGTTGTCGGTTCTTCGCGAGATATGGCTGGCCCACTGCCACTTCAGCTTGCTTCTTCTTTGAACTATGTCGATAACCTTGGTTCTCTGTCGGATGTATTCGTTACGAATCCTATCCTTCAGAAAAACTCCGAGCATAGCTCTTTCCATAGCTCGCTGAGCGACTTTGAACTGGTGGACCAGCCCTACCGTGAGTGTCCACGTTTCAGCTCCGTAGGTCATTACGGATAGGACGCACTGATTGGAAACTTTCGTTTTCAAACACTGCGGTATTGATGACGAGAAGACCCGACGTAGTTTGCCAAAAGCTGCCCAGCCTAGCTGGATCCTCCTCTTGGCCTCCTTCTCAAAATTGTTTTACCCAACTGCACAATTTGCCCGAGGTAAGTGTACTCAGAAACAATTTCAAGAAGGTGGCCATCCACGACGACCGGTCCTGGATCAATGTGGCCATTGATCATTGAATATATGTATACGAGTGCATAATATATGTAATAAACACCCTATCAGTCTTACGCTGGATTTCACTAGAGAAAATATGTTCAACTAAACTGACTAATCACGTTTTACTCAATTAAATTCATCATTACCCTCCGAGTGCTATATTTATTAGTGCCATCGTTATCACCCCTATTTTAATTCATTGAGTAAAATTAAGATTAAGAGGAACTTCACCGCCTTAACCAAAGTTCATATCGTTGCTGAAATCCAGCCCAAATTGATATCTACAATCTCGTTTTAAATCATAGTCTTCCTACAAAGTGCCATGTCGGCACTGTGGGGCTATTTTGGACAATTTTATTTACATATTTTAACGCTCAATTGATAGGGGCTGATCAATTTAGGGGAGAGTCCGGCTCATCGTAATTTATTCAAGGGTAAATAACTATTCGGGCGTAATGTGATCTTCGTATGATATCACACTTACGTCCGGTACACCTATCACAAGTAAATTAGCTTATAATAATAATAATAAATTTTCTACGACATTCTACACAGCGCTTTCTAGACCCAAAGTAAACATCGTTTAACTAGCTTCGCTTAAATTTAAAAGCCAAATGAAAACTAAACTCTGCCAAAAAGGCTATTATAAAATTCAAGACTATTTAGACGACAAACAAGCTTGGATATGAACTGTTTGCTCTCTCACTATGCTACTCAAACGAAATATTGTAATTAGATTAAGTAAACATGTTTGTAAAAAGACCCGCTGAGTTTCTTGCCGGAGTCTTCTCAGGACAGGGCCGCGTTTCGAACCGTTGGTCCATTTGCCAAACATTAGTTAAATTTTTTGACGTTTTGTAAGTTCCGTATTAATGGTCTATAAATAAGAATAAATGGTTTTTGACTTTGACTTAGCTAAAGGTTGTGTAGTGTACCCCATTTTACCAGTTGCTATTAAACCTATCCATGGTAATAGTTTTAAAAACAACTTCTTCATCCGAGCGCCCATCCAGCTTCACTCAAAATTCGTACTTTGGTACCGGAGGTTATACAACCACCATTATTGGTTTATTTTGATTTTTTTGCCGTCTGAACCTCCAAACCCTATAGGAAAGAATGCGCCGTCTGTCAGCAGGTGTAACAGCTTGTAGGTGATGTTGACTGAGACCCCGAACATATGATTAAACGCAATTACTTATTATGTGATCTTTAATGAAACTGTCATTCCAACAAACACAACAACAAATACAGAAAAAAATGATATCACAAAACTCTGCGATTGTATCAACTGTATACAAAACAACCCAACCAACTGTGACTTATATTACACCTCTTTTTCTAGCATTATGATAAATGACAGAGATAAAACACACAAAGTCGCGCGTGCTCTGACAACCCATAATTTTACGATTGGCTGAAGTTCGCTTTAACAGCACATCTAAAGGCCTCTCCACAAACAATACTTTTAACGCTGGAGATTAAAGTGCTTTAAAAGCTATGAAACGCGTAATATTCGTGCATTTGTAAGTGGTTTTATTGTGTTTTTATATTTAAATTGAATTGTTACATTTGGTATACATATTTGAAAAATAATCGCGTTACAGTCTTCCAACCTTTTATAGCTGGGTTGTTTATTGTACGTTCCGTTCGAACAAAAAATAAACCAACGGGCTGTAATTATAAATACATTGGTAAGTGAACTTTGTGCTAGTCATTAAATGGTAGTATATTAACACAAGTTCTCTGCTACCTCACTCTTTTATTGTACAATTTCTGGGATTCGAAACCAAATTATCACCCATTTGTAGTGGACATTTCTCGTGAAAGAGGCACAAATTGACTGTACATAATATATTATCTGCATCTTCTGTATCTGCACCATTCCCAATTGCATCTCAAGTCTGCATTTAGGAGTCTAGCGTCTGCTCTCCTACTCCTCCTTTCCGTGATTTAGTTGATTTTGACTTTATCGGGAGCGACAGCCGTCTGACCCCACAACCCCGAGAGAAAACACTACGCCAGAGCCTCGTGCGTCAACCAGCAGATATACCGGCTAGTAGGTGTGCTTGGTTTGGGCAACTACATCCATCTATGCATTTATTTAAAAAAAGTATTTAAGTATGCTTATGATGCGCAGCGATGTGAACAAGTAATATTGTCGGAAAGTTGTCGATCATAAATGGTAAAGGTGTCTTGTGTGATAAAGCCCTTAGACGTGTATTTCTAATTTAAATTTATAATTAATGTTTTCGTGGCATATGGTATGTGTTGTATGAATTATTTATAACTCTTTTCAGGGCAAAAAAGAAACAGCAAATTTGAGAGTTTTGGGACGTACCCAGGATGGGGGTGGATGGTGCCTGTCTGTCTGTTGTACATTCGATTACTTAAAGGAAGTTGGAAGAATGTTTTGTTGTTCTTGGTACATTGTGTGTTTTGCGTTGATTCACATAATAATACTTACTCATGAGAATTATGAAAAACTAGCAACAAGCCTGGTGTCTTCGCACGGTGATTTTGATACCTTGGGTTACATTGTTCCAATTTGGAAGGAATCTCTAATTTTTTGTTACCCGGTAAAGATAGCGGTAGCTTTCTAAAGAATTTATAAAATCGGTCTAGTAGTTTTAGGTTAAACCGAAACAAACAAACAAATCTTTCTTCTTTAGGATTTCACGGCCGGCGTTGCATGTAGAATATACTGCTTCCGTGCTGTTTGGCCGTGGTCCATATGAAACTTGTGTTCCAAACGTTTCGTCGATCATTGCGGTCGACATCTTCAGTGGTCAGGTACGGGCGGCGACGAGTGCATAGAACTCTCCTCGGCGGTGACTTCTCTACGACGGATGTAGAGTTTGAGTCATAACGAGCGGCTCTCAGTGCAGGGTATCCAGCAGTTTATTCTACAAATCTTTCCTCTTTACAATATTAGTTGAGATAATCATATTTCTGTTAGTGAAGACGGTTTCCGCATAGTTGCTATGTCGCTGGAAATTTGTTTTAATTTAAAAGTAAAAACCTAGTCCGCGCCGAAGCAGATAAGAATGTGGGATAAGAAGGTTACCGACATGTGGAGGGTGCAGTCCGCAGAAATAGTTCCGGTTGTTATTTCAGCCAATGGTTTGATCCCAAGGAGCCTCTCAGTTCATCTAGGGAGGCTCGGGATTAGTGGGAAGTCGGTGGCGGCCACGATGCAGAGAGCGGTCTTGCTTGACAATGCCCGAATAGTCCGGCGGTTCCTCTGCCAATCGTCGTAATGCTCTGGCCGACTTCTGCTTGCCTCGCCGGGGTTTTATGTTTATGTTTTAAAAACTTAGTTTTAGTTGAGTAAAAACATTAAATGAGCCAAGAATAACCTAAGGGTAAGCGGTTACGGTAGATATGCACGCACAGAGGAAAGACGATATTTCAGAAACCCTATTGCTTGGAAAGCCGATTGGAAACTGGTTATGTGGACTCATCGGTACTACCTTTGATGTCATAGCGTGTTGATCTGGTCACAAGTTGACTGCAACCTGATTAACGCCTTCAACAATGAAAGGTGTGACATTCCGTCAATCCTTGTGTTAATTACAAATGGCAGATATCAAATTTTAAAAGAAATATTGTACCTACCTAAAGATTTAGATCGAAAAAAGAGAACATCTAGAATGGGACTTGAACCCGCGACCAGTCCTTTACAGGGGGAATGCTCTGACCAGCTGAGCTATCTAGACACGTCCCAGATATTCGAAATTCTCCGATATATTATATACGTCTTAAGGCGACGCTGGAGTCATCTACCATAATTCATGCGAACTACGGAAACAATGAATAACTTTACAGTCATTTTTAAACATTGTTTTTTGATGACTCCGCCTAATTAATTCAATTATTGAAGAAATATTGTAGGTTATTTTTGCATGTCTAGTAAAAAAAGTTAAAACCCCGAGAGGAAAGTTTTGCCAGAGCCTCATCTGTCAATCAGCTGTTTTAACGACTAGTACGTGAGGTGATTGGGCTTGAAGGTCTCGGTGCCCCTACTCCACTAATTTTCACCATTGTTCACCAACTGTTCGTTGGCTAAATGTTTACTACAATAGTAAGAAAACCGAGCGTGTCTTTATGTGCTCTTCCCCCGCCCATAAATTAATGTAAGCCATTTAGTAATAATTAATAATGCTTACCGTACACAAGACCGTAGTTTCAATCGCGATACGTCAGGTTGAACGTGGACTTAAAGAAAGAGCGCAGAAAGCTTTGCGCCAAAATAAGTTTGGTGATACGCTGGGACGAATGGCTTATGGTATCATGCCTACACTTTTTTCTGCATGTGGAAACCTCCACGGCTCCACTAAATCGGCGCAAACGTGTAGTTTCATTCAAATCTTCGGGGAATAATAAAACTTTATCGAATGCAGATATTACTGTTTCTGATAAGAATCAATTATCTATAAGTATTTTATTATAGGGCAGGTATTTCTAACAAATGGTTTAGAGTTAAACGATAATATGAGTTCAAGTGATAGGTAGCCACTTCAGTTCCCAGAACCAATATGAATCCCTTCGATTATAACAATAAACACTTTCTAATTGATGTAACTAATAAAATAACTGCGTCATATAGTTTCATACGTGTGTCAAAATATCTATTTATCTTGGTTGACAAATTATAGTTCTTCTCTCTAGTTTAGTTGCAGCGTCGGTAGCTTAGAGGTTAAGCACAAGCCAATCTCACCTGCAATCTGATTGACGGATGAGCGACCTGAAAATTTTCTCTCGGGGATGGGGGGCAAACGGCAGACTCGAGTGCAGTGCAAACTTTCAACCTTTCAACCAACTGTGCAACCGGTATTACCGCTTCGATGAAAAAAAAACTGTCTGACCCCAGAATCGAACGACTTTACGATTGCGACCACTGTTCCCACGAATCCATTTCATTAGAACTTCTAAGGAATGATTAAACGTTCTGATCGTTTCTTCATCTTCTCACGTCTTAATAGTTATTAATTATAACAAAATTACAAATTAAAAAGTTAAATGGGCCTGTCGAATGTTTCGGCATCTTATGTGGGAGGCTGCAAATCTCCGAACCGAATGGTTCTTTTTGGGAGGGACTTAATAAGTCCTAATAGCTTTCGTTTGTAATGTTACAATACGAACAAAATGTTAAATCGTTTGTTACAATGTTGTTTACCTATAAACCTAAAACAAAAAACTGATGTTAATATATTTTGTAAGCTGTTAGGATTTGTTAATTGCTAACTGTTCATTAGTTACTGGATGCGTACTTCAGGAAAAAATCGAATAATTTCAACTTGATAGCTTCACGTGATACTGAGGAAAAGGGTCTTAACGGATGGACAACAAAGTAAACCAACAACTTTTTTGAACTGATCGGGAACCGAACTTGCGATCTCTGAATTAGGAGTCGAAACCTCTACCGCTACACCAGTTACAACACAGAGGTCGTCAACATCATCCATGTAAGTTAGTAGCTAATCGCGTTGATAATTATGTGGAACATCTAGTGACATTTAAGACACTTTCTTATTGAGAAAATCAAACGTTTTTATATTTCGAGGTATTATTGGTAAGGTGATGATGCGATACCTCTTCGGCGGCCAATGAGACAACATATAAAGAAAGAATCTTCGTTAGAAAAGGAAACCAATTAAAACAATGTCGTTTCAATTTATATTCAACCAAAAAGAAAGTTAAGTTATCGGACATAAACCCAAAAAAGTTCTTAATTAAGCATTTACTGCCATGTTCCATGAAGGAATTCTAATGAAAAACAAAAAAGCCGTTATGGAACCAAAAGAACGTCACGTGGGTGGATCGCACCCGGACCAATTATAATAATGAATATGTTTTTTTTACGAGCAAAGGAAACCATAGATTTGAAATAAATAGATGAGTAATGTGACTCAAAAATGGGTAACCGCATCGCCGCTAATGTTTAAGACAATAATAATATTCTACGCCGTACCACACACCACACACCACACAGCGCTGCCTAGACCCAAAGTAAGCATACTTTAATAAGCTTATTTATAAACATTAAGTTTTTAGTTTTTGAATTGAAAAGTTCTTCAGGCGCGCTGAGCACTTTCCATATGTCACCCAAAAAGTATGTATTCCATACTTTTTGGGTGAAGAAAAATCATAAAACTGGCGTTCTTTTTAATCGTCACGTCACTCGCACCGTCACCGAGACGTCTACGTCACGCAAGACGCTTTCCATTTTTTTTTATAACAACGCCATGTTTGTTGTAGTGAAAAATCTGTGTGCGGTGCGCCAAAAGAAGTTTTCACTTCAATAAAGCATCTCAGTATGTTTATCCGCATTCTAGAACCCATATGACAAGCTCTACTTAGTTTGGGTCTAGATGGCGTTGTGTAATATGTCCTAGAATGTCCTGGAATATCTTGATGGACCCACAACACACCCCTACAACCCTACTTCAAGGTATTAAATAAGAGAGTGGTAAGTAATTCTCTGATGACAGGCACCATTACTTCTATTCAATTCTTAAATAAATCCCTGTAGCCTTTGTTACCTGTTCTGTATTTTAGTAAGTCTATGTAGGAAACGAGCATCGCTACAAAGGAAATAGAAATAAAACCCCTGTGAACGAGAGACAGAATAAACGTAACTTGCTGAATGAAAAACGGGTAAGCCGCTTGCTGCTTGCCGGTGCTTAATTTCCCAGAAACCGTGGTGAAAATTAAATAACTGTTGTAACACTGGTACACTATATGTTAGACATTTTTTTTTAAAAGGTTATAGTATTTTCAGTTACGTTGCAATGTTTCTTTTCTTTTTTTTTACATTAAAACTTCTTATACATGTTAATTACATCCCCGGCCAATGGATGGACACTTGGGAAGGACACCGTGTGGTTTTAGTCGGTCCGATTCCGACACGCCCACCCCATCGTCGGCACCGATGGGGTGAAGCCCGTGGGGGTTTCCACATGCTAATAATAAAAAAAAAACACCGTTCAACCTGTTCGGTCGATAGTCATGACAAAAATGCCCACTGCCGCGTAGCGATTGAAAAAATGATTCTGTTTACAGTGAGCATTATCACGAAAACGCATGCGTGATATCATCGGTGGTGGAAAAGTAATGAGAAGGTAAATTTTCCTACTATCTAATGCACATGCAGTATCTAACTTAGTCTAAATTTTGTGGTCAAGACTGTCTACCTCAAAAGGGGGTATGAAGGGAGGTAAGAACGACAGTAACATTTCGTTTTTAACGGCCAAAAATCAAAACATGTTACAATAAACTTAAGATTTTAAAATTAGTGAACATGAATACCTACTCAAAAAACCCAGAATCCGGAGATGACGGCGCGAACGAGCGGCCTTCAATAATAGCCGTTTTTTGCCATTCGCATTCACCTGAAGGTCGATGGAGTTAAAATTTTAATTGGTCGAAAAATTAACTCCGCAAAGCCACACGTTCTGGTAAAATTGAAGACTTGTTAAAACCGTTGTTCTGTGGAATGCACGATTTTCTACGTATGAATGGCAGATTGGTTTTGCTTGAAGCATTTATGTTATATCAGTATGAATATTTGATGCCGTGTACATACTGAGGGTAAAGCTAAAATGTAAATGTCACGGCACGTCACGGTGAAAGCAAGGGAGTTCATTCATTCAATTCAAGGGAGAGATTCATCGTTATAACACTCATAACGGAACGTTCGACAGCGTGCAGTACGGTATTGTGACGTTTGGGGTCTGACCTCACAGCTCCTCGTGTTAATTAAATGATAACACAAGTAATTATATTTTTATAACATTTATTTTTCACACAATATTCCTATCAACGAGTTTGAGGGAATTTTACGCGAGATTATTTAGTTTTAATACGAACTGAAGAGGAACGCGGATTCTGCTCAGTGATTGAGTCTAAGATTACTTTGCTTGATACTCTCTTCGTACGGCGGGTCGAGGCCGGAGCCCCCGGTCACCCGCTGTCACCAACCTGTCCGCCAACCAATTGTTTTTCCTATTCTGTCTATTTTATATTTAAACAAATTTATTTTAATATCGCTGAAGCATGATGGCCAGGGAATTAATTATAGTGTTCGAAGGAGTCCGAGAACTACAGTATGATTGACAAATCCCTTACGATTGCGTTCGTTTGGTTGGTGTGCACTTGGCTTACGATAGGGCAGTGTTATTCGAATGGCTTAACTATAAGCGTCTCACGCTGGTACGATATTCTGTCATGCACCTCTTTTTTTCCGTGCGGAAATCCTCTCGGATACTCCCCCGCCGGCCAGCGGTGGCGGTGTGGCGAATCACGACAACAGCGCCGTCTATCAGATCTAGTTTTCTTTCGCGCACGAAGGGTTCCTTATCATTATCTATATAATGGGAGTCCCCCTTAATTTATTTTATTTATTTTTGTACTGAAATACAACTAAATATTCTTTGAATATTTGAGCAAAAAACGACAAGAGAATCACGTTTTTGGTATGGTAGCCCACCCTTTTTTTTTTCTTTTTTTTCGTGTGGAAACCCCCTCGGGCTTCACCTCACCGCAGCTAACGTTGAGATAGGCAATTCGGAGTCGAACCGATTGAAACCGCACGTTGTTTCGTCACATCGGCCATATAGGGCCTTATTGTATTCTGTTTTTTGTATTTTTTGTTATAGCGGCAGCAGAAATACATCATCTGTACTGCAAAATTTCAACTGTCTAACAATGACGATTCATGAAATACAGCCTAGTAACAGACGAACGGACGGACAGCGGAGTCTCAGTAATAGGGTCCCGTTTTACCCTTTAAAAAGAAATTAGTTAAAAGGGTCGACCCGTTATAAAGTGATGCGCGAACAAACATTTTACAGTATTATGGCGCGACCGATTATCGTCAACTGTGTACCTTTTTCTGACTCCTTGCTGAAAATAATTTCTAACAGAAAAATAACACTGCCCAATCTAGGAAACGATTATTAAGTCATCTGTGCCAAAAGCACAAAAAAATGAATAATTCTTTATTGAGAAAAGACCACACATATAATCAATTTTCACTTTTACAATTAACAACCATCATAAAACCGTCAAATAACTCAGCCTACCCTTATTATCTCATCACTCAGGCGTGTGTCCTCATTATATTATTAAAGTAAGTAACGTTGGCTGTTAACCAGCTCGTGTGAACAGTAATCAGTGCTCGTGTCAACATGTGGACAACTTCGGAGCCGAGGACGACGTCCAAACTCGAAACATGTGGGACGAAATAATATTTTCGACTTATGGTTTGTTTATTTAGTCCAAGTGTTTCAAACTACTAACACACGCACCGATATGACAGTATCCGACGAATTACTACATCGAGTACCCGCCCCCGCTGGCCGGCGGGGGGGTATCCGAGGGGATTTCCGCACGAAAAAAAAAAAAAAAAAAAAAAAAAAAAATTAAAAAAAGTACAGATACCGGGGGGTGTATGTTGGGTAACCTCCTCGAGTGTCGCTCCGATTCCGATCCCGCTGCAGTCCGGGGGGAACGGAATCGGAGCGGCCGGTACACCCTGGGCGGCGGTCAATGGCTTCCTCTTCACCCCTTCATAGGGTTGGCATTGATCGTCGGCCAATACCCAACGTGGCGGGAACACATCGCTCTCCGTACTCCTCTGCTTTCAGAGGAGACAGGATGAGCGATGCTGTTAGTGGTGAGATGGCCCAGGGTCAGCCGGGGTGCGAGGGATATGCTCTATGGGTAACCTTACACCCCGGCGTCTGAAGACCCGAGACGGCGTTCGGTTTTAGTCGGTGCAAGCCCGACATAACCGCCCTCGCTGGCCGGCGGGGGGGTATCCGAAGGGATTTCCGCACGATAAAAGAAAAAAAAAAAAAAATGTACAGATACCGGTAAAAATCTTGAACAGAAGTCGGAAAGTTAGCGCGTATATACGGACCAACCAAAAAACCAATAAAAGGGCTGATCAACCAATGACGCGAGACCTTTTAACTCGTTATTGGTTTAATATAATCTATGGGATGCGACAGCCAAAGCGCGCCAATTAACCATTGGCGCGCCTCGGCCGTCGCGTCGCACCTCGCACAACTACCAAAGAGACTGCACTGTCTGTGCAGCTAGAGTATTGTATTGTCAAGGTGTTTGCCGGCCATTATAGTAAGTAGTTCAGGAAGAGGGCTGACAGCTACGGTCGGACAGCGGCAGCTTAGAGTCCCGTACAAGCGCCGTGAACCGATTACTTTATTATTAACAGCTATCTAGACACTAGTGTCTAGATAGCTCAGCTGGTCAGAGCATTCCCCTGTAAGGGACTGGTCGCGGGTTCAAGTCCCGTTCCAGATGTTCTCTTTTTCCGATCTAAATGTTTAGAAAAAATAATATTGGGCAATTTCGAATTAACTGGAAACTCGAATGAGTATTAAAGCTTTTAGCCATCAAATGTAGAGTTTGGGAGAACAAGATTGCAATGTGATTCTATAGTATAATGTGAACTTTTTTAGCCTTTCGCACTATATGTACTTTACGAGCAGCTGTAACCCATGACATTATTTATCAAATAAGTTATTTTAAGAGTAAATCTGTGAGAAATATTTTCGGCGCTATTTGTTCCAATGTGTCGATATTAATTATGTAGAGCAGATGTTTTTGCACTATAGTTTCATTAATAGATTCCCACCGATAAAGTAAAAGGCCTGTTGAAGATCACTTAAACACATGGCACTGTAGATACGAGTACATATGGCCTTTTTTTTTTTTTACGTGCGGAAATCCCTTCGGATACCCCCGGAATCACTTCGGATGCGGTTATGTCGTGCATGTACCGACTAAAACCGCACGGTGTCCTGCCCAAGTGTCCATTGCCGGGCACCCCGGGTAAGCCCTCGGAAGGATAAATAACCCCAGGGCTATGTACTAACAAAAGTACTAGGTAGGTAGCTAGTAATAAAGACATCTATGAATATGTATCTACTACTAGATGAGCAGTTTAGAACTGAAATTGTATCACAGTTCGAAAAGGAGCCAGAAGGAGCAAGGGGTGCGGACACAGTGACAGTTAAGGCGTTTGCAGATTGGACCATGAAATACCGCAGTCCAAAAAAACCATATAATTCAAATTAAAAGGAGGAGAAGGTAAACGGACTCCGGGTTTTGAGGTGAAAGTATCAAATGCAACCGAAAACAAGCTAAGATAATGACGATGATCACAGTTTAACGAAAATAAATTAAGGAAAATCTATAATATATATATGTTGCGTTCCTAAACGAAGTAAAAAAAAAAAAAAAACCATAATTTGCGTTGACAGATCTACGACTGTCACTTGTTGTCAACTTGTTGAAAGAATTGTCTTGAGAAAACGTTTGTTGAAATAAGTTTTGTTCTAATAAGTATAATCCGTGAATATCCTATTTGGCCAGTGTTGGATTGGTTATATTTTGGACTAATTAACGTGATCGGTTGGGAGTTGTTCGACCGAATCATATATTTGTCTAGAAGGGTTCCACTTGTACCACGCGCTCTGATCTGTCCACACAAACCTCATACACCCTACACTTCATAAATACTCAAATACAGACACAGACAGGTAACAGCGTCGTGTTTCGGGCGCCTTCTAAGTTGGTAAGTGAAACCTATTTTACTAACAATTGCTCTGTGAACCGCAGACTGCTCACTTCACATTGTAGCTAGGAGGGCGAACTTCCACTGCGCACTATACCTCCTGGCCCGGAATTGAACATTTTGGTAGCAAGAGCGTGGTTGTGTCGGATTCGAACCGACTAAAACCGCAGTCTCGGGTCTCATAACCTTATTTGTATTGGTTATCAGTTGTAAACAAGTTAATATCAGTTTGGTGTGCTGATTTGGAGTCATTGCTGGGGAACCATTATGACTAATTAATTGGCAATCTCTTGTTAAGGCATTTGATTTAATCTTTAAGCTATATTGAATTATATTGTATTGGTGTTTGTATCAGTGTTGGATAAAATAAATTGAACTAACATTGTTTAAATAATTATTTGTTTGGGTAATCTCTTGAATTTTGTTGGAATGTCTCATTTAAGTGCAGCGAAGGAGGCCATAGCCGGTATAACCACACAATTGAGGTGGTTCACGTCGGCGGCGGCCACCACTACTCGACCAGAGCTGGCAGAGACCACTCTTACCAGGTTCGGCGGTATGGAGAACAGGCTTGGGGCTGTAGATGCCCTGTTCACCCGCTTTAGCCACCTGGCTGAGGACCTCGGGTTGGACCAGCTGAGTCAGGCAGCGCGGGACAAGGTTGTTGGCGACTACGACCAGATCCTGGCGTTGGCAGACACGATTTCCCTACGTGCTAGGGAAATATTGAAGAGCCGGGAGTCTGTCCAGGTCAAGCCGGAGACCTCTGTCGCTGGCCCGGGACTTTTAAGCAAGCTGCCCACGCTTGAACTGCCACATTTTGATGGTCAGATGGACCACTGGCTGGGCTTTCAAAATTTATTTGTGAGTCTGGTCGACTCGCGCTCGGACCTTGGACCCGCCCAAAAGTTGGCCTATTTGATGTCCGTCCTCAAGGGAGAGGCCCGAGCCTTGGTGCAGCACTTGCCGGTGACGGATGCGGCTTACCCTACTGCTCTGGAGCTGCTCTCCCGGCGGTACCACAATAAACGGTGTTTGGCTGACGCTCACATTAGCCATATTTTGGGGTTGCCCTTTATTACGGGAGTGTCGACACTGCGTACCGACCTTTTGAACCCATTGGTGGCAGCCACCAATGCCCTCAAGCGACTGGAGCTGCCGGTGGACCATTGGTCCTATTTATTGGTGCACATAGTGCTGCAACGACTGCCTGCAGACTTGAGGTCTCGCTTTGAGCAGAAGTATGGTGGGGATAGTGCCACCCATCTCCCCCGCTTTGATGACCTAGTCAAGTTTTTGGAGGATGAATGTAGGATCCTCGACAACTCTGGCCTTGCCTCGGGGTCACGCCAACCGCCTCCCCGGCCCAGAGACCAGGGACGGACCGGGGCTCGGGGGCCCCTTGAGGGTCGCCCCGCCCCCCGTTTCGCCGGCACCCAGAGTCGTCCCAGTTGTGACTACTGCAGGGTCACGGGACATGGCATCATTTCTTGTGCGGCCTTTTTGGACTTGCACGTCAGTGCCCGCCGCCGAATTGCCAAGGCACGCCGACTGTGCTATTCTTGTTTGGGGGCTCATCTTCAACGGGAATGCCCCGACTCCCGCCCTTGTAGAATTTGCAGGGGGTCCCATGTGGACGTTTTGTGCGCTAACGCGAACCGCGCTGGCAGTCCAGCCTCTGATGTGGGTTCGCGCACGGGCGGGGATCGCGGAGACGAGCACCAGGTCCGCTCGCCGGTTCCAAACCGGCAAGGGGCCCGCACTTTCGAGCACCGCTCGCCACCCCCCGCGCCGCGGGACGGCCGCCAGGTCTCCCCACATGAAGGCGACTATGCAGCCGCTGCTCGCCGGCAATGGCCGGACCAGCACCGCCTGCACTCCCCTCCGTTGGCGGAGCGCCCCAGGTTGGAGTCGCGCCCTCCGCCATTCAGGCATCCGGTGGGATATGCCCCTCCAGCCATGGCACGCGGCTCGGGACACCGCGCGGATGAGGAGTTTGCGTTCTATCCTCTTCGGGAGAGATTACAGCCTGGGTGCGGCGATCGGTCGCCGCCCAGAAATTAGGAAGTTGGCGCCTGCCCCACCACTGCAACCTCCCAGATCGACACGGTTTTGTTGCCTACGGCATCGGTTAGGGTCTGGGGACCAACGGGGTCCTCTGTTGTGGTCCGTGCCATTCTGGACACGGGATCCCAGGGTTGCATTTTGTCGTCTTGGTTGGTGGGACAGGTAGGCCTAGACATACGTGGCTATTCAGACACGATTAGGGGAGTTGGCAACGCAGCCGTCACCACTGTTGAGGGACAGACTTGGTTTGGGCTCACTCCAGTGAATTGTTTGGCCCCTAAAATTGCTACCTCGGCCATTGTGATGAAGAATATTTTGGGAAGGCATCCCCAAGTTCAGCTGTCTTCCGAAGTTGTCCGGTTGACGTCAGGCCTGGATTTGGCTGACCCTCGGTTTGATTCCCCTAGCACAGCGCATTTGTTGTTAGGTTCCGACGTACTCGGGAGGATAATTTTGGATGGTAAACAGATCTTGCAGCCGAACGGTTTGGTGGCTGTCTCGACCATTTTTGGCTTTGCAATGATGGGACCGGTGTTGAAGGTCCCCCCTCCACCTGAGCTTGATGTTGCATTGGTGTCTGGCTCCGCTCTCTCTGACGCCGTTCAGAGGTTTTGGGAGGTTGAGGAGCCCCCTCAGGTAGCCCGTTTGAACCCGGAACACCAGGATTGCGAATTGTTCTATCAGAACAACACGGGTCGACTCCGTTCCGGTCGGATTGTTACCAGGTTGCCCTTTGTCGCAGTGCGACCACCTCTCGGTGAATCTAGACCTACGGCCGAGAAGAGATTGTTGGCAATGGAGCGCCGCATGGGCAGGGACCCTGTGTTGAGGCAGAAGTACTTGGATTTCATGCAGGAGTACGCGGATTTGGGACACATGTCGGTGTCAAGGTTGGATTGGCGCTCAGTTGAACATTACTTCCTGCCCCATCATGCGGTCCTCAAGCCGTCCACTGGCAAGCTGCGCACGGTGTTTGATGGGTCTGCGCGAACTTCTTCGGGTGTCTCATTGAATGATTGCTTACATTCAGGCCCCAAATTGTTAAAGGACCTTTGTGACGTCATCACGTCTTTCCGTCGACATCAGGTTGTCTTTGTGGCCGACATCAAGATGATGTTCCGACAAACGGTCATTCACCAGGATGACAGACGTTATCAGTTAATCCTGTGGCGCGAGAACCCCCAGGACCCCATGATTGTGTACGAGCTCAATACGAATACATACGGCCTTCGTTCTAGCCCCTTTGTTGCCATTCGTTCGCTTTGGGAGCTCGCGGACCGAGAGCGTTTGAAGTTCCCTCGGGCGTCCGCCATCTTGAAAACGGACCTGTACGTCGATGACGTCTGTACTGGGGCTTCCACGGTTGGGGAAGCCATTTTATTGCGTGACGAGTTGATTGGGATCCTGGCTTCCGCAGGATACGAGTTGCGTAAATGGGTGTCCAACTCTCCAGCTCTATTGGAAGGTTTGCCGGAGGATCATAGACAGGACCCGCATTTGTTTGAAGACGTTGACAACCCCGCCATGATGGCCGTCCTCGGTGTTCAGTACAGACCTGTCCAAGACATCTTTACATACGATGTCGACCTAGAGTCGCCCCACACTTGGACTAAACGACTTGTGTTGTCTACTGTCGCAAGGACTTTTGATCCTAATGGTTGGATTTGTCCGGTACTGTTTTGGGCGAAATGCTTTCTCCAGCGCCTCTGGACCGCGGGACTTGGTTGGGACGAGCCGCTTCGGGAAACCCTGTTGAAGGATTGGATCCACTTTGTGTCCACACTCCCTGCGGTCAATGAGGTCGTGTTGCCCCGCGCCATCCTCCCCCCTGGGAGTTACACTGCTACCCTCCACGGGTTTTGTGACGCGTCGTCGCACGGTTACGCAGCCGTTGTTTATCTGCGCACTGTCAGCGCGACAGGCCAGGGGAAGCTCTCGCTGGTCATGGCCAAGAGCAAGGTAGCCCCTCTTCGAACAGCATTGACCATTCCCAAATTGGAGTTGTCAGGGGCAGCTCTTCTTGTGAGTCTATTGAATCACGTTGTTAATACCTTGGGTGAAACTGTGGACATTCGATCCTCTTACGCCTGGACGGACAGTCAAATTGTTTTGTGTTGGTTGAAGACGTCCGTCCACACTTTGGAGGTCTTTGTGGCGAACCGAGTGTCACAGATACAAAATTCTGCAACACCTTTAACTTGGAGGCATGTCCCTGGGGACCTGAACCCCGGCGACGTGGCCTCACGTGGGTGCACGGCCCCTCACTTGATTGATCACCCCCTCTGGTGGGGGCCAGAATGGCTGACTCGGTCCGAGGATGCTTGGCCTCGAATGCCAGTCTTGATGACGGATCCTTTGCCCGGGCTAAGGGTGCTCGCTGTTGAGACGAAGGACCCGCCGTTTGATCCCGACCTTTTGTTGAATCGGTACAGCTCCCTCGATAAACTGTTGAATGTCACATCTTGGATCAGGCGCTTTCGTCACAATTGTAGGAACCGTGGGGACAAACGCCTGTCGCCGGTCCTTTCTCCTCAAGAGCTCCAGGAGTCTCTCCTCCTTTGGGTCCGCTCTGTGCAGGCTGCACACTTTGAGAAGGAGATTGAAATCTTGAAGTCCGGTATGGCTAAGTTGTCGGGAGCTATCAGTAAGCTGAGCCCCTTTTTGGATGATGCGGGTTTCTTGCGTGTTGGAGGACGTTTGAGGCACTCTAGCCTCCCCTACGGAACTCGTCACCCCCTTTTGTTGCCCAAGGAAGGCCATTTGGTCAAGTTGTTGGTGACTGATCGTCACATTAAGAACTCGCATGCCGGTTGTAATGCGCTGTTGGCCATTCTGCAGCGAGATTTTTGGATTTTGTCGGCCCGTCGTACTATCCGCAGCATTGTCTTTCGTTGCATGCCATGCTACCGGACTAAGGCCCCCACTATGCAGCCCATGATGGGAGACTTGCCGGCTGATCGTGTCAATGAGGCAAGGCCTTTTGCAGGCGTCGGAACGGACTTTGCCGGTCCCTTTTTGGTGAAGACGTCTACTCTTCGTAACAGTAAAATCCTTAAGGCTTATTTGTGTGTGTTTGTCTGCCTGTCAACGAAGGCAGTACACTTGGAGCTAGTAACCTCGCTCTCGACGGAGGCCTTCGTGGCAACTTTGGATAGATTCGTGTCTCGCCGTGGGTTGCCTTCTTTAATTAGATCTGATTGCGGTACCAATTACAGAGGTACAAGTTACTATTTGAAGGAAGTTTACGCCTTCCTTGCGGAGAACCAGGTTGACATAGGCAACAAATTAGCCCGCAAGGGGGTCACTTGGCTGTTTGACCCGCCAGCCTGCCCCCATTGGGGGGGTATTTTTGAAGCCGCGGTGAAAGCGGCCAAGGGACTCTGGCGGAGATTATTGGGAGACACAGTTCTCACCTTTGAGGAATTAGCTACGGTATTTTGCCGCATTGAGGCCGTACTAAACTCGCGTCCATTGTGCCCGCTCTCTTCGGACCCTAATGATTTGGAGGCCCTAACCCCGGGCCATTTTTTGATTGGACAACCACTTGTCGCCCTGCCGGAGCACCCCCTTGTCGATGTGAGCCGAAATCGGCTATCGCGGTTCCAGTTAGTGCAACAGCTCGCTTAGAGCTTTTGGAAGCGCTGGAGCTTGGAGTACTTGCACATCCTCCAGCAGCGCGTCAAGTGGACGGATAAAACTCATCCTCCCAAGGTCGGAGACCTCGTCCTGATTAAGGATGCCAACCTAATGCCGTTGTATTGGCGCCGGGGGCGCATTCTCAATCTAGTGGCTGGCACCGATGGGGTTCCTCGATTTGCTGAGGTTTTGGTTGACGGATCGGTGATGAGGAGAGCGGTCGCAACCTTATCAAGATTGCCAATTGATTAGCGGACGGGAAGGCCCGTCCGGAGGGGGTAGATGTTGCGTTCCTAAACGAAGTAAAAAAAAAAAAAACCATAATTTGCGTTGACAGATCTACGACTGTCACTTGTTGTCAACTTGTTGAAAGAATTGTCTTGAGAAAACGTTTGTTGAAATAAGTTTTGTTCTAATAAGTATAATCCGTGAATATCCTATTTGGCCAGTGTTGGATTGGTTATATTTTGGACTAATTAACGTGATCGGTTGGGAGTTGTTCGACCGAATCATATATTTGTCTAGAAGGGTTCCACTTGTACCACGCGCTCTGATCTGTCCACACAAACCTCATACACCCTACACTTCATAAATACTCAAATACAGACACAGACAGGTAACAGCGTCGTGTTTCGGGCGCCTTCTAAGTTGGTAAGTGAAACCTATTTTACTAACAATTGCTCTGTGAACCGCAGACTGCTCACTTCACATTGTAGCTAGGAGGGCGAACTTCCACTGCGCACTATACCTCCTGGCCCGGAATTGAACAATATATATATATATATATATATATAAGAAAAACTATAACTATAACTAAGTGGTCAAATCGTTAGTTCCATACAACAAGTCAAGTAACAATGACTTATATATATAATTATACTAGACAAGCGGTTATGGGGGAGGGGTACGGACCACCTCCACATAGATTAATAATGGTTTCTATATAAATATATGTCAATCTCCATAAACGGTAAAATATTTAAAAGAAAGCTAGTTGCCTAAATCAACCTCCAACATATTTATCACTAGGTTTTAAACATTTATTAAGTACCTAAGTATATTTCCAATACGTTAATTTTAATTTTGGCGCCATTACATTACTTTGCAGATGACAGTTGATGATCTCATATAAAACAAATTTAATATACTCTGTGGCTATGACAGCAACAAAATGTGGTGCCAAAGATGTGTACCGAAGCGTACAAAACGCGTTGCCAATTTTATGTTCCGAACAGCCATTCTTGTATGCATAGAAGTCATTGTCTAGTAAGTCTTTCTTTAAAAGCCTAATGTTTTGGCAGGCCACGTTTTGTCGTGTGTGCCCTACAAACGCCTGCCAACTCACCGAAGCGGGATAAAACCCGACCCCACAAGGCGAGGACGCGGTGACGGCCAAAGTCCGCCGGCAACCCTGGGGTTATCCTTTCGAGGGCTTACCCGGGGTGCCCGGCAACGGACACTTGGGGAGGACACCGTGCGGTTTTAGTCGAGACACGACATAACCACCCCGCTGGCCAGCGGGGGGGTATCCGAAGGGATTTCCGCACGTAAAAAAAAAAGGCCACGTTTTGTAAGAGGGCGGATAATAGTCTAAACCACAATTGGCTTCATTTTCTCCTCAAATTTTAATCATAGTTTTAAGACTTTATATGGCTGTGAAAACGAATAAAAGTAGCTGAAACGCTCGCCATCTTAGGATTTTGTTCATTATGGTGTAAAGAACCTAATAAACGTTTCACAATGATAATAAACTTTCAAGTTCAGTATTTTTCTGTTCTTAGTTAAGAGTATTAATGGTCCACGAACGTGACCGACGGACGACCGGCCTCTCTATATATAGAGTCCTCGTAATGGCTTGTATTTCCTTAGCTTAACAGTTCATACTTACTGCTGTTAAAGCCAGCGTGCATGTTGGCAAACACCATAACACATATCAAACAGATAGTTGCACAAAAATTAAACATGAACCTGAAAAGGCATGACTAATGGGTATATAGACTATATAGATACAGACGTAGGTATTCTAAGCTACCACTCACGGTCCATGTGCATCATTATCATCAGCGGATGTCCCGGTTGCTTCCGCCTTGGAAGCTCTCACGGCTCGTGTACGACAATGGATGTAAACGTAATTGAAAAACGATTAAATAAAATTTTAAATCCACCGGAAGGGAGGTAGGTAACCAAAGAAAATCTACCGGTCACCAAGGTGACCAAAGATTTATGTTGTTGTTGTTGTATGCTGACATTAAACAGTGAGAAAGCTTTTTTTTACTTACCCTACATTTGCTCCACCATTTCCGTAAGTATTCTTTGTAGATATTCATCAAAAATGGCGTTTAAGGCATATCGTATAGGGGTGGTGCCCTATACGATATGCCTTAAACGCCATTTTTGCCAAGCCAACCTCATAGGCCAGTGCGGTGGGTCAATCTCATCGGCTAACCCAGTGTCTGATGAATTCGGATCTTATACTACAGATTGTTATATTAATCGTCCGTGTGTCTCATTTATAATGAGTCGTATTTCCTCAGTTTAAGTCAGCACGCACTATGAATCCTTGTGTTCGGCTGCATCTGAGTGATAGCGGAGCGGTATCAGTTGCATACCAACTAACTGCGCAAATCAACCGTCAACATTTCTCCGAGGCGGGTGTGTCCGTGAGACCTCTAGACTTTATTGACTATACTCCATTTGGTTAGGTATTTAAAAAAAGGTAAATAAAAAAAATGGCGGATTTCAGAGATTGTCAACCTTTAATGATAATGGTATTTTCGTTAACATCCGTTCTATAAGGATAAGTATCCTTGGGCCACGTTTCCTCAACAAACTTGAATATGTTTATTACAGTTTGTTTCTCTGAAGACGAAAGAGGGCCCCTCTTGATACGTTTCTTCTTCGGAGATGGAAATGAATGGGATCTAGGACGAATAGTACCAGGTTCAGGATCACTCATTTCCACAGTTAAACCAACAAAACAATTAACAAAACTACTAACAACTATAACAATAACAGAATTAACAGCACAGAAACACAAAATTTTAACAATTATGGTAACGAACTGCGAATAGACTGACAGTCACGCACGTATGACGCGATCTGGAAAAAACTGTTTTGAATACCTGTCTTTTTAGTTTCTTTATGGTAGGCACAGTGCAATATCTTTTAAAATCATTTTAAATAATATAATTATTATGATTTTGCAGCTTAGGAAATAATAATTGCAACTTAATATTAAACAAAGTAGTTAAATATAGAAAAATATAAGAGAAGAAATGGATTTTAAGTTGAAAATGATTTATTTTGGTTTCTTTTTATTTCGGAACGAAAAATGGCCCTATAAAAGAACCCTTTTTACGATTTCTTTACCTTTTTTTAAGTACCTAAACAAACGGAGTATAGGTACACTTGTTTTGAGAATTCTTATAGAACAGCACCATTTTTTTTTTTTCGTGCGGAAATCCCTTCGGATACCCCCCCGCCGGTCAGCGGGGGCGGTTATGTCGGGCTTGAGTACCTACCTACTGAAAATGTTTTGAAATTCATATCATTTTATTGTGAAATTATGCATAACTAGATATAAAGGTACTACATGATTTAAAGATCATCTGTGTCCTGTAATTCGCAGGCTCGCCGAGATGATGATGGAAATTAAACGCAATACTTAATATAGAAGGGCGGTCGCGTCTAAAATGCCAACTTCCATAAGTAGCCCCTCTAGTAGTAATGAATCTCTAGTACTGGGTAAAAGCGAGAATCACAGCGGAGTCAAAAAGAAAACATTATGGTTTTCATGAAAAATTCTTTTGGTTTTATTTATTCGACTTTTATTTGGGTCGACTTTCCTAATATGCTTTGGGTCGTCTTTGGGTCTACGCGTGTCCTCTGTTAAAAATTATAACCAGTCACATCATTGTTTTGTGTAATATGATTGGTAATACAATTTCAACACTAGTTTCCATACTAACTCTCTTGGTGGTCCCAAATGTTCCGGGATACTAGATACTACGTGATTCCAACCATGATTACCCATAGTTCCAACTATTAAGTAATTTGTGATAATAGAGCCATTTATTTTATTTCAATCAGTATCAAAAATGGCTTTCTAGCCAATAAAACTATATTCATATCGTTCCGACCCTCCATACCAACGAGTGTTGAACCGGTGAACTGATTTGAATTTCATACCAACCGAAGCGTAGCCTTCAAAACCAACACTTGTGTGGCCAAGGGACCGTGAAACAAAGGTCCTTATACTTCTGATTCACGCCCTTGAAAACAGCAAGGAACGCGAAACGATGCCCACTTATAAAATGTAGTGTTTATTATGAGTGACGTAAGCGCACTTGAGACGGTAATATTAGAGAGGAATGCTTTAGGGTCGTGGGTAACAGAGAGCTGCTGCTCATGTAAGTACATTCTGAGTTTCACGACTGCTACATCAGCTACGTTTATCGGAGGATTAGCAAAGGATGTGTTCACCTGTTTTCACCCATGTTTTGAGTGCTATAATAAACAGGTGTGTTTATAGCTGACAAGATTATTTTTTCATACAATCCTTGTTATTTGTAGCTATTTAGCTATTCCTGTGAAGGTCAGGCTATAATTATAACCTAAGTATAATGTTGATTGTTGTCAATGAGGAACGTGGGGACGTATAGTACGCGGTATACTTCTCACTAGACCTATTCATGCAAGTCCCATGAAAGACTCTTAGAATTAATGTGTCATACATATTTCAATACGTCTGTTAATATAAGAGCCATACAATTCTACAATATTGTAGAACAAGTAAGCAGTCAGTTGCAAAATAGCTTACCCTTCAGGGAGGTTAGATAAGCAAAGAGGTTCAAACTATTGTGAGTTCACACCTTATTACCGCCAGAAGAAAAGGTCAACGAAGAAGTTTATCAGGCTTACAATTAACTATTGTATTATTTTTAATTGTGGTTTAAAAGGGATATTGGTGGGTTCGTGACGCTGAGTACATACCAACCAAAGATTAGCCATCGTCGATCGTTACCGTACGCTGTTGTCAACCTAATGATGACGAATTCCACTCGGTTGCATTCGCCGTGTTATCTACACTGGTATATTGGCGTTCGTTTCTGAACCAGGTTTTATACCTGGTCCTTCAATACAAAAAATATTTAATAATTTATTTTTCCCTTTTTGCTTACTCGACAAAAGAGAACGAGACTTTGGCTACACGGAACAGTTTTAATGGAAACACGAGAAATTGATGTATGTACAGTTAAGTTATTTTGGCCTTTGCCCAGAAGTCGGACAAAATGGGCTACATAAAAAAAGTTAATACGTTGTTGTGATAAATTATGGTCATCATTTAGGGAAATAATTAAGTAAATGTGTGGAAATCGCCTCCACCTTTGTCTATAGTCTAGAGGTGTTGATTTGCACACACTTAATACATTCAGTGGTACGACTCGAAAACTAAAAAAATATTAATTTTATAAAGGGTTGTTTCGCACAAAGTATGCGATCAAATTTGTAATCGATTACTAAGCCATATGGGCATAAGCCAAATCAAACTTATATGGTTATATACTATATTACGAAAGTAAATTCTGTAAATTGCCAGTCAACACGAACCAGATAAAAGGTAACAAGCGTAAAACAAACACGTATTTTATCGGAATTAATCATAATAACTACCAGAATACAAAATAAATATCGACACACCACAAAAAATTTATCTATTAGTAGGGTACGATATCCCCTTCGATTCGCCGTGCTCACGGCATGCGACTGACAAATGCAATGACAGATTTTTGGCCCCGTTTTTGTTGGCCATGCAAACATTAACTTTATACCCAGTATAGTCTTTAACACCTAGAACAAAGATACATTTTACTTCGAACGGTCTGTGAGCAAATGTTGGTGGGACTTATCTATGGTATTTGAAAAATTTTCTTCGGTGACCGCACATTTTTTCTTTTTCTCTTAATGTCCTGCGGTTAGGGTTCCCAGAGAATAATACATTATGGTAATTTGTTTACTTTACCGATTGGAATTAATTCGCGTTCGTCTCTGTCATGAAATGTCAACGAACCTGGAACAAAAATAAAATAGATTATTAAAAACAATGGTAAATAAATTTCAAAAGATATACACAATCATAATAATCATAAAAATAAAATAAAATAAAAATTTGACAACGGTGGGATTCGAACCCACGCCCTTTCGGACTGGTGCCTAAAACCAGCGCCTTAGACCACTCGGCCACGCTGCCTACAATATAAATTTGTGAAATTTATAGGTGTTTTCCAAGCCTGCAAGCCATCCAAGTTCTAAGAATGAAAAAAATATGGAAATCGCTAATAATGTTTTATTTACTGATAAGTCTGATAACAATAAAATTATTCATAGTTTCGCCAGCTAAAAATTAAAAAAGCGCCATAACTTAAAAATTTTACTGTTCTACCATAGGAAGCTATTACTGGTACAAAAGTATCCTTTGAGTTGTATAACAGACAGGAGACTTCGTAGGTCAGACTTATTATCGTGAACAAGATGAAGTACTTCGAAACAAGGTACTGATCCTGCAACATCATCATCGTCTTTCGTTGGTCTCAGTCGCATCCGAGGCTTTCAACTCGGAGTCCGGGGTCCGCTTGCCGGCTTTTGCTCCTTCATTTCGCACGGTCTTGAAAAACCATGGTGATTTGACAATACATATCATTTTCTACGACGCCGCCGTAGGGCTGCGGCCCACCTTGCCTGATCGAAGCAGAGGATCTTTCGATCAGGCAAGTTGGCTACGCCTATCACGGACGGATATCACACCTAGTACCTCCAATTCCGACACAATTTAGGTAACGGTAAATCAAAAAGTGCGTGTCGTGCGTCGAAATTAATTTAAACATTTTCACTCCATGATTTATTACAACTTTCGTCACGGTCTTACAAAGTTATGATAGACTTCCATTGGCCTTTCATGACGAACTCCCATTCCGTACCACTATTTATAACTGGTGCAATAAGTTAAACCATGTTCAAAGTAATCGCACCGATGATTTGGTCTTTTACTGTGACTCAATGAACGCGAGTGAAAAACTACTATTCCAAACTGATATTTCATTTGATATTACCCGTCTCATATGCAGGGATCTTCGCGCTAACTTTCTAAGCTCAAGATCTCGCTTAAAATGTTGCAATGCTTCAAAATTATCACACTAAATAGTTTTGTACTACATATTACATAATTTAACAGAGGATCAAAAATGCCGTCGCATGGATCGCTGTCGCTAATTGCTTAAAAACGTAAAACGTCGTGCCTCGAATGCTGTACGAAACCAAAATACAATTTGTACAATAGTTGTTTCCTTTCAAGTCTTTACCAACAAACGTAAACAGGGTAAAAGACTAGGCTTTTTTTTTTTTTTACGTGCGGAAATCCCTTCGGATACCCCCCCGCTGGCCAGCGGGGGTGGTTATGTCGTGTCTCGACTAAAACCGCACGGTGTCCTCCCCAAGTGTCCGTTGCCGGGCAGCCCGGGTAAGCCCTCGAAAGGATAACCCCAGGGTTGCCGGCGGACTTTGGCCGCCACCGCAGCCTCGCCTGGTGGGGTCCGGTTTTATCCCGCTTCGGTGAGTTGGCAGGCGTGTGTAGGGCACACACGACACGCCTCCGCCACGGCCTGCTTCTGTAAGAACGGCGAGTCGGCCAACTGCCGTCCTCAGGCCCCGATCATGGAGGTCGGTAGTCCCGGGCGTAGATGAGTCTGCGGCGTCCTCGCCGCGGACTGCGAAACTCGGGGGGCAGGGTTCTCTCCCGCTCCCTCTCCGCCGTCTCTTTCGCGTGCATTACCTGCTCGCAGAAAGAGGCGGCGGCGTGCCACTTGCTCCCGTCGGAGACCACAGCCCTCACCATGGTCTCCAACGAGAGAACGTCCAAGCCCAGGACCGCAACGAGATCCCGGCGTTGACTCGCCCACGCAGGGCACTCCACCAACGTGTGGAGCGCCGTGTCTTCGCCAGGATCCTCGCAGTGCTGGCACTGCGGCGTTGTCTCCCGGTGGATGCGCCACAGATACTTACCGAAACACCCGTGTCCGGTAACCATCTGGCACATCCGGTAGGAGAGGTCCCCATGGTCCCTCTCCAACCACTCCTTCATGATCGGTCTCACCGCCGCAATGGTGGATTCCCCCCACCTTGGGTGCTCAAGTCGCACCCTCCATGTCTCCATGAGTTCCTGGCGGAGCAGGGACCGCTGAGCCCTGATTTCTCGGGGCTCCGGCCTATGACCCCGCTCCAGCGCCTCCTTGCGCCACTGGTACAGCAGCGCAAGGGCTCTCGCTTCCAGGTCCCATGGAGGGGTCCCGGCTAGGAGACATGCCGCCTCGACGGAGATCGTGCGATACCCCCTGATGACTCTGACGGCCATCGCCTTTAACGGGCTGTTTAGAACAGCCACGTTGCGGGCCGCCAGAGTTTCCGCCCATACGGGGGCCCCGTATAGGGCCATGCTTCGCACGATCCCCAGGTACAGTCTCCTAGTGGGGGCGTTGGGTCCCTTAACGTTGGGCATCAGCCGCGATAGCGCGGCCGCAGCCCCCCTCAGTTTCGGGACTAGACTTCGGAGATGAGGTCCGAAGTCCCATCGGCTATCGAGTACGAGCCCAAGGTACTTCATCGTGGGCTCGATGCCGATGCTTACGCCCTCTACGGTTATGCTGGTTCCCGCAGGTGGCCCCCTCCGAGACCCGTGAAAACACATAGCCTCGGATTTGTGGAGTGCCACCTCGAGTCCCAGCCGCCGTATTCGACCCACGACTTGAACAACCCCTGCCGTGGCCTTCAGTGTCGCGCTTCGGTACGTTGCTCCCCGCGCCATAACGAGGGTGTCGTCAGCATAGCACACTATGCTGACACCCTCGAGCAACGTACCGCGCAGCACCCAGTCGTATCCGATGTTCCACAGGAGTGGCCCTAGGACCGACCCCTGCGGAACACCGCACGACACTTCTCGCCGCCTAAAAGACTAGGCTAGGATAAAAAATAGATAGACCGACGGCATCGAGGTAATAATATACCACGTACAAGGACGGTCGCTTCGGGACAATGTGCTTGAAAATGAAAGGACCTTTACTGCGGGCAGAAATTGTTTATTTATTGTTTTGGTAAATGTTTAGTAATAATCTAGAACCCTATTATCGTCAACCGGATTTTTATCTTCTTTTAGGCTGTTAATGAGTTCGTAATAGTAAAATCCTAATAATACTTTTTACCTGATTACGGAATTGAACCCTGGAGATCGTGCACTGCAGTCGCAATCGCTAGTGTTGCACCACTTTTCAATTTTCCCATCCTAAAATCTCACTAGATCCATTGAATTAACACATGTTATTTAGTTTAGATTCATTTTTGTTCCATTTTAATAATCAATGGAACCAGTGAGAAAAAGGGATTGGGTCCATTGATTAACACGAGGAGTGAGATTTGTCAATTTATATAAATTAAGATTAATTTAAAAAATTAATGGAAATAGTGAGTAAAAAGAGTTCTCTCTAGTTCCATGGGACAAATTGACACTGGAACTAGTGAGAACAACCCGTTGCAAACTAAAAATCTATTGCTGTGCCAATTTTATTAAAACTCCATCCATACGTTTTGAGGTGATTGAGTAACAAATACCCATCAATACTAACTTTCGCAATCTTTATTTAGTAGAAATATATTATTAGTGTTTATATTATTAGTGCTGATGGACAGCTATAAGATCATCCCCTACCCTGCTGTGTTTTTCCCAAGCGACTACAATATGGAGTCCTTCAAGAATAGCATTTTTACTGCGTCGACCATTGGAGTCGATAGCGTGAGTGACGTCCCTGGTGTTGCACACGTCCATAAGCCGCGGTCGGGCCGTATGCTCGTCTGCCACCTAAAGGGTAAAAAAGTGCCCCTATTACGTGAAACAAAAATATAGCTGACGAATTGTGGCTGTAAAACCCATCTTTGCCTTCTGGGGATGCACAAGCGAGTGTGTGTATAATTTAACTCATAACGAGTCTAGAATAAATACAACACATTTCCCGACCATAAAGTGTAATTTTCTGCTGGCTCTCACGACACAAAACAAGCAATACAACCTTATATTTACCAGCCATAGCGGAAACAATTAAGTTAGTAAGCAATCAAAAAATAATACTTGTCCTGCACTCTGATTACTGTGAGTGCATAACGCGTACTCGAGGAAGAGGTTTCCCTTTTTTTGTATATATTTCCTTATTTTAAGGGAGTTTTTTTCTGTTTAGGGAAAATTGTTGCTGTGAAATTCAGTAACCGTCTATGTAGATAGTTAATTAATTTTGAAAATGTAACCTACTTCAATTTAACACTATCGAACTGATTGATGCTATATTTTTTATTATATTTCTTGCAACAATACCTACTATTTCAAATTAAATTAAATCATCTACATTTCGTATTGTCCGTCATTTCGGAGTAGGGTCTGGAGAGGTGCAACGTCAAGTCCGGTTGGCCGTAAGTCATCCGGAAGTAGATTCAGATCCGCTAAGTGAAATCAATACAGGAACATGACCGGTGCTCCAGCAAATGTCTGTCTGCACTTTATTTATTATAAGTTAATGTTGGGAGTATTTGAGAGTAATGGATTCCTCTTACTATCAAGCGATTTATGATAAATAAAACATTAATAGTTGAACAAAGCCTATAAAAAAATTATTAATTATAGTCAATATTTTTCTACGGCCAAATGTATTGTCTATTGACGATTGAATCATACTGGCAACATTATTATTACATAAACATAAACAACAGATATTGAATACTGTTTACTCTAATCTTTCCACATGCCACCACCTTCCACTTTCCTCGCTGCATTTAAAATCGCGCGATTAAGCGATTGTACCGAAACTTCTTCACGTTTTGGCGACAGAAGCACCCGCAACCTATGGATAAGAAAGGCTCAATAACAGTAGGTAAAGGAAACTCGAGAGGTATGTAAGGACAGAAGATTTACCAAATTCAAATATTTTATATAAAGTACAAGCACCATAAGTCATTAAAATTTTTATGTTTCAAAAAACTCGCTATAAGTTTATAGCGAGTTTTTCGAAAAAGTTTTATTCGTATTTTTGCACGGCAACACTTAGTAAATATCGAAGCCGACGCTGACACACCTCATTTACACCGATCTCTCGTAATAGACGGCTATCTCCTCGAGACGGCCAATCATTATGGATTAATGCAAGATAATAACTCGACTATAACACGCCTAATAGTGAAGCGAGTATATATGTGGCACATCACGTACATTCTAGGATACTCTTTGCCTATTTATTACCGAGACGAAGTTCAGAGTACGATCCCCATTCGCCCCGGACATACACCTCTGGCTTTTAGTTGTGTGTATTAAAAATGTTAATTATCGCTCGCTTAGTAATGTGCCCGGTAGATGGCAATAGGCTCGCCCCCTATTACGTTGGGACCTAAACATAACTGGCGAATCGTGGGTGGCCTCTGCCTACCCCTTCGGGGATACAGGCGTGAAGTTATGTTATGTAGTTCATCAAATTGAGCTTTGGAACAGGATTGCATACTTCCTAAACTAAAATCGGGCTTCTCAGCTTAATTTGTTCTTTTTTAATACCTATTTTTCAATATAGGACATGTCATTATGATTTCAGCCCGCCTGATGGTAAGCAGAGGTGAAGTCTTAACAATGAAGGCCATAGTAATCCAATTTCGGTTTGATTGCGATCAGGGGTCAGCAAGTGCATAGCCGGGCAGGGGGATTGTGGTCGCAGCACTAGTGGGACCGGTGGGTGTCACGCGGTGCTGCGACGACAATCCTCTTTTGATGAGGCCGTCAAGCTGAGTGCCACCATTGTTAACATGGTACGTGTATGTAATGGTGACCCTCTTTCCTGAGACTTTACCTTCAGCTTACCATCAGGCGAGGTGAAGTCAAAATGACGTGACCTAAATATTAAAAAAAAAAACATTATTGATGACAACAATGACCAATGTTGAAATTGTGGTCATCAGCCTCAATAGCTTTTAGATTGTACAAAGGCAGAAACACGTGTGTAGGTATAGAATAGCAGCTCTTTAAAGTATCGCAAAGATAAGGGGTGCTGACCCCTTCAGATGGAATTGTTTGTGTATTACTGCACCAAACGTGTCATTTTTTACCCACTCTATACGATCAGTCAGCAAAATTCAACATTTTATGTTGCCTATCGACTGGCAAATTTGACCGTAGACTACTGTAAGATGCCCGGTAGATGGCAATAGGCTCGCCCCCTATTACATTGGGACCTTAACATAACTGGCCAATCGTGGGTGTGTAATACACCTCTGCCTACCCCTTCGAGGATACAGGCGTGAAGTTATGTTATGTTACTGTAAGAGTGCAGAAAGGTGCAGAAAGCTTTTGCACTGCACCAGTTTGGCGACACGCTAGATTAAATAGCTTGGATCTATCCTGCTCTAATCTGTAAATATGTAAGTCTATAGTCTATTTATTACCCTAATGAGCAGATACCTGCCAATCACCTTGGCAATAAATAATATGCCGTATTTAATTAAATGCAGAGGAGGTTAATCATAGAGTGCCCTCACCATACTTGAACTCGTATAATAAATGGCTCACACCAATTTAGTTCCTCTGACTGATAGACTTTCTTCCTACATCCACCCATAAGGCTGTCGATATTTATTGCCGATAATACAGATGCAGGTATCTAGTTAGATATTGGATTGCATACCATTATCGAAACGGTATTATATCGATAAGAATTTTGATTATTACGAATGTCAATCCCAGTAGTATCTAAAGATCTGGATCCCGATTCCGATCTCCTACTTTGTTCCATTATTTGATTCACTTTAGTTTATACAGCAGCTACTAACGGCCTTCTAACCCTTCAACCCCGAGAGGTAAAACTGCGCCAGACCCTCGTCTGTCAATGCGCAGGTGTATAGGCTTGCAGGCGCTTTGAATGGCTTATGAATTGATCAGCGTAATTAATGTATTAAGAAAATTGAAAAGTGTGCTATGTATTATTATTTTTGTGATTGTACTATTTGCATGTACGTAGTAGATTAAGTTAGCTATTAATTCGTTATTAAGTAGTATAACATTATAAGCGCTTTGGTGTATTTTCACTGTTAGTTTGTATTGTTTGTAATAAATAAATAAATAAAGATAATAAATAAAGGTTTCGTTGGCTTGGGACCCGAATATCTTGGTAGGGCCCCATACACTATTATTATAACGAATGATAAAGTATGACACTTTTGGAAATTGAATTCGAAGTTATAATCGTCGTATCGATTTGAATCATTGTTCAAGTTTCAATCATTGCATAAGTATGTGACGTACAAATTTTCGAATCGAGCTGATGATGGAGCCAGGATGTTGTAAAAAGCATGTTTTTATTTAATTGGACTATTTCTAATGTCCCCAGTACTTTTTTTTTTCGTGCGGAAATCCCCCCGCCGGCCAGTGGGAGCGGTTATGTCGGGCTTGAACCGACTAAAACCGCACGCCATCTCGGGTCTACAGATGCCGGGGTGTAAGGTCGCCCATAGAGGATATCCCTCGCACCCCGACTGACCCTGGGCCATCTCCGGTTTCGAGATGGCCCCCTCGGGTTTGGCAACCACGGTTTCCCCGTCTTGCCCCGGTTTGGGGGAGACATAGTGGCAAGTGTAGTTACTCTACAATGCGCAACTGTTGATGTCACGTAGGTGTCTACACAATGGTGCATAGCTCATTGCTACGCCACGACTACTTTGAAGTGTGCCCAAAAAAACTGACAACATTCCGATTGCGCACCTCGAAGGCCAATTGTGCGCCACTGTATGCCCCTGTACACAATGGTGATGGCTTGCCGTCGCCCATCATAAGCAATTGTGTCCTGGATGCTTATCAATTATTCATCATGCGAATATCATAATCGATGTAGCAAGATAAAACATAATCCAAACTCTCTTAGATAAATAGCCACGTATACCTATACTTAGATTTACTTATAAGGTCAGGCTCGGAAAGCAATCACAAAAATCATTCCGTGTCAGACAAAGGCCGAATTGTGTCGAACATAATTTGTGGCCCCAGCATCCTATAACAATAAATCTCCAATGTCAGCAGATTTACGACACTGTAAACATGCAATATCATCAAACTTATTTAAGTGCGTAAGGGATAATACGATTTGGGCTATATTTAACGACGCCTTTATGCTTTGTGAATTGTTTCCGATTTTAACAATAAACAGCTTGATTTATTACAATCGATTATTTTTATATTGGATGAACCTGGGGAATTAAAAAAAAAACAATTTACTAAATATCTTACTAATGTTTTAATGTGCTTTGCTCAATGAGAATGACACGTGTGAAGTAACTTTTACATTTAATTTATTTTCTTTGCCCACCGGTACGCACCGATTTGATTAGATTGACCTGCCGCCTTATTTCGATCGACCAACCGTAACGTGAACGAGCCCGTACGTGTTAGCCGACACATTTAGTAGGAATGAATAAATATGCACTAAAATAGATTTTTTACCTCGTTTCATAGATCAATAAATATTTTAAATTATCCAATTTCCAAATTTATTACGTTCAATATCGCAGCGAACATTATGAACGTTTGTTATTACTAACAATTTATAATATTTATATATGTTATTCTTATATGTTTTGATATTTATGAAGATAAACTTTCTATTTGCTAAACACCATTTCGATTTAAAAGCAATTCATTGCATTCTAATAATTTTATGTAATTATCAATTTTATTCTCACCCAAAAAATGAACTTTATTGACTTGTCAGTTATTATTTATTTGGACGTCGCGCGTCGTTCTAAAATGCAATTGAATTGACATTCCTATCCAATTTATTTCCCATCAATATTTTAGTCGAGCATTTTATGTTTACAAATTGCATTACTTGACCACCTTAAACAAATCAACTAACGGAAAAAAGATAATGTCCTATTTAAATATCGAATACGACCAAAATCGAAATCAAACTTCGAACTGTGGTATTCTAAATTTAAATAGGACCAACTTTAGGAGAGTAATGTTGCTAGCGTCAGTAACACGCGAATTAGTAGGGAACCAGCGGGGGCGAAATTTTGTGACAGCTTAAATTGATCGTAAAAATTTCTAGCCACCCGCAGTGTACATTTGTTTAGTAATGCAGTTTCTACGACCTATGGGCATCGTCGGGCTCTTGTCGATGATAAAATAGCAATGTTTTTATGCAATGAATTTCACAAAATTTATTTAACAATGTAACAAAGGCAAAATGCCTAAAAATGAAGAAACCTACACTAAAAGTAGCAGATTAAGTTCTAGGGAAGAATATATTATCTAGGAATAAGAGATTTCAACTTGAATGGTTTCTGAAATTTTTATTATATACATGTATATAATGAGTATATATTGCTCATGATCATCCTCATAGCGAGTTTTCAATTGAGTCCCAAGTCCGTAAAGTAAACCCGAGGTCCACTTATTAGTTTTAATTGGTGATTCGGCTTTTCCGGGAACGATTGCCCTTTGACTTCCCAACCCTTGAAAGAAAGCCTGCGCCAGACTCTCGTCCGTTATTTAGCAGGTGCACCGACTAGCAGTTGTGGTTGGCTTAGGCCACAAAGATATTAGGTGTAGGTAGTAAAAGTACTATTGCTATTTGCGTTTATTCCACATTTGTCCTCGGTATTTTCTCTCTTCTTTTCCCTTCGTAGATTTAGAATACACGAGTGCCACTTCTCGTATTGCAAGCGATCGTTGGGCACGCACCGCTCATTATTAGATAGACCATAAGCTTGTTTGCTATCCCAGTTGTCCAAAAATCTAATCAACAAAGCCGCCTTTTTCGTATCTATCGTTCATTCTGATCATAAAAGCTTCAAGACTAATTTCAACATAATTAACTAAGTTCCCCGACATGCCATAAAACAAAAACACACATCGTCAGAAATCCTCACATCCGTATCTTTCTCTATCTTTGAGAAAGATTCATCATGTCTAACAGTCCGTAGGTAGGCGGGCCCTTCGTAATGAGGGTCGACGACCGGAGGGAAAGGGTGCGTTTTGGAAACGCGCGATAATCCGAACTAACCACGTACTTATAAACTAGGCTATAGAGATTGGTGGTATATATCTTAAAAAAAAAATTATTGATTTACTTGCTATTACCCAAGCTCGCTTTGCGTAATATTATTTAAAATATTGCCCGTGTCCTTGGTAACCCCGGGATACAAAGTATGTACAAACACTCTTGGGTAAAAAATTTTGCAAATCCGTTCATAACTTAAAGAGTTATGCCACAATGTATATAACTAGGTCTGCAAGGCGAATCGCTGCTTGCAATGTTGATCTGAGTGAGACATCGTGATTTGAATTATTAAGAGCGTGTCCAATAGATTTGACCGCTATTGCGAAATCAGATTTTGAAAATTTTGAACAGTGATCATTCCTCCGTGGCAAGCCCAATTTTGAAAATTCTTATTGCAAGTCACAACTCTGGACATGCTTTCTGAGCGTGTAAAGTTTGGTCACAGTGTCTCGAGCGGTTATTATGTAATTCCATCTGGAATTTTTATAACGGTGATCATTCTTCTGTGGTAGCATTCATCATCATCATCATCATCAACCTATTCTAGTCCACTGCTGGACATAGATCTCCCCTAATGAGCGCCATAGCGCCCTGTCTTCAGCTTGCCGCATCCAGCATCTGCCTGCAGTCTTTCGCAGATCGTCATCCCACCTGGCCGGAGGGCGTCCTACATTAATTTTTTCAAAATATATCGATACACCTTCCTCTGATTGACCTCTTTAATAATGCCAAATTTGGTTCTGATTAGATTAGTAGTTTAGGAGGAGACCTGTGACAAAGAAAATCCTGAAGTCTGGTATGAGGAGCTTTCGCTCGACTTCGTCTCACTCAGCTCAAAAAAATATCAACATCCGAATTGAGAACTTTCTCCTTTTTTGAAGTCAGTCAATGTGAATGGTCAATCAATGGACGAATCACTGAATGAAACAAATATTTTCCTCAAAATTTTGTAAATCGTCCTATTGCAAGGAACGGGCGTCGGACAAAACACTGAAGCACTTCGAGCAGCTAAAAGTTAGAGAAAATCTGCACAATGGCTTCTAAACATAAAACCATTGAGAGTTACAGACTAGAGGAAACTGAATAATCTCTCTTAACGTTCAAGCCAATGAGTTATTGCAAAAGTTCGGCGCGATATGAGTCATAATTTCCGAACGTCAGTACCCTGGTTAATCCGCTGATTTGCGTAAGACGTGGTATGTGTTTAGGCGTTCATGTCCTGACGGGTAATTGAATATCGTTATCCAAGCTAAGCGATAGCTTTTTGTAACATCGATCATCATATCTGTCTTGTTACTTAAGTGCTAAGTTACTGTACATGAGCTTACTTATTGACTTAAACCCAACGGGTCTTAATAAAATCTTGATAATACCTAACTATACTTACAATCTAGTGGATCATGTATTTGTTAGCCGATGTGCCGGATATTCCGCTCAATTTGAGTGAAAACAAAATGTTCCATCCCAAAAAATAAATAACCAGTATTCGCTTTCGGTTCCATGTAATAGAAGGCGAGCCTATTGCCGTCATCTGGCTACTTATTTAATGTTTACTATCACATGGAGAACATCGCTATCCCTTAGTGACCTTGTACAAAACCCACGGGAAGAGACGGGATGATCCTAGTGTTCCGGCTCATGGAAACCACCCGACTTGTCGAATTAAAAATTGAATAAAATTTTGAGTAAGTACTGAAATAGAAAGATAGCTTGCAAAATCTCGCAAAAATTTGCAAACGAAGCAATAATAAAATCTAGTGGGGCGGAAATCACACAGTGATTGTCAAACTTCGGGCCGAACTTAGATATTTTGTTGCAGTATTTTTATTCAAAATTACAGGCTTTATGCATATTATTCGACGCGTCTTTATATATTGAGCAATAAATATGAAAAAAATGAAATCAAATCAAACGTCTTCGACGTCAAAAACACAAAAAAATGATTTTATATTTTAGTTTCTTTCAGAGTCTGGTTGTTTTATGTAAATATACAATATACGTATTGTCATTGTCACTCAAATGTCAAAGTCAAATACGCGTTACTCTGATAACTCGAAAGAAACTCACTTGTAAAAGTTTTTTAGGGACAATTTGTATGGTAGGTACCCGAAACCTTGAACGTACAAACCCAAAAATCTAATCAGTTCTTCCCATTAACCAAACAAGATGATTGGCGAAAGAATTTTTTAAATCGGATAAGTGGTTCTTGAGTTATTGCGTAAACAGACCAAACCCGGTGGACACCGAAGTCTTAAAATCACGCAAAAAAAAATCAAAATCTTACACCCACTTTTTATCACTTTTCTCGACGTTTCACATGATTCTAAGTCTAATTAAGCAAAAAAAACTTTTGTGTCGGTCTGTCTGTTGGTCTGGATGTCTGTTTACGCAAGAACTCAAGAACCACTTATCCGATTTAAAAAATTCTTTCGCCAATCATCTTGTTTGGTTAATGGGAAGAACTGATTAGATTTTGGGGTTTGTACGTTCAAGGTTTCGGGTACCTTTTTTTTTTTTTTTTTTCGTGCGGAAATCCCTTCGGATACCCCCCCGCCGGCCAGCGAGGACGGGCTTGCACCGACTAAAACCGCACGCCGTCTCGGGTCTTCAGACGCCGGGGTGTAAGGTTACCCATAGAGCATATCCCTCGCACCCCGACCGACCCTGGGCCATCTCACCACTAACAGCATCGCTCATCCTGTCTCCTCTGAAAGCAGAGGAGTACGGAGAGCGATGTGTTCCTGCCACGTTGGGTATTGGCCAACGATCAATGCCAACCCTATGAAGGGGAAGCCATTGACCGCCGCCCAGGGTATACCGGCCGCTCCGATTCCGTTCCCCCCGGAATGCAGCGGGATCGGAATCGGAGCGACACTCGAGGACGTTACCCAACACACACCCCAGGTTTCGGGTACCTACCATACAAATTGTCCATAAAAAAATTTGGCCCGAAGTTTGACAATCACTGTGTGATTTCCGCCCCACTAGATTTCTACAAATTTTCGTAACTCCGATATCACAAGTATCACACATTAGGAATTTATAAAAAAAAGTTTAATAAGATTCGCAAAAGGTTTCTTTCCGCATTAAATATTCTCATAAAAAAGTCTGTACAGAAAACACGGTATACTCAATTTCTTCACGAAATCTACAAGAACAATTCTCTACATGATGCAGCTTTAGCCATCTACATTATATCCTTATTTTCCCTCTTCGAACTGTAACTAGGGTGACATTTTCACTGGAAAATGAATCTAAAAGTTTCTAAAATACGGTTGTTTCTAGGTTATTTGTTGAAAAGACCATCAACAACACGCATGATAGAAGCCAGCGGGGTACAAGTGATTAAAATAAGTACGGATTTAGGTGCGGCTGCCCTAATGGGCGGGCACCACGCCCCGCGCTGACCTGACGAACTTCACTTAAATGTTTGTGGCGAGTGTATTAGCGGAGAAACGGTCTTGAACTCTCCCTTCGACAAGAGAGGGAGATTGAGACGCGAGCGGATTAATTAATCTTAGAACTCTGGTCGTGACATACTATAAACACGACAAACACAAAATAATGTATTTTGAACTAAGAGATCTGTATAATATAACTTCACGCCTGTATCCCCGATGGGGTAGGCAGAGGTGTATTACACACCAACGATGTGATTATGTTTAGGTCCCAATGTAATAGGGGGCGAGCCTATTGCCATCTACCGGGCACATTATTAAGCGAGCGATAATTAATATTTATTAATGCACATGGAAATCAAGTCAAGCTCTGAAATGCAAATGAGTAAAGATCAATATTATTTAATGTTTATTCTAATTACAATACTTACAGAATATTCTGGGTCCCACCAAGATATCCGAAGCCCAAGCTACCCCCCCCCCCACCCCCCACCTGCAAGCCGCCTACACCTTACGCCTAAGGTACACCTGCCTATTGACAGACGAGGCTCTGGCACCCATGGCTACAACCGGGATTGGCTCTGGTATGATGATGACAATATAGAATATTCTGTTCATCGTATTTCTATTCAGGTTGCGAATGTCGTCAAATCATTACACAATCAATTTGAAGTGGGAAGTGGTCACTTTGGCAACGCTAAATGGTTGGCTTATCATTTATAGAATATTCTGTTCATCACGTTTTGATTGAGGTTGCAAATATCGTCATATAATTTGACACCCATATTAAAGTAGTTGTCGCTAAACAAACAGTTATCAACAAAATTGTGTCACAGTTTGAAGATGGGTGCGTGTGGGGCTAAATGATATAAATAATAACACATAAAAAATCAAATTACTTACCTACTCGTAAATCAAACTTGCAATAAGAAAACACACCCTTATCACACACACACATACAAACACACATTTGGACAACTTATGGGTAAGTTTCATAACATACCGATAATAATGATTTCCCCGCTTTTACGAATGACAGCTAAACAAACTCAAAGTGATATGAATAAAGATTTTTGTTACGTACAGCCCAACCGGTCTAGTAGCACAGAATATATAATATGGTGTAGTAGTTTATACAGAACTCTTTTCATTTGGCATAATAATCTGTGACCCATATTACATAGATTTTTTTTTATTGTTGGATTCCAAACCGTTGAAATTAAACCGCTCGCGCCAAAACACAACTTGCTACATCTAAAACCAGGCTTCGAAAACAATACGACCGCTCTCAGCGAAAAATGTTGGCCGCATTTCTAATGAGCTTTTTTCACAACATATATAAAAAAATTGTGTCTGCACATTGGAGATATTTAAAAAAAATACTTATGTTATATGAACGATTCTGAACACAATATTATTTTTTTTGGAATTCTTGTCTGTTTATCTGGTTGTCTGTTTGTCTGTTGTTCTGTCTTGTTGGATTTTGATGTGGTTTTTTCTATTAGAAAACTCTTAGTCAGACTTTGGTCGTTAATAAATATATAATAATTAATATCAAATACACAAGTCTGTCAATGCCATTAAAATTGTAATTTATGCAACATATTTAGACACTTGCAAGAAGAAGACTTAAAGAAGTGTTACAAACAACTGTGAGAAACGATCGCACCAGTTCTACCTCCGCTGGCCCGTTAATAAAGTGACGAGCTACCCAGCCCTGCACCGTCAGGTCATTAGGAAATTATTCTAGAGGTTTCTTCCTCGCAACCTCGAAGATTAAACGAGGTTAGACCATAATCACCACTGTGTGATAATACAGAGACGGCAAATCCGCTAGCGCCCACGCAGTTTCACCAATGTATCCTCTACTAATTCACATGGGAAAACTGAGTAAATCAAAATTTGGGTCACTTCTGTCTGGGTAAAACATTAAGCGGAAGCAACAACGCCTCTCCCAGAGAATGGAAGAGATGCATTGGCGCTTACGTTGCCCAGACTGCACCATGTCTTCAACTATTTTATTTGTTGTTTTTTTCAGATGGTCGGTCGTTAGCGTTTCAGAACTTGATCCGCTAGCTTCCGCGGCTACTTTACACGATTCTGATTACCACTTCTTTAATATCCATAACTGAAGAATTTAGTATTTAGTAAACCGCAGTAGCCTAGTGGTATGGGTAATGGACTGCTGAGACGAGGTCTCGGGTTCGATCCCAGGTTTTACCATGGCACACACCAATGACTTTTCGATGCTTTTCGAAGTTATGTGTGTATTTATCGCAGGTTTATAAGTGCCCGGTTAATGGCAATAGGCTCGCCACCTATTACATTGGGACCTAAACATAAACTGGCGAAATGTGGGTGCTAGCACCTCTGCCTACCCCTTCGAGGATATAGGCGTGAGTTTATGTTATGATATGAAGAATTTAGTAAAATATTAAAACTAACTTGTACTGAGTTCAAATAAAATGTCATTGACATGTAATATTTTAACTATCCACCACTTTAGAAATTAATCCAGCGCGCAGTATTAATGAACCTTAGGCGAGTCGTCTAATAGGTATTTCAAACATAGTTGAAATATGATGAATCGTTCGTTAGTGCAACTGATTTTAGTTCATTCAAACTTCGGTGAATAGAACAGTAGTCGAGTCAACCAATATTCGTTATGAACATATGTGGATCAACCGTAGTTATGTGGAAATAAGTGTAGGTGTAATAATATGGAACCGTACAAAGAGTGATTTGCATACTAGCACTTCTTCTTCTTTAGGTGCCATATCCTAACGGATGTCGGCGATCAACATGCGAAACTTCTCTCTCTCCTTAGCCATTCTGCAAAGAGTGGCTGCGTCTTTAATTCCGGACCAGGCTTTAATATTTTCACACCAGGATGTACGTGGCCTTCCTCTACCTCTTCTGCCTTCAATTTTTCCCTCAATTATATTTCTGATAAACTCGTATTTTGAATTTCTATATATATGTCCAAAATAAGCTGTTTTCCTCATAGTTATTGCTACTTCTTGTTTTTAATTGTTCATAAGTTCCAAAACTGTTTCATTTGTAATTTTATTAATCCACGAAATTTTAAGCATATGTCTGTACAGCCACATACTAGCACACTTAACATTAATTAATTAGAAATGACTTGATTGTACACGTCGTAAATAGTGTTTAAAAGGACATAAAGCTTATTATATACTTACGTGTATATTTTGACGCCGATCGATAATTGCGATGTAAACGACAACACACACTAAATGTGTGTCAGTATTCATAATGTACCAGTAAAATGTTATTTTATCTACCTTTCAGTCTACTGGCTGAACCGTCTCAGCTTTGTACGGAAAAGGCGCTGCTCTGGCAGGATCTGAAGGTCAATAAGTCTCGTAATAAATATATGAATATCTTCTATGCAACTCATGACGCCTGATAATGATGTCAACCCACACATATCTACCCGATTGGGTTGTGTCTCTCAGCATGTGACCCTTGGTTGGAGACTCGGTACTGACTAGATAGCTAGACTTAGTAGCTAACATACGCATGGTCTATAAAACCCATCAAAGCTCCGCCGGGAACTCATGGAGACATGGAGGGTGCGACTTGAGCATCCAAGGTGGGGGAATCCACCATTGCGGCGGTGAGACCGATTATGAAGGAGTGGTTGGAGAGGCACCACGGTGACCTCTCCTACCGGATGTACCAGATATTTACCGGACACGGGCGCTTCGGTAAGTATCTATGGCGCGTCCACCAGGAGACAACGCCGCAGTGCCAGCACTGCGAGGATCCTGGCGAAGACACGGCGCTCCACACGTTGGTGGAGTGCCCTGCGTGGGCGCTCAACGTCGGGATCTCGTTGCGGTCCTGGGCGTGGACGTTCTCTTGTTGGAGACCATGGTGGCTCGCCGCCGCCTCTTTCTGCGAGCAGGTAATGCGCGCGATAGGGGCCTGAGGACGGCAGTTGGCCTACTCGCCATCCTTACAGAAGCAGGCCGTGGCGTAGGCGCGTCGTGTGGTCCTACACACGCCTGCCAACTCACCGACGCGGGATAAAACCCGACCCCACCAGCCGACGCCGCGGTGGCGGCCAAAGTCCGCCGGTAACCCTGGGGTTATCCTTTCGAGGGCTTACCCGGGGTACCCGGCAATGGACACTTGGGAAGGACATCGTGTGGTTTTAGTCGGTCCGATTCCGACACCGTATGACCCGATCGTCGGCACCGAGGGGGTGAAGCCCGTGGGGGTTTCCACACGCTAAATCTAGTGGGGCGGAAATCACACAGTGATTGTCAAACTTCGGGCCAAACTTAGATATTTTTGTTGCAGTATTTTTATTCAAAATTACAGACCTTAGGCTTTATGCATATTATTCGACGCGTCTTTATATATTGAGCAATAAATATGAAGAAAATGAAATCAAATCAAACGTCTTCGACGTCAAAAACACAAAAAAATGATTTTATATTTGAGTTTCTTTCAGAGTCTGGTTGTTTTATGTATATATATAATATACGTATTGTCATTGTCACTCAAATGTCAAAGTCAAATACGCGTTACTCTGATAATTCGAAAGAAACTCATTTGTAAAAGTTTTTTAGGGACAATTTGTATGGTAGGTACCCGAAACCTTGAACGTACAAACCCCAAAATCTAATCAGTTCTTCCCATTAACCAAACAAGATGATTGGCGAAAGAATTTTTTAAATCGGATAAGTGGTTCTTGAGTTATTGCGTAAACAGACATCCAGACATCCAGACCAACAGACAGACCGACACAAACATTTTTTTTGCTTAATTAGACTTAGAATCATGTGAAACGTCGAGACAAGTGATAAAAAGTGGGTGTAAGATTTTGATTTTTTTTGCGTGATTGTAAGACTTCGGTGTCCACCTGGTTGGTGGCCCGAAGTAAGAAAAAAATCCCATCAGTGTCATGTCTAGGGGCTCTTCCCTAAGTGGTAATCAAGTAGGTTAACATATTGCAAAGTTAACCAATACTAGCCAGATTCTTAACACGTTGAGACCCCTCCGTTAAGCACGTTAAGGTGTCGGTTCCGATTGCTATACTAACATCTATGGCAGTCGTTACGGGTAGTTGCAGCCCCAAAAAGTCCGACAACTGGTTTAACTACAGAACTTAGACATTGCCAATGGGTTGTGGAGATCAGATGGTAGTCGCTCCTCAGAAAACCTCGGTGTTCGGCCGCTTCGTAATTAGATTGAAAAGCCGATACCAACTGAGTTAAGAAAAAGGCTCGTTGGATGATATACATACAACCCACCAGTAGCTACATACACGGCATACACCAAATGCAACAGTAAGCAATCAAGAGTGATCGCGGGCTCACTCAGCGACGGACGATATCTGGCGATGCGGGGTCGATGTCATTAATCACATCGGTACACTTCCAACGCCCTCTGTGGTCGTGGTTATATACAGACTTGTACATTGGTAGACTAAATAACTGTCCTAACTGATTATAATATACGTATTTTTGAAGGAAGAACTTAACCGCACTAGGGAATTAAAAAAAAAAAAAAAGGTAGAATACCTATAGTAGATCGGAGTTCAATATAAAAAAAAAACACACAATGCCGCTGACATTGAATTACGTGGCGCAATAGTAGAGCATTCGACTGCTCAGTCAGATGTCGCGGGTTCGATTCCCGCTCAGTGCAAATATTTAATATGGATATTTACAAGAATTAGGTATACAAAAAAAGTATTAGAATCCATAATATAATCCGTCTATTGAAGTTATGCTTACTTTGGGTCTAGATAGTGTGTAGAAGAATGTAGGTTTAGATAGGTTGTAGACTAGGTAGTGTGTGGCTGTGAAGAACGTATTTGAAAATAATAATTTATTATTATTGTAACAGATGCAGTGAAGCGTCAACCAGCCTTTGGTAAGCAGGTCATATAAGTACCTAACTGATATACGAAAATAGTAACAAATTGAATAGGTATAAGAAACAAACGTGGGTTTTTCACTAAATTGTAAAACTTTTCGGAATCAAGAAACAAACTCTTTTAAAGAAAGAAAGAAAAGAAAGATCATCATAGTTATGTATGTAAATATGATGATCTTTCTTTTTCTTTGAAGTATATCCGTAGGGATATACTTCAAAGGATTAAAAAGACCAACAAATTTGCCAACTTATCAGCGGCAGAATACCACCGTGTGTCCGCAATGTGGTCCGCGTATCTTTGATCGGCATTCCCGTGCGATTACTTTAACAAATCTGTCGGTAGATATAGCTCGTAGTTTAGGGACCTATTAGTCGAAGTCATATCTCCTCGGATTTGTACCAATTTCCCTGTGAAGTGGGTCAAACCATTCAAATCCTTATGCGTGCAACTTCGAGAAGGATCAAAGCTACATTCCATTCCTCGCTAGTAAAGTCTTACTTTAGTGTTTTGAAGGAATCAGCAGCATTTTCCGCAATTTTGTTGATTGTAGTAAATGTATTAGTTTTATTTGAGGGTATAATTACTTCGGGCCACCAACCAGGTGGACACCGAAGTCTAAAAATCACGTAAAAAAAAATCAAAATCTTACACCCACTTTTTATCACTTTTCTCGACGTTTCACACGATTCTAAATTTAATTAAGCAAAAAAAATTTTTGTGTTGGTCTGGATGTCTGTTTACGCAATAACTCAAGAACCACTTATCCGATTTAAAAAATTCTTTCGCCAATCATCTTGTTTGGTTAATGGGAAGAACTGATTAGATTTGAGTTTGTACGTTCAAGGTTTCGGGTACCTTTTTTTTTTTTTTTATCGTGCGGAAATCCCTTCGGATACCCCCCCGCCAGCAAGCGGGGGCGGTTATGTCGGGCTTGCACCGACTAAAACCGCACGCCGTCTCGGGTCTTCAGACGCCGGGGTGTAAGGTTACCCATAGAGCATATCCCTCGCACCCCGGCTGACCCTGGGCCATCTCACCACTAACAGCATCGCTCATCCTGTCTCCTCTGAAAGCAGAGGAGTACGGAGAGCGATGTGTTCCCGCCACGTTGGGTATTGGCCGACGATCAATGCCAACCCTATGAAGGGGTGAAGGGGAAGCCATTGACCGCCGCCCAGGGTGTACCGGCCACTCCGATTCCGTTCCCCCCGGACTAACTCACAGCGGGATCGGAATCGGAGCGACACTCGAGGAGGTTACCCAACACACACCCCAGGTTTCGGGTACCTACCATACAAATTGTCCCTAAAAATAAGTTTGGCCCGAAGTTTGACAATTTGATTTTCGCACTGAAACACAAGAAGTTTTGTGAATGTAAGGAATGTTAGGACAAAGGGCTCACAAACGCTACATTTCTTGAAACTATGTTGACGGTTTCCAATATATTGCCTAACTTTAATTTAACCAAAATAGCAGAATTCTGTGCTAGAATTCTTTAATCATCAATCATTTAACGTCCAGGCACTTGTATATATGATTATGAATTCATTATCTTCCCTAACAAAAATAGAATGGCAATTAATTAATTTTTATACTATCACTTTTAAGGTAAGAAAAGTAAGCACCTGATGACAAATAAATAGTAGGTCAATAACAGTGGATCCTAAGAGAGGAGTGGAAAGGGTATGGAGTGCAGTTAATACTGTAGCGTCCGGGGGTTGGACGTCACAATACCTCGTGTTGATGAAAAGATAAACACAAGGGTTAAACTTTAAATTATCATTTATTGTAATAACAAAGCTTCCTATATCGAATTTAGGGAGGTTTTTACGCGAATATATTTATATTTAAACGAACTGTAGGGAATCGCGAACTCCGCTCAGGGACTGCGCCTACATTCAGTACACGTATCTTCTCTTCGGCCGGCGGGCGAGGGCGCCGAATGGACCGCCAAGCAATTGTTTTTCTTCCCTCAACTTATTTTAAAATATTTATATTTATTTTTAAACTCTGACACATGATGGCCAGGTTAATGAACTGTAGTGATCGAACGAGGTCGGAGCACTACAATACCTCCGGTGCCCTTACATACCGTGTACGAAAGACAGATTTCTGTTACTTAACGTTGAACTGTGTTAAGATTTGAAGATCAACTAAAAGTTATGAACAATAGAAACTCACAATATTGTCTTCAATCAAGCATGTCCTCCTTATCAAATAAATACATCAGTAGATAAATTATATCATAATAATATACCTACTTATACGGAGGAGAAAAGGTGTAATAAATGTAAAGAGGCATTTCTATAAATCACGTTAGAGAATAGTGGCTATGTTTTTTTTATTTGACCGCAGTTGGGTATCTAATGCATCACACTTATCTGGTACTGCATCGGTAACTGGTGTGCACCCCAAGGGTGAAATGGACATAATATTAGCGTTCCATAACGGAAGAGTACAGGGGAACCCTGTTGCTAAGAGTACATTCCACAAATCACACGGTGAGCACAGAGTTACAAGTGGCTTTGTTAGGGTTCCGTAGCCAAATGGCAAAAAACGTAACCCTTATAGATTCGTCATGTCTGTCTGTCTGTTCGTCCTTATCACAGCCACTTTTTTCCGAAACTATAAGAACTATGCTTGGTAAGTAAACTTGGTAAGTAGATGTATTCTGTGAACAGTATTAAGATTTTCACACAAAATAGAAAAAAAAACAATAAATTTGGGGGGTAACCCCATACCTAGAACTGAAACTCCAATTTTTTTTTTCATCAAACCCATACCTCTATCGTAACTATGGATAGTTTGCGCGAGAGACACTTCCACAGTGGTAAAATTCCCCCACCTGTAACTCCTAAAATAAGAGAATGATAAAACTAAAGAAAATATATGATGTACACTTATGTAACACTACACTCCGTGTAAACTTCCGCCGAAAATTGGTTTGAACGAGATCTAGTTCAATTAATTTCTTAAGCATTTTGTATGCTTACTTTTCCTATAAATTTAGATCGGAAAAAGAGAACATCTAGGACGGGACTTGAACCCGCGACCAGTCCCTTACAGGTGGAACGCTTTGATCAACAGAGCCACCTAGACACTAGGATAGATGTTCTCTTTTTCCGATCTTAATCTTTAGAATAGTAAGTAGTTTTTTTAATACGTCATAAATCATAAACCGTACTTTACCTTTCATTCAATCGACTCAAATTTAAAAATAACAAAAAAACATTATTACGAGTATGTTACATGCTGCTAGGGAACCTTTCATGGGCGAGACCGACAAGCACTTGGCCGGGTTTTTTTAAAAATTTGAGTTACATTTTTTATGGTTTAAAGGAAAGACGTACTTATTTCTAAAAACCGGTCAAGTGCAACTCGGACTTGCACTCAAAGGTTCGATACCATCGCACAAAAAACTACAAAAAGAAATGTCTCTCCTTTAATTTTTAAAATTTTATTTTTGTTATTAATAGCGATAATAGTAATTACACGCTGTTATCTAGTCTGTGACGCTGTGTTAAAATTGCTAATATTTCATTCACTGTCTAACTATTGCAGTTTTATGAAATACAGTCGGCTGACGGACGGACGGCCAGTCGACTCTAAGTAATAGGGTTCCGTAGTCACCCTTCGGACTCGTATCCTTTTTAGGGATTTTCTTTAGAAAAGCCCTATTGCTAAGGAGTTGTCGTCGTCGTCGTTGCCAATTTTCTGTCACGGTTTTGGGTATGAAGGAGATGAGCTATCGAGTTGCTGTTTTCGGTAATAGATTCGTGCTGGGGTGAACCATTGCAAGATAAAAAAAAATTGCAAAAAATCGCAAAAACGAAAATCCCTTGTATTCGGCTGAGCTCGTCTCAGGAATTCAACTTGTTTTTATTACGTGCGGAATCCCCTCACCGCATCTAGCGATGAAATGAGTAGACTCAAACTGACTGAAATTGAACGGTGTTTCGTCAACCCTAAAAATCACAGTGACCAGTTTTCAAAATTTATCTGCACTTAATTGGGTATCACTTTTCAGTTATCTGCGAACGTTATCAAAACAATAGACAAAGGTTCTCATTTACAGTGTGCATTGAACCTTACCGTAGCATGTAAAAACAATATAAATCTAACACCTAGCACCTTTTATCGTAGGGTTTGATCAACCCATTTTTTAAAACATCGACAACACGGATAAGTCTCGTAGACGGGCATAAATCATGTTTACGGCGGGCGTCTTCGTCTCCCTTGTCTATGCGACAGGCTTTCATGGCACGTGAATGGCCCGCTTTATACATCACTGGCTATATAACCATACTGATGCATTTTGATGCGGAAGTAGGCTTTATTTTTAGATTTAATGGGCTGATTTTTGAGTGTGCCGTTTTGGTATTAAGTTGGCTGAACATTCACCCCAAAATTGCTAAACATGGCCTATAAATATTGAATTTATGTTATGTGTGGGTTAAAATGTGAATGTGTGCTATACAATGTTAAGGTTAATTATTTGAGATATATCGGTTACAAGTTTACTGTTTCAAGTTTAACCAAAGATGCAAAATACCGTACCGTATACCGAATACTAATAGTAATAATGTATAATACCATTTTGTATTATACGTAATGAATAGGTATCCAAAAATGTATTATTTTTTGAAACAGGTAGGTACCTATTTATAATTACTACCTGTGTGCCTAGAAGGTGCAGGAAGAGAGGTACTTACATGTTCATTATGCCAATTGCTTTCAGTGTCGCGTATCTAATATGTCATCAACTGGACACTTACTAAGCTCCGCGAAACTGAGAATTTCCCAACAAAAAATCCAAGAACGTCATCGATGAATGGAACATGAATGCTTTATGTGAGAAATAGTAAAATATTGTTTGCAAAATACAAAATTCAAATACAACTAAAACATCATCATAATCGGTTTGACCGTTTCAGAGCAAAAGAATTACAGATAGATAGATAGATAGATAGATAGACAACTCTTTATTGTACACCAACATTAGATTTGAACATAATGTATTACGGATAACAGTAACTCAGTTAAATGCACAATGGGCGGCCTTATCGCTAAATGCGATCTCTTCCAGGCAACCTTAGGATGAAAAAAAAATTTTTCAAGACATGCCTGTTAGACAGTGGTGTAGTTGTCAGGATGAAATCACTAAGTAGACAAATATAAATAAAGAGTAATAAGAAAAAAAAAAAACATACATATAAATTACAATACTCCATACACACATACATGAATACATAATTATACACACATACATGAATACATACATACATGTGAAGGGAAAACTTTACATCCCTCTTTACGAAAATTGTGCGGACGCAGGAGTGGTAGGTATTCGGCATAATAATGGCTTATATGCAGAAGAAAAAAATATTATTTTTAAAATTGTGCATAATAATGCATTAAATTAATAAATAAAACATTACACACACTACAATATATTTGAAACACACACACCCTTGTTTGTAAGTTTATACCGTTAATGTCAAAAGTATTGATGAATGACATATTACAATTGACGTATATAACAAAATTAGAAAGAAATGCAATTTAGTTTAGCGTTCTGACAACCTTAGAGAAAGGACGAATTTCGATCATCCCACGAGGTTACTAGTTCACACTAAATTCATCAGCCTCTTAACCTAACTCTACCTACATAATTATGACAAAGGCACACCTACATTAATCGAAACATACTGTTTAAAAAATCATAACCTCTGTTTATATCCAATGTAAACAGACCTCCGTGATAGCATACCAGTCGTTCACCGCCTGCAATCAGGAAAAGGATACAAATACCTATTTAAATTGGTTAGCTTACAATCGCAATCGCAGCTAGCTACTGCGCGACACCCTGTATATTTGTTTAGGAAACATCCCTCTATATTTACATATAGACTCTCATTTGCTAAAACGAACCTTAACAGCTACCGGATATGGTTTAAATTGATTTGTATCCTGATCTCATATGATTCGGTACAAAGGCTGTGTAAATTTAAGGCATCCACCGATAAACAAAAGGGTTTATTGACCTTGGCTGTAAGCCAGATTTGGAAACAAGCGAATTAGAAGCCGTTGGTGTAATTCTGACGAATTTTGGTTACTTAGCGAGTTGCTTGCAAAGTATCTACTTTCGTTCGTGGATTAACATGTTCAGTTATAGCAATAAGTGTACGACCTCTGTGGCGTAGCGGTACTGCATTCGACGGTCAAGCAAAAGGTCGCGGGTTCGATTCCCGCTCAGTGCAAGTATGTATATTTGCATTGGTCTGGGTGTTTCTATGTATAATATCGACGCTTGAAAGGCAACACTATCTAAGCGACAAAAAACGAAAAATGAGTTATGTATACCATTCGAACCGGCTTTTTTTTCTGCGTCGACTGGTCTCATCCTCGTGCGGCTACGACGAGCTTTATGGCGCTTAGATATTGTGAAATTAATACAAAACCACAAATTTTGTGCTTACTAACCGACCATAAACCAGTTATTTTTTGGAATATTTTCAATTAGGAATATTTAATTAGTGGTAAAATCAATTTAGTCAATTTTACTCACATATATATTTTTATTTGTTAAGACTTATTTAATTTTTCTTGTTTGAAATTGTCCCTTCATAAACACTTAGTAAATTTTACTCGTAACAAGTATTTATTAATTATATAAACAGTTATTTTAACTTGGTACATTTTTTTTATGAATGTGTGACTTGTATAATTTTACCCGTAATAGATTGGAATATGATTGGCGCATAGATGTTTTTACTTATAAAACATACTACTATTTTTGGGTCTTTAGATATTTTTACATGATAACTTTTTTTTAAAGTACGTCGCTAAGATAATTTTATGACATTATTGAAATGTATAAGAATGTCGCTCAGTATATTTTTCCTGGACATACAATATTATTTCTTGTCGCTTAGTTACGCGCGAATTTAAAATTATGTCGCATAAGTGTGCGCTATCACGGCTTGACACATATCGAGATGACTGTCATTTAGGCACTGTGCGTCGCTTAGTAAAGACTTCTCCTGTATGTTACGATCTTGCACCGCATTACCTACGTGAAGACGTGGTGAGTATTCAATCAAATACACTACAATTAATTACTATTGACATAACTATGCAGGTATTACTTATTTGTATTGATCTACACAATGATTTTTCTTCCAGATAAAATAATGAGCCACGAAATAAAACGAGCAAGCTATGGCTTGCTGGACTTCGTTCTCGCTGCGTGCCGTCCTCGCCCTGTCTTGGTTCTGGGAGACTTCAACGCCTGGTCTCTGGCTTGGGGCTCCCGGGAAACCAATAACAAGTGGCGAGTTCATCCACGTTGGGCGCTCAGTCGCCTGAATCGGGAGGCTCTCCTGGAGGAGCATAAAACCGCGGCGAGGACGCCGCAGACTCGTCTACACCCGGGACTACCGACCTCCATGATCGGGGCCTGAGGACGGCAGTTGACCGACTCGCCGTCCTTACAGAAGCAGGCCATGGCGGAGGCGTGTCGTGTGTGTCCTACACACACCTGCCAACTCACCGACGCGGGATAAAACCCGACCCCACCAGGCGAGGCCGCGGTGGCGGATAATGTCCGCGGTAACCCTGGGGTTATCCTTTCGAGGGCTTACCCGGGGTGCCCGGCAATGGACACTTGGGAAGTACACCGTGTGGTTTTAGTCGGTCCGATTCCGACACGCCCGCCCTATCGGCGGCACCGATGTGGTGAAGCCGTGGGGGTTTTCCACACGCTAAAAAAAAAGGATAGGCTTTTTATAATAGAAACCTAGTTAAGTGTTTTATAATACTGAATTTGATGTTTTGTTCTTAGATTTTTGTATTCACATAATAGTGCGAACAAAGTCTAAGAAAGGTTTATTTCAAATAAAGATTTTTATTCAATACATTTTATTTGCATTTATGTTTACACCCGTAAGCCATTTAGAACCTTTTAGTTAAATAAAAAAATTAGAATGATGGCCATTATGAAGAAATATTACCATTTAATAATCATTTAGATACATTTTATATGGATGACATTAGATGAATAATACGACTAATACGACATTAATATAACTTGACTCGATTTTTTTATAAACTGTTAGAACATTAAGTTATTTGTTCCTGTATTTTGATCTCAAAGTTTTTCAAATGAACTATTATTACCTGTTAGCGCAGAAATTTTATTGATCGCTTAGATATTGTTACATGTTGATGCCATCCTTTCAGATATCATTTATATAATTTGACTTGAAATTACAAAATGTTCAGTGATAGCTTAGATAATTTTACCTGTTTATGAAATATGGCAGTTTTCTGTCTTAGCGACATAAATTACCTTTTATATAAGAGCTATGTAGCTTATTTTAATGTCATAAATAACCCAAAAAAATATAAATATTATGTATGTAAAAAGTATCGAAATTGGACAATTAGGTAACGTGTTATGATTTTTTTTCTAAAAATTTGAACTTTAAATTATCCTTCTGTAAAGTTTACTCAATGTCGCTTAGTAATTATTGCCTTTCAAGCGTCGATATGTATTTATTTACAAAAAAAAGTATTCAAGTATGTTTATCCGCATTCTAGAACCTATATGACAAGCTCTGCTTAATTTGGGACGTTAGTAACTATTTATTAATCTGTGGTTTGGCTCTAGATGGCGTTGTGTACTTTGTCGTACAATATTTATTTATTTATTAAGTAAGTTTACAAGAAATTGACTGAAATTCCATAACATATCAACGTTTAATGACAGTGAAGGAAGCTCGTGAAGTATGTAAGGACAGAAGCAGATGGCGGGCTGTTGTCTCTGCCTACCCCGGAGGGAAAAAGGCGTGAGTATATGTATGTATGTATGTATGTATGTATCAAGGTCATTGTGGGGTATTTGGGACCCCACCAAGAACTTCAGCGCCAAACCAATCTCACCAGCAGACCGGTACACCTGCTGATTGATGGACGAGGGTCTGACGCAGGCTTTCGTTCTATTTCACAAAACATGGGTATTCTATAAAACCTTTCATTACGCCACCTTCTTCAATTTATTGTAAAAAACACTTAAGTCTGCCCAAAACAGTATGCCAAATTACAATATACGGTAAGAAATATAATAATTTGCGAATAAAAATAAATAATTGTCCATTGTTTTAACTATCATAACTTGTTTAACATAAACATTTTTCAATTAATATCTTAACTTATCACAACTTTTCCGCTCATAATGTTGTATACGAAGACAAAATGGCTTCTTTGGTAAGGTACAACCACGTTACGTAAACGCAATTTAAAATTTACGCTTGTAAAAATTGCTTTCATCTTGTTAATGTAATCTGTCTCTGAAATGAATAAATGACACCCTTCTAAGTAAAGGAGGCTGTGTGGGACCACTTCTTAAATATTAACTTGATTCTTAGTCAGGTTAATATTGACGTCGTTATGCACTCACGAATTTTATTAAAGGTGAACACGAAGGATTACCCGACTGCTGAAAAAGGGAATATAATAGTTTCAGGGCTTTTTTTACTTTTGAAAACCTCCACGGGCTTCACTCCATCGGTGCCAACTATGGGATGGGCGTGTCGGAATCGGACCGAATAAAACCACATGGTGTCCATTGCCGGGAACCCCGGGTAAGCCCTCGAAAGGATAACCCCAGTGTTTCCGGCAGACTTTGGTCACCATCGCGGCCTCGCCTATGGGGTCGGGTTTGAATAGTTTCAGGGCTAATTTATGTAAGTCATCATCATCTTAGCGTTATTCCCGGTTGCATCGGAGGCATTCAGGGCTTCGCCCAGGGTCCGCCTACTCCTCCTCCTTTTGGTTTGGCTTATACGACATTTATGGGAGCAACTGTCGTCTAACCACCCAACCCCGAGAGGAAAGTCGGCGCCAGAGTTTCCTCCATCAATCAGCAGCTATACCGGTTTGCAGGTCAGGTTTGCTTGGGCTCCAAAATTCGTGGTGAGGCTCATTTTCGCTATAACTTCAAAAATTACTCTTGTGTTACTAGTTAATAATTCTTTTTAGACAGTCGCGTATATAAGTAATTCATGATAAATGTAGTAAAATATGCAAAGTACAAAACCCATCAAAGAATCACTGAAGAATACATTATTCACCATTTAAAATACGAGTGTTTAACATTTTTTTCTGTGACTGTAGCTACACGTCACTCGATGTGTGTTGTTAATTTTCAGGCGACGTCTTTGTCATGCAAATACATACGCCCTGCCCTACCTTCGGGACATAGGGATATTGGATCCTTAGCATGAAACAAATTAGAACCAGCTCTTCGAACAAAGTGGAAGGATAATGTCAAGTTGGAAAATACTTTGCATTCTGAAGAAGCTATTGATTTTTAACCGACTTGAAAAAGGAGGAGGTTCTATGTTCGTCTGTATCTGTTTTTTTTGTATGTTCATCGATATTTCCGTTGTTTATGAGCCGATTTTAAAAACTATTTTTGCATTGTGTTCGGTTTAACTCCAAGTTGGTCCCATATAAATGTTATGAGTATTGGACCTGGAACTCGGGAGATGCAGCAGGAAACTCCTCAAAATCCAACGGAAAATGTGAAAGTGCTCGAAAATACGGGTAGACGACCCTATTGAACTTATGATGCTTTGTAACGTTGTCTTTAGGGCTTGGCACCGAATTCTACAGAAAAGTCTTACGTCTTTTTTTAACTTAAGAATTAAATTTGTAATTCAGTTATTTTACACTTTTCGATATTTTCGGCGATAGCCCAGTGGCGTACGTAACGGACTGCTGAGACGAGGTTTCGAGTTCGATCCCACACACCTCTGACTTTTCGTAGTTATGTGTGCATTAATAAATGGTAATTATCGCTCGCTTAATATTGTGCCCGGTAGATGGCAATAGGCTCGCCCCTATTACATTGGGACCTTAACATAACTGGCGAATCGTGGATGTGTAATACACCTCTGCCTACCCCTTCGGGGATACAGGCTCGAAGTTATGTTATGTTATGTTATGTTATACACTTTTCAGTGCCTTTTTGGTTATTTTTTTTTAATTAAAATAATTTATCACCATTACCATAATAAACTTAGTACTAACTGGTAGTCTAGTTTAGAGAGTTTTGTAACAGCAGAATCAAGAATCAGCATCAACATATACGGTCTTCTAAAATTTGTATTCCAAAATTCCAAACACAAGACATCTGAAGTCATGTTCGATCATACACTCGCTAATTACACTTATCTGTATGATTTTGAGTTTCCTGCTGCACCTCCGGAGTTTTATGGGACCAACTTTGAGTTAAACTACACCCTATGCAAAAATAAATTTCAAAATCGGTTCATAAACGACGGAAATATCGATGAACATACAAAAAACACTAGATGCAGACGAACATAGAACCTCCTCCTATTTGAAGTCGGTTAATAAGTAGGAAATAGCTTAGCTAAATTGCTAAATTGTTCTTTTTTCAAATGGACAAGGCATCCAATTAAGGGTAAAGCATAATAGGATAAACCTTTAAGGACGAAGGTATATTAGCGTTTGTCACGAAGCCGAAGCCACTACACGTTTTATTAGCTCATTTAACGAAGTCCAGCTTTTTGTAGCGATTAGTGTTGACAACGTTAGGAAGTTGGTTGTTTTACAAGTAGATCTAAAAAACTCTTGACACTAATCGGGCCATCTCCGGTTTGACTGTTTGTTTACTACGGTGTCCCCGTCTTGTCCCCCGGAAAATGGGGGGAGGGGAGGTCGCACACCGCGCCGCCGCCCCGGACTGCTTCTGCTATGGTGACAGGCGGCTCCACCTGTCACCCCCACTGCACTCATGAAGGACAGAGGTCGTTGAGCGACCTCCAACGTCTGAGTCGCCTCCGCGCCTCGCGAGCTCTGCGGATCGGGAGAGACCTGAGTCTCTCCCGGACCCACTCCACCGCCTCCGTCTCGAGCATTACTTGCTCGCAGAAGGAGGCAGCGGTAGCCCACGCACCATCACTGTGAACAAGGCGCGCAGTGAGAGGACTCCCACTCCGAGGACTGCTACGAGGGTCCACCTCGGCACCTCCCAAGCCGGGCACTCCGCCAGCGTGTGCAGCTCAGGGCTGAGTCCTCGTTTACATCACAGTGATGGCAAGTTAGTGGCACCTGCCAAACAAAGGACAAGGCTGTGAGGTTAGACGGCAATAACTCTCGTAAAAGCCAACAAACCAATAAAGAAAATTACCTAACCCCGGGCTCCAAAGTGCAAACCGGGAAATTGCTAGAGGATGATAATTGCACAAAGAGGCATTTTAATTTACACCGAACTTAAAATCAGCATTGCAAATCCCTCATATGCACATTTTCTGCGATATCTGGTCCACACAATGGCTTATGTACGAAAAGCTAAGGGCTCGTTCATATGTCGCAGTCAGAACGCTCGACGCTCCGGTGCGGAGGCGGCAGCAGCGGAGGAGGCATTAGAAAGCGGCGCCGTTTACATCCGGCTGCCTCCGTATGCTTCCGGATTTCGCGCCATACAGAATCAGATGCAATTTGTGACGTCCTTACGCAGAAATTGAATAAAAAAAGCAAACGTTAGTTTGTTGGTATGTCAATGCAATAGCTGAGCGATTATTTGATGAAAACGAAACACATTCCCTTTTTAAATTTAACTTTAACTTTCACTGAGCGGGAACCGAACCCATTAACACTGGCGCTTAGCAGTCGTACAGCTACACCACAAAGGTTTTGACGCAAGATTTTGATAATGCATTATGTAAATTATTTATTAGAGTGTAAATTATACATCTCTGCAAAGAGAAGCCGGAAGGAATCGGTCTATAGGGACCCCTCGCCACTGGAGTACACTAGCTATATACACTAAAATCGGCAATGCAACGAATTAAATATTTTGCATCGACCAACGAATTTAAATACCTTGATACTATACAATACCGATGCTCATTAAACTCATTTCCCGTTTCCAGTGTCGACAACTGTTAGCTACTTTCATTGGAGACCATTCAGCTGTCACCGACCGCGTAGCTTGAACACAAAATACTTGATAGACGCTTATTGTGCTAACAGATTGCTATTGAACCGTGTTTTGCGGTAGTAAATACCTTTGTTAGGTACAAAACTTTTTTGTTTGACAATAACTCGAGCGCATCCGTTTTTTATACTCTTTCATGTAATTTAAATGATTTTAAATCTGTTACAGGCGACTTGATGCAAGTTAATGAAAAATTATTTCCTTCGTTACACAAAAATGAGGAAAAGCTCATGATGCTGTGAACCATTGTTAACATGGTATGTGTATGTAATGGTGACCCTTTTTCTTGGACTTTACCTTCAGCTTACCATCAGGCGAGGTGAAGTCAAATATAAAAAAATTAAAAAAAAAGAATGCTTGTCAGGTGCCTATATTAGAGACTAGCATCGCCACGCGGTTTCACCCGCATAAGTCCTGATCCCGTGGGAATATCGTGATAAAAGGTAGCCTAGTTTACTCAGGAATAATGTAGCATTCTAATAGTAAAATAATTTTTAAATCGGTTCAGTAGTTTTTGAGTTTGTTCGTTACAAACATACAAACTTACAATCACACCTCTTCATAATATTAGTATAGAAGTATAGATCCATGCGAAGGCATTTATTACGATCATAAGCGGTCACCGTTACCTATGAACGTTTGCCGCACTAGCGTGTCACCATCATCATCATCATCTGCCTGCTGTAGTCCCAATAATTTGGGGTCATCGCATCATGTCATTCTTTTCTACATAGTTTCTTGTTAGACGTCATCTCCTCAGTCACTCCTTTTCTTACTATATCCTCATTCACGCAATCCATACATCTTTTTTGAGTCTACCTCTGCTGCTAGGAGAGGCCAATTTTTTTCAGTTGGGGAAATCTTCGGAACCACTGCACTTATTGCAAATATTCTTTGATCATTTGAAAGGTACATTATCCTCGATGGATATAGGCTATATATTATGTATAAAGTACGATGGCTTGACCTAAAAAACAACTCATATAAACCGAAACGAAGCTAGGGCGGGGGTTATCCTTTCGAGGGCTTACCCGGGGTGCCCGGCAACGGACACTTGGGGAGGACACCGTGCGGTTTTAGTCGAGACACGACATAACCACCCCCGCAGGCCGGCGGGGGGGTATCCGAAGGGATTTCCGCACGTTAAAAAAAAAAAAAAAAAAGGGCGGGTTGCTGTTCTTTATTACAGTAAAGAAACGAATCAGAACTCTTGCAATTCAAATAACAAGTTCACAGATCCCAAAGATTATTTTGCAATTTCGACAGAACGTAACGTTGATAATAAACTTCAATAATGTTGACGTAACTAAAGTGCCTCGCTCGTCGGAGCTCTCACTGTATGAACCGGACAAGCAGAAGAAACTCTGATATTCAATAATAATCGTAAAACTCCGATCTTCAACAAGTCATCGACACCTACAGAGCCACCGACCCGACACAATTATAATAATTGAATCAGGAAATGGTTCCCCTCCAAGCAAAAGTATAAATAAATCAAAAAGGGCTCCTCCCGGCGCGGCTGCTCTATGCCTTATTTATTTAGACTCTATAAAAAAGCTAAGCGCGGCATGTCCAGGAATATATTTCTGTGAGGACGAGACATCTTTAGTTAGACGTGTGTCTTATTTAAGAATAGTTGTTGGTCCATACGAACTGTCTAGAAAGATAGTTGTTAAACCCTTCTTACAAAACTTCCAGACGAATAAAATGGAGAAAAATGGTGAGCAATGCTATTTCAATTAAGGTTTTTTTCTTAGTTTTCAGTCGCGTTGCCGATGCCGTAATATGCGACTGAAATCTCGTCTCTTTTTAGTTTCTTAATGTAACAAGTGCTTAACAATTTCTAATGTTTTCTTAATAGTAAATAATAAGTTACTTAATACTAAAACCTTTCAAATAATTAAAAAAAAAGCATGGAATATAATTCAAAATACTTATAATTTAAGTCAATTCTTATTTAGTTAGAGTTTTTTAAATTTCAGAAAGGTCCTTTTGTCGTTGACTTACACAGAAAAAATATATTTGATATCAAACCTCTACAGAAGCAACATTAAATTCAAAAATAAAGGAAATTATCGAATAAAGTAATAAATAAAACAATAATAGTTAATGTGTTTCCTAAAGCTGTTTCAGAAAGGCAAATTCGCCGATGCAGTCAGTTGGAACACCTACAATAAACACATGTGTACACTAAATATTAACACCTGGATCCAAAACGGCAGCAACAGAATCAATGTTAATTCCTGCACCAAATCGGACATAAAAAAGAATAGAAAATATCAAAACTTGTGTATCCGAACGGTCCGCATAAACAAATCCCCGCCTATTGAAAAATACGCGGCAAAAGCAAGTTACACGGGATATGGCGGGAAAGTTCGCTTCGTAAAATAATTGTAAACTTTCAACTCTAGAGTTGTATGTGTTATTCCTTCTATTCAGAGTTATTGTTACATAAACGTGTGTTCTTTTATGTAGTCAATGAAAGTTTAGTCGATGACTCTTACGGTTGTAAAGTACCTAACTAATAGCATTATCTACGTAGAAGAGAAAAAAAATTGTTGAAGAAGTGCACCTATCAACTTACTATTAGCACGTATAAGTGTCAGTTATATTGTAATCTGTGCTACTGACAAGAAGTTCAGAAAAAAAATTGTTTCAGACACAATGACTTCTACTTCAAAAAAAAAGCTGATTAGAAAAAAAATGAGTCGCGGTTTCAGGGTGAGGTGGCAATGAATTTAGAATTTCCAATATGGAAGGTGTTACTGAATTTTTACACCTATCTGTATAGGCATAGCGCGCGCAAATGATAATTTTCATATACACTGGTAGAATAAAACTATAACCTTACAATAATGAATTCACGGTAGAGGTACCCTTTATTTTATCGCGACGAGAATTTTATCAGCGAATATTTTATGAGCACTTTGTGTCGATACAAGGTTTATGACACACCAAGTCTTAATACAAATATAGCGAAATTCGCATCGCCCGAGAGAGGTAACTTTCGCTAACGAATATGGTCATGTCGGCTTTTATTTCGAAATGTATTGGCGGTGTGTAGGGCTGCCATATGCTCGGTTCCCTTCAATTGTTGACCATCTAGGGCTATCAGAGTCTAAGTTCAAAGATGTATTGCTATAGTCATGTTCTGTGGTATTTAATATTCAACATTTGTATACTTCTTGCCAAAGTTGATGACCGTGCTGACTGAACACTTGGCGAGTCGGAACTTGCGCATGATAATAAAGTACCAAATTACAATAGTCATTGACTGCTTGTGTATGTATGTATGTTTAGAACAAAAATTATGTCACGGTTCTGGGTGAGGTTGAAATGAATTTTGAATGTAGAATTTAGAACGGGACGCAGAAACTAGATAACTAAGTTAAATCATCTGTATGATAGCAATAAAGAGTTGCGCTATGCTGATGGTCTATTAGTGGTGTTTCTATCTAATCTATCCCTGTTGTGAATTTCAGTCAGATCTGTTTAGCCGTTTGAGCGTGATTGAGTAACAAACATCCAAACAGCTTTTTTTTACTTGTGGAAACCCCACGGATTTCACCCAATCGGTGAAACGATGGGGTGCGTGTCGGAATCGGACCGACTAAAACCACACGGTGTCCTCCCCAAGTGTCCATTGCCGAGCACCCCGGGTAAGTCCTCGAAAGGATCCAAACACCTCCACAAACTTTCACACCTAAGTATATTTATAAAATAAAGTTGGGTAAGTGATAGGTACTCTTCATAACCCGAGAAGGGGTGGACCAATTTTCATGATCTTTGACTTTTGAGATTTGTGTCCGCCTATACTGTACCATTTTTAGGGGTACGTTGCCAAATGGCAAAAAACGGAACCCTTATAGATTCGTCATGTCTGTCTGTCTGTCCGTCCGTATGTTACAGCCACTTTATTCCGAAACTATAAGAGCTATGGTGTTGAAACTTGGTAAATAGATGTATTCTTTGAACCGCATTAAGGTTTTTACAAAAAATTAGAAAAAAAAAAATTTTGGGGGTTCTTCATACTTAGAACTGAAACTCAAAAAAAATAATTTCTTCAAACACATACGTGTATGGTATCTATTGATAGGTCTTTAAAAATGATATTGAGGTTTCTAATCTAAGAGAGACACTTCCAAAGTGGTAAAATGTGTGTGTCCCCCTCCTGTAACTTCCAAAAAAAGAGAATGATAAAACTAAAAATAATATATGATGTACATTACCATGTAAACTTCCACCGAAAATTGGTTTGAGCGAGATCTAGTAAGTAGTTTTTTTTATTACGTCATAAATCGCAATTTACCTTTGATTCAATCAACTCAAATATAAAAATTAAAAAAGAAGTTATTATTATGTTACTTGCTACTACGGAACCTTTAATGGGCGAGTCCGACTCGCACTTGGCCGCTTATTTCTTTTACGGGGTGGCTATGTCGTACTCGAACTGAATTGAACGGATCTCTAATACTGGGGTGCAAGGTGGCCAAATAAGGCAATTCCCTCGCACCTCTGGGCCATCGACAGCTTTGAGATGACTCAGGATAATGTGGCTATACCTAGGTACTAGTAATTAGAATAATTAGAAATATGAGACAAAATCGCGAAATAAATTCAGCTTAAGCTTCAGATAAGGTAACCAACATAACATATTACACAGTTAAGGTAAATTGTAAAGGTGTGCATTTTTTTCCATGAATAAATTTTATTTCATTCATTTCATTTTCATTTTTTTGATTCTAAGGCGGAATGAAGTTTGCCGTGCCAGATTGTTTATAATATTAAGTAGGATTGTATACTTATATTTTTGATTTGTATTTCAATGCGCATTGACATAATAACGGTAGGTACATTCAACGACAAAAGTAAGTTTACAAATTCCAATTCCTTGTTATCGTTATCACCTTAGCTCTTAAACCTATAATACAATAATAAACAAAACATGAAATATATTAATTTTGTCCTCTGGGGATAATAAAACTACTTATACATCAATCGCCGGTACTTGTATTCTAAAATAAAAAAATCGGTTGTCTGTAAAGTCGGTTTACGGACGATAGTTTAACTTGAAAACGTCATAAGAACGCGAGGTAACGCCGCATACGTCATGTGGTAACGCCGCACACGTCGGTAACGCCGCATACGTCATGTGGTAACGCAGCATACTTCATGTTTTTTCGTGCGTGCCGTTGTCACGTCAAAATGTTTTAAATATGTTAGTGTTAATCAACTTTTGCCGTTGACTGTACCTAGTACCTACCTACTAAATTCAAAGTACACAGCCCTAAAACATAAGTTCTTGGTGGTTCCGCAAGCCAGTTATTTTCAATTCGGACTAATTACAACAACTGTGAGACGATATATTAACAAAGTAATCGGTGTAAATATTGGCTTGTTAATACATTCGCCAAGTTTCGTTTAACAATTCGAATGAGTTGCGCATAATGGATGATTCGTTTATATTTCAACGCGGTCTAACTAAGGCCCTGTCTGGACGCAAGCTACCATAATTATGCTTATTTTTTGTTTCTAAGATTATTTCTCTCTCTCTCTAAGATTACTGATGCTAGACAGTTGATTTTTTTTATATATACAGCTAATTATCTACTGTTCACGCACATCCAAAAACATTTTGGATAAATAGAGCAGTTTCTTGTTAAAAAAATTGCAAAGAAACACTCTTTGAAATAAATTTTTCGTTTCAATTATCTCAATATTTTTAGCGATGACATATATATTTTTTGTTACAAATATAAAGAAAATTTAATCAACTAGTGGAATATCTACAAATTAACATCCTCAAATCCGTCATATTTTTTAAATGATTTATTTATCCGTTTGCCGCCAAACAAATCAAACAAATCAAATTTTCTTTATATTTGTAACAAAAAATATATATGTCATCGCTAAAAATATTGAGATAATTGAAACGAAAAATTTATTTCAAAGAGTGTTTCTTTGCAATTTTTTTAACAAGAAACTGCTCAATTTATCCAAAATGTTTTTGGATGTGCGTGAACAGTAGATAATTAGCTGTATATATAAAAAAAATCAACTGTCTAGCATCAGTAGTCTTAGAGAGAGAGAGAAATAATCTTAGAAACAAAAAATAAGCATAATTATGGTGGCTTGCGTCCAGACAGGGCCTTAAGGTGTGTGAGAAATTTCTGCACAATGGATTTCGCACTTAATAAAATTATTGTTAAATTTTAATAGGTGTATTTTTTTAGTATTTTTTTCTGTGCCGTCAAGTGCATCCAGATTTCTAAGGTTGACTAGAACAAATTGCTTTTAACGATAAGGCATTGTACTTTTTTTTTTCGGGATTTCCGCACAACAAAAAAAAGGCATTGTACATTCAACTGTTTACGCACTACTTATTTATTCTGTACTATAAATTTGGTGTAGAATAAAGAGATAAATGTTATTTATCTTCCGCAAGTATATAATATCACTGAACTCCTAAACGGCTGAACTAGTTTGATCACATAGTTTAGATTCATAATAATTGGAACCAGTAGGCGCTACTGCAATCGGTATCGATTTTTTTTGCGGAGCGATGTTTCAAGCAATTGGTATCATGAAACACATTTATCCCGTAATCGGGCCAAAAGACGTTTCAGGATACATCGTTTGGCCTAAAGTCAGCCCAAGGCAATCCAAAGACACTTCTTGGTACCTGAATGCACCATCCTTCGTTCGAGTTTCGTGCGGGCCCTATGTTTCCGACGTAAGTACATTTCATGGTTGCCTCCCAGGTTCAATTATTTAGTTTACGTCTTTCAGGTCCGTTAGCAGGTACAAATATATAAGGTGTCACAAAATTAGGTCTCTGAATTTGGTGAGATGACTTGGTATCGGGAAAATATGTATTTGAAACAAAAAAGAAATATCGGGTAAAATAAAAAAAAAAAAAAATTAAAAATTAAAAAACCACCAGCGAACAGCGTCACGTGTCGCGAGAGCACACGTGACGCTGGTCGCGATTTAGGTATTTCCCACAAATCCGCTTCAAGAATACTGCGAGGAGAAGGACTGCACGCCTACCACTTTCTGCGGGTGCAAGAGCTCCTTACCACAGATTTTGAGCCGCGGTTAAGATTTTGTAGATGGTTAGTGGAAGATCCTACCAGAAAAAAATTGTGGACAGACGAGTCTACTTTTACAAGAGTGGGCTTGTTTAATATTCACAATGCACACTGGTGGGGTTTTTGTTTTATATTTTTTTTTTTTTTTATCCGATTTTTTTTTTGTTTCAAATACATATTTTGTCGATACCAAGTGATCTCACCAAATTCAGAGACCTTATTTTGTGACACCTTATATATATGAAGATGGTGTTTCTGTTTTATGTTATGGTTTTCTGTTTCTATTGTGAGGCTATTTAGGTACATAATAAAATCTCATGACGACTTTAAAGCAACCAGTTTTTTTATTTATCTTTCCGAAAAGTAACAATAAAATCCCGATTCTGGGCTGCCGGTGCTAAGTGTCATATACTTAACTATATTTTGTCTTTTCTTCGGGGGTAGGTATAGAATGACTGGCTGTACGGAACCATAAAAAATATCGCTAAAGACCACTACTTGACCAGCAACATTGCGCGTATTTCTGTAGTTGTCATACAGGTGTACCTGAAAGTGTCAAAAGTCATTATCTCTTTTTTTTTTATTAGAAAAATATGCACATGCATTAATAACATTGCATGGATGGTGGAAAGAATAGTACAATGTAGTATCTATCTGCGTCCCGTACCTTTTTTTTCTTTTTTCGTGCGGAAATCCCTTCGGATACCCTCCCGCCGGTCAGCGGGGGCGGTTATACCAAATTCGAAATTTTTAATGTATTCCCGCCTCACCCAGGAACTGTGACAAAATGTTTGTTCTGAACGGTTGTCTAGTAGTATAGGAAAGTATACACAAACGTATGTAGATAGTGCTAACTCAGGCCAATCTAAAGTAAATAGCAATCGCTTCCTTTTGAAGTTCTGAATTTTAAACGAGTTTATGCAAATACTGACACTACGTTTTTAAGTTATACTTTTAACATGTAGATTGAATCGTTATGTCCCACGTTGGAGTTCGATTTATGGATATTGTACTCACACTAACGAGACATGTAAATTAGCACCATGGAGTCTTACCTGAAACAAAAATAAATGATAACATATAAATTACAATAATACTCACTGAATTTGAAAACTATAATGTATATCACTATACTGTATTTGAACATTTTAAACAAAGAAAGTGGAAGAAATATTTTCAAAAAAAGAATGTGCAAGAAGTTATTATGTATGGTTTACTTATTAAAAATTAAATGTTATTTATTATTGCAAGAGGTAAAGAGCAATTGTTTTTGGCATGAATTACACTGAGGTTTAGCTGCAATAAAAATAAATTATTTATTATCTTATCAAACATTTTTTTTTTTTACAGGTAATAATTATATTTTATTGTATTGTATCTTCTTATGCTATTGTATTTTATAAAAGACATAAGAAAAATGTTATTTAAAATTTTAAATTAAAACTTTTTTTAATGAAGATGAAGATGCAAGGGTTACGTGGATGACGGGGACACCGTGGTTCCCAAACCCGAGGGGGCCCATCTCGAAACCAGAGATGGCTCAGGGTCAGTCGGGGTGCGAGGGATATGCTCTATGGGCAACCTTACACCCCGGCGTCTGAACACCCGAGACGGCGTGCGGTTTAAGTCGGTTCAAGCCCGACATAACCGCCCCCGCCGGCCGGCGGGGGGGGGGGGGTATGCGAAGGGACTTCCGCACGAAAAAAAAATGTTACGTGGATACCTTTTTTTTTTTATCGTGCGGAAATCCCTTCGGATAACCCTCCCGCGTGCTAGCGGGGGCGGTTATGTCGGGCTTGAACCGACTAAAACCGCACGCCGTCTCGGGTCTACAGACGCCGGGGTGTAAGGTTGCCCATAGAGCATATCCCTCGCACCCCGACTGACCCTGGGCCATCTCCGGTTTCGAGATGGCCCCCTCGGGTTTGGGAACCACGGTGTCCCCGTCTTGCCCCGGTTTGGGGGAGGGGCGCTAGTCGCCCCACCGTCCCGGCCTGCTTCTGCTGGGGTGACAGGTGGCCTCACCCGCCACCCACAGGCCTGCGCTCATGGAGGACGGAGGTCGTTAAGCGACCTCCGGCGCCTGAGTCGCCTGCGACGCGCGGCGAGCAAGTTGCGGGCTCGGCGGACCGGGAGAGTTCTAAGTCTCTCCCGGGCGCGCTCCGCCACCTCCTTCGCGAGCATTACATGCTCGTAGAAGGAGGTGGCGGCGGCCCATGCGCTCGCGCTCCGCACCATTGCCGCAATCATGCTGCCAAGCGAGAGGACTCCCACCCCGATGGCTGCCACGAGGTCACGCCTCGGCGCCTCCCACGCCGGGCAGTCCGCCAGCGTGTGCAGCCCTGAGTCCTCGCTCGCGTCGCAGTGACGACACTCAGGCGTTGGCTCCTTCCTGATCCGATGCAGGTGGTCCCCGAAGCACCCCTTCCCGGAGATCACCTGCGTCAGTCGGTACGAGAGGCTTCCGTGTCGCCTCTCCAGCCAATCCTCCATGATGGGCCTTACCGAGTTACGTGGATACCTGCTGTTTGTAATGAATATATATTTTTCGAATTCTGTTATGTGTTATATAAAGGAATTTAAAGGGTATATTTATGTTCGTCTCGTGGACCAAATTTCTAGGTTCAAGTCCTGGGTCAACCGAAAAGTTACTGAGTTTTTCTGTTAAATAAGGCCTATGAACACTTGCAACACGAGAGCTCTCGGTGTTGCAAGGATCGAGGCTCAAGGATATCTGGACAATTTCCGGCTCATAACTGCTACTTAGCTTACCACCTGCTTTACCCTATTAAGGCATATAGGGCAGTGAATTATTATGTAATACTCTGCCCCATATACCCTTATTTCTTTATTTAAATTTCTTAGGCTATTGAGACGTCACAAAGCAGGTTGCAAACTTTAGTAAAGCATATCAGATTAAACCAGCAACTAACCCCAAATACGTGGACAGGGAACAGTCTGTATCTCTACCGAGTCACGTGATTGTGAATTGTTCCAATCACGAAATATAAAATGAAGGAAGTACCTACCTCACAACTATGGCTAGTGTACCACAGTACTGTATTTGTTTTTAGCGTAATTACAAAATTCGTTTGGCTACTAACGGACATCTATTTTATCATATAATTTTATCATCTATCCATATTATACAATAATGTTAACGGGAATTAACGCGATCAAGGTTTAGGTATACCTTTGGATTGCCTGACGTTTCGATCAGGTTACATTGGCCGTGGTCACAGGCCGACTCCACGTGGTCAGCCTGTGACCACGGCCAGTGTAACCTGGTAAATTCCCGTTAACATTATTGTTCTATATTGACCATTATTATGACCAATCACATCACTGTTTTGTGTGACGATATTGTCCATAATAATATATGAGAGTTTGGCGACAATAATTTCCATAGTTAAAAGGTTTAAGGGCACTTTCTCTTAACTTTACAACCCCCTAAGCCACTGATTGATACAGTGCCGCAAGAATCCTTCGCTTTGAGGTCCTATGAAGACGTCCCGGTTAGAAGATTCGCCGCTGCAAAGGAACCTTGACTGACGCCCAGCCGTCGCGAAGGGTTTGCTGGTTTGCGAGGTTGCTGACCGGTAGCTAAGTTCCTTGCCACCAATGGATTACCATAGTTGTGTTTTACAAAGTTTACCGTGGTCATTTCTTGGAGTGCACCGGTTGTTATCTCATAAACTAGAATATACAGACGGAATTGTGCAGTATGAAGATTAGATTTGTTGATTATTTATAAATATTGTTTTGTCAATTAATAATATTTACTGATTGATTTTCATCTATGGTGTTCTTACAAAATTACCATTTCCTAAATGTGCCTTGAAGACAAAAAGTTTGCGGAATACTGCCATAGAGGGCCATGGACCGCACACTTCCAGTTAGTACCCCACCCTTCGTCTTGATTTAATGATCCTGGTAATAAATTCATATCGTTATTTCATACGTGCAACATCTGAGAGTAGCGGCCTCTGCGCGTGACATAAAAATAAAAATTATTGTACGTATCATAAATCAGGGACCACACATTATCCTGCCAGCGCGCCGATTTATTTGTATTATCCTTCACAAATTATTATGTTATAAATATTCGTATGAAATAGGGAAGACCTGGTGGTACAGATTTTTAAAAGGTAGATTTTTAAACATTAAATATACTACGAGATATCCGACCGCATGGCGCATGATGAAACAGTTCCGTTCGAGTATGACATACATACCCTAATCGTTGGCTCCCGTGAGTTAAGCCAGAGCCCAGAGGGTGTCCGCAGGCAAAAATGGTACAAAAGAGCGAAGCAGGATCCCAAGGTAACGCGGGTCAGCGGGTGACACCGCAGGGTACAGCCAATAGATAACGCTAACATTACAACAGTATTCTCAAAAGAACTTAATCGAACATATTGATTCTCAGAGCGTAAATGAGTTAAGGTTCTTATGACGACTTCACTGCGAATTACCCCTCTTCGATTTCAGTCTAAATTTCAATACAAATACGGCCAAAATATCGTCCAAGTCATTCCTATTTTTGTACAGTTACGTTTTTTATTTGAATTGTTAGGTCAATTATGTTTTTATTTATTGACCCATTCGGAAGGGATGTCCCAGGGTGTATTAAATATATAGATCGCCAGTTGTATTGTTTTGTCGATACTAACGACGAAGATGAAATAGAGGATGTAAGACTCCATGCAGCTTAAGTTCCTAACTAAAATCGCATTTTTTCAATGCCCAGATCATTGTACAACACCGTTATAACACCTATACCCACGCATAAGCATAAATGCCTTTATTCCTTCTAAATTGTTGCAAGCTTCCATAGTCAGTAACCATAGGCCTTATTCCACTCACATTTTACTCGTAAGAAATCTGCTGCTAACGATCCACACAATAATTTGCTCACAACAAATAAAATCAGAGTTGGTAACGTAATTCATGTGCTTCATGCACAACATTTTGCAGACAGCAAAGCAAATCGCCTAGATTTTTCTAGCAAAACAGACGGTAAATTGGCAAATAAGATTCGCATACGTGTGCACGTACGCTTGAGGCCCAATAAAGTGGATAGTCTTGAAGTGCTACATAATATTGGAATATAAATATGAATAATATCGTAAGCATAAAGGAACAAAAAGATAGGCTGTTATAAGAAAGACATACTGTCACATATTCTGCCTATTGCCTTTAGGACTTATTAACACACATTTACAAAAAACTTGACTTTGAAACAACTCTTTAACATTAATATCAAAAAAAATTATAGTATTGTAGAATATTACGTTTTTGTTTTCTTAATTAGTTCTTAGCGTAGCCGTTATTCCTTAGAAATATTATACAAAAAAGTGGTTTACAAAATAACCAGAATATATTTATCAGCTCAACAAGAAACATGAAAAAAAAAAGATATGTATTTAATTTTGCTTACCTTATACAGCAGTATCAATAATATTCTAAAGGACAAAATACCAGATATTACAAACAAAAGTAAGGATCTTCTAAATATAACTCACCAGTATCAACGGACTAGGTAACGAACCAAAAAGGTACCTATTAATTTAAACCATAGCATTAATGGCGTACTGTATACTTTCTCGTGGCAGAAAGTGTACAAAATATGTATACCGAACAGCACCGCGCCCAGTGCCGCGATGTGAAAATGATTTACGTAGTCGAAGAAGGAAAACCAGGCGATTTCCCCCAGTATAAATCGTACAAAACCCGACCCAAAAGAGTTATAAGCGAATCACATTTTTCCATTCGACGAATTTTTTACACTGAGTGATGTGTACTGAAACTTTTCGTACATGAAATCAGATATAAGTAATTATATTATTCGCATGAAGTTTATTGGTTGAAGTAATTGTTTTTTGACTTACTTACTCACTCATATACTTTCACTGTATATGTATGTATTTATACGTATGTATTGAGTAGCATACAACATGCATGAGTATATTAGATTAGTGTTCATGTTACAGGAAATTGGCCATGGTAGTGCTTTTTATAAAAAAAATCTAATGATTGAGTCAGTTTCAATTTATACGAATATTTATTTTGTTCAGTATATTTATTTATAAAATTATTAAAAGGACAATTTAAAAATATGTTAGTTGGTGATAATTAGCTATAATCTACACCACGTAGCTAGTTAGCTTCTAAGTACACCGTGTACTACGATAGCTACAGCTAATTGTAGCAGCAGTCGGGAACAAACCTCCCCTACTCCGCTGTAACGTGAAAATACCGCACAACTGCAATTTGAAACATAATTGAAGTTTGCAATGAAATTTCGTTCCGCGTCCAATTCGTTCTTTGTGTGTGATTTTGGAAAATATCACGCTAGTGACGTTATACTTTCGAAGTACTCGAAAGGCTTTGCGGTTTAAGTTCCTCACCAACTTGCCTCTGCATCAAGCGTGTAGGTTTGATCAATTTGGATATTGTATTCCAATTATGTATTGAAATTATATTCAATTGTAGATTTTATGTAACAACATCTTATGATACTCAAATTTCTATACTATAGAAAGTCTTTTTATTAAGTATTTTATACGTTAATAAAAGACTACGTGGGTTATTTTTACTTTGTCGGCTGCTATCGAATTTCAATTAATGTTATTGATAGTCTAAAAAAGAATATTAAGAAATTAAATTACAACATGTTTATTTCTTTCCAAAACACATTTTCTTAGATTATTAACTTTAAAAATACGTTACGAACATTTATTATATTCCCAGTGGCGTAGAATACTAGAACCACCCTTTCCCTTCCGTAGATACAAAGGGGTAAGGGACAGGGCTCATCTCCGATCGATGGTAAATATTCATCCCACGAAAAATGCCCGGTTGACTACAATAGGCTCCTGTTCACCTGTTACTTGGGGCCGACGATTCATATTAACTCTCGACTTGCTATCAACGAGAAAATACTCTTGTGAATTATATGCACGTTACAAAAGGCATACAATAATCTTGAACACGAACACAAAGCATTTACGCATTATCTTTTATTTAATTATTGGAAAAAGTTTAAGTACACCTTCATAATAGTAAATTTCAAATTGAAATTCACATCTTGGATTTGTAATTTGACAAAAAAGTTCGTAATATAAAGTCTTAAATTTCAAAATGCTTTTGTCATTTGAAAAGAAAAACTCAATTCGTTTTTTTATTAATACTATAATATCATTAAGGCTATATATTATTACACAAAAGAGGTCAGATATATACAAAACAATTGCAAATGAATGTACAATAAAAACTAAAAGCCGCGTTAAGGACCACGTAAAAATTTATTACAAATATCAAGTCGGTGAAATTCGGCGCCTGCGGAAAATCCAATAACTGAAATGAAGCGAACAAAATGATGCTTGTAAAGAAGATTATTGCGAACAATGTCGAGAGCAGCAATAAATATTCGGTCCGCCAAGTCTAATATCAAAATCGATATGCCTAAATAATTTATTCTCTTCAATTTTTAACTTCCAACATGACCATACCCTATTCAGCGAAGCTTGACACAAAGTGTAAACAAATAAATCAGTATTATGTCAAACTTTTATTGATAAACTACAATGACGGATATCATTCACTCTATTATAAAAGTATTCTGCACTACTCTGCGGTCCTTTTAATAAGTTAGAAAATGTCTGAAAACTGAGGATTTTACATTGTTTATGATGTCAACTTTTCATCAATTTAACTATAAAATTAAAGTACTCCATGATAAAAATCCAAAATAATAGACTTATTATTGCATTTCTTATGTTATAGTAGCTGTTGCCCGCGGCTCCACCCGAGTGAAGTTCTATTTCGGTTCACTTAGGGTTATTAAAAATAGCTTACGACCTATTCTCAGACCTACTAATCATAAACAAAAGTTTTCATAACAATCGGTCAAGCCGTTTCAGAGGAGTTCGATAACAAACACTGACACGCGATTTTTATATATTAGATTATTAGGCCTTTTGGTCATTTTCGTTTACATTTTGTGCCAGCCTTTGGAGAATAATCTAGAGTTCTCAACTAAAATTTATTGCTTATAACTTTGCTACTGGGTTTCAAGTTTTCCTCTTCTAACATGGTATTTTTGCATTTGTTTAAACTCTCTCTCACTCAAACTGATACACCTTTTGTACGCAGACAGCATTTATGTACTGTATATGGAGAAATTCAAAGTAAACTATTTTCATTTTGACTGTCTATCGCAATCGCTTTTAATTGAGTAGGCGTTCATTTTTAGGGTACCGTACCCAAAGGGTAAAGCGGGACCCTATTACTAAGGCTCCGCTGTCCGTCCGTCCTGTCACTAGGCGGAATCTCATAAACCTTCATAGCTAGACAGTTACAATTTTCACAGATGATGTATTTCTGTTGCCGCTATAACAACAAATACTATTTAAGGGGCACTTTCATACCAAGCGAGGCCGCGTAGGCGGCCAAAGTCCGCCGGTAACCCTGGGGTTATCCTTTCGAGGGCTTACCCGGGGTGCCCGGCAACGGACACTTGGGGAGGACACCGTGCGGTTTTATTCGATACACGACATAAACACCCCCGCTGGCCGGTGGGGGGGCGGGTATCCGAAGGGATTTCCGCACGTAAAAAAAAAGGGATTAGGTACGTGATTTTTTGCCGTTTTTGTTCGATATTTCTATACCATACCAGGCTATATCTCATGAACCGTGATAGCTAGACAGTTGAAATTTTCACAGACTGATTAGGTATTTCCGTTGCCGCTAAAACTATATATAATGAAATTAAAATAAAACAAATATTTAGGGGGGGCTCCCATACAACAAACGTGTTTTTTTTTGCTCGTTTTTGATCGATATTGATAACAACAATTTTGCATAAATATAAATAATACTTAATAATCGTCTTCTCCTGAATAATTATTATCTTCAGTAGGTAGGCATTCTATATCCTAAGTAGGTAGTTGTACGCAAGTACTTAATCTAAGTCAGTACGGAGTCTCGAAACCGGAGATGGCCCAGGGTCAGTCGGGGTGCGAGGGATATGCTCTATGGGCAGCAACCTTACACCCCGGCGTCTGTAGACCCGAGACGACGCGCGGTTTTAGTCGGTTCAAGCCTGACATAACCGCCCCCACTGGCAGGCGGGGGGGTATCAGAAGGGATTTTCCCCCGAAAAAAGAAAAGGAATTACCAGTCAGTTTATCTTATAAATTTAGGTTGTTTTGTAGTTATTTAGTAGTAGGCATTAAATACTTATCACAGTATCCTTGAACGTTTCAATGAATAAATTTAGCGTCTTTTTGCATTATTATAGGTACTCCATCCTCCATGAGTGCAGGCCTGGGGGTGGCTGGTAAGGCCACCTGTCACCCCAGCAGAAGCAGGCCGGGACGGTGGGGCGGTTAGCGCCCCTCCCCAAACGGGGCAAGACGGGGACACCGTGGTTCCCAAACCCGAGGGGGGCTCGAAACCGGAGACGGCCCAGGGTCAGTCGGGGTATCGGATGCGAGGTCGGTCGGGATGCGAGGGATATGCTTTATGGGCAACCTTACACCCCGGCGTCTGAAGATCCGAGACGGCGTGTAAGGAACGGTAACAGGTAGAGGCTTGAAATATTCACAGAATATTTGGGAATAAATGAATCCTATTGTTTAGATAATGGTACGGAACCCTTCGTGCGCGAGTCCGACTCGCACTTGGCAGATTATTTGTATAGAAACACATTGTAATGTTCTTCTAATTCTTCTAAGTTTTAGAAGTAATCTTAAATAAATAATTTAAAGTTATTTTTGCGTGTTAGGTAACCCTCCATAGGTAACTAGTCTCCCGAACATTTTTGCTACAAACCTTAAAGGCGTAAATCAAATTTTACTTATAATTTTTAACCATAAATAATACAACAGTAGGCAAAATGAATTTCTATCTTTTTCTGAGATAGTCCTTTTTAATCTGTTAACTCCCATACTCAATTACTAATGTAGCCAAAAAGATGACGTATAATGACACCAGCAACCTGTAGGCTGTGTCGTAGTTTCTTGAAGGGAAAACTTCTTTAGCGGCGTTGTGCACTTTTTTTGTAATGGGTTAAGAAGGTTAAACTCGCGTCAGGACACTTGATCTAATCGAAAATTCGTAAGACGTTTGCAGACAAATATAGAAGCGCTAATTTTACACTGTACTTAACAACCTTGGTGGCGCGTTCGTCTAATGAGTGGTCGTTAACTTCGTCAAGACTGAGACCGAATCCGACCGAGGCCCAAGAAACACTTTTTGTCATCATATAACTTTTTGTAATATTTATTCTATTTTTTGCCATAAATCTATTGACATAAAAATGCCCCTGAAACGCATGTTTAAAATATGGAAATAATAAAAGTGCATCTATTAATGAAAAATGTGACGAAGAAATAGCGAAAGAAAATGAGTGACTACTTTATAAATATATTGGTGATGATGGTTCTAATAATAATGATGGTGAAAAAGTCGTTGAAATTATGGATGGAAGTTGATTTTTCTGAGAGATAAACTTTTTAATGTAAAACAATTGTAATAGTTCTGAAGTGTTAAATTTTTTATTCAATATAAATTGTCATGTTTGTGTACGATAGCGCAGTAAATGAATATTGTATGTTACCACATTAATGATAGTACTTTTATACTGAAAATTAAAGCAATTCGTGCACAATTATTCCCTTTTTTTTTTTTTTTTTTTTTATCGTGCGGAAATCCCTTCGGATACCCCCCCGCGTGCCAGCGGGGGCGGTTATGTCGGGCTTGAACCGACTAAAACCGCACGCCGTCTCGGGTCTACAGACGCCGGGGTGTAAGGTTGCCCATAGAGCATATCCCTCGCACCCCGACTGACCCTGGGCCATCTCCGGTTTCGAGATGGCCCCCTCGGGTTTGGGAACCACGGTGTCCCCGTCTTGCCCCGGTTTGGGGGAGGGGCGCTAGTCGCCCCACCGTCCCGGCCTGCTTCTGCTGGGGTGACAGGTGGCCTCACCCGCCACCCCCAGGCCTGCGCTCATGGAGGACGGAGGTCGTTAAGCGACCTCCGGCGCCTGAGTTGCCTGCGACGCGCGGCGAGCAAGTTGCGGGCTCGGCGGACCGGGAGAGTTCTAAGTCTCTCCCGGGCGCGCTCCGCCACCTCCTTCGCGAGCATTACATGCTCGCAGAAGGAGGCGGCGGCGGCCCACGCGCTCGCGCTCCGCACCATTGCCGCAATCATGCTGCCGAGCGAGAGGACTCCCACCCCGATGGCTGCCACGAGGTCACGCCTCGGCGCCTCCCACGCCGGGCAGTCCGCCAGCGTGTGCAGCCCTGAGTCCTCGCTCGCGTCGCAGTGATGATGCACAATTATTCCCTAACCATTCCAAAATATCAAAAATGCACAACGTTAATATTCAAGTTTTCACTTCTGCCGGCACTCCCGGAGTGCAACCCGTCGTTTTTTTTCTGATTATTGTTTGTTGTGAAACAAGACACAAGACAGTTCTACGATTGTGAAAAAGTAAACAACAATAACAACCGGCTACGAAGAGGGTGAGATCTCCCGCCAGTCATCGAGCACACCCCTGGCTTATACATTACTGCCTACACCCAGAATGACAGGATGGAGAATACACGTATTCGCGCTACTATCCTTTGTCCGCTGTCCGTTTTATCATTACTTAAAATGAAGGGTAAAAATAAAGACGGAATTGATTTTTTGATCCGAAAGGGTCACCCAAGCTCTAAAAATATACGATTTCCTATAAAGTCTTCTCTGGAAATTACTCCTAGATTAGTTCTTAACTTTCGTTATTACATCGTTTTTTTTTCTTCACGGGCATCATTAGCGCCATTATCATGCCCTTTTTGCATAAACTTAAAAACGGGCCAAGTGGGAGTCAGATTTGACTTTTAACCGCACGCCGTCTCGGGTCTGCAGACCCCGGCGTGCGGTTTTAGTCGGTTCAAGCCCGACATAACCACCCCCGCTGGCCGGCGTGGGGGTATCCGAGGGGATTTCCGCACGAAAAAAAAAAAAAAGAAAGGTACGGACCCCAAAAATAAAAATGTGTCGTTGGATTTCTACGTCGCCGTTGGACTCGGAAGCCACAGATTCGATTCCCGCTCAATTTCTAGAACACGTATTACAAGCTAGTTAAGCTATGCTTACTCTGAGTTTCTTTTATATGCATGCAGATCCAGTTTAGGTTCAGAAGGTACTGGCCACCATTCCTGATGCTGTCGATCCTAAAGTGCCTAAATCCCAATACTGACGGCCTCGACAGATGCTTTTTCACGACAGTCTAGATAGCGTCGTATGGTATGTCGTACAATTATTGCTATCATAATAAGTAAATAAATACAACGAATTTTGTAAACATTATCCTCTTACACATAAAAATTAACAACGCAGCTGCCTGCAATCCAACCCTCCCACGCTGACAGTGGATATAAAGATCCGCCTCACACCAAAACATCCGAATTTCCTGCACAAACTCGCTACCCTCGACACATGTACATAATGACACGACATGTCAACCCCCCAGACGCGTGTGAAATGAGCGCACTTCAAACGGAGCTCTCCGACAACCCTCCAATGCATTTAGTTGCAGATTCTTATAATTTTTCTTCTCAGACGAATTCGAATGGAGTTGTACCATCTTATAGACGCAATAATATCTTTGTACGGCCTAGCAGTTTTCTTTTCATGTATAAACGTTTAGGGGAAAATTCTTTTGAAGAATAATGATGTGTTTTAAGGGATGCACTGTTATAACCGTGTATTATATTTTCAGTATGATTTTACTTTTAAATACGTTAAGATAAAGAGAGAAGGCTACACTTTGGGCCGGGCATTCATGGAAGAGATTCAACTGCGTTACGATTTTTTCTGTTGTAGGTATCAATTGATGTCATGGAGGATTGGCTAGAGAGGTGACACGGAAGCCTCTCGTACCGACTGACGCAGGTGATCTCTGGGAAGGGGTGCTTCGGGGACCACCTGCATTGGATCAGGAAGGAGCCAACGCCTGAGTGTCATCACTGTGACGCGAGCGAGGACTCAGGGCTGCACACGCTGGCGGACTGCCCGGCGTGGGAGGTGCCGAGACGTGACCTCGTGGCAGCCATCGCAACATGCTCGCCGCGCGTCGCAGGCGACTCAGGCGCCGGAGGTCGCTTAACGACCTCCGTCCTCCATGAGCGCAGGCCTGGGGGTGGCAGGTGAGGCCGCCTGTGACCCCAGCAGAAGCAGGCCGGGACGGTGGGGCGACTAACGCCCCTCCCCCAAACCGGGGCAAGACGGGGACACCGTGGTTCCCAAACCCGAGGGGGCCATCTCGAAACCGGAGATGGCCCAGGGTCAGTCGGGGTGCGAGGCATATGCTCTATGGGCAACCTTACACCCCGGCGTCTGTAGACCCGAGACGGCGTGCGGTTTTAGTCGGTTCAAGCCCGACATAACCGCCCCCGCTGGCCGGCGGGGGGGTATCCGAAGGGATTTCCGCACGGAAAAAAAAAAGGTATCAATTGAAAGAAAAGAAGAAAGAAAGAAAGAAACATTTATTAGTGCAAAGAGGCCACAAACTAAGTACATAAAATTATATAACACCTAAAGAAATGATTTTAAAATAACAGGAGCATAATAGTTATGTGGCACACAAATGCACCAAATGGGTGCCCAGTTCAGCATGTGCCAGATGGTAACCTGGCGCTGGTTTTATCCTGGACCCCGACTAGTTAGTGACACACGGACGCCCCACCGATGCTGTGTGTTAATGACGTGTGTAGTGGTGTGTTTGTGAAATAGATAGTGTGATAGAGTATAATGTATAAATAAATATAATGATACGGTTAATACATAACATATACAATCAAATGTGTGTCATCAATAAACTTAAATTAGCGATATATTAGCGTTTACGTTATCCAGCCTCCTTTGATGAATTATGATGAAATAGCGTCGATATATGACTTCGTTAGCGGTAAACTATAGAGGGAAATAAAAATGCCATTTACCATTTATAAACTAGGCCAAATTTCATCTAACTAAATTAGTTCAGCAGCTATTCCTAGTTCCATCATCAAAACAGCTCAATCGTAACAAGTCATACAGCATTGAGTGGTCACATACTTTTAGGGTTTTGAATCGATTGGACAATTAAAAGTGTATTAAAGGCTGTCAAAATTGTTTACTTACAGGTTAAAGAGGCTAATATAAATTGTGTTAAAAAGAATTTAGTTAATGCCGATTGGTTAAGCTCACTAATGTTATTCGACACCACGTTTTCTTATTTCTTACCGACCGCGACGACAGCACACACAAAATAGCATTAATATGTTACCTGGAATGAAAAAAAAAAACCGTTAGTATCATGTAAGTACTTATACTTCAATATTTTTAAAATGATATCTTACCGGGTAGTTTCTCATTATAGGCATAGATTAGATAATAATAGTTACTAAAAAGATAATTAGGAAAGCAGTTAATTAGCAGTTCAGGACCAAAATTATTTCACAGTCCGGAGTGAGCCGTTTCAGGTGTCCGTTTAAGTTTAGAAAGAAAGAAAGAAAATACAAGTATTAAACACAGACACTTAACAATTACTAAACATAAAAGACTTAACAAATAACAGATTAACAAATGAAAATAATGGACACGCCAAGTAAGACATTAAAAGAAGGTACCTAACAAAATAACAATAATAATAACAGCCTGTCACTCGCGTACGCGCCTCAGCCTGTATCGCGCGATTCGAGGTCTGATTAGGGTTTTTTTTTTTTTTTATTTAGGACACGTCAATTTGACTTCACCTCGCCTGATGGTAAGCTGAAGGTAAAGTCTCAGGAAAGAGGGTCACCATTAGTATGTGATGGTGACCCTCTTTCCTGAGACCATGTTAACAATGGTGGCACTTGGCTTGACGGCCTCATCAGACACACACAACTTCCAATCTCAAGACAACAATGCTCACCTAAAAATTGAAGCAATCTGACAAGAGTATGGAAGTAGACGTTCATTAGCATAATAAATACCATCGTCTCGAGAATACTATTTGTCTCAAGAACCTCCGCAGTCTAGTTCATGCTAATTTTCATTTTACAAATCGCCTTGCATGCAGCGCTTTTGAAACCCCGTAATGGAATAAGATTCCTGGTTAAATGTTAAAAGACATGTTTATTTTGCTGTGCAAGTGTTTTAGGGTTTGCCGCAACGGATCACGATATCAGGCGGGCTACATAAAACCTACATCCGAAACTTCGGCCTCGCAGGTGACACGAACAAAAATTTGTGAGTGATAGAAAAGGATAGAAGCACAGGAAAGTGCTCCAGTGCTGCCAGGTGTAAATCAACCTTTAAGCTATCGAATTCGTAATGAAATATCGTATCGAATCACATTTGAAAAACCTAACAAGTACTCAACCTAAACTTCAATGTGATAAAAAGTAAAATAAAAAATCGGTCAAGTGCAAGTCGAACTCGGGTAGGTTACACGATAGAATATAAATTTCCGCGAAAATTTTAATTATTTGCAACTTTTTTATTTTTCGGAATTTTCCTTTTTATTTTAACTTGTGCTGTAAGATCTTGCTTTTTGATAAATTTCACGATTCTAAGTCAACGGGAATCACCGTATCGGTTTTCGATCCAAAACCTATAGGATACCTACTTCCGTTTGACCTAGAATTGTCAAGTATGGTTAAAAGCAAGGTAACAGAAGAAGCAAAGGGAAAATTCTGAAAAATAAAAAAGTTGAAAATTAAGGTAAATTTTGGTACTTACAAGTTTCCGCGAAAATCTAAATTTACCCGTTTCTTTATATTGTGTTGACTCAAGACCTTGATTTTTATACAACTAATAGGGACTATAGACTTGGGGTGTGTGTTGGGTAACCTCCTCGAGTGTCGCTCCGATTCCGATCCCGCTGCAGTCCGGGGGGAACGGAATCGGAGCGGCCGGTACACCCTGGGCGGCGGTCAATGGCTTCCCCTTCACCCCTTCATAGGGTTGGCATTGATCGTCGGCCAATACCCAACGTGGCGGGAACACATCGCTCTCCAAACTCCTCTGCTTTCAGAGGAGACAGGATGAGCGATGCTGTTAGTGGTGAGATTGCCCAGGGTCAGCCGGGGTGCGAGGGATATGCTCTATGGGTAACCTTACACCCCGGCGTCTGAAGACCCGAGACGGCGTGCGGTTTTAGTCGGTGCAAGCCCGACATAACCGCCCCCGCTGGCCGGCGGGGGGGTATCCGAAGGGATTTCCGCACGATAAAAAAAAAAAAAAAAAAAAAGGGACTATAGACTTAAGTATCTGGTATAAACGTGCTAGGTCCACCCGTTCCTGAGATAATCGGTGGTGACACACGGACAGACGGACGGACAGACGGGCAAGAGAGTGATCTTATAAGGGTTCCTTTTTTACCTTTTCAGGTAAGGAAATCTATAAAACTACAAACTTAATAAATAACTATGTATAGTATTAGTAAGAGACACAAGACGAATTGTAGTCTTGTGTACCTTACTAGGTTTTGAAATTGCACAGCCGAATTATTATTGGATAAAAATTATCGCACGAATAAGTTGCAGCTAGGAATAGTGCAACGTAACGCGTTATTAAAATACTGATTTATCGCCGCCTGTCGCGGGTAGATACGCACGACCCGCCTGCGTTTTACTGCTAGGGGAAGCACCTACCAACGTTTTTCTGAAGTAGATTAATCTGTAACTGTGAATTTTTCTATTATACTCTTTTGAAGCGGTGGACTGTGAATTATTAATGCCTTACTAGGTTATATTTGCACTTTGGTGCTAATGACACTTAAACTTTTAAAATTTGAAAATGACACCACATGCTAAGTATATAAATAATGTCATATTCTATGTCAGTTTATCCAGAAAATGTATATCACGAATCTAACTCGTGATGTAAGTTTCTACTTTTGATTGAGAACGATCTTGAGGACCTGGGTTCGATATTATTGTTGGGCAAAGTATTACATATTAGGTCTTTGATTAGTAAATTTTCAGTAACAGCACTTGAGAGTCCGAGCTCAACTCTCATACTCGTTTTTACTACAATTTATTTCACTTTGGATTTCACGGGAGCGACTGATGTCCACCCCAAACCCGAGAGGAAAGCCTGCGCCAGAGCCTCGTTCATCAATCATCAGGTGTAGTACCGGTTTGCAGGTGAGGTTGGTGAGGCCTTGGGCCACAAATATCCCTATCCCCATAACCTTCGAGAATACTTAATTCCGTAATAAACAGTAGGAAAACCAACAAATGAATTCTCTATCAGCCTTTATCTCCGATGATCTGTACTCTGTAGTAGATTGTATAATTGTAGTGTGCAAAGAGTATTAATAGTCTAGTAGAAAATGGGCGGGCGCACCGCTGGTGCCGAGCAAGCGATTTATATATTTGCTTAAGTGCTGAGACAGCAGTTTTGTAAATATCTTATTGAAGCTGTTCTATTATAAATTCGAAGGTAACTATCATTGAGAGGGCAATAATAATCTAGGACATTATTATAATATGCTAAGTTTAGGTCTAGATAGTGCGTTGTAATATAGCGACATTTAGAATCAAACTTAGCATAGTTTTACATGATATTTTCAGAAGTTTACGCGAAGTCACACATTGAAATAAAACTATTTTTAACGGATTCTATCGCGATTTATTTTGATGTTATTTTATATTTTACATTGATCCCGAAATCATCATGGCTGCTGAAAAGCAACCAAAACGTTGGGATCAATGTAAAATATAAAATGACGTCAAAATAAATCGCGATAGAATCCGTTAAAAATAGTTGCATTTCAATTAGCATAGCATAGTTTGTTATGTTAGAGTTTTCTTCACAATCCCGAGGGAGACATCTCGAAACCGGAGATGGCCCTGGGTCAGCCGGGGTGCCTTATGAGCCACCTTAAGACGCGGCCTGCAGACTGAGACGTCGTGCGGTTTTAGTCGGTTCGAATCCGATATAACCCTGCTCAAAGGAAAGGAAGGCGTTCAAAACTTAAAGAACTAATATAAAGATCCCTATATAGTCAAAAGTAAATTGAAATAACTTTTTGTACACTTAAATAATTGGCTGGAGATCAGGAGCAATGTAGTCCTGGCGCTGATTGTGACGGCGGATAAGTTTTTGTGGCCCATAGCTTCTTTATCTTATTTGCATATTAATTATGGGTTGTGGAATCGACGTGTCATATCAAAAGCACCCGGCTTTTGATATGGCACGGCACTGTACATACATTAACTCTGAAAACATTACACTCTTTAGGGGCAGTCGTGTAATGAAACTGTTTTGCACGATAATGTTTACAGAGTCAGCCGTTCACCTTTTCCTATCGCAGCAATTATTCTGTTTTACAATGCATGAATTTAATTAATGCAAAATTGCCCAAATAAAAATTTAGTCCGTGTTATCAGACGTAACGCAACCGGAGGCCAAACTATTATTTAAGTGTAGAATCGCACTAATTCAGATCTGCTCCTCCTTCTTTCTATATCGTGAACAATGTCCACTGTCGTGGCATTTAGGTAAACCCCTCATTTCTCTTCAACTTATTACTATTATAAATGTGAAAGTATTGATAAAATCATACTAGAATTTGGAAAAAAAAATAGATTAAATGTGGCACAAAGATAGTCCAGTCAACGCGGACTAAGTCGCGAACATAGCGAGTGTGAAATATACAAGGATTAATAAGGTTAATTTGGATCTTGCTCAAGATAAAAGGTTATCTATCAGACATATATGTCCACAAAGTAACGGATAGGAACTACCTTATCGCCTCGCTGTCAATCGGGCGTCAACTGAAAGGCACGTAACTGCTACAGCTCCAGTTCAATACCTTAGCATATCTCACTGAATACCGAAGTTTGTTTTTCATTTTTCTGTTTCTTTTAAATGACATTACGCGTTTTGAATTCTACGAGTATGCGTTGCTGAATCGGGCCACTTTTGAGGATCGTAAAACCATTTTATTTTTTGAAATGTTAATAGCCATTGCATATTATTATTATATATTTTTATAGTACAAAATGTTTACACGAAGAATATCGAACGACACGGGCTAAGGAGCATGTCTGTACTGGCACCTACCATCTATATGTTTTTTTTTAATATCTTCGCTCGTCGCTTAGTTTTATTTCACTATCCGCAATCACGAGGCACAATAGTGTGGATCTTCACAGAATACATTTATTACTTTCCAAGGTGGTCTTATTATAAAGATATGAAGTTCCGTAACCAGCCAATTAGATAAACAAACTAAAATTTCAATAAAACGTTAAGGTACCTTGTCGGTTTTATACGAGCTTGTGTAACCGCTATGGCAATATTTCCTTAATAGATTCATTTGATTAGATTATGCTTATGTCAGCCATTATGGTATCTGCATCAATCAAAGATTATAAATTTAAACGATTTCAAACTAGTTTTATGAGTGTGCTTTTTACGCGTTCAATTTATCAATATTAACTTTAATTAATCTAATAACATTACATTTCAATTTTTAATACCGTGGACGTGACTGATTCTATCAGTTTTTGAAACCGTGAATTGACTAAACGTGAAATAGTATCATGATTTAAACTTGAATGATTTCATTACAAAAGTTTTTGATTTTTGTGATTATTTATTTGAGATCTTTAGTTGTTTTTTTTTAATTATTATATTTTCATCGGTTCTTCATAAGCGTGCAAAATTTCATATCTATCCGACTTTTTGAAGTACCTTTTTTTTTTTTATCGTGCGGAAATCCCTTCGGATACCCCCCCGCCGGCCAGCGGGGGCGGTTATGTCCGGCTTGCACCGACTAAAACCGCACGCCGTCTCGGGTCTTCAGACGCCGGGGTGTAAGGTTACCCATAGAGCATGTCCCTCGCACCTCGACTAACCCTGGGCCATCTCACCACTAACAGCATCGCTCATCCTGTCTCCTCTGAAAGCAGAGGAGTACGGAGAGCGATGTGTTCCCGCCACGTTGGGTATTGGCCGACGATCAATGCCAACCCTATGAAGGGGTGAAGGGGAAGCCATTGACCGCCGCCCAGGGTGTACCGGCCGCTCCGATTCCGTTCCCCCCGGACTGCAGCGGGATCGGAATCGGAGCGACACTCGAGGAGGTTACCCAACACACACCCACCTTTTTGAAGTACCTATACCAAAATCGAGTTTAAAGATTGCGTTACATACAAATGAAACATAACAATAAAATCATGATAACAATTAAATCAACTTCAAACATAGTTAACTCATAATTATTAAATAAATAAATTAGTGCCTACATTTCATTCATTTTGAGTTTTTTTTATTTGAAGTTGTTTGGCTTAAAAAAAATATAGAATTTTGTAATAAGCTTACTACAGCTAGTTTGCTCGACCACCTCAGTAGTGTACCGACGCCGACGTAATCACCCAGTTGAGTTCCCGTACTGATAGATTACATACAAACTGGCTTAAGTGAGTTATAAATCCATTACTTAGATTAAGATAGATACACTCCCTTAAGATCCACGAGAAAATCGTTATATCAAAACGTATTTCTTCGTACTCCGTGATACACCACTCACTTTTTCATCCAAGCGCCAATCCCGGTTGCGACCAGCGCTCGCACTTTGGAGCCCAGGGTCCACTCTTCCACTCCTCACATAATTTTGGCTTTAACAGGCGCGACTACTGTCTGACCCCGACAGGAAAACCTGCGCCAGAGCCTTGTCCGTCTGTATCTATCTATACTTTTATAAAATTGTAAATTAGTTGTGTCTGTATATGGAGATATTTAAAAAATACTACTTGGGTTATGTAAAATGAACGATTCTGAACACAAAAATATATTTATCTACACTGAAATCGAAAAATTCGAATTACGAATTCAAAGACGATTCTATACATACGCACTTTATAAACGCATATACATAAAATTAAAAATAAAACTTATTATAGTACCGCCACTGTATCATAAAACTCATTATAGCACCGCTATCTTTTTTAGGGTTCCGTTGCCAAATGGCAAAAAACGGAACCCTTATAGATTCGTCATGTCTGTCTGTCCGTCCGTATGTCACAACCACTTTTTTCCGAAACTATAAGAACTATGCTGTTGAAATCTGGTAAGTAGATGTATTCTGTGAGCCGCATTAAGATTTTCACCCAAAAATAGAAAAAAAAAACAATAAATTTCAGGGGTCCCCATACTTACACCTGAAACTCAAAATTTTTTTTTCATCAATGGTATTTATGGATAGGTGTTCAAAAATGATATTGAGGTTTCTAATATCATTTTTTTCTAAACTGAATAGTTTGCGCGAGAGACACTTCCAAAGTGGTAAAATGCGTGTCCCCCCCCCCTGTAACTTCTAAAATAGGAGAATGATAAAATTCAAAAAAATATATGATGTAAACTTCCACCGAAAATTGGTTGAAACGAGATCTGGTAAGTAGTTTTTTTTTTAATACGGCATAATTCGTAAACCGCAATTTACCTTTCATTCAATCAACTCAAATATAAAAAAGTTAAAAAAAAACATCATTATGTTACTTGCTGCTACGGATCCCTTAATGGGCGAGTCCGACTCGCACTTGGTTGCTTTTTTTATTCATTAAACTACTACCAACTACTAAGGTTTTAGTTAAAAATATATTGATATTTTTAACTAAAACCTCATAGAAAGACTATTCCGCTTCGCATCAATGAAAGAATACTCCAAGTATTCAGTTGTTAAAAAGCTTCGCTATCGGTCGGTTCAACGATCGGTTATCGCGTCAGGTAAAATACCTCACGGAACGATTTATCGCCGCAATGACGGGCGTGTGACTTCCTAGTCGCTTATCAGTCTACATTACATTACATTGTGGGTACGTCCTTATCGAAAAACGAGGAATTTCAGAATATTTTTGGAATACCTACTGATGATACTTTAATCTTGTTAGATTGGTTGTTAAGCTGTCATCTTTGAGATTTAATAGTGTATGCAGTTTAAAAATAAATTAGACGCAACTGTTTCAGAATGTTAAAACCTTCAAATCCAATGGCAAGAGTGGGGTTCAGAAGCGGGTATTCCTGATTCTGTTTACGTAAATAGGAATCGGTAATACAAAATTTATTCCTGGTATGGTAGCGTATAAAAATCGCATCAAACACAATCGCGAATTGGCAAACGGAATTTCGAACCAGTCTGACGGACTCAGGACCTAAAAAGGGGTAGCATTAATAAAGTAGATGCGGAAAGCAGATGATCAAGTGCACATTGGAAGATTCCTATGTCCAGCAGAGGACTGTACTAGTCTAATTAATTAATCAATACGTATATCCCTCAGATGTGACGAGCTACGTTCACTCTTCTAAGGACCTAATGGCTTTGACATGCGATCAACTCTTAAACGGAAAAAAATATCTTCCGCATACAAACACAGAATTTGATAAATATACATCATCCTTGGTTACTTTAAGCTTTATAGAGTAACGAGCCGTTAATTCATAGTATCAGGTACGCTCAAGCACATGAATATAAGTACAGACTATAATCTTTAAACAGTCGTTGCGCGGGACCACTACTACACGCACAGCTATGTGTGCGTGACATGTCCCCGATAAGGCGCGGGGTGACAGGACCGATGACTGTTCGGGGGACCAACTAGTTCACTAAGGGGACGCACCGTTCTGAATCAGTTACCTGTGGGGACGAAGTAAGGGTTGTCGCGATATCTATATGAGGGACGCAAATTCGCAAGTCGATTTTTTTATTATGAATGTTCTGATATTTCATAAGCGCTGCAAGTTAAAAGACCATCCCACTAAGAAAGGAACACATAATGTGGAGTAAATAAATATGTATTTCGTATTTTAAAACTATACATATCAAAATAATAAGTTAGAAATGTATTTTGCATATATTGTACAGGATTGTTTCATTTTTTGAAGTTATGCTTCTTTTTGGCGCATTAGGGAAAACTGATGAGAGTAAATTTTAACAACGCGCGCGCACGCTGCGCCTCACGAAAAACTGACTCCATGAAGTTAGATAGAAAACCGAAACCCTGAAGTTAGCTAGTCAACATTTTACTTCGAGTACGTTTGTAGAATTTGAGGTTAGTTGACAGTATGTATTATTTATTTACATCATAAACTAAAATTAATTTTTAATTTATTATTTCTACAAACAGGAAAACGCGGAGGATACAATTTTTAGAAACAGTTTTATCTTGTTATGTATAGTTTATTCTTACGTGCGTACATAAATATTCGTACACACACATTTTCTTAAATTTGTCAAAGATTATTTTATAAGCTCCACGTATAAACAGAATAAATATTATTTTACAGCAGGCATATTGTCAGATTTTACAATCGTTTTTACAGATAACATATCTCTAAAAGTTTTTTAATTAACTAGCTGCTGCCCATTGATTCACCCGGAGACCCTTAATCGCGGCAAATTTTTCGCGACCCTTCATCGAAGTTTAGTAAATTACTGCAGCGTTATAGACGTAAAAAGGAAACAGACAGAATTACTTTTGCATTAATATAATAATAATTAATTACGTTACGTGTCCATGTTTTAACACCGTAAGTTATAAACAGGCAGGATGCACTGATGGTAGAAATTTATTTGCAGTTAATAAACTAACCACCATCTTTGTCGATGTAAGGGGACAGTAGTATGCCAACAGTAACGTTAAATTTGTCCCTTAACCCAGTTTATCTTTTCCTTATGGCAATGTTGGTGCTTTATCTTTTCCTTATGGCAATGTTGGTGCTTTGTTGTGCTCAACTGTATGCTCATTACACAAGTCCACACTCATTTCCTCCACTCTCCAAGTCCGGCAATACCGCAATTCTTCATTTTCAACTTGAATACTTATCAGGTAGGTACCTTTTTTTTTTTTTATCGTGCGGTAATCCCTTAGGATACCCCCCTGCGTGCCAGCGGGGGCGGTTATGTCGGGCTTGAACCGACTAAAACCGCACGCCGTCTCGGGTCTACAGACGCCGGGGTGTAAGGTTGCCCATAGAGCATATCCCTCGCACCCCGACTGACCCTGGGCCATCTCCGGTTTCGAGATGGCCCCCTCGGGGGCATCAAGTAGGTACCTATATTAAAACTATTGTTGGTATTTTTAGTCATTTAATTCATCTGAGATGACAAAAATCGGAGATTTCAGAATTATTTGAACTGAATGAAAAAATTGGCAGCCCTATGAAAGAAGACACAAATTTTTAGGAATTCTTAAAACAGTTTTCTCTTTTTTTTTTCTTTCTGTCGTACTTATATATATATTCTGTGGCTTAAGTGCGCGTGTTTCTATCAACACTTGATCGACACCATGTCAAGTGACAGCTGTCATATTTCCCGCGCAAATGTAAACATGGTTTATCTTCGTCATTACAATTTCAACGTCACTAGATATTGATTTACTGCTGTTTACTCACAAGTTTATAGTCTAATCTTATTTAAGTTACAAGTATTTTTATTATTATCACAGAATACCTACTCTGGATATCGCCGGGCTCCGAGGAATAGGCCTCGGGCGCAAGTGGGACACAACGCTGAGATGATGATGATGATGACCTAATCTGGATATGGACTACGCGAGATGCTTGTGTTTGTGTTCACAAGACCAACAAACCTCGAGAGATTACATGTTTCAAAGTGTTAAAACCCCCACCCAGGAATCTCCAGTATCCTCAGGATTTTGTTAGTACTTCTTTATTTTATTAAAAATATAGTAAACCTGATCTGTAATTGTATTTGTTTCACTGATAAACACCTTTTTTTTTTTTTTTTTTTCGTGCGGAAATCCCTTCGGATACCCCCCCGCCGGCCAGCGGGGGTGGTTATGTCGGGCTTGAATCGACTAAAACCGCACGCCGTCTCGGGTCTTCAGGTGCCGGTGTGTAAGGTGACCTAATAAGGCAATTCCCTCGCACCCCGGCTGACCCTGGGCCATCTACGGCTTCGAGATGGCCCCCTCGGGTGTGGGAACCACGGTGTCCCCACCTTGCCCCGGAAAGGGGGGGCGCGCGTCGCGCCGCCGCCCCGGCCTGCTTCTGCTGGGGAGACAGACGGCCTCATCTGTCACCCCCAGGCCTGCGCTCATGGAGGACGGAGGTCGTTGAGCGACCTCCGGCGTCTGAGTCGCCTGCGCCGCGCGGCGAGCATGTTGCGGGCTCTAAATCTCTCCCGAGCTCGCTCCGCCGCCTCCTTCTCGAGCATTACTTGCTCGCAGAAGGAGGCGGCGGCGGCCCACGCGCTTGCACTTTGCCCCATGGCGGCAATCATAGCGCCGAGCGAGAGGACTCTCACCCCAGTTGCCGCCACGAGTTCTCGCCTCGGGACCTCCCACGCCGGGCACTCAGCCAACGTGTGCAGTCCCGAGTCTTCACTCGCGCCGCAGTGGTGGCACTCAGACGTTGGCTCCTTCCGGATCCGAAACAGGTGGTCCTCGAAGCTCCCTCACTGATAAACACCTATAGTTTTCAAAGGTACCTTAGCCATCGACCATTTTATCAGATCATTTTTTTTTTCAGTCGAGTGGCCGTAAATTTTTGTCAGGAAGTTGTTGCTCGACCATTGGTAGTAGTCATAGTCCTAAAGCCGCTTAAGCTATCGCTGCTTGCCCTTGCGTCGTTGTACCAATGGCGCAAAGAGACGCTGGAGCGGGGCCACAGGCCGGGACCCGAGAAATCGAAGCCTAGGTACAAGCGATACCAGCTCCGCCAAGAACATATGGAGACATGGATGGTGCGACTTGAGCAACCAAGGTGGGGAGAAGCCACCATCGTAGCGGTGAGGCCGGTCATGGTGGAGTGGTTGGAGAGGCACGACGGTGACCTCTCCTACCGGATGTCCCAGATAATTACCGGACACGGGTGCTTCGGTAAGTATCTGTGGCGCATCCACCGGGAGAAAACGCCGCAGTGCCAGCACTGTGAGGATCCTGGCGAAAACACGGGGCTCCTTAGTGGAGTACCCAGCGTAGGGGAGTCAATGCCGGGATCTCGTTGCGGTCCTAGGCGTGGACGTTCTCTCGCTCGAGACGGCACGCCGCCGCCTCTTTCTGCGAGCAGGTAATGCGCGCGAAAGAGGCGGCAGAGAGGGAGTGGGAGAGAACCCTGCCCCCCGAGTTCCGCAGTCTGCGGCAAGGACGACGCAGACTTGTCTACGCCCAAGACTACCGAACTCCACAACTGTAGTCGGCCGACTCGCCGTCCTTACAGAAGCAGACCAAGACGGAGGCGTGTCGTACCGACGCGGGATCTAATCCGATCCCACTGGCGAGGTCGCGATGGCGACAAAAGTCCGTCGGTTATACCTTTCGGACAACCGGCGGTTCGGCTTTTCGACGACCTCCGTCCTCCATGAGGGCAGGTCTGGAGGTGACAGGTGGAGCCGTCTGTCACCCTAGCAGAGGCTGTCCGGGGTGGTGATGCGTTGCGCGCCCCCTCCTCTCCCTCTTTCAGGGGGCAAGACGGGGACACCGTGGCTCCCAAACCTGAGGGGGCCATCTCGAAACAGGCGAGGGTTCTGGGACATCCGGGGTGCGAGGGAAATACCTTAGGGCCACCTTATACCCCGGCGTCTGAATACCCGAGGAGGCGTGCGGTTTTAGTCGGTTCGAATACGACAAGACAACCCCAGCTGGCCGGTGGGTATCAGAAGTCCGCACAAAAAGAGGGGGGGGGGGGGTTCGATCTACGAAGCGGCTGAATTTCCATTGTTTACGTGAAACGATTGCCATCTGACCTCCACAGCCTATTCGCGATTTCGAAGTTCTGTACTTAGACCAGTTGTCGGACTTTTTGTGCCTTAAACTACCCATATACCATAGATAATCCTATGGCAACCGGGACCGACGATGGCCTAACGTGCTTTCCGAGGCACGGAGACATGTAATATAATTGTTTATTACCACTACAGCTGAAGTAATAGCAATATAGCAAAATCGTCTCTATAAATTGTAATAATGGTTCATAACGTTGTAATGTCATACATACCTACCATAATATTAATGACAAAGACACTTACAAAGTTTGTCTACGCAGTTGTTTGGAGTATCTCCCTGAATCAAATTTATGGTCGTATTCAAATCTCAAAGAGAGTGCTAGTTCGTGAAATCAAGTGCTGAGTCGTAGGAGTGTCGTGCCGCTGTGAGGACCGGTAAAGAGGGTCTTAGGGTTGATGTGAAGTTTGTCATAGTGAGTTAAGAGGCTGTTCACCAAATTGCCGAGTTATTATGTGTTTTGGATTAATAATTTAATTATTTATTTTTGAAGTGAATATACAACGCATTATTCCGTGAATATTTCAAGCGTCGACCTGTTGCCGTTATTAATATCGAGCAAAAAAATTGTAAAAAAATCCCGTTTGTTAGATGGGAGCCTCTCTTAAATATTTATTTAATTCTGTTTTTACTATTTATTATTATAGCGGCAACAGAAATACATCATCTGTGTAAATTTCAAGAAAAAAAAAAGGTGGCGATAACCCAGTGGTGTACGTAACGGATTGCCGAGACGAGGTCTCGAGTTCGATCCCCAGTCGCCCCGGGCACACATCTCTGACTTTTCATAGTTATGTGTGTATTAAAAATGTTGATTATCGCTCGCTTAGTAATGTGCCCGGTAGATGGTAATAGGCTCGTACCCTATTACATTCGGACCTAAACATAACTGGCGAATCGTGGGTGTGCAATACACCTTTGCCTACCCCTTCGGGGATACAGGCGTAGAGTTATGTTATGTTATGTAAATTTCAACTGTCTAGCTACCACGGTTCATGAGATACAGCCTCGTGACAGGCGGGCGGTCGAACAGGGGTGTCTTAGTAATAGGGTCCTGTTTTATCCTTTGGGTATGGAACCCTTCAATTTTTAAAAAGCATTTTGGTAAACCGTATGATCTGTCGAAACAAAATCTACCTACGTTTTCGCGAGGCAAATGAACCTTCAGAATCACAGATAGTTTGATTAATTTTCAATTAGATTTTGATATGTTAATTCTGTAAATTTTCGTATATTTGTAAATCACACGTTTAACAAACGTAATTTTACTGAATCGGGCTCCTGTATTGTAAATTGTTAGTGCTCTCATACATAATTGTGCTGTGCTTTAATCTAAATGTAAATAAGAGCATATTTTCCTTAAGTTTATTGAAGCTGTTTCTCTCTTCTCGCCTCATTACATTCATCACCTAGAAACGCTGTCAGCTAAACCTGAAGTCGTTTGAATATAATACGTATTCCCTTTGATATAAGATAAGTTGAAACAGGCATTGTTTAGCATATTTAAAATAAACTGATTATTCTGATATTCACCGGTCTGTAACATATCACGAATTGATAAACAGTAAAAAAATCGTTTGGTGAATCACCGATTCGTAAAATACATTTGGATATCAACCAAGAATTGTGTATGGGTTGTTTATCGGCCTCACCAAAATCAGCTCTTCTAAGTAAGCCTCACCTGCCAGCTGGTATACCTCCTGACTAACGGACGAGGCTTTACTCTTGAGGTTGAGGGTTACGTAGCATTCGCTCCCAAAAAGCCAAGACAAGTCGACAAGTAAGTGTAGGAGAGCGGACCCTGGGCTCCAAAGCTTTGAATGCAACAGGGACAAACGCTGTTGATGATAATTTTTTTTTTCTATGGATGATAGGCTCACGTTTGACCTCTATCTCACTTGGTGGTAAGTGGCGATGTGGTCTACGATGGATCACGCTTGCCTAGAAGGAATTTAGGAATTTTATTTATAAGTAAGATAAGTATAGCTCGTACTGAGGATGATGAGCATGAGTACAACTGATCCACTTCTAAGGACATTTTATAACTATAATAATAAATAATAAATAAATAAATATTCTACGACATTCTACACAGCGCTTTCTAGACCCAAAGTAAGCATAGTTTAACTAGCTTGTGTTATGGGTTCCAGAATGCGGATAAACATACTTATATACTTTTTTTTTTGTAAATACATACATATTATACATAGAAACACCCAGACCAATGCAAATAGACATATTCATGCATACAAATATTTGCACTGAGCGGGAATCGAATCCGCGCCCTCTTTCGTAGCAGTCGAATGCACTACCGCTACGCCACAGAGGCCGTCTATAACTAACTATGGAAGAATAATATTATGTACCTTTTTTTTTTTTTCGTGCGGAAATCCCTTCGGATACCCCCCCGCCGGCCAGCGGGGGCGGTTATGTCGGGCTTGAACCGACTAAAACCGCACGCTCTCTCGGGTTTTCAGACGCCGGTTACGTACCTACCAAGTGAAGCGTCCAAGAAATCTTATGCGTCCTTACATGGATGTAGGAGGGAATACTGCTAGACAAGCTGTTTGTGTGTTGTGAACAAGAAAAATTGGCACGGTTCCTGGGTGAGGCGGGAATGAACTTTGTATTTCGAATTTTGAATCGTGACGCAGAAACTAGATAAATGAGTAATGAATTTAGACACCTATCTGTATACAGTCTGTAGCAAAACTAGTGTCCGATCAAAAAGGAGCACATAGGTAACCATAATATATGAAATTAACATAATACACTAATTATATTAATACACTGATTATATTAATATAGTAGTCATGTAGTAGTGAGGAAGAGAGTAGCGTAGGGATGATGACGATTAAAAAAATACACACTTAATTTTTCAAGTTTTCCCTTCTGTCTACACTCCCGGGACCACTGCTTAGTTTTTCGTTATTTTTATTTTGAGAGATGGTTAGTTCATTAAGTGGTGCTCCTGTGTTGCCATGTAAATTTCCGCATCGACTTTGCTTGTTTTTGTTAGATAATTTTTTTAAACTTATTTTCCAAAAAGGAATACATAAACAGAACCTAATTTTGATACCTGTATAGGTACACATTCACGGATCGGACACCAGTTTTGTTACATATTATAGGTATAGCGCGCACCTTCCAGTCATGTCACCTGTATGTTCAGATGTCTCAGCTACAAAAAGTTAGTGGTTGGGTTGTGGTCTTTCGCGATGCCAAATTTTTTGTTCCGTACAGCCAGTCTAGTATAAATAGAAGTCTTTGGACTAAAATCGTTCTTACGTAATGACTAAATAGCCCCTAAGGTTGTAGAGCTATCTTACCGGATATCCAAACTCTCATTTTGCCAAGACATCGCAAGAAAACGGATCAAATTATTTAACTAAAACGATTTTATCTACCATTGCCCTATAAAACGAAGTCAAATGTTCGAAAAGTCGAGTATCCTAGCCGACCTCTCGTGAGTTTGGACATATTTTTCAGTTAAAGACGAAACGATAGTACACTTTTGTTACATTTCGGTTCATTGAATTGTTCCACGATGAAAGAAGATTACCTATAGCTTTTATATTGATTACTAGCTGTTGCCCGCAGCTCCGCCCGCGTGGAATCATGAAATAGTGTGAAACTTTTTAATTTTCTTAATTTTCCCTTCTGAAAGAATCGTTAACAAAGTATTAGAATACTTATAAAAAACCGGTCAAATGTGAAGTAAGACTCGCGCACTGAAGGTTCCGTACAAAACGCTGTTGGAAAACTGGAGTTAGCAATATCTATAGCCCGCAGGTTAAGCAACCTCAACTCAACCTCACTTGCTAGTCGGTGAACCTGCTAAACAACGGACGGAGTCAAGTCGCAGGCTTTCCTCGCGGTGTCAGGAGGTCAGACGGCATTGGCTCCCGAAAAAACTAACATACCAATCAAAACACGTGTAGGACGTAGGTGTCATCCTCATATAGTGCCAATCGATGCCCTCGCTAACCAAGCGGTTTGATTTCTTTCTTTCTCGTACGATAAAGAATTGGACCACTTTCCCCACACACGTGTTCCCTTCTTGCTACAACCCGGGGTTCTCTAGGTGGGGCGTGAAAAACCATCTGTCGAGGCCGTCTAGAGACCACCATTCTTCAGAGACAACCTCTGGAAATGGTGGTTCCTACTTTTTTGGACTTCATCTGGCGGGGTGCAGTTAATTTGACGGACTAAATATAGAAAAAAAAAACTAATAAGTGGACCCCGTGTGTATAAATGCAATCTTTGGACGCAAGTGGGAAATCGCTATGAGTATGATGATAAAGTTCCTTTCAACTTTCTCCGATTTAGACATTCCAAAATGTGAGGACACTGAAATATTTCGCTCGATAAAGTCACAAATCGTTAATACGTCGGCGCCGAAGCCGTAAAGTGGCACCCAGGCGATAAATCGTCACCTTGTCTATCACCATCAAGCGACTAGTTTCGCCTGAACACTGGCAATACCGGTAAAACAAGAATCGACACAATTCGACGACTAAAACTTTACGTTTGCCTATAAAGGACTCGTTTAGAAACAAAAGTTATTACAAGATCAAGGCTGCCGAGATTGCGATGAAAAAAGTTCACTTTATACTTTAAAGTTGGCACCAATGACTTTTATGTTTACTACAAGACTGGCTGTATGGAACAAAAATTTGGATTCGCAATTGCCATCAACCAGCCAACTGCGCGCAACTTTTTGTTGCTTTTATACAGATATAGATTGAACACTATCAAAGCGTTAAAAATTCATTAACTCATTTATCTAGTCTCTGCGTCCCGTACACCTCCCAATTCCTGGCTCACCTCTGGAACCGTGAATAATTTTTGTTTTAAACGGTTTGTCCAGTAGTATACATACTTTAAAGTTGACACTTATGAAGGAATGTTTTAGGTAGTTATCTATAACCACTGCGCAAGTGCAAATGTTTTCATAGACGCCAATTTCAAACCTTTCGTACCAAACTTTCTGAAGACATTGAAATAATTAGCATGAAAATTACAATCTTCGCTCTGACCCCTTAGATACTGCAATTAAAAACCCCTGAGTGACTGTCAATGGGAATTCTCTAAAACCAATTAAACGGGTAATAAATAGTGTTGTTCGGCCCACAAACTCGGTACACAGCTTTCTTCAGACATTCCCGAACGACCTTCCATCTTGATTGAAATAGGAAAGGTTTACTGTAAATAGTAGGTAAACTGAATCTTAAGATTTCCTAAGATTCTAAGCTAGAGGTGTGACTGCCGCCGGATTCACCAGATTTTCATCGGCCACTGGATCATCGATAGCGCAAAAAATGGTATTTTTTTAATAATTCCTAGATGTCGTATCATACCCATTCCAACGATCGACTCATAACAATTCAATTAAATTTTTAAGCATTTTGTATGCTTACTTTTTTCTAAACATTTAGATCGGAAAAAGAGAACATCTAGGACGGGACTTGAACCCGCGACCAGTCCCGTACAGGGGGAATGCTCTGACCAACTGAGCCACCTAGACACGTCCCAGATATTCGAAATTCTCCGATACATTAATAAGTCTTAAGGCGACGTTGGAGCCATCTACCGTAATTCTTGCGAACTACGGAAACAATGAATAACTTTACAGTCATTTTTAAACATTGTTTTTTGATGACTACCGCCTAATTAATTCAATTAAATTTTTAAGCATTTTGTATGCTTACTTTTTTCTAAAGATTTAGATCGGAAGGGACTGGTCGCGGGTACAAGTCCCGTCCTAGATGTTCTCTTTTTCCGATCTAAATCTTTACTCATAACAAGTTCAGAGCGTAACACATGTGTTACATATCTATCGCGTCTTTCTCATTATTAGCCGACTTCAAAAAGCAGGAGGTTCTATGTTCGTCTGAATATATTTTTTTCAATTGCAATTAAACATACGGCAGATTTTAAGTGTGTCCAAGACCTTTCTAATAGAAAAATACCGCATCACAATCCATTCAGCAGTTTTTGCGTTCATTTAGCATAACGACAAAAAGATAAACAGACAAGAATACCAAAAAATAATAATTTTGTGTACAAAATCGTTCATTTAACATAATCCAAGTTTTTTTTAATATCTCCAATGTACAGATACAACTAATTTACAATTTTATAATAGTATAGTTATATGTATATATACCCTATAGATTGTTTTAAAATATCGGGTTATTACTTTCAGTGCAGTAGTACGGTTCACAACAAATTAGACTTATTACTACAAAAGTAGTATTTAATTCAATTTCAACTATTTAGATTATTTTGTAAATCTAACTAAACTAAACTAAATATAACTAAAATAAAATAAATAATTAAAAGAAACTTGAACCTAAAATGCATCGTGGAATTCCTCCGCATCGCATGCCTCCTGTGGTAACGTGCCCAGAAGACTGGCAGCATTGCCACGTTGTAGGGCAATATTTATTCTCTGTGCTAAAAAGAAGCCAGCCTTCTGGTCACGAGAAGCGTCAAAATATATTATCTCACCCATATACAACGTATATTGTATTCAAGTTCAAAATGAAAATAACCGGATAGCTGGATACCGGAGAAGTACTCAAATATGCTCTCCAACACTATTCTAAGTACTGTAGATAGTCTTCATTTACATAAACAGACGGTGTTATTGGATGTGGGAGCTATAAATTTACCCGGAGAAGTGAAACGAGCGACAGACCCCATAAGTAGTAATGACAATATCACTTCATGTACGAGATGACATACATATATTCGTTAACGCTCATGTTCACTCAGAGTTTGGCGATAATTCAGAGAAATATCGCTGAGATAGAACCATGTTTTGTAATTTAAATATTGTTCATAGTTTTCAAAGACTTACTTTGGGGATACTAATAACATTCGTACTCACGCTTGTACAGTGAAATTTGGACAATTAGGCCCTGGATATGTGAGAAACCTCCTTTATTGATAAATTACAATGAGGACCTTTCTCAAAATATGTAGATTGCGTTAGTGAATGTATCATAAAAATTGATACTTACATTAGTTTTTGACAAAATGGCAAACAACGAAACATCGAGACGAATACACAACCTCCTTTGTTGAAGTCGGTTAAAATGAAACGATATATAACAAACAACTCATAGATGCATTTCGCACTTCTATATCTAGCGTGTTGTCATCCATCTTGTAATACAATCTTCAACTACTACAATAAGGGCTGGCATGCCGGGACTAGGGCATCTAGACTAGACGAAGTGACATTCTATTCACTGAATCGCTTCGAAACGAATCCATTTTGATTGATTTTTGATTTTCATTGATTATTTATCGATGGCTTACGTGACACTTCGATGATTATCATAATAATAGAATAAATCATTTATTTCGAGTTATAAAGAGTCACTAGAGATATTTCAATTCTATACATCACTTAACGTTTCTACTGGCGTTATCGCTAATAGAATGCCACTTTGTCTACAGACCCACACCAGTTGGTGCTCAATTAAGCGATGAGTGATTTGTGAACGGGTGCGCGGCACGAGAGCGACTAGCTTCTGGCATCCGAAGCGTATAAATGCCACCACAGACAGCTCATTGGGATTGGTACTGTGTCGTTCACACCAATAACTTTTATAACTAATACTAGCTTTTGCCCGCGGCTCCGCCCGCGTAGATGTCGGTTATCGCGACAAAACATAGCCTATGTCCTTTCCCAAGGTCTAATCTACCCCTGTACCAAATTTCAGCAAAATCGGTTCAGTGGTTTTTGCGTGAAAGCGTAACAAACAAACTTACATTCGCATTTATAATAGTAGGGATATTCTAGTTATTAGGTTATAGGCTTCCAGTTTTCAGTGGTGAAAGGTGAATTGAAAAGGAAGTTATTATAAACTAAGAAATTTATTAACAACTAGCTGAGGCCCGCGACTTCGTCCGTGTGGACTTAGATCTGGGTTTAAATTTTGTGTACAGACCCCTTACATTTCAAAAAAACATGACCTGAGTTATGCAAAACAAAGAAAAAAATTCAATAACAAAAATTATCTTTATTGCAAAAATTTGTGGTGACACACAGAAGGACAAGAGAGTGATCTTATATGAGTTCCTTTTTTACCTTTTGAGGTACGGAATACCTGGGGTGTGTGTTGGGTAACCTCCTCGAGTGTCGCTCCGATTCCGATCCCGCTGCAGTCCGGGGGGAACGGAATCGGAGCGGCCGGTACACCCTGGGCGGCGGTCAATGGCTTCCCCTTCACCCCTTCATAGGGTTGGCATTGATCGTCGGCCAATACCCAACGTGGCGGGAACACATCGCTCTCCGTGCTCCTCTGCTTTCGGAGGAGACAGGATGAGCGATGCTGTTAGTGGTGAGATGGCCCAGGGTCAGCCGGGGTGCGAGGGATATGCTCTATGGGTAACCTTACACCCCGGCGTCTGAAGACCCGAGACGGCGTGCGGTTTTAGTCGGTGCAAGCCCGACATAACCGCCCCCTGGCCGGCGAGGGGTATCCGAAGGGATTTCCGCACGATAAAAAAAAAAAAAAAAAAAAAAAAGGTACGGAATACCTAAAAAAAGCGGCCAAGTGCGAGTCGGACTCGCCCATTAAGGGTTCCGTAGTAGCAAGTAACAATAAATATTAAAAATAAGATCACTCTCTTGTCCATCTGTCTGTCTGTGTGTTACTACCGATTTTCTCAGGAATGGGTGGACCAAGCAAGTTTATACCAGACACTGAGGTCTATAGTCCCTATTAGAAAAGATCTCCTGACTCAACAGAATATGGATAAGAGAGAGAAAGATATGGGTAAATATAGATCATCGCAAGTACAGACCTACTGTTTAAGCAAAATCGGCAATTCTGAGTCAACTGGAAGTACCCTATAGGTTTTGGGTCGAAAACCTATACGGTAAGTTCCGTTGACCTTGAATGACGAAATTTGGCAAAAAGCAGGGTCTTACAGCACAAATAAAGGAAAAAAACCAAAAAAAAAATTACAAATTATTTGAAGATTTTTAAAACATACATAATTGACGCCAATTAAGATAGTCCTTTAAAAATAAAATATAAGGAAAATAAAAAGTTTATCGTATGCATTACTTCCCAGAATTTTTTCCTTATTAACGGCACTATCGAATGGTGTAATAATACAAGTTGGGTTGATTTTTTTAAATCCATGGGCTGGATTTCTGGCTACAAGTGCTGATTTTTGAAAAATCCAACTATGCAATTTTGTTCTGTGGGCGACTGCACCTTTCAATGGAATTCGATTCATTAACAACTCTACTAACGCCTAATTGTGCTATAACTTCACGTTGATAGGATTTGTGGCGACTGATTTATTTATGATTCAATTCGAAATGTCTCAATCTGTTTAGACTAAGGACTAAATGTATTAATTGGAAAATATTATAATTGTATGTTAGTTACGCAAACGCGGCTGAACGGATATGGGAGAAATTTGACAGGAGGCTAAAAGGTTTTTTTTTATTACTAGGTATGATATAACAGACTTAGATGAAATTTGGCACACAGATAGGCCCACCTGGATTAAAATGAAGGAAACTTTATTCATCAAAGTTTTAACCTTATTGTTTATTTCTTACATTTTTTAAATTTATGTCTGGACCTAATTTCGAAGTAGACGCAGACGAAAACAAAAGGTTTTATACCATTTATGGAAGGCAATATGTGCATGATAAGACCATCACCATTTTATAGGTATTCGTTTTAGGACGAGCAGTTCTACATATAAACGGAAAATGTAACAAAAATATTTTTTCTGTTTCATTGGGAACTTCAAACTTTTATATCAAAAACCGTCGAATAATTTGATTCATATTTCGAGTTCCGTTATTACATCCGTGTCAACACCGCATTGTAATCAAGGGCGTGCACAGGGATTTGTACGCCAAATGACTTCTACTGTAATTAATCTAGGGGTGTTGCCGCACGCCGCTGGATTAATTACCCTACGTGCATTTTGTATTAGCTCTTAGTGGGGAACTCACGAAACAAGAGGGGAGCCGGTGGTGAAACAGCGGTACATAGCATTCAACGTCTAAAAGGGTGTGAGCACAGATGTTTCAAGCAGGTATGAAAAGAGCTATTTGCGATGAAACTTTATCAGAATTAACGAAAGAGCTTTATTCAATCTCAATAACTGCCTTAGTAGGGCAGCGGTAGTGAGTGCATGGCGTTCTTGGTTTGATTCTTGGGTCGGGATTCTTAGCTCCGTGCGAATGGAAAAAGTGCTGAGTTACTTTATTAGTTAGTTACGTTATTTAAGGCCACGAGGGTATTTGACAACTTTAGGTATTTTTGTCATAGTAAAGTTGCCACTTTACGTCCGCGTCCAGTGTTTCGCGTCAATATACAGAAAAACAACGAAGGTAAACTTAAGGTGGTGTTGTAGTATCAACACAAATAATGACGCAACTATTATTTACATAGAAGATCTTTTAGTTGCACTTTAGAAAAAAAAAAAGTAATATAGCTATCAGAAAGTCGCTCCCATAAAAGCTTATATGAACCAAACTATGAAAAAAAGCAATAGAAGACTGGGTCCACCCAGGCACCAAGCTGCAAGGTCTTGATGGCGGGCCCATATACCCATAGGGCCCCCTAAACCCAAAGGGGCCATACACTAATAGGCCCCATACATATATGTAATTCAAGGGGCCGATACGCTCGTGGGACCCCATTCACCTATAGGGCCCCATACACCCATGGGTTTCATATACTCATGGGCACCAATAAGATCCGTAGAGTATCTGGGCAAGAAAATGTGAGATGGCAGTCGCTCCCGTAAAATTCACAATGAACCAGGTTAGGGAAAGGAGAAGTAGAAGAGCGTACCCTGGGCTCCAAACTGTAAGCTTTGGATGCAACCGGGATTGGAAGTTAGGTCCAAAAGCTTCATAAGCAATGAAAACATTATACAGATATTTAGAGGCAGGCAGTAGTAGTATTTGGTAGTGTTGAAGGATGTCGCTGGTAGGTACTGTACACAATATTTAATACCACCATTAGATATACGTCTATTAGTACCAATGTCAATCATTACAAATTCTCGAATTGAATCGACTAATATAAGTCATAAGACACTTAATGCTATTATAATGCCGATACATTACTTAGTTTTAATATTTGTGCAATGAGTAACTACTTACTTATTTACACAACTTATACTTTACAGAAAACAGTGTACTAATACTGGCATAGTATTCGCAAAAGTTCTAGTCTCAACTCTTTAAAAAGTTGTAATATTACAAGGAAGATATGCGTCTCACTGCTGCAGCAATAGGAACTCAGGTCAGCATCTGCCAGGCCATAAGAACCTGACGCTGGTTTTCAACTTGGCTTTAAAGTAACACACGATCACCGAATGATTTCTAAGTTAATTACAAGTGAACTTAGTCAAATCTTGTGAAAAATGTGTAACGAAATACACAGAATGCGATAAGTCAACAATACTGACAAAACTGAATTCACACGCGAGGTAACTCGATAATCTACATCAGCACTGTAACCGAAACCGTTCATAAATAACACCAATGCCGGGAGTAATCTTACGATAAATTGAATATCAGCACATATTCCAGTGTCCAGTATTATCTGTTGGGCAAATAACCAATTTATAAGACGACTAGACTTAGTGTCGGGTACACGGGATAGTCTCGAGTGATCGAGTTAACAAGGTTGGTTGTTCTGGCTTCGTTATCGTTAATCGACTGTCTGTGACGGTGGAATAAAGATTGTGGTATTACTTGTTTACCATGTTTTAGATATAAAGGTAGTGAATATTATATACTACTAGCTGTTGGCTTGGCTAGCCCGTGTAGAATTTTGATCCCGTTCTCGCTACCTATTCCAGGAATAAATAGTAGCCTGTGTTATTCCAGAATATTATCTATACCTGTACCAAATTTCAGCCAGATTCGTTCAGCCGTTTGAGTGAGATTGATTAATGATCGAAATGTCGTCGCGTATTTTTATAAGATTATAAATGTTTAGGGCCTTAGGCCCAACGGGTGGAAATATTTCTACAAGCAATACTATATAAATAATTTATTTCACTGACTGCCTAACACAACAACAATATTTTAATTACTACAACTAACCTACTATTACTACCTACTACATTACTACTAAACAATTACTTCTTGAAATTGAAAGCCTAAAGATTTATAACCAATTACTTCATAAGGAGTATTAACGGTTTCAGACTTGATATTACTTATATTTATGTCTCTCTATTATACTAATAAAATAATATACTTCTGTAAAGTTATTAGGCCCGTCTTAATTACTTGTTTGGGGTTCCGTAGACGACATCGTATTACCAAACACATTTTGTCAAAATATACCGTTAATATATATATTATTTTTTAATATTTAGGACACGTCAATTTGACTTCACCTCGCCTGACGGTAAGCTGAAGGTAAAGTCTCAGGAAAGAGGGTCACCATTACATACACGTACCATGTTAACAATGGTGGCACTCAGCTTGACGGCCTCATCAGAAGCGGATTGTCGTCACAGCACCGCGTGACACCCACCGGTCCCACTAGTGCTGCGACCACAATCCCCCTGTCCGGCTATGCACTTGCTAACCCCTGAACGCAATCAAACCGAAATTGGATTACTATGGAGGGTTTTTCGCAATCGTGCACGGTGGTACCCACCCGGCCGAATTTTGTGACAAATTTGTGTCATCAAATTTCTACCACCAGTAAGTATGTGTTATATTACTGTCAAAATTTATACCGTTAAACTATGGCGAGTAATGAGATATATGTTGCTGAAAGACGAACAGACAGCAAAGTTTCTTACAGAAAAAATATCTATGTAGACAACACTATTAGAATAAGTAATAAAATTTAAAAAAAGAAATCTAACTTACGTGCTGCCTGCCTTGCTTCTTCTACAAAATTACTTAAAAGGCAAGGAGACAGGGTTCTCTCCCGCTCCCTCTCCGCCGTCTCTTTCGTGCGCATTACTTGCTCGCAGAAAGAGGCGGCGGCGTGCCACTTGCTCCCGTCGGAGACCACGGCCCTCACCAATGTCTCCAGCGAGAGAACGTCCACGCCCAGGACCGCAACGAGATCCCGGCGTTGACTCGCCCACGCAGGGCACTCCACCAACGTGTGAAGCGCCGTGTCTTTGCCAGGATCCTCAAGACAACGCCGCAGTGCCAGCACTGCGGCGTTGTCTCCCGGTGGATGTGCATTACCATGTAAACTGCCACCGAAAATTTGTTTGAACGAGATCTAGTCAGTAGTTTTTTTTCATACGTCATAAATCGTAAACCGCAATTTACCTTTTATTCAGTCAACTCAAATTTTAAAAATTTACTTGCTGCTACGGAACCCTTCATGGGCGAGTTCGACTCGCACTTGGCCGCTTTTTTTTAATTAATAGGAAGGCATGTGGGCAATAAAACGACGAGTTAGATGTGCGTCCTATAATAACGTTGATATGTATCCGATGGCAATTAGTTGTCGCGTGTATTGAGGCGTTAAGTTTAAAGGCGGCTTATCACAGTGCGTGATTGTGCAAATTGTATCACGCACAGGACACGGAGACACGCGACACGCATCTATTGCTTTCCACAATGCAATATGGGCTGTATCACCGATACGGATTCATCTGTACTTCTAGAAACTTTTTTTGCGGGTTCGCGGTTATTAAGCTTCGTGGAATGCCGTGAACATCTAATGTTCAATTAAGTTATTTTATGACAATATTGTTAAGTGGATATAAGGTGTGACGTGTTAAGTTTGTATGCTCAATGGACACTTGGAGGGAAACCGTGTGGTTTTAGTCGGTTCGCTTCCAACACACTCATTTCATCGTTGGCACCAATGGGGTGGAGACCGTGGGTGGTTCCACAAGTACAAAAAAAATCTAAGTAGAAATGTCAGTCAAATGTGCGAAGTCATGAGAATGTAAAATGTAAATGTATTGCTCGAACTAAACTGTTAGTACTGCTAAGTGTAATGGATAGCTGTAGGTACGGGTATTGCCTTTTTAACCGACTTCAAAAGGAGGTTTACTGCTTGACATGTATGTTTGTGATTTTCTCGCGTTTGCCGTTTGATTTAACCGATTTTAATATGGTTTTCAGGAAAGTATTTGTTACATTCTGAAGAAGGTTTTAGTATAGTTTATGTAATCTAAATTCGGTTCTATTTTTTCAGAAAAATCTAGTGGGGCGGAAATCACACAGTGATTGTCAAACTTCGGGCCAAACTTAGATATTTTTGTTGCAGTATTTTATTCAAAATTACAGACCCTTAGGCTTTATGCATATTATTCGACGCGTCTTTATATATTGAGCAATAAATATGAAGAAAATGAAATGAAATCAAACGTCTTCGACGTCAAAAACACAAAAAAAATGATTTTATATTTCAGTTTCTTTCAGAGTCTGGTTGTTTTATGTAAATATACAATATACGTATTGTCATTGTCACTCAAATGTCAAAGTCAAATACGCGTTACTCTGATAACTCGAAAGAAACTCACTTGTAAAAGATTTTTAGGGACAATTTGTATGGTAGGTACCGAAACCTTCAACGTACAAACCCCAAAATCTAATCAGTTCTTCCCATTAACCAAACAAGATGATTGGCGAAATATTTTTTTAAATCGGATAAGTGGTTCTTGAGTTATTGCGTACCGCCTTTACTTTTTGCATTTTACGCAAGCTTACCACCAGGTGAGGTGCAGTCAAATGGACGGACCAAATAATATTTAATTGTCTATCTTTTTTCTATAGTTTAGTACCTTTTTTTTTTCTTGCGGAAATCCCTTCGGATACCCTCCCGCCAGCCAGCCGGGGCGGTTATGTCTGGCTTGAACCGACTAAAACCGCACGCCGTCTCGGGTTTACAGACGCCGGGGTGTAAGTTTGCCCATAGAGCATATCCCTCGCAACCCGACTGACCCTGGGCCATCTCCGGTTTCGAGATGGCCCCCTCGGGTTTGGGAACCACGGTGTCACAGTCTTGCCCTGGTTTGGAGGAGGGGCGCTAGTCGCCCCACCGTCCCGGCCTGCTTTTCTATAGTTTAGTATCTAATAAAACTAGGTGTATGGAGCTCTACCAAGATACTCGGGGCCCAAGCCAACCTCACTAATTAATAAACGATCAATGAAAATCTTAATGGAGCCACCCATAAAGCCATACATGTTGTACTCTACATAATATAATGTCATCATGGCGGCAATAATACCACGTATTTGGACCATAAAGATTGATGAAACTATATCATATAATAATAATAGGAATAATCTATTTCGAGTCCAGATGTCAATAACATATAATAAATAAAACAGTTCCTAATAAAATGTTCACAATTGAATGCACTTTACGAAAATCTAAAGTATAATAGGCCCTATAAAATAACACCCACTTTCTTCTCTAAGGCTTGAACCACATTGAGCTCACGTATGTGGGGGCAAGGCAAAGACAGCAGAGCGCAGGGCACTACCTACCTGTTCTCGAAGCGTTACGGTTGTAACGTATGGTTATACGATATGATGTACTGATTAAACATACCAAGTTTCAAATGCAGAGCTTTTTTTTTTTATATTTAGGATACGTCAATTTGACTTCACCTCGCGTGATGGTAAGCTGAAGGTAAAGTCTCAGGAAAGAGGGTCACCATTACATACACGTACCATGTTAACAATGGTGGCACTCAGCTGGACGGCCTCATCAGAAGAGGATTGTCGTCGCAGCACCGCGTGACACCCACCGGTCCCACTAGGGCTGCGACCACAATCCCCTTGCCCGGCTATGCACTAGCTGACCCCTGAACGCAATCAAACCGAAATTGGATTACTATGGAGGGTTTTTCGCAATCGTGCACGGTGGTACCCACCCGGCCGAATTTTGTGACAAATTTGTGTCATCAAATTTCTACCACCAGTAAAAAAGCTATTATACTATAAATAAGCTATTATACTTAAGTGATTATTATATATGTCCAAAATACGCAGATTTCGTCTAACACTCACTGACTTTGTTAGGGTACTTCCTGAAGTATAGGGTATCCCATCCCTTAAAATAGAGGGGTGAAAATTTGTATGGAACTTTGGTAATTTTAAAGCTAGGAACATAGAGATTCGTATTTCGAATATTAGTTGAATGTGCATAAAATACAATCGTAAAAAACCGTCAAGTACGAGTCGGACTAACGCACTGAGGGTTCAGTATACAACTAGATTGAGGAACAAACTTAAAGTTGCTTTCAGATAAGGGTTCATTTTTTTCCATTGGGGCCTCCCTGGCGTAGCGGTAGTGCATTCGACTGCTACGTGAGGGGGCACGGGTTTGACTCTCGCATTGCGTTTGATTTGCATTGGTCTGGGTGTTTCTATGTATAATATTGTGTATTTACGAAAAAAATGTATCTAAGTATGTTCATCCGCATTCTAGAACCCATAACACAAGCTAGTTAAGCTATGCTTAGATAATTTGTGTCTAGATAGAATAGAATAGATAGGTAGAATGTCGTAGAATGTTTATTTCCTATCGAGGTACGGAAATTAAACAGCCAAGCCAAACAGTTTGACTAAGGTGTGGGATTTGTAGAGAACTTTAGACTAGAATTCACGCAGGCTTGCATAGTTAGAAGCTTGGCTCTTCATAGGATCTGATAACTTTTTACAGTATAAGCAAAGGCTCGACTTGGCATTATTTAAGGTGACATCACGTCACATCACGTTTAATTGGTTATTTAATGACTTAAATAACCAATTAAACGTGATGTGACGTGATATGACTACTGCAATGCGTAATTACAATGCATTGGGGTGTTATTTAATTTTCTTGCCAAGGTAGTAAATGTCGGTAGCTTAGTGGTTAAGGAGTCGACCTAACGATCGAGAGATCCCGAGTTCGAATCCTGGTCAATACACTACAGACGTGAACCCACTCCTAACACAAGCAACTTAGCTTAGCTGGAGGGATTAACGGGAATACTAGTGATTTCGGTTACTAGTACTCTAAAAAAAAGAAACTGAAAATTAAAAACGTAATTCTAAACCTATTTTTGAAACTCGCAAAGATGTTGTATAGCTCCGACCTATTAATCCAACGAAATAGAACATTGGCTATATCTCCATTATAACAAATCTGTCACTCTACACCATAAAATCCGAGTGCGCAGTAAAACACATCAAATGCTATCCCGTATGACAAAAGATTACATTTTAATTCTGTGATAAAACGCAGACGGCATGTTATCCACGGCAGACATTGTAATAGTTATGTAAAGTACAAAAAACCGTTAAATACAACCAGTCCAACATTTTAGTCATTGTATTTCATGCAATAAATAAATATTGTAAGCTTTATGCGAGCCTAAAGATTTCAAGACGTGAAAAGAACAAGCAAAAAAAGCGGCCAATTGCGAGTCGGACTCGTCGAGTAGCAAGTAACATAATAATGACTTCTTTTTAATTTTTATATTTGAGTTGATTGAATGAAATGTAAACGATTTATGACGTATTAAAAAAAGCTACTTACTAGATCTCGTTTAAACCAATTTTCGTTGGAAGTTTACATGGTAATGTACATCACATATTTTTTTTAGTTTTATCATTCTCTTATTTTAGAAGTTACAGGGACGGCGACGACACATTTTACCACTTTGGAAGTGTTTCTCTTTGTTTGAAAAAAAATTTGAGTTTCAGTTCTAAGAACCCCCAAAATTTTATGTTTTTTTTTTCTAATTTGTGTGAAAATCTTAATGCGGTTCATAGAATACATCTACTTACCAAGTTTCAACAGCATAGTTTGTGACATACGGATGGACAGACAGACAGACATGACGAATCTATAAGGGTTCCGTTTTTTGCCATTTGGCAACGGAACCCTAATAAGAGACCGAATGAAAAGTCTTTTGTTTTAGTGCTACACAAAATAACAAGTACCAAATAAAAATTGCACCAAAAAAGAGCCAGTTCAGCACAATGCCTGTTACGAGTACCTGGCACTGGTTGTCAACTGGAGCGCAGTCAAACCATGTACCATGGCAGTTGCGTGGAGACGAAGACTTTGGCAGTATTTTGCAGACTATCGGAGCAAGTGTTCCGATGAGCCTTTTTTAAGTAATTACAACCTCTGCTGGGGTGCAGGCCCACCCAGAACAAGAGGAGTAGGGTTAAGGTGTCCCCCATAATTGTGCAAGTGCAAGCAATTACAACACGAACTAAACGGTCCAGTACCTATTTCCTTATCCGCACCTTAAACACTTGGAACCAACAAACGTTTGTTATATATATATATATATATATATATATATATATATATACATTTATATATATAAATAGGTTCAAGTGGGTCTTGGAAACGAGATTACTATTTCACGCGGCCCTAGGATTGTATATTTATATAATTATATTGAATGTATTTATTACCAGGATAAAAAGTATGGATCTACTTCTTTGCTACTCCAGACTATAATCTGTGCCAAATTTCATCTAGATCTGTTCACCCGTTCTGGTGTGACTACGTAACAAATATCCCTCCATCCATAAAAGAAACGAAAAAAGAAATAGGTCTGCTATAGATGTTGGATCTTTAAGTAGAAATATATGTAGCTCACATATACTTTCGTTTATTGACCTCCAAATCAGTATGAAGCAAGCACGCACTGATGATGGTGATTCATCCACCCATCTATCCATCCATCCAGCCAAATTTTCACATTTATAATAGTAGAAAGATTTAAACCATATATTGCTAAAAAATACCATTCACCACAGCGATCAGGACAGGACTCGATTTATTCAGTTTATTGACACCGCTGTGTCTAATACCTGTCAGGCAGAGTCGTAAAATATCGAGTTTAGGTTGTAAATTATGGTACCTTTGCCTAGTGTGTCAAAGTAACGACATTATTGTTCGAAGATATTTTGAGGTTTATGAGGTAAGTTTACAATTTACCTCACAAACCTCAAATAACTCTCGAGTCTAGTCTAGACTAACTGCGTTTGAGGTTCGTTCTTCCTAATATTGTAAGTGTAGCTTCTTGAGTACCTCCTTTAGGGTGGCTTCAGGGGTCTGTCCTAAGGCAAGTGTCCTTAAAACCGTTACCGTAACCTTTTTGGAAACTAGTGCTACTAAACTATCATAATTAAAACCAAACACGTCACACAAAACAGTGACGTCACTGTAAGTAGTATAAGAGTTTGTATAATGGTCCGCTCAAGTACCGCGTACTAAGTGCCGATAAGATGAGTTATAACCGACTCACGCGGTGTGGATAAATTTCATACATACCTACATATCTACTTTTTTCCATTGGGGTAGGCTGAGACCGTATGTTTCCACTTGCTGCGAACCTGGCATTCACTTTTCGCTCTTTCTACTTACATAATTGTTTACATACATGCCGATTACAGATATTCTTGACCTGACCTTTCCTTAGAATGTCCTCGCATGGATCGACCCTTATAATTATACCTACATCATCCCTATAGGTATATTTCAGCTGTGGTTGTTCCCCATTAAGGAACATTTCAATGTGCGTGGCTGACACGTTCTTGGCACCGACCACGAGCGTTTCGGGTCGTATTATAACAATATATTGGATAGGGTATAATGTAGGACGAAGGTTTATGATGTAATAAATAAATCAAATCAAAATAATTTGTGACAATCGCAGAGTATACGGTTTGATTACGTGATAAGTTGTGAAAAATAGAACCTCCAAACCTTATTCCATATCTAATTCCCTTACAAGATAAATAGTATGACACATTTAAAATTCCAAAAAATTCCGATCCGATTCAGCGACACTACGGGGCCCAATTCTGAATCTAAACCATCTAAAGACCTACTGAAATACACACCTGAAATTTCATATAAAATTGATTCAACCGTTTATTCATACATTCATTCATAGGAACAGAAGGTTGGGGTGCTTGGTTGGGGACCTCCATGCGGGGATGCTTGGTTGGGGACCTCCATGCGGTGCACCCTGGGCAACGGAGACGGCAGCGCCTCTCTCCTAGGGTGGGAGAGACGCTGCCGCCTACGGCCAACTCCGACCGAGGCGAGGACGGCCCTGTTGAGGGCTGTTCGGAAGCTTTCCACGTGTCCCTCTGATTAGCAGATGGCACAGTGGAGAGCAAGTAAGGGGGCCATCTCGAAACCGGAGATGGCCCAGGGTCAGTCGGGGTGCGAGGGATATGCTCTATGGGTAACCTTACACCCCGGCATCTTAAGATCCGAGATGGCGTGCGGTTTTAGTCGGTTCAAGCCCGACATAACCGCCCCCGCTGGAGACCCCCCGCTCTCCAGCGGGGGCGGTATCCGAAGGAATTTCCGCACGAAAAAAAAAAAAAAAAAAAGGTACAGAAGGTTTTCCTGGGGCCGCTCCTGTGGAACATCGGATACGACTGGCTGCTTCGCGGTGAGCTCGTACCCGGTGCCGCCGTCACGGCGTGTGGGGCGACTTACCGCGAAGCGACCCTGAAGGCCACGACCGCAGTTGCCCAAGTTGTGGAGCGGATCCGGCGGCTGGGTCTCGAGGTGGCTCTGCATAAAACCGAGGCCCTGTTCTTTCATGGGCTCCGGAGCAAGCCACCTGAGGGATCCAGTCTCATCGTGGGAGGTAATCGCATCGGCATCAAGCCCCAAATGAAATATTTGGGGCTCGTGCTCGACGGCCGATGGGACTTCGGAGAGCACATCCGAAGTCTGGCCCCCAATTTGAAGGGCACAGCTCGCGCTCTGGCGCGGCTGCTGCCCAACATGAGGGGGCCCGATGACTCCTGCAGGAGACTCTACGCGGGGATCGTGAGTGTCCATGGCCCTGTATGGGTGCCCAATGTGGGCGGAGGCCCTGAAGGCCGGAAGTGTGCGGATGCTACGCGCTCCGCAGCGGGTGATGGCCATCAGGGTCATCTGCGGGTACCGCACGATATCCTTCGAGGCGGCGAGTCTCCTTGCCGGAACTCCGCCATGAGACGTGGAGGCGAGAGCCCTTTCGCAACTGTACCAGTGGCGAAAGGAGATACAGGAGCAGGGACGGAACCCCGAGCCTCGAGAAGTCGAGGCCGTGCAGTCCCAGCTCCGCCAGGCCATCGTGGTGGGGTGGAAGGAACGACTTGGGCGACCAAGCGCAGGGCACGCCGCAATAGCGGCGTTAAGGCCCATCATGGAGGATTGGCTAGAGAGGCGACTCGGAAGCCTCTCGTACCGACTGACGCAGGTGATCTCCGGGAAGGGGTGGTTCGGGGACCACCTGCATCAGATCAGGAAGGAGCCAACGATTGAGTGTCATCACTGCGACGCTAGCGAGGACTCAGGGCTGCACGCGCTGGCGGACTGCCCGGCGTGGGAGCCGTGACCTCGTGGCAGCCATCGGAGCGGGAGTCCTCTCGCTCGGCAGCATGATTGCGGCAATGGTGCGAGCGCGTGGGCCGCCACCACCTCCTTCTGCGAGCATGTAATGCTCGCAAAGGAGACGGCGGAGTGCGCCCGGGAGAGGTTCAGAACTCTCCTGTCCCGCCGAGCCCGCAACATGCTCGCCGCGCGTCGCAGGCGACTCAGGCGCCGGAGGTCGCTTAACAACCTCCGTCCTCCATGAGCGCAGGCCTGAGAGTGGCAGGTGAGGCCGCCTGTCACTCCAGCAGAAGCAGGCCGGGACGGTGGGGCGACTAGCGCCCCTCCCCCAAACCGGAGCAAGACGGGGACACCGTGGTTTCCAAACCCGAGGGGGCCATCTCGAAACGGGAGATGGCCCAGGGTCAATCGGGGTGCGAGGGATATGCTCTATGGGCAACCTTACACCCGGCGTCTGAAGACCCGAGACGGCGTCCGGTTTTAGTCGGTTCAAGCCCGACAAAATCGCCCCCGCTGACCGGCGGGGGGGTATCCGAAGGGGGTTTTCCGCACAAAAAAAAAAAGGTACAGAAGGTTTTTAGATCTTTGTAAATAAAAATGAATCGCCGAAATGTATGTAAGAGCATAACTTCTGAACGACTACTCCAAATTGAATAATTATTTGTGTTCGCTATTGTCAGGAGAAGGTTTGTATGAAAAAATAATATTTGGAAAGTCCACAGCAACATGCAACAGCAATAACAGCAACTTATTAGTGGCATATATGCTAAAAAAAGTTTAAAGTGCACCGATAAACAGATGCGTGTGTGCTAGAAAAATCTAAAAACTGTAGGTACAGTTTTTATCATGCATCGATTTATCGGAGCAGTTTAACCGTTTTACATACATAACGTTATACATTTACGACCCATTAGTTTTAAACATACTATTTTTAGTAAGGCAACGATTCCACTGTGATAAGCGTCCAATGTCAACCGTCACAGCACCTGTTAACCATAGCCACACACCAGAAATAAAAACGAAGGTAAAAGAGAAGGTTTGTATGAAAATATAATATTTGGAAAGTCCACGGGTAAGGCTCTATAATTGCACCAGGGTGTACCCAGGGCACGCAGCTAGTATAAAGATAAACGCACATTTAGCTGAGTCAGCGAACATTAAATATAACTTTTTTACGATGTTTCCGTACACACTAACTGCCACCTAGGCTGCTAGGCTCATAAATTTTTAAGGTTTATATCCAATACCTTTTATGATGGATGCCGAATTAGCACTAAACTTAATTGAAAGAATTTTCTAACAGAATCAGCAAATTTAGAAACACTCCTTCCTTTTTTATTAGGAGTTTAACGCGATGCGGTGGTACTTGGCACCCGAGACCGGCGGGTAAAGGGAATTTAGTTATTATTACTTACATAAGCGGCGATAGCCCAGTGGCGTACGGGACGGACTGCTGAGACGAGGTCTCGAGTTCGATCCCCAGTCGCCCCGGGCACACACCTCTGACTTTTAGTAGTTATGTGTGCATTAATAAATGTTAATTATCGCTCGCCTAATAATGTACCCGGTAGATGGCAATAGACTCGCCCCCTATTACATTGGGACCTTAACATAACTGGCGAATCGTGGGTGTGTAATACACCTCTGCCTACCCCTTCGGGGATACAGGCGTAAAGTTATGTTATGTTATGTTACTTACATTATCAATCCAGTGTCTACGCCGACATGCGTATATTTTATTATAATAATTTATTTATTGAATTTATTCCTAAAAAGCTAAATATTTTAAGTTATATTAAAACCTATTCGTTTTATATAATATTTTTCATGTTTAGTATTCAATTCGATAACGTGATCTGTAAACGACACGCAATTAGTTATTGCTAAATCAACGTTATCATTTCATTCGTCAAGGTAGGACGTCCCCCAGCTAGATGGACTGACGACGACCTGAAAAAGGTAGCTGGGATAGACTGGATGCGCAAGGCGGAGGATCGGGTGCTATCAGCACGATCGTTGTAAAATGGGAGAGGCCTATGTCCAGCAGTGGACTGCAATAGGCTAATTGATTGATTGATTGATTTCATTCATTATATTCTACCTACCTTAAGTTCATCCAATTGCACTAGCGCTCTCAATACCAAAAATTGTAAAAGGAATAAATTACATTATATTTCAAGTTCAAGCACTTATTTTATTTGTCTTTGTTCTGTATTGAACATCCAGTAGGGTACTAGATCATATTTCACTGTTGAACATGGGCCACGCTCAATGTGCGCCTTGCACCCGATCCTACGCCTTCCTTCCTTCCTTCTTGTCTATCCCAGGTTGTTAATCCGCCATCCAGAAATGACTATGACAAAATGGTACCGTCTTAAGAAATCGATTGCTTAAAACCCAGATGTAACCTAGGAAGGAATCAGGGACCTGGCAGATATCGTCTTTGCTGTCCCTAGTTATAGTGCTTATGCTAAGACGCACTATGAAGGACAGGAGTTCTATCTCTTCCCTTTCTGGCATCCCCTTTGTGTACATCAATTGCGTCCTTGCAAAATAAGACGGTTGAATCCTACGCTCTATCGCTCAGGACCATGAACAGAACCATGGCCTCTAACGTCTTGATGGCCGACGGAAAGTCTTGTCACTGTTGCACTTAAGCTGGGCATTCAACAAGTGTGTGCGTGTGGCATGGAGTCCTCAAAATTACCTTCGTATTGATAGTATGGTAGAGTCGAGTCTCTGTCTATGTGACACGGGCAATTCAACCATAAAAAATAGGAAAATGTTTGAATTATATTCTTTGAATAATAAAAGAGGTACTTTATTATACAACGCGTAATACCAAAGTATCCCTTAGGCAACCAAAATATTGTACATACATCATAAAAAAAGGAATCCCAGCTCGAATCTGCGCTACTCCTAATAAAAACCGCTACTTGAGCACCTACTTACAGATTTATTTTAGGGATTGTTCTAGATTTATGTTAGCTGATATGTAACAAAATGTGGACGGAATTTTATGATCATGATTTCATTCAATTTCCTTCAGCAATTTGATTTCCTGTACACCATTAGGTGTACAGGGCTCTACCAACACGTTCGGGGCCCGTGACAACCTCACTTGCTAATCGGTGCAACAGCTAAATAACGGACGAAGCCCCAACGCAGACTTTCCTGTCGGGGTTGGGCGGATAAAGGACAGTCGCTCCCAGAAAAGTCAACATATCAATCAAAGATAATAAGCGGACGCCACTTATTCGTCCACCCGGGCTCCAAAGTTTAAACATTAGGCGCAAATGTGAAATCGCCATGAGGATAGTGATAGAGAGAGAAGCCTCAACCTGTTGTTATGGCCTCTATCTGACCATACTAAAATGTATAAAACCCATACCGTTCTGACGAGTAACAACACGAAAGGAAAGATGAATGTAAATCCGGCTTTAAACAAATAAGTAAGTAGTCCGCTACTAAATACTGACGGGTTGGTCGGTCAGGTGGATTTAGTTAATAGACACATTGAATTACGAGAATATGTGTGTAATAGCTCAACGAGTAGACATTGCAGATGACGTGCATGTTTTGGGCGCGTTACCCCCATGAGTAATGGAGCTCACCGAGGGAGGGGCAAAATACCTAGTATCAATGTGAAGCCTCTTCGTTTTCGTTTCGTTGTAGTGTTTTTGAATGATATGGCAAATATAGGTATTATTTTTATTGGGAACTTACCCTAATTAATACAAGATCTTCATAATAAACCATCCCAAATGTCCCGTATAAGTTAAAAAAATACGTTCCTTTTGTCAAATATCAACTCCCCAAGTAGGTTACAAATATTATGGATAGTTTAGTGACGTTCAGATTCGGATGTTGAATACTGCCAGAACAATGACTTGGCCGACATCAACAAATGCAACTTATTAGTGCCATATATGCTAAAAAAAAGTTTAAAGTGGACCGATAAACAGATGCGCGTGTGCTAGAAAAATTTAAAAACTGTAGGTACAGTTTTTATCATGCATCGATTTATCGGAGCAGTTTAAACGTTTTACAGTACGATCCATTAGTTTTAAACATACTATTTTTAGTAAGGCAACGGTTCCACTGTGACAAGCGTCCAATGTCAACCGTCACAGGACCTGTTAACCATACCCACACACCAGAAATAAAAACCAAAAAAGTCATATATAATTTACATCACATAAACAGAACTTAGTAAAATATGTATGTACTTAATTAGTTTGAAGCGCTTTAAACAAAGATTAAACTTCAAGGTACGCAATAAAAAAAGAAATTTATATACTTTTTACGATACTTTTAAACTTTTTGCGAGCTAATGTTGCCCATTAGAGAACTGCTGACAACAAACTCTTTATCTTTAAACACTTGTTCCGGTGAACAAAAATATTAAAGTACAAAACACAAAAAAAAACATCTTAAATGTACACTTACAAAATTAATAACCCGCCACATAAATTAATACAAACATGGCTATCACTAACCAATCGTAGCACCATTGTAATAAAATAAAAGTTTACTGTGAAAGAAAGCCATGGAAACTGCAGCAAGTTTGTTATAATATCATCTAGGTTTATTGGCGCATTGTGCAGCGTACTCAGACAAACTACGCCATAAACTGTTAGGAAGATGCCTCTGTTCATGATAAAATCAATACAAGCTGTGGGAAACCAGTTAGTAACTATTAAGATGAAGGCTAATGTAGTTAGAGTGTGAGGCAGTCACAACTTAGCAGAGTCAGATTGGTGCTGATTTCTCTAAGTCTTGAGACTTAACGTGTTAATACTGTAACGGCTAACTAACAGAATGTCCGAAAAACTTAAATTGGTTCAAATACACGCTATCATCTACTAAACCCCAAATATAGACGTTACGTAGCAAGATTGAGTATTTTAAACAAAACATAAAGCCCACTAGATGATAAGCAGTTACCTTGGCCCATGAAGGCTTGCAACAGCGGCAGCACTTCTGGCATATCACCACCCGCAACAGGGTAAGACAAGAGAAAAGCAAATAGGTATGTATGGAGATACCTATGGCTTCCGACACTCCCCCGAGCGGCACGAAATGCAGCATAGTTACTAGGTACTTCATAAAATAAATGTTAAGTTTGCAGTATCTCCTCCTACTACTACGAATATTTGGCAATACTACCGAGTAAACTATAAATTTGTAGTTTTAAAAGCTTCCAGTTAAAAATAATGGACGGTATGAACGATATTTACTTTTCTCACCGTCAAGTCACACCGAATAAGAAAGTAGTGGTTACCTGGAACAAAAAAATATTCATTAACAATTACATAAGTGACAAGAATATATATGTTAGACAACATGTTACTTAATCTGGAATAACCTCAATACATTTTTGAGTACTCCTTAGGGGAGATACAGGGCGTATATAAAATATGATTACTCACTACTAAAAAAATAACTAGAGCTTTCTTAAAACATTGACGATATTTTTGAAGAAATATCGTCGATAATTTTTTTATACGTATCGATCTCTTTGAGGTAACTCTTACGGAAATCTGAGTGAATTCCCGAGGCATCTTATCCCTCATTATCAGGATGAGAGACTTGAAAATTAAAACCCAACAAGCCCTTAGTATCACAGTCTCAAGGAACTTGAGCACTCAAACAGCTCAAATACCACTAGGACGGTTACCAGCTTCGCAATCAACCCAAACTTAAGCGTAGCGAGATTTGCCTATTCAACAATAGGTCAACGTGACCGGTCGACTTTTTCCATTGATTTGGTTTTTCCGTTATTATTCCTCGATGGTACGTCGGACATCAACTTTCGACCCATAGAGACACTCAGCAAACTGAGCTTGATAACCGTGCCAAGTTTGGTCAAGATCGGTCGAGCCGTCTAGGAGGAGTATGGTTTCACGCGAAAACCCGATTTGTGGAGAAAGACGCTTCGCTCGCCTTCGGCTCGCTACGCTTAATAATCTTGTTTAGGGGAATGAAATTTTGATGCTCTTCGTTTTCTAACTTCCGGGTCCAATGGTAAATATAAGATAGCTATAAGAAGCTTTAAAATTGAATTTCGTGCTTCTTAGTTTGAAAATGGCGGAAAGTCCGTCATACATATGTTCATCCCTTATTTTGCCCCCTCAGTAGAAAATTATTGAAAAACGCTGATATAGAAGCAGCTATATGGAATTTTGTGCTTCTTCGAAGTAAGAAATTGACAACTTTACATATAACCTTTCATTGCCTATTTTACTCCCTTAGTAGTAAAATATTGAAAAACGCTGATACACGTATTCATTTATTTCTGAAAAGACGTACTTGTATGAAATTATATGCTTCTATCTTCAAAGGTGAACAAGTTCTCATTTAAATTTTCAACCCCTATTTCACCCTCTTAAGGGTAAAATTTTGAAAAACGTTGATACACCTTTTCATTTATTTGTAACCAGAAGAAGGTGTATGAAATATCGAGCTTCTCACTTTGAAAATGACGGACTTCCATACAAATGTTCATCCCTTATTTGGACACCTTGAAGTGAAATTCTCAAAAATCCTTTCTTAGTGAATGCCTAGAACATAAAAGCATCTACTGCCGAAATTTCAAGTTTGCTGGTCCAGCGATTTAGGCTCTGCGCTGATGAATCAGATATTCTGTCGGGACAAGTAATTATATAAGTTATATAAGTATAGATTGCATTTTATCGTTTTTCACAAAACATAAATAAACTTTAAAATACTGCACTTTTTTTTTAGGTACTGGAGTTGATTGGGGTGTGTGTTGGGTAACCTCCTCGAGTGTCGCTCCGATTCCGATCCCGCTGCAGTCCGGGGGGAACGGAATCGGAGCGGCCGGTACACCCTGGGCGGCGGTCAATGGCTTCCCCTTCACCCCTTCATAGGGTTGGCATTGATCGTCGGCCAATACCCAACGTGGCGGGAACACATCGCTCTCTGTACTCCTCTGCTTTCAGAGGAGACAGGATGAGCGATGCTGTTAGTGGTGAGATGGCCCAGGGTCAGCCGGGGTGCGAGGGATATGCTCTATGGGTAACCTTACACCCCGGCGTCTGAAGACCCGAGACGGCGTGCGGTTTTAGTCGGTGCAAGCCCGACATAACCGCCCCCGCTGGCCGGCGGGGGGGTATCCGAAGAGATTTCCGCACGATAAAAAAAAAAAAAAAGGTGCTGGAGTTGATTTGCGAGGGATATGCTCTATGCCCTCTATGGGCAACCTTACACCCCGGCGTCTGTAGACCCGAGATAGCGTGCAGTTTTAGTCGGTTCAAGCGTGACATAACCGCCCCCGCTGGCCGGCGGGAGGGTATCCGAAGGAATTTCCGCACGGAAAAAAAAGGTACTGGAGTTGATGGGGCTTAATAAATTCAAATGTAGCGGTGTTAAATATTCAAACAAAATAAGTGTAGAGTAAGGCACGGACCGACAGGCTACTTCAACTTATTCCAGAGTTTTATTGCAATGGTACATCAGCTCGTATCGAACCGCCAAACTAGAATCAAGATTCCGGAGCCAAGGTCTGATCGATAGCGGGCAATATCTTTTCGTGTAATAATTCAGATGCCTTTTATTTGTTTGTGTCATTTATTTTAAATGCTCGAACCAACAAAGGATTGCTGGTTGTTTTAAACTTGAATTTATAACATCAACTGTAACTATGTAGGCATAGACACGGACAAGTCATATAACTACAAATGGAATTAACCGGGCATTTTTATATTTAAGTTGATTGAGTGAAAGGTAAATTGCGGTTTATGATTTAGGACGTATCAAAAACAAAACTACTTACTAGATCTCGCTCAAACCAATTTTCGTTGGCAGTTTACATGGAAATGTACATCATATATTTTTTTTAGCTTTACCATTTTCTTATTTTAGAAGTTACAGGGGGGGGGGACACATTTTACCACTTTGGAAGTGTCTCTCGCGCAAACTATTCAGTTTAGAAAAAAATGATATTAAAAAATTCAAAATCATTTTTGATGACCTATCCATAGATACGTATGGGTTAGATAAAAAAAATATTTTGAGTTTCAATTCTGAGTATGGAGACCCCCAAAATTTATTGCTTTTTTTCTATTTTTGTGTGAAAATCTTAATGCGGTTCACAGAATACATCTACTTACCAAGTTTCAACAGCATTTTTCCGAAAATATAAGTAGTTTCGGAAAAAAGTGGCTGTGACATACGGAAGGACAGACAGTCATGACGAATCTATAAGGGTTCCGTTTTTTGCCATTTGGCAACGGAACCCTAAAAAGTAGCGTTATTCCAGACTATAATGTATCCCTGCAACAAATTTCAGCCAGATCCATTGAGCCGCTTGAGCGTGATTGAATAGCAAACAACCAAACATCTTCACAAACTTTCATTTTATATTATTAGTAAGATACATACAGTTATTCAGAATTGAACGAACGAATGAACAGAAGGATGAAAATATTATTGTCGGTCCACTGTCGCTCGGACATACGGACATCTAAGAAAGGTGAGTTGGATAGGATAGGAAAGTTGTTTGAAACTAGCGTCCCCAGAGTGCTATGATTTGACCGCTCTCCTCCAAACTTGACGATTTGTTTCGTTACTGCTGCTACGGCTTGTATGGGATAAATCCTACCTTTTTAGTAGCGCTATGTACCTACCTACATTTATTTGGTTTTTTATTGGGTGTGAAGTGAACTTGGGTTTATAATATTGTAATTTTAGCTTGTAGTTAAATTATTGAAATAGCTATTTTTAGGGGTTTTTTCGCACCGTGTTAGGGCAAGAATCATACTTTAAATATAAATCAAATCTGAGTAGTCTTTTGTTGTTAAACAAGCAGTTATATTAGTATTTCTGAAACCGCTGTAACAATTTAGATGTTTTTGTTCGTACGGAAATCCCCACTGATAACCCCGTCGGCCCGTCATGTCGGAATCGAACCGACTTAGACCGCACGCCGTCTCGGGTCTCATATGCCGGGGGTGTAAGGAGCCGCTGGCATCAGCTAATATATGATAGAAATAAGATTAAATAAACATTACTAAACATTACTTACCTATAGTTCTAATGAAACTAAAAAACTTAACTCTGTTAATTACTACAATAAAATACTAAAATATACAGGTAAATACTACAATTTCTTTCTCGAAGTTGGACTTACCTAACTGGATCGTCTGTCGTAGGTAAACATATAACGAGTGTAATGTTGTAACATGGGCATTGGACATGATTTTCGTCTTATCCATGTTCATCTTAAGACCCACTCTTTGAGAAGCATTACTAAGATTTTCGAGCATTGTGTTCAGGTCTTCTAAGGTCTCAGCCATAAGAACTACATCTTCGGTAAACTGTAGGTGTGTTAGGAACTTGCCATTGATCTTGATGCCGCATCCTTTCCAGTCCAGAAGCTTAAAAATATCCTCCAACACAGCTGTGAACAGTTTCGGAGAGATGACGTCTCCCTGACTCACACCTCGCTGTAGTTGTATAGGATTAGCTCTGGTTTGATTTGTTTTTAAGCTGCTTGAGAGCCATTCTAATCTCGTACAGGCTGACGTCCGGGATATCTTCTGTATAGTGTCGGGTAAGCTTGGCTCTAGGGTCTGTAGCCTTGCTTACAACAGGTGTTTGCGTGGAATATAGCTATCCATAGAAACTCTCAATCTCCTTCAGGATTTCAGGTGTTGACGAAATGATGCTACCTTCCTCAGTTTTGCCTTTGCCCGATAGACAGATCTCTCGCGAAGACTTTAGAACCTTTGTACCGCTCAATGGCCTCTTTAATACGCTCGGTATTAAATTGGTGAAGGTCGCTCGTCAAAGACTTAGATATCAGTCTATTGAGCTGCCGATAACGAAGGGCATCCGCTGAGTTCTGTAACTTCATTTCGTGTCTCTGATCCATTTGTAGGAGAGTCTGGCTGGAGAGTTTCTTTAATTTGGGACGGCGGGTTTTATAGTACTTAGATTGGGTCTAAGTACTATAAAACCCGCCGTCCCAAAACGGTTGGCCGTGTGGACAGTATCCACCACCATGTTGTATAGATCGTTCACATCTATGCTGTTCTCAAGGGCTTCGAAGCGGTTTTGGAGCTCGAGCTGAAAGCACTCGGGGTTTTGGATTTGAACTGGTAATGGTCGGAGCGTGGATTTTGTCAGTCGCGATCTTTTAAGCTTGACGTTGATATTCAATGTGCCTCTGACCATGCGGTGATCGCTTCCTGTCTTAACAGCGTTGATCACACTGACATCATTGAACATGTGCTTCTTCGTCGACATGATAAAATCGATCTCGTTTTTGACTTTACCGTCCGGACTAATCCAGGTCCATTTGCGGCAGAAGGAGTTCATCATTTAGAGGTTCTCCCTCTCCATGAAGTCTGCCAGCATCTGGCCCCTTTCGTTCCGTTGCCCAAATCCAAATTGCCCCACTCTCAACTCATCACCGCAACGTTGCCCCAACTTTGCATTGAAATCCCCCATAACAACCGTGTAGTAGGTTTTATGGCTATGCATGGCTTTAGAGATCTCCTTATACATAGCCTACACTTCGACATCGTCGTGTGTCGAGGTCGGAGCGTAAACCTGGATGATATTCAGCGAATATCGTTTCGATATTTTGAGTATCAGGTACGCTACCCTGCTCGACACACTCCCTATGATAACCACGTTGTGAACGAGGGATTTGTGGACGATGAACCCGACACCACCTAGGGACTGTTGGTCGCCCTCCCGGTGATATACCAAGTTACCAGATTGCAGGATTATCGAGTCCTCACCCTCTCTTCGGACTACAGATAATCCAATGACATCCCAGTGTAACTTACTAACTGCCTCTTCCAACTCTACGAGCTTCGCGTCGAGCCTCAGTGTGCGCGTGTTGTAGGTTGTCAGATCGAGTCGTCGGTGTTGGTAGCCGGATCTTACCCGGGGATTCTTAGCACCCCCTGCCCCGCCGTTACCATAGCCGCTACCGTAGCTAGGAATAGCGGGGCTGCCGGTGACTGGTGGTCGACTTATTGGGTGTGTAGCCATTTTGTTTTGCCATAATCGCCACGCTTGGCAGGCGGGTTGGCGATCGTAGTATGGCCTGGTGTTTCAGGAGACGCTGCTGCCCGTCTCCTGATGGCGATTTCCCTTAGTCGACTTTTACGAGACCCACGGGAAGAGAGGGGGTAGTGCTATTCTTTTAATATGCCGGCATAACACTTTAGCTAATACACTTTAGCTTAATACGACACAAGGTACCTAATTTGCAAATAATTTATTAAGAACCACTATCGATAGATTATTACTGCCCAGATTTACTAAAACTCGGCTAGAGTCTGTTAGCAACATCAATAACCAACATCCGCACAATACATTTTAATTTCCGCAGCTTTAATCGGTGACTAGCACATTTCAGCTCTTATACACAAAGTTACGCAACAATTCCGCTGAAGTTTATTCACAAATATATTAGGTAAAGGCAAGGAGATTGGAATGAAGCCAGAAAGGGGAAAATCGATGACACTTTGACGCAGGATACGGACAAATTGTACTTACAAATAATACGAATAGACTGATCAGAAAAAATGCCAACTGAAATAAGATTTATGGATGGTTTCGGGAACTTTGAATATACCGTTTTGAATATGCTTCAGTTTAGAACAGTATTCTATATAGACTTTTGTTAAATTATTGGCAAGCTATTTGAAGTAGTGGTGAATACAATTATAATATTTAGGTATATCTAGACAATAATATGCAATAAAAATGCCTATGTCCTAAACAAAAAATATTTTTTCTTTGTTTGTTCCTTACTCGTCTCTATGAAATTTGAATAATTACGTCATTTAATCTATTTTTTTAATTTTTAATTTTAATTTTAAAATGAATATGGAAAGCATACCGTGAGGATGACGCGAGTTCCATGATTTTGGTTCACCAAATAAATAATAGATTAACTAGGTCTGCAAGGCGAATCGCTGCTTGCAATGTTGAGCTGAGTGAGACATCGTGAATCAGATTTTGAAAATTTTGAACAGTGATCATTCCTCCGTGGCAAGTCCGATTTTGAAAATTCTTTTTGAAAGTCACAACTCTGGACATGCTTTCTGAGCGTGTAAAGTTTGGTCACAGTGTCTCGAGCGGTTATTATGTAATTCCATCTGGATTTTTTTTAACGGTGATCATTCCTCTGTGGGAGCGTTAATTTTTTCAAAATATATCCATAAACCTTCCTCTGATTGACCTCTTTAATCATGCCAAATTTGGTTCTGATTGGATTAGTAGTTTAGGAGGAGACCTGTGACAAAGAAAATCCTGAAGTCTGGTATGAGGAGCTTTCGCTCGACTTCGTCTCACTCAGCTCAAAAACTAAAAAACACGCTTTTTATAGAAAACTAAAAAAAATGAAAATAAGTTTTAATAAATTTAAATTAAGAATAGTGTTAAAAATTTCAATAAATATAAATTAATAATAGTGTAAATAACAAAAATGTATTTCATTTAAAAAAAAAGCGTGGGGCGCATGGGTCAATAGATATAAATATTTTATTGACAGACATGATTAGAGTGATTATCATTTTGATAATATCTTAAAAAGCACCCTACGCTTTTTTTTAAATTAAATAATTTTTTTATTACACTATTATTAATTTATATTTAATGATATTTTTAACATTATTCAATAATAATAATAAGCGTATAAAAAGTGCTCAAGCGCCTTAAAGAAGTTTTCACTTCAAAATTCGTTGAAGGTTTCATACTTAACACCGTTAAGTTTTTATGAAATTATCGCGCGGAAAAAGTACTTATGTTTTCGCTACGAAAGTGATTTCTTATATTCTTAAAGTAGTAACTAAGTACAAAACCCATAAGCATTTCAAAGACGTATGGTACAGAGGTAGAGAGAAAAGGATCGAAAGGGAGATCAATTCTCCTACTGTTTGTAGCATTCTGCTACTTCCTCGCCCATTCATGCTAGAACCGTAGATTCACTGTTTTCCGTCGCATATGTGTGTATTACAAATAAAAATATTATTAATTAATTCATAAGCATGTGTAATTTGGCGCAGTAATTAGTCGCCAGCTGGCTGTTCAGTGGTAATCAACATGCAATAAACACATGCTTCTCAGCACCCTACACCCGATTATCATCTTGCACTCGACCAGGAAGCCTACACACTGAGCTGCTTTGACTACGGTCTAGAAACCAACGAATTAAAAAAATTACTTATACTACTACATAATACGCCTTAGTTGTAAAACCTTCATTGTATAATAAAGATTCCTTTAATCAACTATACCACAGAAATTATATAATAACCTATCCCATATACTTAACTTAAACTTAAACCCTACTTAAAATTAGAAGAACAATTAAGTACTTTAATTTTTATTCTTATCTTGATAGTTTTCAACTTTTTACTGTACGTATTAACTCGGGTGTATGCCGTACCAAGATCTTATGGAACTAAGCCGACCCCACCCGCGAGCTGGTACACTTGCTGACTAACGGAAGCGGCTCTAGCGCAGGCTGTGATCTCGAGGCTGGGGGATCAGTCGGCAGTCACTTCCGTAAAAGTTAAGATAAGGAATATTAGGCGGAGAAAGCGTAGGAGAGTGGACCCCGGACACTTTGGATGCGACTGGGATTAACGCTGAGATATTAAATGAATAATTGTACGATACGCATTATTTCGTTAATGTAAATAATGGCTTTGTTCTCAGAGCAAATAATTATCACATCAGTCGATAAAACAAAATCGCTCAACCGCCCGCGCCACCACCTCCCGTGCAGCGATCCTTAGCTATGACATATGAGATCGACGACCCCACTGAGACGCCTCCATCATTTAGCCACGCGCTTCCGTATGGAGACTTGCGGTTTTCGGCCGCACACATACCAAACGACTAATTTTGCGGAGCTACCAAACAATACGCCATTGCAGCCGGAATGTATTGCTTGCTACATTGTGTAAACATACTTTGTGGTCTGGGAAAATATACAAAATATTAATAATCATCTTTGTTTTTGAAGAGGCGCATTGGACTCTGCTTCTATTTTAAGCAGATACGGCAATATTTTTTATTGAGTTTATCACGAGGATGGCTTCATGTTCACACCTAAAAGCAAGGAGTCACTAGGTATATTTACAAAAATAAAAGTAACTGTGTATGTTACATTTAACGTCTGAACCTCTGAACACCGCAAACAGATTAAATGTTTTTAATCGACAGCGGCGAAGCGTTCTTCTTGAAAGAACTTTTCTTCATATTTTGATCTTCTTTTTGTGCTTAGCATTCTTAATCTTGAGTATCGCGAGAGTTCCTACTTTGCACGGTCTTTCGTCTACGTGCTCCTGAGCGTTTTGATATTGTTAGCGTTTAGTAAGCTCGATTATATTAGCAGTTTGCATACAATCGAATTGGTACACAATATTTGTAGGTCTTAAATACGAAGATATTAACTACACAACACAACATTAAACTTAAAGATTTGCTAGGGACACCATCTACCAAATTTTCTTAGTCACACCAAGTTGTGTACCACTTTTTTTTAACGTAGCATTGTCGTCAACCCTTCAACATGTCGATACTATCCTGTTTGGCTCCACATCTTGAGCCGAAATCCAAGCTTAGTTATACCATCACTCCTTTTCACATAACTTAATGCCCTGCCGAGGCTGCAGTCATTCGATTCGAAAGTCTAAAACTGTACAGTATCCCATTTGAAAGTCATTAGGTAACTTTGAAAATATGGTCCTAATGTACTTAATGCTATTAAAGTGACCGATCACCAATCGCCTTCGTAGCCGAAGTCGGGTGCAATCGATTACTGCCACACGATTCACAGGGAATTCACCTTACAAAGACCTTACCAACTTACGTTAAGACATTAAATTCATATTAACGCCATAATAAATATTAATTATCGCTCGGTAATAATGTGCCCGGTAGATGGCAATAGGCTCGCCCCCTATTACATTGGGCCCTTAACATAACTGGCGAATCGTGGGTGTGTTATACACCTCTGCCTACCCCTTCGAGGAAACAGGCGTGAAGTTATATGTATGTGTAACGCCATCGAAAAGCATAGATGAATTAAGTAGTTAATAAATATGTAGTATATCGCATTATACTGGTAAACTTAGTATTAAGCAGTTTTTGACGGCAAAAAGATGTAATTACGTTGCACTATTTTGAAAAATAAAGACTTTGACTTTGCCTAACTTTTTTTTGGGTGCAGAAACGCCCTCGAGCTTCACTCCGGGGCCAATATTAAGTATATGGGTAAGCAGATGTTTATTTCTCCACATTTCGCACGCATGAGCTTATTGCTGTCTATCGTTTAATTTATAAGAGTGCATTTTGCTCGGCCCTCCACACGTTGGTGGAGTGCCCTGCGTGGGCGAGTCGCCGGGATCTTGTTGCGGTCCTGGGCGTGGACGTTCTCTCATTGGAGACCATGGTGAGGGCCGTGTGGTCTCCGACGGGAGCAAGTGGCACGCCGGCCGCCGCCTCTTTCTGCGAGCAGGTTATGCGCATGAAAGAGACGGCGGAGAGGGAGCGGGAGAGAACCCTGTCCCTCGAGTTCAGTCGCAGCCGCAGTCTGCGGCGAGGACGCCGCAGACTCGTCTACGCCCGGGACTACCGACCTCCATGACCGGGGTCTGAGGACGGCAGTTGGCCGACTCGCCGTCCTTACAGAAGCAGGCCGTGGCGGAGGCGTGTCGTGTGTGTCCTACACACGCCTGCCTACTCACCGACGCGGGATAAAACCCGACCCCACCAGGCGAGGCCGCGCTGGCGGCCAAGGTCCGCCGGCAACCCTGGGGTTATCCTTTCGAGGGCTTACCCGGGGTGCCCGGCAATGGACTCTTGGGCAGGACACCTTGCGGTTTTAGTCGGTTCATGCACGACATAACCACCCCTGCTGGCCGGTTTGTCTGGCTGTCCGGCTGGAAGTTTGGTCAAAATTGGTCAATTAGTTTAGAAGGAGTAGCGTCAGAACCGAAATACACCGGCTGTAGTTTAGAGAGCTTTTCGCTCGACTTCGTCTCACCCTCAGCTCAACAATCCTATTTTACGAAAAAACGTATAATTTTAAATCACAACTTTTTTATTTTAAAGGAATATTAGTGTCCCAAATTACTTGCATTGCTTTTAACACCTCCAACTAAGCTAAATTGATTGTTTTGGAGTGGTTTCAGTTGCCTGAAAAATGGTTACGAATATTTTTATAATTTGAGTTTTCTACAATTTGGTTCAGGTGACGCAGGTGGACGCAGCCCAATATAGTGCCATACGAAAGCCACCAAAATACTCTTTTTTGAGCAAAAATCGGGTTGAATGTAATTATTAATAAATAAATAAATAAAACCGTAACGTTTTAATCCTAATATTCATTAAATAAAATGGCCAACATGATTTGAACGACGGCTCAAAATTGTTATAAATTACTCCAAGAACAATCACTGTTTAAAAAATGTGCAGATAATCCAATTAAAAGTTTCAGGCGATTTACAGGCCATGAATAAATGGCACAATCTGTCTAGTTACTAATTTAGATTACTACTTTTTCATCTGAGTAAGTTCTTTTCGGTCATTTTCACCTATGTGTGGCAGGGCGGCAGCGGTACCGTATACACGTCTAATAAGCTTATTTAATTGACATAATACTTGGTGGGTAGATAAATGCACAGTGTCAATGCCACATACCTACAGTGTCAGTAATATAAAGATTTGATTGATATATCAGTTATAAGTGCTTGAGGCTGTCAACTTTCACGCCGTTTACAAGGAAAAGCTATAAAAGCAATTGCAAACTGTTGGGGACATTGAATGTCCACCGTTATCTCGTATTTATTGTGTTGTAATTGGTAATGGCTGATGCGTAAGTAAATTGCTGTAGTTGGGTTATTAGTATTAAATCCTACTAACATTATAAACTAGCTAACGCCCTCGGCTCCGCCCGTGCGGAGGTCGGTTATCGTTTTTTGGTCATATCTTTCTCATCTACTTGACTAATTGCAATCAAACATACGGCAGATTTTAACTCTGACCACAACTTTTCTACTAAAAAAACCACATCAAAATCTGTTCAGTAGTTTTCGCATCCATCGCGAACATATCATATGTATATCCACATGTTCATCAATATAAATAAGCAGAAAGGTTTGCACGACTTAAAGTTGGCCACCAAAATATCTGTCTACATGGCAATTGTACTGCCAAACCTCCTATATTCATCTGAAACGTGGTGTGTGTATAGTCATCACATTCGCACGTTAGACCGATCCCGATCAAGTGGTCTGACTGTGTGGGAAACACCGAAATCCAGCGGCGACCTAATGTAGGTGGCATCGAGGCTTACTTAATGCATCGTCACCTTCGATGGTGTGGTCACATATAACGAAATACGGAAGACAGAGTGCCAAAGTGTATTGGCAGTATAACGTTCCAAATGGTGAAGGCTCGTCCAAGTGCGACTGGGCGAATTCGAGGAGCAGCGGAAAGCGTACCTCCACACTAAGCGTAACGAGCTAAAAGGCAGCCTGCTGCAATTCCTTATGACTACGTGGACGGTGTGCTCACGTGCGCGCTATGTTCACGTAGGTTCACCGCTAAGATTGGCTACATTAGCCATCTTCGGGCGCACGAGCGCCGTACTTAATTAGGAGCACATAGGAGTGGTCGCCATGGCCGAAATCGGTCGGAGATCATCATCATCATCATCAAATAAAAATAACACTATATTTTTTGACTACAAAGAAACCTTTGAAAATCATTTAAAACTCCAAAACCATTCCACCAGTAGAACCAAATTAATTATACAGAAAATCATTACCTTTTTAAGGTTGCGTTCTAACCATTCAATTTCAATCGCCCTCCTTTAAGGCTTTAACACCTTGAAATCCAATCAACGGTAGCGTACCTCCGGTTATATTAAAGAGAGTTTAATTAGACCGAGCAATAGTGAGTGTAGGGTTATGACGTCACGATAAAGGGAGACAGACAATACGTACGGGACCACAATGGTGGCGAATTTTAATTGTTCCTATAAACCAGGGTTGTGCTCTGACCGGTTTAGTGTGTTGATAGTAGTTTATTTGCAGATGGTCTATATTCATAGTTAGCTAGTAGGAGCAGAAGACTAGTGCCCGTGAAAGACTAACAAACATACAAACTTACTTTCATATTAATAACATATCTTTTATTCTTGACAATGATGTAAAATATGTAAACTAATAATAAATCATCATTATCATCTTAGCGTGGGTCCCGGTTGCATCCGAGGCTTCCACCTCAGTGCCCTTTCTCCTTCTTTATATGACTTATGCGGTTTTTGTGGGAGAAACTGCCGTGTAACCTCCCGACCCCGAAAGGAAAACCTGCGCCAGAGTCTCGTCCGTCAATTAGCAGGTGTACCGGCTTGCAGGAGGGGTTGACTTAGGCCCCGAAGATCTTAACGGGAAAACATCCAGCTTATAATAACTATCGTAAAGAATAAGAAATAATATTATGATATAATTTATAGATCATTGTCTTTGCAAAATAGATCTCGAGTCACTATCTTATTGCAAAAATAATCTGAAAGGTAAAGTTGTAAAATCGTTGAAGTTTAACAACTAATTAATATGCAACTTGTAGGGTACAGATCGGTTTTCATATTTTTATATCTATTCGTAATATTTTTAAGTTTAAAAGCCCTTACCTACATACCCTTTCGTGACGGTAGTGTGATAAGACAATGGGGTCTATTTAAAGTAGGTAGCATGGAAAGTGCATGCACTTTTGTGTGATTCATGGTTATTTTTTAATTAATTTATATTTTTAAAGGTTCGGAGCATGAATGTTGCATTAGCAGCAGATGTAGGTCCAAGAAAAGACTAACAGACTGTGATAGAGAACATGGCAAGGAAAGGACTAATTAAGAAGATGACATCTGACAGGAAAATATGGAACAGATGTTGCACCGACCTAAAATAATTAGGACTAGGGTAGACAAAATTAATTATGTTGACTTATAAACTGAGTAAGAAGAAGAATTTTATGAATGAGGTTTATATAGTTCTGTGTTGGAGTTGAAGAGAGTAGGACCCGACGGGCAGGTAGGTGATGATGATAATGATGATTTATAAAGACCCTTAGGACGAAGTTAAAAAATAACCCTATTCTCGCGTCATCACCGTCATCATTGCTTTCTACTTAACCCGAAGTAAGAATAATTTAACTAACCTGTAATATGGCCAGCAGTGCTTCGGCTTAAAGCTCGGAAAAGCACTGCCCCCGGACCCGACGATATTCCAGGCCGAACGTGGGACATCGCCAACGCCTTCAACACCCTGCCCTGGAGCTGAGTTACCCGACCCCAAAGACCGCGACGGTGGCCGTTGTTCGCCGGGAACCCTGGGGTTATCCTTTCGAGGGCGTACCCGGGGTGCCCGGCAATGGGAACTTGGGAAGGACATCGTGTGGTTTTAGTCGGTTCGATTCCGACATACCCACCTCATCGCTGGCACCGGTGCGCGGTGGGGTGAAAACCGTGGGGGTTTCCACACGTAAAAAAATACCAGTAATATGGCTTCTAGAATACGGATAAACATACTTGTATACTTTTTGTAAATACATACAATATACATACAAACAACCATATATACATAGTTAGTTGCCAAAAGCAATGTTAAAAGAAATCCCTAAAATTAAATTTTTTGACGTCGACAACCCTGTTCACAAGGCAGGTGGGCAGAATGATGTGACAGGGGTTCGGTATATCTTTAGAGGTACTGATATTATACTACTGTCATGTACACCAAGCCGAAACGTACGAAACGCAACGAGCCCTAATCCTTGCTAATAAAGGTGCTGGGTAGAATGATAAAAGTCGACTGTGACGAAGGTAGCTTATATGAAAATCAGCAGTTGAATTATCCGACATATTAAAGGAGAAACCTGTGGTTTTGTGTGGCTTTGAGAGTTGAATATAATGTAAATATAATGTACAATCCATACTTCCATGCTGGTATCTAATCTCATACCTTTAAACGAGCAATTCTTGCATATATATATATATAATCTGATTCTCGGAAACGGCTCCAAAATATTTCATGGAATTTAGTATGCAGGTGGTTTCGGGGGCAATAAATCTAGATAGGATTCATTTTAGAAAACATCGGAAATAAAAAACCGTGTGACGTTCGGTCATCCAGATACTTTAAATATAAATGTGAAAGCAACCATCCGTCCGTCTGTCGGTTTGTATAACTTTGACCTGAAAAATAACTTAACATAATATTTATTTCACAAAAAAGGAGTTTTTATTATAAAGAATTCCCAAGCGAGGTCTTACTTCGTTCTACAAAAAATGATGCGCCCATAACTAGTACATTTAAGGGTAAAGTATCTGAAATTTATGATATCCAGCGATTATCAGATATACTCTGTTCTCACCTCATACAAATTATATCAATAACATGTAACTGATGACACAATTTATTAGGGCTGTCATAGCACGTTCAAGGGTAACAAAAACATATCTCACAATATGTAGGTATATAATATATTAACTTATTCCGGGTTCCGGTGGTTAGGCTTCGGCTTCGGTTAGACGAAACCCTAATTAGTTAAAATATTACTAAAACTCCACTGTATGTCCGTTTATCTGCGGTCTGTATCTCATAAACCACGATAATAAGGTAACTGAAATTTTGACAGAGTGTGTTTTACAATTACCGTTACAATATCAAAAAAGAAAATTAAAAAAGAAATAACTCGAAAACTCTCCGGTTTCTTTTATCAAAGTATTTAAAAAGTATGTTATTTCTTGTACGATGTTACAGAACCCTTCGCATGCAAGTCCAACTCCTATTTAACGAGTTTTATTGTAATTACATATTACGGCTGTCAAAACCTTCAAGGATAAGTATATAGAACTAGAAAATATTATTCTGTTCATCTCTTGAAAAACCTCTTTACTATTTTCGACCATTAATCTGGCTCTGCTCTTTGGCGTCTATCCAAGGAGCGTGTTCCAGACAATTTTTTCATTGTATTACTAGACGGGATGGTAATCTCGATCTCTGGAGAAGCCTGTTATGTAATGGTTACTACGCTGCAATGTAACCAATCATATTGCTCGAAATGCTCGTCTTGTCTCCACTTTGCTTCAGTTGGAACCGTCACGCGTCATAGCGGAGTCGAGGGGAATTGTTTGAGAGGTATTGTTATATATTAATTAGTATCTACATAATAATATAATATATGTAATATTATATTATTATGTAGATACGTATTTTAAAAATAAAATGTTCTTAAATATTTTTATGTGTAGGTACTCTAGAACCCATAATACAAGTTAGTTAAGCTATACTTACTTTGGGTTTGGATAGTGCTGTGCAGAATGTCATAGATTTTTTTTTCTATCTGTGCTTGCGACTTCATCCACATGGATTTAGATTTTTAGTGTTTTAGTTCTTTTGCATGGAACCCTCATTTTTCTTAATAGCCTATGTTATACCTTACAATATTACCTATTTGCCAGTGAAAATCCCGTTAAAATCAGCCTAGCCATTCCAGAGATAACCTTTTTCAAACAGACAGAAAGACAGACTGATAGACAAAAAATATTTTAAAATTGTATTTTTGTTATTAGTATTGTGTATACATGCATATGCAAGCATTAAAAAACTGTCATTTGAGCATTAAAAATCGGAAACCTTAATCATTACGATATGGTATATACATACCCAGTATGCAAAAGAAATTCCTTAAAAGTTCGAGGATGACCAAGACTCCAATGCGCATATGAAAACTTTCACCGCCAAAAGAAAAATATCGGCTGTCCTTTTATGGCAACCTGTCTGATGCGACGCCGATCTCATATACTGTTTTACTAAATATGCATATTGATATATGAACATCATCAAGCCACTGATGCGTTTAGCTACTATAGCCAGAGATATGCTGCTATAACGATCCGCATTTTCGAGTTAAAGTAACGCAGTTTAATGCCGTTGCAGATCTTGTTAATTGCTGTGTTATATATATATTTTAGTTCCAACAGGTAAACAAGCACTTGGCCCACGCCTACCAAGGTGGCCACAATATGGCCCACCTGATGCTCGTTACAAATGCTTGCAGCACAAAACTATTTACAAAATAAAATAGTCGTTTTGAGTCTCAGTGTCTTTTATTGTAGTCTACACAACGGCAGACGCACGTGTCCCTTATTAATTCCCTTAACAAATTCCCTACTGTGAAAGTTGTCTTTAAAACAAAATCGTAAAATATTTCACCTTCAAGCGTAGCTGTGGAGCTCATATTAAAATACAACACAAAAATAACAATAAAATATTTTATTGCACTTTACAAAAGTGTTGCTTTTAAGTGTTATGTAAGTAATAAATGATATTATATTCTTCAATGTAATGCCACGTAATAAAAATTCAACTAAACTTGTATAAAAACTTGTAACATATTACAATATTTGATACAATTTCATTTCAGTAACGTCGAAAACAAAATATTAAACATGAGATATAACCAACATTGATAATTTCATTAAATATATCCTAAAAATATTCGAATACTTGTTGTATAGTAGCAATAAGTACTGGATATGTGTAATATCACAGATTACATAATATTATTACTTTATTATAATATCTGTGATATTACACATATCCAGAAATATTAATTTCTCGAAAATAAACTGTGGACGGAATACGGCGTCCAACTTGACACATACCTGATTCCATTTGCACTTTTCATGTTTCATCATCCTGTCATCATCATTTCTGTCAACTAGACAAAATGGCCAGAGGAAGATGACATTTATAATTTGTATTTCGAATGTCATTCAAACAAAGATCTTCTATTTAACTTCAATCCAAATTGAACATAAAATGAACAACCTGTAGAGTTCACCTTCGAAATTCAGTATAATTTTACAGATTTCCTCGGATTTCCACTTTATTTTCGATAGTTCTACACGAATAGGTTATGAGAGGGGTTCAACGGCTCGGCGACAACGACAAATCCAATAACGAAGCGCTACTCCTAGAAATTTATGTTATTGACCGGATTATACCGACTGACGTGCGAGAACTGGCTACAGACCAAACGAGCAAGACCCCCGATACTTCTTACGTTCGTTTGAACTAGTAAATTTATTATTAAAGGCGGGATTGAAGAAGGGGTCCATGAAACTGGTGAATTTATTGATTGTTCTGCCAAACACCTTTTTAGGTGCGTCAGCGATCAGACCCTTCGAAGGGTGCTTAGGGCACTCTGAATATCATATGCCACAGGATTTTATGCACTGCGTTGTGATTTACTGAACCTTTTCATTTAAATGATATTTAACATTAATTTACGCTCAAGAATTTTGAATTCAGTTGAGTTGCATACCCACCCGGGTATGCAACTAAACTGAATTCAAAATTCTAAGTCTACGTCTAAGTCTACCCAGACTTATTCTGATTTCCTAGGAATATTGGACTGTTTAATTACTCGCTTTGGAATTACTTCTATGTAAACTACTATACAAGCTGTTAAGAACAAAAATCGTGTCACGATTCCTGAGTGAGGCGGGCATGAAATTTAAATTTCGAATTAGGAACGGGACGCACAAACTATAGACAATTGAGTTAATGAATTTTGACACCTACATATCTGTTAAGTATAGCGCCCCTTTTATAATATGATCTGTATGACAGCTACAAAAAGTTAGTAGGGAGGATTTCCGCAAGAAAAAAAAGCAAAGATTGCGGTCTTTCGCGATACCAATATTTTTGTTCCGTATCAATCTACTAGGCAGTATACCTATTTTCTTGTAAACCAGTGAATACCATCTATTGTTTTTTTTTTTAAAGTTGCATAGTAACAATAGGTAATAATAGGTAGTCATCTCAATGCATTCCCAATGAGTAGTTATCGCTGGCAGACGGGAAACATCATTTACATTTGCCGATATGTACCAATCACAGTAATTCATGCACCGTATTTCGAATTATAATTGCTAATTATGCACCTGAAGTGCTGTTGGGACAGCCCGTAATGATATTGGTTTCGTTATGGCGTCTATGAATTGAATTTGCATTCATAATTCTTGAAATAAAGACTAATTAACATATTTAAAATACAAAAAAAAACACTTATTAACTGAATTCACACTAAAAACTTCGAGGCCAAGCGAACCTCACCTGCAAGCCAGACAAGGCTCTGGCGCAGCCTTTCCTCTCGGGGTGTGAAGGGCGGACGGTAGTCGCTACCATAAAAGCCATATAAGTCCAACCAAAAGGAAGAGACGGAGTAAGCGGACAATCGGACACCAAAGCGAAGGGATCTAATGTCACCGAGTAACAACGTGGCAACGCTAAGATGATGATGACGATGATGAAATAAGCCGTTGACTAACCACGACGCGCTTAAAACAATTCAGTTTTGTGCCGCCGAGCTGAGGGAGAGATGGAGCTATTCACGGTGTATAGCTCCACCTGTCTCCTTCAGCGTCGCTGAATTGAACTGAATTGTTTAAAGCGAGTTAGGCCCCTGATTACATAGCGTTGAAGCGTTATAACTATTCACACTCTAGCTCCATCATCAGATAAGCCTGATGGTGTGATTTTCAAAATCGGTACGTCAAATACAAGTTGGTTAAGTTCTACTTCCGAAAAAATATGAAGTTATTAAAATGTGTGTAAATAAAGAGTAGGAATACTTGACTTGCCGACAACAGGCAGTTTGAGTTACAGGTACTTGCCCGAGCTATTACCAAACATAATATAACTTCATGCCTGTATCCCTGAAGGGGTAGGCAGAGGTGTATTACACACCCACGATTCGCCAGCTATGTTTAGGTCCCAATGTAATAGGGGGCGAGCCTATTGCCATCTACCGGGCACATTACTAAGCGAGCGATAATCAACATTTTTAATACACACATAACTACGAAAGGTCAGAGGTGTAAGCCTGGGGTACCGAACTGGGTATCGAACTCGAGACCTCGTCTCGGCAGTTCGCTACGTACACCACCACTGAGCTATCGCCGCTTTTGCCGAGCTATTGCTTTTATAAAAATCCTGGGCCACAAAACGAATGTGGAAGCTGTCTTGAAAATATAATAGAAGATCGTAACGGGCATATCGGGATCACCGCAAAAGTTTCTACGTATCAAAGGGTTGTGTTTTAAATATTTTTACGTCAGCTTCAAGCTGGTTCAATAATATTATGAATATCGGGTTTTATTTATAGCGAGTCGTTGCGATTGCGACTGCTTTAAGCAAACAATCATAATAACATTATTATACATTAGGTAGGTACTAGCTGTTGCATGCGGCTTCACCTGTATGAAATACTAATCCCGTTCCCGGTACCTAAAGGAACTTATTTCCGGGATGAAAAAAAGACTACGATCTATTTGTCATACTTACCAAATGTACATAAAGAAGCGGCCAAGTGTGAGTCGGACTCGCCCATGAAGGATTCCGTAGCAGTAAGTAACTTAATAATGTTATTTTTTTAAATTTTATATTTGAGTTGATTGAATGAAAGGTAAATTGCGTTTTACGATTTATGACATATTAAAAAAAATACTTAATAGATCTTGTTCAAACCAATTTTCGGTGGAAGATTACATGGTAATGTGCATCATATAGTTACGGGGGGGGGGGGGGGAGGAGACCTTTTACCACTTTGGAAGTATCTCTCGCGCAAACAATCAGTTTCGAGAAAAATTATATAAGAAACCCCAATATCATTTTTGAAGACCTATCCATAGATACCTCACATGTATGGGTTAGATGAAAAAAATAATTGAGTTTCAGTTCTAAGTATGGGGACCCCCAATATTTATTGATTTTTTTTTATTTTTGTGTGAAAATCTTAATGCGGTTCACAGAATACATCTACTTACCAAGTTTCAACAGTATAGTTCTTATAATTTCGGATAAAAGTGGCTGTGACATACGGACGGACAGACAGACAGTCATGACGAATCTATAAGGGTTCCGTTTTTTGCCATTTGGCAACGGAACCCTAAAAAGGCAGTGACACTCCGGGAGTGCCGACTGAAGTGAAAACTTGAAAATTGACGTGTGTATTTTTTTAATCTTCCTCCTTCCATCCATTCTAAAATTTTTGAGTATGGAAAGCGTGACAAAACGGGAAGTGACGATGACGCGAGTTTCATATTTTTCTTCACCCAAAAAAGTGCTTATATGGAAAGTGCTTAACGCGCCTAAATAAATTTTCACTTCAAAAAAATCATAAGAATAATAATAAAAAAGCTCGTCATTAGTATCCACAACTGGCGTACTTGTATGAACTAAGCGAACATTTTTTAGAGGTTGGCTTGGACCACAAGTATTTTCGTACAGCCTAACAGCACACAGCCAGTAAGTACTAGAATAGACTTCATTATGAATATACACGTTCAATAAACGCCTTAACATAAAATACTCCTAAAATAATAGCCGATAGTGAAAACCAGCCAACGGTTCTCATGAACAATTGTCATTATCCAGACAACTTGGGTGGTACAAACTTTCATACATTAATGCTTATGCCGCCAACATAGCAGTCAGTCATAAAAATATTATGTCGAGTTACTTTGAAAACGTATACTGTGGGCGGTAACACCATGAGCGGGTAAGTTAGATACATCATGGGAAAGCTGAAACAGACGGCGTGAATCGCGCTAAAGAAAATTTAATTAAAAACCTTTAAGTCGATTTGGAACGCATAAAAAAAACGTGATTCAATGAATATAGGATTTTGTATAAGGTATTTCCGAGTCTGTCTCAAAGCGAGCTAGCTTTAAACGCTACTGTGTGATGCTCTGATCTAATGGGCTAAAGCCCAATACAATGCAGTGGGCCCAATACAGTGGGTGATTGGGTAATACACGACGGGCAATAATCTTTCCTAGCGCCATGGCACCGTACGCTACCGTACCGCCCTTTAGCACGGTGTCAACGCGGTACACAGCATCACAGCGCTGCGGCGGCGGTGCTGTGTACAAGCGCGCCCTTAAGAATCAGCATCCATGAGAAGCCACGTACATTAAGCTCACCATATGCTTCACAATTCTTCAGATACAATATTATCTAGCTATTATGCAAAGTAGATTTCTGCAATTAACATGTGTTAAGTGGGCTTGCATTAAAGGTTTAATGATAGTAGAGGAAGCTCGTGACGTATGTAAAGACAGAAGCAGATGGCGGGCTGTTCTGTCTCTGCCTTCCCCGGAGGGAAAAAGGTGTGAGTAAGTGAGAAATGAATACAGGACAACAAATATATAGAATCGGTTGAACACACAACAGAATTACTATAAACAAGAAATTTTAATCATAGAAAGATAATATAAGTTTTTTCACTATGTATAACTGTCACTTATGCGCTGGTTGAGCAGACTTAATTAAAATATATTAACTTAATAAAGTAAATTAACTCACATGAACAACACTAAACGTAATAACATTATATTACTTATACTCAGAACGCGCACACACAGTTAAGCAAATAGGCTACTCACGCATTCATATCGACCTCCGTCCTCCATGAGCGCAGGCCTGGGGGTGGCGGGTGAGGCCGCCTGTCACCCCAGCAGAAGCAGGCCGGGACGGTGCGGCGACTAGCGCCCCTCCCCAAAACCGGGGCAAGACGGGGAGACCGTGGTTCCCAAACCCGAGGGGGCCATCTCGAAACCGGAGATGGCCCAGGGTCAGTTGGGGTGCGAGGGATATGCTCTATGGGCACTGTAGACCCGAGACGGCGTGTGGTTTTAGTCGGTTCAAGCCCGACATAACCGCCCCCGCTGGCTGGCGGGGGGGTATCCGAAGGGATTTCCGCACGAAAAAAAAAATTGGTATTACACACGCATTTATAATATACAGAATGAAGTTTTCAAGTGGCCCAATTTTGACGAAAACTAAAATGGATTGTCAAATCGATGTTTCTAGCCGGGAATCAAACCCGTTGATTTAGAAATAAAAACATACTTTATATTTTTACTAACAACATAACATACGGCATCAACTTTAGCGGCGATAGCCCAGTGGCGTACGTAACGAACTGCTGAGACGAGGTCTCGAGTTCGATCCCCAGTCGCCCTGGGCACACACCTCTGACTTCGTAGTTATGTGTGCATTAATAAATGTTAATTATAGCTCGATTAATAATGTGCCCGGTAGATGGCAATAGGCTCGCCCCGTATTACATTGGGACCTTAACATAACTGGCGAATTGTGGGTATGTAATACACCTCTGCCTACCCCTTCGGGGATAAAGGCGTGAAGTTATGTTATGGTTATGTTATGTTACGGCAACTTTACGCTAGTTATAAAACGCAACATCATTATTTTATACAAATCTAGGTGCAGTGCATAAATTCCCAAACGTAAAATAACTTCTATCTAATCTGACCACGAAACTAACAAATAACTTTACTGCCATGTCTGCATCAACAATAAATTTCAAAGCGTTCATTTGAATCCTAATTTTAGTTGTATTTTATGGTTTACATCAGTCCAGTCAGATCTTCCGCACATTTGGTTTATACATCGTCGACGCCGTAAATCTTGTTAGCTTTGATCCCGGTACCTCAGTCCCATAAGGGCAGGGCTGCACTTAGCTCATGTTACGGGGGATACAGGCGTTACAGGACGCGTTACGAAGTTACGGCTATCGGACTGACAAATGCATGGTTATAGAGTAAGTAGTAGTTGCTTTTAACGATAATGGAGGGTTAATCGGTTACAAAATTTTGAATACTGTGCTCTTATTTCATAGATCCCCCTTTTGAATTTTATAACTTCTTACACACATTACACTAGCTGACCCACCCTAGCTTCGCTTGTTAAATTTCGTAACTCTACTAGTATGCCTAATAATA